>FR990072.1:14679672-15349859 GCA_905404285.2 Erannis defoliaria
TTCATAAATCGAGTATAATATGGTACTTTACGTGTTTGGCAGTACGCGTATGGGGCTTAATGCGTACGTATTGGCCTTATAAGTTTTTGGTCGCGTCGAATCCGTTCTAGTAGGTTTGAAGTCGAACTAAATTATAGTGAATGTATTATAGTAACATTTTATTTTTAACATTATTATAATAGTAACCAAACTCTGCCTTAAACATGTTATATAAAATTAACTATTAATCATACCAATAAGATATGACTGTGATATAGCTAGCGAGTTCCATAAACGCAAAGAAGGGCCTTAATGACGATCAACATAGCTTCGCGTAAAATTAACCTACCGTATTTACGACAGAGCAAATATAAAATACCTACCAAAATGCATTTCATGGGTATTTATCATGAATTTATGGACTTTCTCTTGTACAGCCATAATCCCCACGCTTGGCAGGCGGATTGGGGATCGCAGAACACCACTGATAACGGAGAGGATGTTGCTGTTTTAGGACATCCAAGTCGTGAATGCGTTTCTTTGATCTATAGAAGGTACCTAATAAAAGTTATTTTGTCCAAAGATGTCTAAAGTTGGCCCTGATTCTTCCCACGTCGTCTGCAGAACCTGTAATGCTACCGTCATGACCAGGATAGATAGGAACGCAACCTCCAAGACGCATATGATTGCTTTGCTGCTCTGCTTATTCCTGTAAGTTATTATAACGAGAACTAGATGGCGCTGTGTGTAATAAATGTCCGCCCATTTTTTATTTTTTTTACTTTTTCTTTTACGAGTCAGGGCGTGTGCCGAAAGTCGCACTCTCCAATGTGCTTGGTGGCTCTGCTGAGGACGAGGCGGTCTCCAGGAAACAAATTCATAACACAAATACAAAATGGTTTATTGTTTGAGAACATAAATTAATATGAACAACTATTTGAACAACCCTGCCTGCTTTAGCGTTAGCTGTGTTGCAGCTGACAGTGTCTTCCCTGAATATAGATATAGAACAGTAATAATTTATAAATAATACAGCTTAAAACCTGGACCTGGGTATGTATTTAAACTGCAACTAGACCCACCGGAGGACGGGCAGCAGCGTCCTCTTGGTTAACGGTGGTGACCATTCTGCGATCCCTAAGCCGCCTGCCAAGCGTGGGGATTATGGCAACACTCCTCTATAAAGGGCCAGCAGTGGACGTTTTATGGCTGACGACGACGACGACGCGACAGCTTAAATCACGCAGTTATCTTACCTTCAGCATGCCTACGCGTAGGACCACTGAAGAGAGAAGTAAAAGTAGGGCCTTCGCTTTTCTGGGCGTAGGACAAACATGCTGAAGTTTGTTATTTGTTATGTTATGTTACCAGTGCTAGTGGTTTGATATTGACCAATATTTTTATTGTTATTATTTCAGATGCTGGCCTTGCGTGTGTCTCCCGTATTGTATGAGTTCATGCCAAAATACGACACACTACTGTCCTAATTGCAAAGCTTGTTTGGGAACCTACCAAAGTTAGATGAAATTGTAGATTATTCACCTAGGGAGCAAAAGTAAAGAATGTCTCTGATAAACATGAGATCTGAGGCTTCTTTACTTGCTCCCGTGGTGTGTATACGATTTTACGTGCCACTGCGGGGAGGAAGTGGTTCCTCCGCGTAGCTACGCCAAAGCTTCAGCTTGGCTGTCTAAAGCACTTTAGACCCGCAGGCACGTAAACAAAATAACAATGCTATTTTATCTCTACCTTTCAATATCAAAATGTATTTATTTACGGTTTTAGTGGTGACACGGACTGGATTATAATAAACAAATATATACACTAGATTATTTGTATGCTTTAGCCTACTTAGATATAAACCATACCTCTTCCAGGCCTTTGGCGTCACGTTAACTCTGACACTAGGACTAGCCACTCAGCCTACACGAACTTACTTACTTATTTACCTCATCGAATCGATATGTTACTAAACTTAACTTCAGTACCAGACATTGAAATCATGTTTATTAAGAAATGATAAAATAGGTGGAGTAGGGTTATGACAGTGTGCTGGTGCAGGCAAGGTAAGGGGAGAGTTGGTCTTCCAGTTGCAAGATGGGTCAACGATATCGTCACCATCGTGAGTCAAACCTGGACTAGGTTAGTACCTACAGGACAAAGGCGTAGAAAGTACCTATGTCCTAAAACTAATTCCTGGCGAATGCCGGTGGATGCAAATGGCAGGTTGTCGTACAGTGTGGCGGTCTAAAGGGGAAGCCTTCGTTCAGCAGTGGACGAGCCCGGGCTGATGATGATGACTTCCTGGCAACGGACCTGGGTATGTCCTTAGACTGCATCCAGAACCACTGGAGAACGGAAACGAAAACGTGCACAAAGTACGACGCCTAAGTCGCAGACCACACAGAAATGGCATCGGGCGTGGACATAGCACGGGCGGTTTGCCATTCCATTAAAATTAATAATTAACTCATTGAAATAAGGCACACACCGAATGACGTTAAACGGGCGCGTCTGCGGCCGATGCACGCCCGATGAACGTCGTTCGGTGTATCCTAAATTGTGCCTTATTGTAATGTATGCCATAATGTATGCCATTTCTGTGTGGCCTGCGCCTAATCCTCCTAGGAGTAAAGATCGAATTAACAAATGGCACTACGTGCGCGTGGTGAAGATTAGAACTAAATCTTTCGTTTAATTTTCTCTTTAGTATTAAAGTAAGATAGGTAAACCTATTTAGCAAAAGCGCTTCCAAGGAGGTGCGATCATTTAGCTTATTTTTTATTCTCATAATGTGAAACTCCTTAGTGGAATTCTTATATATTTTTAAGGAAATTAAAAAAAATACCGTAAAGTTTACGCACGGCGCTACACAACTGAGCGTGCGGTAAAATAGGTACTGAGCTGAGAGTACCTACTTTACCGCACGCTCTGTTGTATGGTGCGTAATGTTTAAATTGCGAAGGATGTATACAGGCTTCGTAAATGCACTTTTTGAGCAAATGTGCTGTAAAGTATATTTTTGTGTAAGCAATTAAATGTTAACCACTTAATAATCTGGCGCAAAACTTTGGATGTAAAGTAAGATTCATAAATAAAGGAACTTAAAAAGAACGAAGAAGAAAAGAAAATGATGATTTGAGTATAATACTAATTCAAATCAACTTGACATCCAAGACACGAAATCAACAGAATTAATTACGGAAAAACCGCCCCAATCACACAGTTACATTTTAATAACATGCCACCTGAACTTAAATAAGCTTATAACCGGCTATTGCAACTTGAACAGCCACTTATACAAACTGGGAGCCAAGGATAGTCCGTTATGCCGTGGCTGCATGCAGGACAATGAAAACGTAGAGGATGTGCTGTGGCAGTGCAAAGTCACAGAACCAACGAGAATTGCTACCGGATTGCACGAGGCAGCTTTATCTCCACAACGGCTTGTACGCTTCTCATCATCATCCTATACTTATACACCTCCATCTAACCCACTGGAGGTACTATGCCAGCGGCCCAGAGTCTCGCTCCGTTACTTCAAGGAGATGGGTTGGCTCGGGTAGACGCTGGCGGGGGAAATGCACAATACACCCCAAGCGGGACGTCAGTGCAGGACTTATCGCCCCCACATTGAATAAGAATAAGAACATGCCAGCTCAGTGATTAAGTGAGAGAGAGGAGCTCCAAATAAAATCCTCCAAGTGCCAGCTACTTATGTGGGCGTAGTCACAGTTTAAGCAACAGTACTGCCGACATAGAGTAATTAACAGTTACTACGCTACCGGTCAGTAGATAAGTAGGTATCAGTATGTACTTACTCGTCGCGTGTCAAACCGCCCTGACAACAAAACCACGTACATAAGTGTAAACAATTCTTAATAGCAGAAAACGAGCACCACCCCATAAGCATCGACCACTACATCGGCCATGAGCCTTGTGTTGCCAGTTTATTCCCATATCTAGCCGAAATAGGACGTGTTTTATTATTTATCCGAACGATTTCACAGCTAAGCAATTATCAAGGTGAGTGTTAAATTTGATATACTCTATTGAAAACTCATTCGAAACATAATTTGTGCCTATAAGTGAGTGCTTTATCCCCTTTGAACAAAAACTTTCAATGGAGAGTATTTGATTTGATCACAATATAATATAATATTCTAAGAGTAGTTTTTCAGTTAGTAGAGGTTTTATTATTATAATAATAAAACACAGTCATGATTATGACTGTGTGCGACAACACACAAAATAACACAAAAACATTGTGTTGTATTTTGTAATATTTAAACAATTGTGAGCCATAGCTGAGCGTATTGTTGTAATGTCTTGTTGTCTCTTGTCTTGTTCTAATGTATCAACAAATTTAAGTGAAGTTCAAAAGGAAGGTAGTTTATACTTTGAATTGATTAATACATGGTACTAAGTACTTCTTATCCCAAAATAATTATCTGTTACTCGCAGAAAAACACAAAACACTGCTAATGTAGTAGTATTTTGTTCATACAATAAATGCTAATTGACATAGCTGTAAAAGATTACCTTTTTAATTGAAATGTAAGCGAGCTACCCTGCCTACTCCACACATTAGTTAATGATTGTCCTTTGTTCAACGAATTGCGGGCTTTTTTAGCAAAACAGATTTGCATATTACCTCACCTTGCCTGCCCTTCCTTTATGTGCTGTACCATTGGAGATGGCAATGGCGATTGCCTACGATAATGTCTGCTAATTTTTGCGAGAGACGAGGTAAACACGCATGACATAGCATGTTCGTATAAACTCACACTGAAAGAAACTTACAAGTTTTTTTAGGTTTAAGCCTTAGCCTAATACACAAAAGAAACAAAAGGATTGTATCCAGACCTATGAAAGTCTAGAGACAATCCAAATACAAGTACTAGACTAACAAGTAGTATAGCATTATTATTATCTTTGTTACAAGACACACCTTTTAGTAGAGGAGTACCTACGCCTTGCCTGTCACCTTCACCAATGGTAATACAACAACAATACCAATAGAAGAAGAATAGAAGATGGTAATAAACCTAAAAGCACCTGCCTGATGTTAGGCAAAAATGCAGTCGTGTATGAAGTATAATGTAGTAGTAATGTACGATAGAACAAACATGGTAAAAATGGTTTTTGTGATATCATGGTAAATCATCTCTAGATGCCTGGTTGTGTTAGGGCATATCCAGGTTATGTAGGATCATACTTACTAAAACTCTACTCTATTAGATATTTTTTAGGACCTGGGTATATCCTGAAACTGCAACCAGACCCACCGGAGGACGGGCAGCAGCGTCCTCTTGGTTAACGGTGGTGACCATTCTGCGATCCCCAAGTCAAGTGTGGGGATTATGGCAATACTCATCTATTGGGAGGCCTTCGTCTAGCAGTGGACGTCTTATAGCTGACGACGAGATATTTTTTGTGTGAAGATGTCTACTGTAGTCGCTGTTGGCCCGGAACCTACCCAGACCACCTGCCCGTCTTGTCGAGCCACCATCGTGACCAAGGTTGAGACGAAAGCGAATACCAAGACACACCTTATTGCATTGCTGCTGTGCTGTTTTCTGTAAGTATTCTATGTTCATGTTTTAAAATAGGCTTGTGCTACCATTTAAACTCCTCTGTTGGCGGTCTCTGATTGGTTTTCTCTGGTACGTTTGCCTAGAAAAATCCAATTAATTCACAACAACTTCCTTGTTCAGGCTAACTCTAAAGCCTTGTCATCGACGTTAAATTGCTAGTCTATCAGTTTTTTATTCGGATAAATTTCGGAGAGTGCGCTTCGGATCTTTTCAAGATCTGGTTCTCTCATGCCCTTTTTAATAACGGACGGCCAAGAGTTCAAAAAAGCTCGTTCCATGGTTGATATACCAAAAACTCTTCAACTCTGAAAATTGGCTCAAAAATTAAAGGCATATAGCGCTTAACTGAGTGAGCGATGAGGGAAGGTGTGTGTCAAATGACTAGTGAGTTCAGTCGGGCGTCAATATCGAGGTCATCAACACGTGTTATTTGGACGTGCTTTACAGACAGTTCTGTTAAGTCACATGCCACTCCTTCCGAACCGCTCCACTACCGCAGCAAGATTGCTTGATTGATTAACTCAGTTAAGCGCTATGCCTGTAGTGAATGTTATTACAACGAATTTCTTTACTATAGGCATAGGCAACTAATAGGTATCATTGTCATATAATTATGTATAGGTACCTACTCATTGACCTAACAATGTAGGATATTTACTAATGCAGTGGGCGTTATTATCTTTGACGATACAATCGTATAATTAAATGGAAGCCTGTATGAATGTATATAATTATGTAGGTATCGTCGGGACTTTGCTGAATATGATAAATAATCAGTAACCTGTTAATACACAACACAGTGGTAGCTGATAAAACACGGATAGTTTAAAAAAACATACCTATTCACTCTGAATTATTATTTGTTATTGTTTTCAGGTTATTTGTTTATTGTGTGTACAATAAAATGATACAGGATGTTTCATACAGGTTTAGCTATACAAATAAGGGTGTTAATCTACTCGTTTTAGTGAAGAAGTTTTAGAATACTAATTAATTTGATAATATCAAGAAAAATACCTATGGTATCATACAATGAGTATAAATTATATACAGTTATACACATCACATTACGTTTTGTTTTATATTTTATTTTGTATGAGGACATAATCTTGTACAAGAGTTACTTCTTTACCTACAAATACTTAGATGAAATAGTTAGAAATGTATTAAAGCAGAAAGCGAAAAAACAGTCTGATACCCTTTGATAAATAATATGTCTAGATAGAGTCTCGTACTGTTTATGAACGAAAAATGACAGGCCAACATTATTATACTAGTGTCCGTGACAGCCATTTCTTACACTCGCGTTGCACCATTGTCGTTGTTATAGTGTGCGTGCATAAGAGGCTAACAGTTAACCGCAATTTTTTTCGACGCGTTTAGGATCCATCAGTCTATCTAGACATATAATTTATCAAAGCTGAGACCCTTGCTTGTGTGCCTTGGGAAAGATGTTCAGCGGTGGACTATAGTGGCTGATTATGATGATGGCGATACCTTGCACAGTACAGTATTTCATTTAAGAATCATCATAGACATCATCTTCCTGTTATTATACCAGGCGGGGTCAGTTAAATTTTAGCACTACTCAAAAATTTTGTCAAACCACTTTCTTTTTTTTTCAGATGCTGGCCATGTGTATGTCTGCCATACTGCATGGATTCATGCCAAGATGCGAACCACTATTGTCCTAATTGTAACTCGTACTTGGGAGCTTATCAAAATTAATCAACATAAGCTTCGGGTATCGAGTTTATCGAGGTAGATTTCTGATCGACGCGACTATGTCGTCAGTCATAATATGTCGCAGTTAGTGACATCACGATTTTTTTTAGTATACGATCAATCGAATCGAACGAAGCTTAAGGACGAACGAAGTATAAGAAAGTTTCGCATAATCTCTCCTACCGCGTCTTGCCTAAAACTCCGCAAAACGCGTCTGTATAGCAGTTTGCAACGTTTGACTGTTGTTCGGATCAAGAGGACCAATCACTTTCTTTGCATTTTTAACCCCAGACCAAAAAGAGAGGTGTTACAAGTTTGACTTGTGTATCTGTGTGTCTGTCTGTGGAATCGTAGCTTCTGAATGGCTGAACCGATTTTGATTATTGTTTTTGGTTTAATATGTGACTGATGGTGATCGAGACTGTTCTTAGCTAAACGGCTGAACCGATTTTGCAGTTTCAAGAAAATCTGTCGATAATTTTACACAAATCAGAAAGAGATTTTATATTATTACCCTAAGATATTTTACCTGTAGATGAGTTGTCCCCGCCGCCATATTTACTAGACGAAATCAAAGTAATTGCCGTGATCGCTACCAGTCTTTCACTTCCGAATGTCCGGTAATACGCTGCCGCTAATCGTATGTTTTCAGCAAAAAGATGGTGATATAATATGCCTTTCTGTGTATTTAGGACACTGCACAATCTACACAGGCACTGTGAGAGACAAAAAAAATAATTTCTCGCGTAATTTCTGTATTTTTATTGCAATGGGAAAAAAAATATATTTTATCTAAGGCGACTGTTGTCCCTTTGAAATGGGTGGCTGAGATAAATAGATCGTCTTTTGTGAGAGAATGAAAGAGAGTCACACCGGCGCGGCGAATGCGCTCGCTCTGGCCAATCAACTTGTGTAGCTTATTACGCCGTAAGAGAAATTAGATATTTGTCTCTTTCTAACAACAGGTGTGGTGTATAAAGTCGGTCATATTCTTTCCTTTTCTTCACAAACTGCATAGAAACATGCGTAAGTATATTTATATATACTTCTAGTCAGTTTTTAAAGCAGTTTTGTTCGACTATAACTACTCTATTTATTTCAACTCACTGTTATTACCCTAAACTTTTAGTTTAGTCAATATTTGTTTGAATAGCTAGACTAGTCTAGTCCTATAGAGCTCTTTCTATCATTATGCCAGTCAAGTTAGAGATACCATAGTCGCAATGCTCAAAAATTTTCTTTTTGGGATGCACTGCCGTAATCTCAAAATCTTGGAAGCTGGTGCTTTAATATAATCTACAGAATGATTCAGTCAAATGTAGCAATATTTACGGGTCTTGATTATCTATGTACACAACTTTTAGAACAAAAGTTTGCTAAAATAGAAACAAAAATTGAGTCCCCATACTCCCCTTACAAAATGATGAGAGTGGTAATTTTTCCGGAGACTTAATTTTTTTTTCTCATCACATTGTTGATCAATTGGATAAACCCCCTTATGTATATTATATGAAACACCCCGTTTTTACTTACCTGGTTTAGGCGTAAGACACATCGGAATGCCTAAAATGTTACTGCATGTTTTGCCATAATGTCATAAAAAAATGTTGCACGCACTTGATAAAGAAAAAACACATGGTGGATTATTATTCTAAGACTAGTATTTTATTATATGACCTTGGTATTGTGTACAAAATGAGGTGCTTTGTATTTACTCTAATCATTATAATGATATATGATTAATAGTTTATATGTCTGTTTTTAATACTAGGCTTTGTCTATTAGTGTAAGTTTAGGAGTGACAAATTTGTACGTTTTTGCTCGTGTATAGTGCAGTTATATCGTGGAGCTTGTTTTTGGATTCCACTGTACACCTAGTGTAGAAAATGACAAGGCTTGACAAAAAATAAAATGTTGAAAGACAATTTTTTTGTTTCTATATTTTTTTTATTTTTCCAAATAGAAACACTAAAAATGAAATAATAATAACGGTTTTGATACATTTGATACATGGAAATGGTGATCTTATCGCAAAGAACTACAACTTTCCTGATAACACAAACGTTCCTAGACAGCAAGTTTACTGAACACCGGGCAGGGTGTGATCAAACGTAAGCCTCATCATCACCATCAGCCCGGAGACGTCCACTGGTGACCAAACGCCTCCCTCTTAGGCCGCCACACTGTACAACAACTTGTCATTTGCATCCACCGGCTGCTCACGACTTTCATAATGCGTCAGTCCACCTTGTAGGAGGCCACCTACGATGCACCTTCCGGTTCGTGGTCACCAATCAAGAACCTTTCTTCCCCACCGGTTATAAGTCGTTCAAACGATTTGGCGTGCCATTTCAACTTGCAAACCCTGAAAGCTATGTCGGTAATTTTGGTTCTTTGAAGAATGTCCTCGTTACGGATTTCATCACGCAAATAAACTCCGACCATAGCTATTTCCATTGCCCTACACAAACCTATTCGAATATAAAAAGTAGTTCGTGGACTCTGGAAATACACTGGTCGATCAGGGGCCGTACCGTGAACTGCTTATAGCGGGACCGAATAGGTTCAGCTGCCGACACTGCGCGACCGCCAACCTTATTGCGAGGCGATAAAATTCACAGTCGCGCAGCGTCGGTAGCTGAGCGTATTCGATCCCGCTGTAGAGTGGTCGCACATTGATTCGGCACGGCACCCGACAGGCGCTGGACCGACCGAAACACACTGCGCACAATTAACTGGTGCGAGCGAGACGGGCGTCTTGAGAAATTTCTTACGGTGTGCGGGACCTAGTACAAAATGTATGCAAGGAGCGCCTTCGGGCGAAACCGGACGGTTTTTCTCGTCGTATGCGCCCGGCCGTAAGCAGTTCACGGTACGGCCCCAGGTAGAAGAAAATATCGACGTATGAAACTAGTTATTTTAGAATTAAAACAGTCTTAGCATTCGCTAAGCTATATTTTTAATATACTAAAACTGTAACATACTCTTAGTGACACTGCCGGTGTTACAAATTTAATGTTGATTAATTGGCGATAAAGGCTTTTCATTATAATAATTGTTGCGTATCCTTCAATAGTATGTGAAATTTGTAATATTGTGTTGTTTGTATTTGTGTATTCGTTAATCTGTGTACCTGCCTTCTGAACCATAGAGGTATGTAACGAAAACATTCACATGTATTTATAACAGCAAGGGTGTAACATTCTCTATGAGTTCCCCGAAGAGTATCTACGAGTACAAGCGTATTCAAGTTCAAGGTGAACTTGTTATGGACTATGGTAAGTACTCCTGCTACATTCTGGAACACATCATTGCCTTACAAATTGTACCAAAAAATTATATTATGCTAACTTTATGAGACTTTTGAAATTGGTAATAAATATTCATATTATGATTATATACAGATTTTTTTGGAAAAAGTTTTTAGACGACGAAAGACCATAAGTTTTGTTTTTTTGTTCAATCAAGTGACGAGACGAGCAAGACGTTCGCCTGGTGGTAAGCGTTACGCCTGCCACTAACAGTAGCAGTGCCAGAATTGTGAACTTACGAACACAATCCTGCGCTGCACTGCACTGAGACATCTCATCATGACTGAACATCTAATATCTCGTCACCTTGAGATATTAGATGTTAAATCTCTTCATACCCAGTAATTTCTCTGGTAACATTGCCCTTCAACCGGAACACAGTAATGCTTGCACACTACTGCTTGGCGGTTGAATAACTAGCAAAGGTGTGGTACTTCCCCAGGCGGACTTTGCAGTAGATATACCACTTCAGCACATGTTATGCTCTTTGCACTCATTTCGATATGTGTTTACCGAGTTTTTTTCGAAATTTGCATTGCTGTAGGGTGGTTTACATACCCAACATAAGTTACGTACATATGTAGTATGTATATATTATGTTAGAATAAAAATATCCACAACATAATAATGTAGACTGTCGTCTTTTGAGTGGTAGAGCACACATGTTTTCGGGTACTTATGTCATTTTAGAATTACAAATTTCCAGCACGTAAAATATTTATGATTCGTGTCGTTGTTCGTCGTCGTTGAAGACAAGGAAGGCTCGGTTTCACTATAAACTGAAGAAAGTGTTTCCGCACATAAAAGTATCACACACGCGGACTGACGGTAAAGTCACAGATAACTCCACAGTTGGTTTACTTTTAATTCTCTGGGCTCAGTAAAGTCGACTTACTTCCACCATCCCGACAGTCAGGAGAACACGCAGAGTTAATAGAGGGGGGGTTGACGATAAAACTACAATAGATGACGTCATTAAACAATCGAACCCCCACAATGCTAAAATCTGAAACTATACGATTTGATTCCGCTTCTAAGTCCTTACTTTAAAACCCTAAAAACTACATTTAACTTGATGTGCGCAGTAGGTACTTAGTTTAATTAAATTCATTAAACGTTAAACGGTGTTTTTAAGTAAGGTTATTTTGCAAACCACTAAAGCGTGTGAGTTTCCCGACAGAAACAATTCAATTGATTTAGTAGCATTTGTAGATTTTTTTACACTGTGACTTTTTGCTATAAACTAGACCCATAATATGTGATAGTAGCTGAGCGGCTTGATGGCGTAGGCTACGCCGCGTAGCAGCGACACTGTGCGACAACCCTGACAGCGGAAATCTTTGGTTTATATGTTTATACAAGCGAACTCGAAACCAGGGTTGTCACTGAGGCAGTTAAAGCATGCAAGTAAACAATACATTTCTAATGGTAAGCGTGAACGTTAACATAGTTACCTAAGTACTAGTTAGCAAGAAATGTGCAATGGCAAGAATCCAGTTTCATCATCAGCCCGGAGACATCCACTGTTGAACGAAGGCCTTCCCCTTAGACCGCCAGCGCCACACTGTACCACAATCTGCCATTTGCATCCACCGATTGCCCGCGACTTTCACAATGTCGTCGGTCAACCTAGTGGGCGGCCTATTTACCTACGCTGCGTCTTCCAGTTCGTGGTTGCTACTCAAGAACCTTTCTTCCCCATCGGTTATTAGTTCTAAAAGCGATGTGGCCTGCCCATTGCCACTTCAATTCCACAGAATCCAGATTACTTTACATAAAATGTTCGATAGATATGAATTATCGCTTAAGAGTAGACAAGTTGGTCACTTTTCCATAGAAATGCGGTAGTATTACTACCCCACTATGTAATTTTGTAGGTCCAAGACTAAGTATTATATCGATTAATCTCTTTATTATCTAGGATTGACAATTATTACGAAAGTAAAAAGTTAATAAACATGAAAGTTATGAGCCAGGAAACATCTTGTATTTTAGCTCAATTTTAACGCCATATTGGACGTAAATAAATAACATAAGGAATATGAAAACTCTAAAATAATTTATCAAGCGGCATAGTTTAGTCCATAAACATTTCAAATAACTTAAGTTGGAATAAATTAACTCAGAGTTTATTCAACCACATTACTGCAGCCAAAGGTCGACAAAAAATATTTGCGCGCTCATTTATCTTTCTTTCTCCATTTCCCACAGTTTGTTTGATGAAGAGAGCATGCTTTTTAGCCGCGCCCACCGATGAGTTCGAGCCGTCAACTTGTCGATCCTTAAGTAACAGAATATGAAATAAAAACAGCTCTTTAAAATTATTATACTGACAGCATAATTAACTGAAAATTTCTATGGAACTACTGACTTTTTCTTTATTTTTTTAAAAATCATACCTATGAGCAAAAGTTTTTCTTATGGTGATAAAACTTGAACTTCAAAGTTTATTAGCTAGTTTAGTACCAGGTTACCTCCGCGGCGACATTTTCTAATAATCCTTAGTTTTACCAGGATTCTATAATACTGATAAATATAATTTTGGGCTCATAAAGTCGCGAGTGAATCGATTTCTTCCGGGCACGCGGGATCCATCGATCAAGTGTGAAGGAGGTCAAACGCAAACTCATAACCCAATAATAAAATATACTCCAGCCAGCATTGTCAGGAAACAAGAGTTATCTACAACTCCAGTATTCATCAGAAAAGATGCAGTAAAAAATACACAATCAATTTGACATCTAATATTTCTGGGTGACGAGCGTAAACCAGTGCGGCGCAATTTTGTTCACAAGTTCACAATTCTGGCACTACTACACTGTTAAAAGCAGGTGTGGTGCCTACCACCAGGCAAACGTCTCGCTCTTCTCGTCACCCCATTGCATAAAAAAAACAATCTTAACCAGAAAATAATCACTTGTCTTCATGCAACAAAATGGCGTTGAAGTAGTTTTGTTAAAGAAACTGGAAGCCCTGATACCTCGACGTCCTTATCTATTCAAGGATAGGAAGCATTCGTAGCGATGGCATGTGATCATGTCATAACCAAGCGAAAGGAAGCGACTGTCGTGTCGCCACATGTAAGTACTACGGAAACACTAAAAAAATCTTTGTAAATGGTGATTTAAAAATATACTGCTTTAGTTTACAGATACCTACTCACTTCTTACAATGCCTATCAAAACTTTTGTGTTTGCTCGATGATCCGGTTTTATTCTCCACCCAAATAAAGAAAATAAAACAAAACAATAAATCTGTAAAACATCTTCGAGTTTTTGCAAAACGAATGCACGACAATTCATTTTATATACATCTCATCATCAGCTAAAAAACGTACACTGCTGGTCCCAGGCTTCCCCTTTAATAGGGAGGGGTTGTCATAATCCCCACGTTTCGCTTGAGGCCACTGCTGCCCGTCTTCCGGTGATTCTGGATGCAGTATGCAGGACATAATCAGGTCCCTAAATAGATAGATTTCGATTCATACTGATACCTATTAGCCGTTAAAGGTAAGATGACGTAAGATTAGTAAGTAAGTAAGAACCCACAAACACATACACTCCTACAGCCTACTCTCCTACACACCCAACTCTAAAACAGAACCCTAAAAGTATAAGTAATTAGTATCAAGTATATTGCAACTATCTTGGCGACTAGTTTGCGCTCTGCAACCAAAGTTTGTCCATCGAAGGCGGCTCAAACTTTACAACTGCTATGAGGTTTCGTATAGGAGACTCTCCAATTAAATTATTGCCAGTTCAAAGGCAGAATGCATACGCTTGAAGCAGCATTGGCTATGGAAATGGTTTAGCAAGTTGGGCACACAGTGGTGTTAGTTAGGGACTTACGAGTACGCCCTTTGAAATACATAGAAACGTAACTGAGGTGACGGCTGACGATAGATCACAATGGGGATCCACTAGCGCTAGGTGGCGCGTCGTCGATGCGGCCATAGTCAACTGTCAATGTCATATATTTTGTTGTTCTTTGGTTTGTTTTTGCAGAGAACATTTTAAAGACTCGGTTTATCAGGGAGAACTAGCTTATACTGATTTCTACAGCAATCCTTTGCCTTGTTAATAAAAGCTCTGTCCAACATAAAATGTAAAGAACTATCTTACCATCGAATCTATTATCAGACCGTCAACAGCAGCATTATATTCTTAATTAAAACAAGGCACAGGACCCAGTATTTTTCCTTGGACTAGATTATCGACAACGCCTCATCAAGAGCAGATAGATATAAGCAACGATTAACAAGAAAACTTGTTTTTCCACACCGGGACTGCCATCTGCGATAAGTTTTACGTTGGAACCTCATTGCGAGTTGCTTTATTTTTTTTAACAAGATTTAAATGGGTGATTACCCCCGTGAGAAGCCGGGACGGGTCACCTAGTATATAATATAATACAGATCTCAGTCAGCGGTCTTTATCCATTTAGGCTACTGATTGTTTAGTACATAACATATGATACAATGCAAAATACTCGTACAACAAAGTTACTTCCTCCCACATGGAACAATAGTAACATAAAGAGAATGACTAAGCATTAACCCGAAGAACTATCACCATAAACTGTAACTGCCTGAATTATTTCTACGAAATGTCTCAATGAAATAAAAGTTCCCTTGCCTTCAATGGAATTAGGAGCAACAATAGTAGAATGTCTTGTAGGACATGATGCGTGATCTTTTTTTGCAATGTATAGCGGACGAAAGTTTAGTAACTCAGACCAAAGATAATTATAATACTATACTAGTACTCAGACTAAATTTTACTTTGACGATTTTAAACGATGTCTTTCAAAATTTAGTTCATAATTAGCGATAATTTGATTTAAATTATAAGTATTATTATTTTTATGTGTGCGTGTGCACTGATGAGCACCTATAGTGGAGAAAATTAGTACAGTCAGGAAATATGTGTTTCTAAAATGTAATGTTTGATTGTAACAATTTGTTATTAGTTAATAAACTTTTTCTGGCGAAAAAAACAAAAAATTGCGAGAACAAAAATCAACTACTTATTTCCGAACTTTTTCTTTTATAAGTCGATTTTACTTAATGCATTACTACTTATATATTATGTTTATATACCCATGCTAAATCCAACATACCTAATTACCATACATACCTTACTTTATCCACTGTTTTCGCTTATTAATATTACACGTATGAATGCCTAATATCCGAAGAGAAAGTAATTAACAAACGTAGAGATTAGATAATAACAGGCGCTGATGCAACTCGGTGATGCCCCATACACTTCACCCAACACACACATAAATACACATCCCCACATACACACACAAACTAACTCTTCATATCCGTGCTTCACTTACTTTACTCTCACATACACCCTAGAAAGAGTACAATAAGTACCTTGAGACTTTTGTATTTTTCTAACTACTTTGTAATATACTTACCTAAAAAGTACTTTATAACTTACATTGAATAAAATACAAAACCACTTTGCAATGTTATAACAACTATATTATATAATTATCAAATATACCTGTATTTTGTATTTTGTTTAAGAATAAAATAATGTTCTTAGCTTAATTAATCAAATCTAAATGGAAGGCACTGAGTCTCACGACACAGGACTCCCCTAGTGTGGGACTCAGGGTTCATTTGAATTTTAGAAGTTATTTAAGGTCTATCTTAATTACTACTAACTACAACTTACTACTAACTTCTAATGTATGCATATATTTTTTATTGCTCAAATAAAGTTTATTATTATTATTATTATTATTACTATTGCCGTCCTCGTACTACCTACCTATAATACATAAAAACGGCGATTCTCTCGTGAACTCGATGAGCTTAAATCGCGTTTTATTTTTTATTTTTAGTTGCGGTTTTAGATTTAGTCTTGGCCACAGCGATTTTCCAAACATGATTAAAAAAAAGTGATTTCCTTCAACTCGATAGATAGCGCAGATTATACGTGCCAGTCAAAAAAAGGATATGATATGGGGCACCTGAAATAAAATAAAATAAACTTGACAATGATAGCTACGTCTGGTCTGCGCAAAGTCAGAGCCATCTACAACGAGCTACTTTTTTTAATTGTCTGTAAAAAAATAACAAAAACGTCAAAAAATGATTAAACCAGAAAATCGCCCATAGAGTATATAAATATAAGCATAATCCGCGACATTTATACATTACAGTTTAGGGAGTATATCATTACCTCTGACACTAGGGCTGGTCATTCGGCCTATTCAAACTTACCTACTTACTTTTAAGAAAATATCGCTCTGTACACTATGTAAGAGCACTGTTTAATTTTATAGGTATTATTACATTAAAGAAGCATTTTATTGCGTCCTCTTTACACCTAAAGAGCCTTAATAATTAAATTTGTTCAAGTAACTTTAATACCACTAGTGTTGCGAGACCTCAGACGGCAGGTCATTAGTAATCGATAATGAGCTCTACGTGCTTAACGCCGACCGGAGCCAATCTAATTGGATTTGCAAACCAATTAATGTTGAACATTCTCTCATTATGCGCTCACATACTGTTAAGTCAACACGGTTTGATTACTAATGGATTAGTTTAGGAATTAGTACGAGACGGCTATTCGATTCTTTAGTGTAGACTCCGTATAAAAAATTACACTAAAAATATACCTATAACTACAGACTAGTGCTTAAACTATATTTTTTTATCGATTCAAAACAACACGGGTATCGATTTGCAACCACCCAATATTAACGGCGTGCCTAGATTTAAAATTATCTTTTAAGTTTTAGCTAATCTTGACCAAGTCACATTTCAAACAAAAAGTTAACTAAATCAAAATGTTTTTTAAATATAGATTCAGATTCAGATTCAGATATTTATTGCTTCCATAGTGTACACAGATATTGTCAAAAAGAAGTTTCATATGGACCCTGTCGGGCGCAGCAATAGTAGAAGAGAGGAATATACAATGTGTAACAAAAAGGTTCAACAATACTGAAGGGTATGTATGTACTCATCATTATGAACAACTTTTACTATGGGAAAAACCCTGAAATCCCGAAAAAAATATAAGCTGTTCCATACAAAAATTTCATTGACCTTAGACAAAATGTATGGAACAGCTGCTATTTTTTTTTGCGATTTAGGGGTTAGCCCCATAGTAAAAGTTGTTCATAATGATGAGTACATACATTCCCTTCAGTATTGTTGAACCTTTTTGTTACACGTTGTATATATATATACCTACACCTACATACTTATAATACATATACGTACAATGCCCAGAATCAGAACAAGAATCTATTTTCGTAACATAAATGCCTGCCCTGGGTCAAGGCGATTATTACATAAATACCCACGCCCTACAGTTACCATAGCAGATGACTACTAACTGAGCCTTAGGGCAGCCTGAAATTACATCAATGACTTTCAAAAATAGTATTCACAATGGGGATCCACACTGCGATATTTTTCCGCTAGGTGGCGCATCGTCGATGCGTCTATAGTCAACTGTCAATGTCATACATTTTGTAGTTTATTGTTTTGTTTTTGCAAATAACATTTTAAAGACTCGGATTATCAGGGAGAACCTGCTTAGGTACACTGATTTGTACAGAAATGCTTTGCCTTGCTAATTAAAGAGAATTCTTTTTTGGGCAGTCAACAGCTGCATAGATTCTTTAAACATGGCACAGTACCCAGTATTTATCCTTGGACTAGATTAAAGACAACGCCCTTATCAAGAGCAGATAGATAAGCAACGATTAACAAGAAAACTTGATCTTGCCACATCCGGACCGCCGCTGGCGCTATCTGCGAAAAGTTTTGCCTGTGAAACCTCATTGCACTTTAAGCTTGTATTGTGGACGCAGTAAAGCGACTTTTGTCGGACTGTTTGTTGGTTTCATCCTATAGTGTCCCAAAGTTATGTATGCTGTGACACGGGACGACGGACGTGGGTGTGGTTACCCTTGCATTCGCTAATGAAAATTCTTTCGCAAAAATATTTGGTCACCCAACAGTTTGGTCCGTTTGGATATTTTAACATCCAGTTCGGAGTTTGTACGTTTATAGTGTGGGACAAGTTCAACATTTGTTCGTTTTAGTTTTCAACTATAAATTTAATAGATTGGTGAGTAGGGATAGCTCGGTCCGTTTTTGTGTGAAAAATATTAGGTATATTATGAACTTGTTTGAAGTAAAATTAGAGCTAAAAGGCATAATAAATAAGGTTTAATATTATTATTATGTAGGACACCTGGGTATGTCGTATTGTGTATTATATAGGATGATGATGATGATGATTATATTATGTAGATTCTTACCCAGAAATCTAGAAATAAAGTACCACCATCAGGCCTCTCCTAGGGCACGCCAATCAGTTCAGCTTTGATAGGCTGATTATGATGATAATAATGATCAAATTTGCGCAAAAGTAATGAAATTTAATTAAATAGTAACATTAACTATCATTTTTGTTACAAAGTCCCTTATATTTTTCAAATATTTAACGTATTTTCATGTACTGAAAGAATTACTTTCCAGTCATATTTTAAAACTTAATATACTCATGGCGTAAGGAGTCACAACTAACATCTCATGTGACCCAAGTCAACCTCACCTGCACGCGGTGCGCCCTGCTAAACAACAAACGAGGCTCTGACGACCCGCCAACACGCACTGGACCAGCGCGGCGGGTTATGGTCCAAACCCCCCCAATTTAAGAAAGTATGGAACACAACAACAGAACAAGGCCCCAAGTGCCCGGCGACTCCAGCGGCTGTGCTAGTGGCGACGGACATCGGCCCAGCACTGGAGCCAGGGGTGCTAAGAATCCCCGGGAGAGGTTGCCAACCCGTCAGACGACTACTGCTCACGTAATAAAGGACACTGATTTGCTCAATATTATGGCATATAATGTACAAACACTTATGGATGATGGTCGCTTAATTGAACTTGAAAACAGCCTAAAAGACATCTGTTGGGATATTATCGGTCTTTCAGAAGTAAGAAGACTAGGAGAAGAAGTAGAAGAACGGGACGACAATATATTTTTCCATTTCGGCGAAACCAAAGGGCTCTATGGAGTAGGATTTCTGGTAGCCAAGCGGTGGAAAGATAATATTGTTGAATTTATCGGATATTCAGAGAGAATAGCAGTGTTATAATTTTCTTTGACGCCAACCAAGACCCTTACCGTCATACAAGCATATGCACCATCAGGTTCACACCCCGATGACGAAGTCGAAGACTTTTACACAATTCTGAATAAAGCCTGCGATGAGAACCGAAGCACATGGAATATCTGTATTGGCGATTTTAATGCAAAGATCGGAAAAAGGGTCGATACAGATCGCACAAACACGATCGGTGCATATGGTCTTGGAACCCGTAACGACCGCGGTGCTCGATTAATCCAATTCGCTTTCGGACAAAGCTTACAGATTGCAAATACATACTTTTTTAAGAAACCACAAAGACGCTGGACTTGGAAGGGACCTAACGGTATCACTAAAAACGAAATAGATTACATTATCTCATCAGATATACAGATAGTAAAAGATGTGTCATGCCTTGGACGAATAAAATTTTGTTCAGATCACCGCCCAGTACGCGCAAAAATCAGATTCGATTTCAAAATACACCGCAAGAAAATGTTTACAAAACAGACTAAAATACACTCAAAACTCACATTGCTACAAAATTCTGACCAATTTAATTTAGAACTTTCCAACTCATTCCAAATCCTAAATATGAGAGAGATTGAAGATGTAGATGAACAGTTTAACACAATAGTTAGTCGAATCAAGAACAGCAGCAAGAAAATAAAAACTGCTAAGAAGCAAAAAGCAAAACTATCTGAAAAATCCAAAAAGCTAATAGAAAACAGACAAATTTGTGTAGTAGGAACAGAAGAATACCGAAAAATTGATAAACTAGTCAAACGTAGCATACGATACGACATAAGAAAACTTAATTGTGACTTAGTAAAAGCAGCCATAGAACGAAACACTTCACTTCGAATAGCAAAGCAAGGTATATCAAAAGGAAGGCGGTGGATCAATAGCTTGCAAGATGCCTCAGGAATCAAACACAATAGCCGAAATAAAGTAATGGAAATATGTACACATTTTTATGAAACACTTTATACAGACAACGAAAAAGGCAATCTAAACTTGCAATATTCTCGTTCCGATTCTATTCCTTTTATTACGGGTAAAGAAGTTCACGACGCTTTAAAAACAATGAAATACGGCAAAAGTCCTGGAGAAGATGGAATCACTACTGAAGAACTGAAAATAGGATCAGAAACATTAATACCTCCCTTGACAAACTTATTTAATTCAATTCTAGACACAGGACATATCCCTCAAAACATGTGCCATTCAAATATTGTTCTCCTCCACAAGAAAGGCGACACATCTAACATCAACAACTACAGACCAATAAGCCTAATATCTCATATTTACAAAATTTTTATCAAAATCATACAAAACCGTATAGCTGGAACACTCGATAGACACCAACCACCTGAACAAGCTGGATTCCGTCCTCATTTTTCCACTACAGACCATCTACATACACTAAATCAAATAATAGAAAAACACATAGAACACAAAAAACCAATTTATCTAGCCTTCGTTGATTATGCGAAGGCTTTCGACAGCTTAAAACACTCCGCTATATTTTCCGCATTGCATAATCAAGGCATCGAAGCTACATACATAAACCTTTTGAAAATAATTTATGATCACAGTACAGCTGATATAAAATTGCATTCTTCCGGTCCCTCATTTAAAATATCTAAGGGAGTCAAACAGGGTGACCCACTCTCTCCCAAGTTATTTACGAGTACCCTCGAAGAGGTCTTTAAAACACTGGCAGCATCCTGGGCAACGAAGGGCATTGACATCGGTGGCAAACTTTTGACAAATCTCAGATTTGCGGATGACATTGTCCTTTTTGCCCCATCAGCGCTTGAACTAGAGCTCATGCTCCAAGACCTGAGCAGAGCAAGCCTTGAGGTGGGACTTCTGATGAATTGGTCAAAAATACAGTTAATGACGAACAGCACGAAACATAGGGTCATGGTAGATGGGCAAACAATACACTATGTCGAAGAATATACATACTTGGGCCAGATAGTTTCTTTCGACAACAGGCATGACAGAGAAATTAGCCGTCGAATAGACAACGCCTGGAAAAGCTACTGGTCTATGAAAGCGCTAATGAAGGGAGATCTTCCTATCTCCCTGAAGCGTCAACTCATCGACATGTGTATCTTGCCCATCCTAACCTACGGTGCACAAACTTGGTCACTTACCAAAATCCAGAGGTCCCGTCTCATGGTTTGCCAAAGAGCAATGGAACGCAGTATTCTCGGGATTAAAAGACAAGACCGCGTCCGTAACACCATGCTGCGTTCCATGACAGGCGTCACAGACGTAGGAAACAAAGCTGCCAGGCTCAAATGGGAGTGGGCAGGCCACGTCAGCCGGATGCACCCAGACAGATGGGCAAAGGTCTCTACGGATTGGGTGCCCCTGCACAGTCGACCCCGAGGTCGCCCTCCGACACGATGGCGCGACGAACTCGGGAAGTTTAAAAAAGATTGGACGGCGCTGGCACAAGATCGAGACAGCTGGAAGAAATTGGGGGAGACCTTTGCCCAGCAGTGGGACAACACAGGTTAAACAAAAAAAAAAAAAAAAAAAAAAAAATATACTCATGAAATTACAGACCCACACGTAATAATATATGCCCCGCATAGATCTACATGCTGCTTAGCCCTAATGCTCGACTTCAATAACAAGTACTCTAAAAAAACTACTTCAATTGCAATTCCGGAAAACATATTTTTTCCAGTTATTTTGATTAAAAGACCAAACTACTAAACCGAATTCGATAAAATTTATATGGGAAGACCTCTGAAGTGATGGCCACCAAATATTTTATTATTGTTAAAATCAATTCATCACGTAACAAACATACAAACATACAATCGAATTGAGAAGATTCTTTTTTGACGTCGGTTGAAAAATGTGCTCGCTTTGTTGTTTGTCACCTTTTCAAATATCATCTGTCTACCTTTTAAAAATGTTAATAAAGGCAGTGATCTGTTCACCCTTGCCCTCAATAATCCGAGTGACGTTAGCAACGCCCTCCCGATCCTGAATGCTGACGCGGCTTAGTACTCTCCGCTCTATTGACGGATGATCTCATTTTATAGGGGACCTATTAAGTCTGAAGATTTCTACACAAGTTTTACGTATAACCAGATATAAATAAAATACTATATTAGTAGTATAATCAAACTAGTAGAAAAAGTATTGAATAATAAACAGAAAATTCGTCATAAAAACAGATGATCTAAGGTAAGTTACTCCAAAAATAATTCCTTCAAAGGGTAGTCAGTAAGACGGTGTGCCATCGAGTGGCGGTGACAGATAAAAACGGTAGATCCTCGAGTACCCGCGTCTTCGTCAGCGTATTTGCGTACCCTGGAGCTGTTTGCTCCTTTACCCTTAACCTAACCTATAGGCAGATGGGTTAAGTGTTAAGAAACCACCGATTACTGTTGCAATATGAAATATTTCGGTCTACTGAGGTCATATCATCATCACCAGCCAGAAGACGTCCTCCTCTGAACAAAAGCCTCCTCGCCACACAATACGACAACTAGCCAATTTCATCCACCGGTTGCCCGCGACTTTCACGATGTCGTCGGTCCACCTAGTGGAAGGCTGCGATAAGCTGCGTCTTGTGGTCGCCACTCAAGTTTTCTTCCCCATCGGTTGTCAGTTCTTCCAGTGACTTGATACTAAACCTACTATCTACTCCTGATCAAAGTGCTTATGTTTATTTGTCCCAACTGTTTGCAACAAAAGCATCGCCGTTCAATGTGCAATGCCGCCAGCATGCTGGGTAGGTACGCTTCCAACTGATAGTGGGTGTGAGCATTTGGTTGTATCATCGGCATGGATACGATCATTTTGTTTTGTGTAGTAGGTTAAGCAGTTTAAGTAGTTAGGTATTATCACAGATTACATAATACTATACTAGTAAAACTTAGTATGTCGTTTTTTGCAGTTAATAAACGTTAAAAAAAAGACTATAGTTACTGATCCTGTTACGTAGAAATTCGAAGAAGCGGACGAACGGCGTTGTATATTATCAGTGTAAAAATGTTGTTGGGCGTTATATGCAGCCCATCGTGTCATTCCGCACTTTATACATTGATTAGCAAATTAGTACGACCAAGGTGAATACATTCATATTGTGACTAATAACTAATTACCTTTCTAACACCACTCTGATGTCATCATTATGCCAAGATTATATTGACCAAGGTATCGAACAACCTCAAGATGGCCTTACAATATCGGAACCCGGAGGCCCAGGGCCAAGAAGAGACGACAAAAAAAAAGTAAGCAGGCGATATTAAAGTGATCACTGATAGAGTCAATGAAAGACGGGCTCTACTAGTGATTGCTTAGACAAAGATAGTCAAAAAATAAAAATAAAAAGGTTTAAAATAGACACTGTTTCGGTATTTTTTTCTATCGACGAAAGTATAATCAATCGTGTTTTCAACAGCTAAAGTTACTAAGACGGATGTTCTTCTGTAACATTTTATATTTTTGGGCTTATACAGTACAATACAGTAATTTGACTAAATACATTTTATTTTGTGAGGGGCAAATTTGGAAAATACAAGCTTTAGTTCCAAGTTAGAAGCCAAGTTCCTTTGGCATATTCATTTTGTAAATCCTTAAGCTTTTAAGTTATTAAGTGTAATATTTAGCTAATAAAAATTGTACCGCAGTCTGTGGAGCTAAGATACAAATAAAAAAAGGTATCGAACATTATATCGGCATACAATGGCATTTTTTTCCTATACCTAGAGTTTTTATCGCTACCTCTTGTAACTTATCACAAGTACCTGTATTGATTCCGCTTGCCTTTGCCAACACTTTACATATTGCTTATTTAGCGTTATTTCATTTTGCCCGCTATTTGTCTTACGTTTTCCGCTGATATTGTTATCTGGGACTACGGCGAATTTTGAGAATATAAGTTTTGTGAAATTGCTTAGTTACATTTTTTATAGTTGACTGGCGTTTGACTACAGCTCACCTGTAAAGTGATGATTTAGTGGTAGATCATAAATGCTAATTTCCTTCAAAACTGGCTACTTTTTAAAATTTGTTTCTAGGCGTATTGATGATAGGTAGTAGATAGTTAGGTAAAACAGAGTGGTCCAAGCAAGTTAAGCGAAGCGTTGGTCGTTCAGCTGCAAGATGGGTTGATGATGTCGTTACCATATTGGTTCGTCACCTGTACCAGTTTAACACAGGACCGAGGCATATACCGTAGCAAGTAACCACTATCCAGCATTGGGATAACGAAGGCTGAAAACGTTGATGATCCGTTTGTAAATAAGTCTACAAATACATAAAGACAAAATTGTAAATGAAAATGTCGACCTAATTTTTATTTTTTATTATTATTTATAGGCTTGCGTTTGATTGACTGCCATCTCATCTGAAGTTAAACGAAGATGCAGCCTACGATGGAGCACGCTTGCCTAGAAAAAACTGATTCACTCGCGACTTGAATATGCCAAGGCATGTTAGTGTAACTATTAATGAGCCGAAAGGAAGGTATTGTACTCATTATGATGAATATCTCTTAGAATAGTTCCATTGAAAAATGCCATTCGCTCTCTATAAAACATAATATGGAACACCTGTCATTTTCGCTAATTTGAGAGTTGGCCTCTTAATTAACGTTGTTTACAAGGATAAGTACAATGACAAATAACCTTGGCGACTAAAACAGCATACAATTATGTACAATCGACATTGTTTATTCTGATTATTTTTTCTTTCACATTACCAGTTCTTGATTTTGTTAGCTATGTTTTACTATTAAAAGCAAAATTCTCACCTTAATCAACCGACACCAGTCAAGATACTCAGTAGCTCACGAAAGTGGAAAGCGAAACTTCAAGCCACCCACCGTGAAAGCGTCAATGCCTCTCCAAAGGAAGGCTCAAGGGATTTCCTGTCCCCGTCACGTAAAGCCGAAACCGCAAAATTCGCTTTTAGGATTTCATCTGTCATAGGGCCAAGAAAAAGTGTAAACTGAGTTTTAATAATATTGTCATTTGAATAAATAGATTATTGTATGTAGGAGTAGAATTATTGTTTATTGTAGTTGTAACAGTGATTTTAGATCTTCATAAATGTTGAAATGCGTGAGCTCCGTATCCGCCGTTTTGCTTATTACAGTACCATTCAAACTGAAACACTATACACACACACTACTGTTTATACACTACTGTTTGGCAACAGAATATTTAATACTGCCATGGTATCTATTATGTAGTACTATTATTTATTCTGTGTCTATACTTAGGCGATCTCCTGGAAAGTAAATCAAAAATTTAGAGATGTTTGTATTGCGTGTTCTTGGTTTTAGTAAGTGGGTAGAGTTTTCAGAAGTCGAGGGATATAATGTGTACGCTCTGTTGAGCAAACAATTCAGAGGTCATAAATAGTCACTGAGTGAAGTCAGCATAAGTACAAGATGACGACTAGCCACACAGGTGGGACAAGTAGAAGTTAAAAAAATACAATGTATCCATCATTAGTACCACTGAATAGCACAATAGTCACCGCGTTACCAACTGAGTCGTGCGGCCATAAATCATGGCCGCACGACCCATACGTGCAAGCAAGACCCACAAGTGCGAGCGATATAGACATAGTTAATGATTTATGGCCGCACGACTCAGTTGGTAACGCGGTGACTATAGTATTTTTTTACTGCAAGGCCCGATTGTAGAATAAGGTCATTAATGATTGAAATAATTATATTCGAGTGTCATTCATACATGTCTTCTCTGAATAAAGTACATACCTATGATTGATGCTGTTTCCCCAAAAATAAATTTTCTCAAGAGAAATGTTCGTTTCCATGTGTATTTTTATTTTTGCTATATTACGGTCGTAATCCTGGTCTAAGAGTGCGTGAGGTTCCCAAATAAACGCCTGAATATTCACATATTAAACCGTGATTTTTTACTACCACGAACATAGATGGGCCTTTCGTACCGGATTTTATGGCAGTTTTTATGTCGCGAAAGTGTTGAGTGTCTCACGGTATTTGTGTTCATGAGGAAGCACCATCTTACTCAAACCCATAATAACCTTTCAGTGAGGAATGTAATTAGAATTTACTGTTGTCTTTTTATCGACTATCAGTTGTGGTTGTTACTAAGTATATTTAAAAAATAAGAAGACAGGTAAAAAAGTAATCAATGACCGAGCGAGTTTTTTTTCTAGCTTTATTTTAATAAATACTCTACCTTACCTTGGATCTGAACCAGATTCGCTCAGGACCGAGTCAGATGGCATAGTAATAGCAGAAAGAGAGAGAGAGAGAGAGAGAGAGAGAGACCCAGCATTGCGGTAAGGAAGCTTGTAGATGATTTTGATGATTTGGGATCTTTAGCAATGTTTTGTTCTTAACAATAACTTAAACATTTTTCTACAGACATGTGTGCTTAGTAACCGAGTTATTAATTACTAATAACCTTATCTACTCGATCTATCTACTGGCTATTATTTTGTTATAACATAGATACGACCAACTTACCATTGGAGATCTCAGGCAGTGCAACGTGATTAGGATAAACTTTTATTGTTTTTATGGTCGACAGGCTAGGTTAGGTATGCTCGACTCCAACTTATTAGATGTTATTAGACTGTGCAGCCCGAGACCCTGCCACGGAATAAAAACTTTATGATAAAAAAAGGAACAGCTGCGGAAATACACTCCATTTTCAATAAAACATAATAAATGCTTATGATAAACGTCGCCTCTTTAAGCCCAATCATTTCAAAATTACTTTCTACAAAGCTAACCTAACCTCTATTTTTGTATGAAGTAATTCCACACTTATGGTGTTTCTATGTTTTTAAAGCTTAAACAGGAAGAAAAATTATAACCTCCGGCAGGACTCGAACCTGCATACGAGCAGTCCCTATGGGTTTCCGTCCCAACTGCTTTGCCAATTAAGCTACAAAAGTCTCTGCCTTAGATGCCAAATTTTCCCAACCTGTTACTAACCTCTATTATATTCGAAACTTCAAATTTAACCCGAAAACTCCTCATGAAACAATTTTAATAATGCCTTTAGATCTCTCACATTACTATGGTGTCCATTATAAATTAACACAGCTGGACTGTGCAAAATTAAGCACTTCTCTACATGTAAGGAATTTGAAATGAAGGCAACCAAGTGGTAGGACTTTAACAAGGGTCGTTTTAAATCCAAAGCGACGGCGACGGTTCCTACGTTTTTACTGTTTACAAGAACTGTGTTTGTGCACATTTAATTTAACTTTTATAACGTTAAACGTGCCAGCTTTAATAAGGGTTGAGTAGGATTGGGAAAGATAAAAAATATAATTAGCATTAAAGGATTTTTTCGAAGCATAGAGTGTCGGCTTATGGCTCAAAACCAAAGCTATACATACACAAGTATAATTTATGCATAATTATACATTCAATGCAGTATATATACATTTTCGAATGGTCTCTAATTATGATATTCGAGGAGAGAGAGAGCTGGATCCTCCAAGCATTTGAGTAATTAATTTAAAATTATATAAGCAATAAAAATAAAGCATCAGCAAGTGCAGAGTAGGAAGGCCTCCCACTAGGTGAACCGGTGACATTGTAAAAGTCGCGGGCAACCGGTGGATGCAAATGGCAGGTTGTCGTACAGTGTGGCGGTCTAAGGGGGAGGCCTTCCTTCAGCAGTGGACGTCTCCGGGCTGATGACGATGATGAATAAAAAATAATAAAAAAACAATTAAATAATTATATCGTAGTCTTTCTTGCGCTGCCTGTCTCTTCTTCTTCGTAAGTATACTTTTCCCATGCATATAGTCTAACACAAATCATACCTTACCGCACAATATCTTTTATCTAACCCTTACCTACTAATATAGTATTATAATTATTATGACATTGTGTGTTCGTACTAAATTGCTTCATAGTACGATAATAATACTCGCAGACATGGGTCATTCATAGTTCATAGTATTTTAAAGAGGGTAGGTTCATAACGGTGGTGAGCATTCTGCGATCCCCAAGCCGCCTACCAAGCGTGGGGATTATGGCAACACCCCTCTATTAAGAGGGAGGCCTTCGTCCAGAAGTGGACGTTTTATGGCTGACGACGAGGTACATAAATCCAGCGACAATGATAAGATGAATTGACGGGAAATAAGCGTCAATTCTCTCGCGTCAGTCATACCCAGTCTTTGCGACATGCGAGCCGTACGATACGACAATATAAACTTCTAATACATTACAATTTGTACATGTGTTCTCTTTTTGAGATTCGCTATCTCTATTTTATGGCAAATGTAATATGCATACTTTTAACTAGGTATGCTTGATTGTGTTGACTTGTTAATTTTGATCGTTTTGCAAGCGCAGGGCCCGTCCATTCCATTATCACTGTCGCTGCATAAATCAAAGTGTTTCACGTCACCATTGACGTCAACTTTCATTATTTTCTTAGTTATTGGCACCGCACGTTGTGCATTCTGCCAGTGTGAAGATTATACATTTTCAAGTGTATATTATAGTATAATGAAGTTAAATATATCAAGAAATCACAGTTAGTCACACGAAATTAGTCATAGTCGAGTCCAAGTCATGGCCTAGTAAAGTTATGGCGAGTATAACAGCAGTTACGGAGTTTTGAAAACAATACGAAAAGACATGCTTCACCACATTATATCACTTGCCCACACTCGTGCATGTAATTCAAAACTCAATGAATAAAACACCACCATTTTTTGTTATTAAATCGCGAAAAAACACAACTTTAAGAAAATACTAGAATTCAGGGACATGATTTTTCCGTGTTCCACACGTATTTTTTTAAATTCTTTTAAGTGACGAGACGAGCAAGACTTTCGGCTGGTGGTAAGTGCACGCCTGCCACTAACAGTAGCAGTGCCAGAATTGTGAACTTGCGAACACAATCCTGCGCCGCACTGCACTGCGCTCGTCACCCTGACATTATTAGATGTTAAATCTCTTCATACCCAGTAATTTCTCTTATGTTTAAAATAGCTTTGAAACACGTTTTTGTGTTATACATAAGACGGATAAGTTATATATAGCCGTATATACTGCTATATTTGATAACGTAGTCTGAACGGCTTTATGAGCCTTGCAATTCACTCGTTGAACACACGCATTAATATGCGTATGAAAATGAATTTCCTCGTCGGCAAGCTGTTGGAGCAGTAAATAAGATCCGGTACGAATATCCGGATCGGGTACAACCTGTTATGCGCTACCTGTCCTTGTCAGGGTGGTAAGTAAGAGAAGGACGAAACGATACAAGGTTGATGACGAACCGTGATAGTCCCAACGGCTTCCCGAGGCGTTGATTGACAATGCAATCGACGCACGGTGGAGTATTTTGAGATAAAATAAAGACACAATTTAAATTTAAATCTCAGGACTATTATTGTAATCACTTACCTTATATACTAACCATCTTATGTATACAACGCTAGACCCATTTAAACCCAATTAGTAAGTCGAAAGAAATTGACACAACACTTTTTAACTAAAATTGTTTTAAAATAGGCTTTATGCATAAGACGGTAACTCTAAGTAAGCTCGTTCTGAGTGGCCAGCCCTGGTGTCAGAGTTAATGTGCCACCCGAAGGCCTCTGACATAATTTGACGGTTCTTGTAGTAGAAATATATAACAAACAATATACTAATACTGCAATGCATAAACGATAATCAGTGCTAGAAATTGATCTGTGGTCTTATCGCAGACAAAAAGTAACACGAAAGAAACTGAGACATTTTGTTTATGCTTAGAACACAATATAATACAATTAATATAGCATTATAATATTAGGTCTTTACCTATGAAATTGCCGTTTTGTATGGAAAAAGTGAAAGTACTTATTTTTTTTAACTTTTTTATTTCTGTTATTCAAAGTAATCACCCATGCAATCGACGCATCTTTGCCAACGAATTGGCAGTTTATTGATGCCCTTCTTGTAAAAATTAGCTGGACGGGGAGGCAACAAACTCTTCAAAGGCATTTTGTACTGCCTCTCGGGAATTGAATTTTTTACCCACTAAAAATTGTCTAAATTTTGGAAAAAGTAATAGTCGGTAGGTGCAAGGTCTGGTGAGTATGGCGGATGAGGGAGAGCTTCCAACCCCAGCTCTTGCAGCTTGGAGACTGTCTGTAGCTGCAGCGCGAGGCAGGTCTCGACGCGTACGTTGCGCTGGCGATCGTTAAGTTCGTGGGGCACCCATCTATCAAGTTTTTTTTCCTTGCCTATTTGTCGCAAATGGATCAAAATTGTTTTGATGCTAACATCAAAAGCTGCTGCTAGCTCAGCTGTAGATTGAGTTTCGTTAGCTTCCACAATCGCCTTTAACTCATCATTGTTGACCAAAGTCTCCGGACGACCACGAATTTTTAAAGTATCCATTATGACGAAAAATGTTCAAATGTAATGAAAATACAACGCTAATCAATAAACAAAAGACTGAGTTTGTAAAAATAATGTCATGTTTTTAAGACAAAATTAATTTGATATCAGAATACAAAGCCATTCCAAACTTTTTTTCTATTTGAAATGACCAGTACTGAAGAACGGCAATTTCATAGGCAAAGACCTATTATTATCTTTTATATATATATAGAGTTTTTATTTTAGCTGCATTCATAATAAAATGTAACTTCACGGCTTATAGAAAATATGTAAATATTTTCTATAAGCCGTGAAGTTAATGTATAATGAAGGTAATGTACACATTTTATTATTTATGTAATTTTGATTATCAATTTAAAAATAATTTTATTCTTGAATAGTTTTTCATTAGACCACTGTGCAATATCGAAGCGGAAATAGAAACTTTAGATTTGACCGAGCCTGTTTAGATTTTGGAAGAAAAGGTTTTCACTGCCGATAAAGTTTTGATTTTAAAATGTATTTGATGCTTTTAGTATTTAAAGATCTTCTTTTAAAATAACGTACTTAGATGTAAAGCTTCACTTTGCGATATCTTTCAAACAGACCAAGACGTATTCATTATGTTCTTGCTATAATATAATTATTAGCTCAATCGCAAAAGTAATAATAAATTCTGAAAGACATTTCACTGCAATAATAAATTACTATTTCACCCATGCACGTTACCTACACTTCATTTTCAGTCGTATAATGGCAAACAGTTGCACAAATGTTCATATCATTTCCGCTTTAACGTTAATATTCAAAGTAATTTTTCACGTAGAGAAACATCACAGCTTGCCACATGATCACAAGGGGAGGAAAATTGCGCTTTTCGTCTTGCATAAAACCTTATAACGTAGCTATAGAAACGTTAGGAGAAGTAAGTTCAAATAGGTTGAGTGGCCAGCCCTCACTTTAACACGGAAACACTTCTATTTTGTGATTGATTTTAAACATTATTTTTTATATAAATTATTGATTTAAACTAAAAAAGAGACACTACTAGAACTATGTTAGTATAGAACTATGTTGGTGAGAATTTGTTTAACAGTTCAAGGTTTACAGAAAATGTTTATAGGACTACTAAAAATTTTGCTAGATTATTTAGGAAAACGAAGGAAATGCTATGATGGAAGAGTCACTGAAAAACTACGGTCATTTTTGGACCTACATGAGAAAATCCTATTAGGTACAGTCACACAGTCATGTTTGAATAGTACGGCAATCAAATTATTATCTGTATATCGGTTTATATTAAATAAACTTATCGACACATATGTACGCACTTTGTACCCTATCTATGATAGATAATATAAGTACGCGAAAAATTACATTATGCAATGAGTGTGCAATGTATACAATGATTATGTATTAGCAAAAGCTATAGTACTTTTCATAATCTAGCCAAAAAGTTTAATTAAGAAAGCTAAAGTATTTTAGTCAGTTTAAAAAAACATCGTTTTATTTGAATTTTGATTGTCAAAATCTTAAAAACAAATCAACTTCACCCATATTACGTAGTATTTACTTACTCTATGGTATTTACTTTATGCATGGATACAAAAGTACTTCAAAGACACAGCTCTAAAATATTCTGTTTACTAAATCTAAATCATTTACATCTTTAACATTATAGTAGATATTAATAATAATTTACAGAAGCTTGAGGCTAATTCCCTTATTCCTATACGTTCACCATTTTCAATTGACCTACTTTAAAATTCGTTGGAGATAATTCTTTCCCTGCGGTAAAATGTCAGCTAAAAAAAAGAAGGAGAAAGAGGTAAGTTAGGCTGATATCACATTAGCGGTTTGTGAGCGTCTTCAAAGCGGAGCGGACGCGCAACGAACACGCCGCGAACGGCATTTTGTACGTTCTCTTTTCGTGCTTGAATGTTTTCGTTTTCTTGGTTTTCTGCATCTCGAAGTAACAAAGCCAACAGAAGCGTTTCGTCGTCGGAATCCATTCTGATAATGTGTGTATGAACAGGCGACGGAAAACGTTGCTTAATCGCCACGTCTCCGCGACGTCTCCCCTGTGCAGCCGCGGCGTGTTCGCGACGTATTCGCTGCGCGCCCGCTCCGCTTTGAAGACGCTCATAAACCGCTAGTGTGATAAGGCCTTTAGTTATTAACAATGAAACCATACTCCATTTTCATAGCCACAACTTTTAGTAAGTACGATAACATTAAGATAATAATGATACCAAGTATTTTTATATCCTCTCGAATAAATAGTTTCTCATTTTGACGGAGAGAGTCGGTTTTCCCTATTACATAAATATGACTAATTAATATCTACAAAACAGTACAAAATTAAGGTTAATATGAGGCAACACGTCGGTAACGCATTCCATCTTAGACCACATCCTTCAATGATGTAAGCAGAGGTACTAATATTATTTACTCTGCGGACGCACCTGATAGATCTTACGGTACCACATTTTTTTTGTCTCGATGAGAATTTTATGGTTTTTTAGCGGTTAGTGTGGCTAATGTGGCGGAATACCTCAAACGGCACAAATAGGTATTCTAGCCTCGATAGAGGTTACATGTTTGTGCCGTTTGGGGTAGAGACATTTTGGGCGTGGGGCCCACCCGCCCCTTTGATTATTTTTAAGGACTTTTCGGGGAGACTTTAAAAATCGTGACCAAAATGCTGGCCTTTATTTGGGGCAGAAAATTAGCCTCGCAATTCAGGGGCAACGTGGCCAGCACTTTAGGCATATTGACCGAAATTAGAGATCGGTTAAACTGTCAATAGGTTTGCTAATTTAACCGGTCTCTTAAATCGATTATTTAGTTTTAGTTTAGTTATAATTATGATCGCCGATCGCTGTAGAAACCAGGGGTTGTTGTGGCATGGACGCCAAGGGTTAAAGAAGTAGGAAGTAGATTGAAGGAGAAGACAGGTGACTACCGCACTGGCTCGTATCTGGTGCAAAGGCACAGAAAAAATAATAGTACTATGTTATTATTGTATTAAAAAATTAATGTTATATTTTTTTTCTATACAGTCAAGTGACGAGACGGGTAAGACTTTCACGTGATGGTAAGCGTCACGCCTGCCACTGTAGCAGTGCTAAAATTGTGAACTTGCGAACACAATCCTGCACCGCACTGCACTGCGCTCGTCACCCTGAGATATTAGATGTTAAATCTCTTCATACACAGTAATTTCTCGGGTAACATTGCCCTTCAAACCGGAACACAGTAATGCTTGCACACTACTGCTTCGCGGTTGAATAACTGGCAAAGGTGTGGTACTTCCCCAGGTGGACTCTGCGGTAGAGTCCTACGTAGCAAAGGTTAGCCGTTGCCACTCGCAATGCGGCCATGCAGCCAGCATTATGGGCAGCTTTGCACCGGGTACAGTTAGGGGTGGGTTATTTTCTTAGTTTAAGTATGACTTGATGAATTATTTATGTTTCAAATAATTCAATTAATAAACATTATAATTAAGTAGTTTAGTTTGTAATGTTTTCATTTGTTTTGTTTTAAATAAATATATATATTTTTGTTTTATTTATAAAGGATCCAGAGATATTATTGAAGAGGAAGTTTAAGGCTAAATGCCAATTCCGCGCGCTTTGTCGTTTGGTGATGGCCAACACTTATTGGCTGATCGAAGATGTAGACCAATATGAAGGGGTCGAAGACGTCAAGCGACGAGTCCAACAGGCTGTCAGGGGGAAGACGAAGAAAAAACAGCTGTTGACAATAACAGTAAGCCTTTATACCCATCTTTCCAAATGATTAATTGAATTCTAAAATGTCTATACACATGGCACTTCTTATATAAGGTTTAATCTACTGGATTTATAGACAAGGTACACGATACGGAAGTGTGTGTTAGAGAGAGACAGAGAAGGCGTATGGTTACGTTTCTGTCTGTGTGCTAACGAACTTGAAAGTGTGTGTGTGTGTGTGCTTGAGGATGTGTTTGAAAATCCATGTTTGAAAATATAGAGTACGCGTACACGGATGTGTGTGGTCTGTGTGTGTGACTTTCATAGTATGAATACATATATTACATACTGAATCATTGTATTCAGTCAAAGAAGGTTTTATGTTAAGCTTCACAAAATTTCCCCTTACTACTTAGGTCATAGAGCTCATATTGAATGTACTATAATAGATCTGCACTTCGAGAAACATATAATTTTCCGGACAACAGTCACTGTATCTCATACGACGCTGCTCTGGTAGTACACAAAATAGGCAGGTACTCTTAGCAAAGTTGACAAGGTATTTCGTTTTGCAGGATAAAGCTCTTCTAAATAAGCCTGCATATGAACGCACCGACCACGAGAAGAAATACATTTACCGCATCATCGGTGGACTGAAGTGCTTCAAGAAATACCCAAATGTAAGAAAAAACAAACAGCGTCATTTAAAAAGTACACTATGTGTCAGTTCCTGTAGCATTTTAACTGTATTGAGAATGTAATAAACCAGACCCACAGGAGGACGGGGAGCAGCGTCCTCTTGGTTAACGGTGGTGATCATTCTGCGATCCCCAAGCCGCCTGCCAAGCGTGGGGATTATGGCAACACCCCTCTACTGGCCTTCGTCCAGCAGTGGACGTTTATGGTTTATGGTTTATGGCTGACGACGAGAATGTAATAAAAAGGTAACAAGGTTTACAAAGGTAAAGGTGTAATATTAGAGTAACAAATATATCAGTTTTTGTAGTGTCTTTTGTTAGTCTTCATGCAGGGATGGAACAACGATTCGGTGTAATTTTCAGAATAGATATTAAAGATAGGGGATCTATTTTTATCCCCGAAAAACAAAACAGTTTCTGCAAGATTATCGCTCTAGAGGAACCACGGGGCAGTCCTTTGTATTTAAAAATATGACTTGTAAATTATAAACTTTCGGAGCTTTAATAACGAATATTGTAAATTAGAAAGTAGCTCTATCTGTCTGTCTTTTTGTCTGTCTACCTTTCTTCGAGTATCAGCCCGGCCAGAAATTTTTGTATAACAATAGCCGAAACTCTAGAAAAAAACACTACTTATAGTTAATTATCATCACCATTTTTCATCCTCCCGTTCGTTCCGCGTGAGGGTTCCCGCGTGACACTGCGAAGGTAGCTAGTCACTAGCTAGTGTATAATATTAGTGTGATTAATTGAGTTTCTGCTCCTAAAACTTCTCCTATCTATTTTTAGCACGTGAAGAAAAAACTAGCTGCAGTGACATACTTCAAGTACTTCAGTCCAGGACGAGTAATAGTCCGGCAGCACCAAGAAGCGCACGCGCTATATTTCATAGTCACTGGGGACGTCATCGTCAGTCAAATGGTGTTCGACGAGCTGCTACATCAGTACATCTCTGTTGAGATTGGTGTCTTGCATTCTGGTGACATGTTTGGAGAAGTCTCTCTGTTGCATAACATTCCGCGGACTGCAACGTGCTCGACTCTTGGTAAGAGTTCCGTTTTTTACTAGAGAGTTGGTTTAAACTTAAAAGTAGATATGAACTAAGAGTTCTGTGTAGCTTAGTTGGCAAAGCAGTCGGGACGGCAACCCGCGGTAGATTGCTCGTATGACTACTATGATTACACAAGGCTTTGTGACTAATTCTTCGTACTAATGCTTAGTACTAATACCATTCATCATCACCATCATCAGCCCGGAGACGTTCACTGGTGAACGAAGGCCTCCCCCTTAGACCGCCACACTGTACGACAACCTATTATTTGCATCCACCGGTTGCCCGCGACTTTTACAATGTCGTCGGTCCACCTTGTTGGGAGGCCTTCCTACGCTGCGTCTTCCGGTTCGCGGTCGCCACTCAACAACCTTTCTTCCCCATCGGTTATCAGTTCGTCGAGCGAAGTGGCCTGCCCAATGCCACTTTAACTTGCAGAAAAAGCGAGCTATGTCGGAGACCTTGGTTCTCAAAGAGTTCTCTTACCATCAGAAAAATGCTTCGCTCATCTTATTACTTTTTGCCAAACAAATCATGTAAAAAAAGCCAATCCAAAAGTTTGTTGAAAACACTCTTCCTTTGCAAGCCTTTTACTCGTGCAAACTTAACCTTTTCCTATCGATCTAACTAGCTTGTGTCATGACGACCACCGTCACATTAGATTGTGTTACTCTGTCAGTAAGTGTTTCGTGTTATTGGTGTCAGGTCACTGTGAACTGTTAGCACTAATGAGAGAAGATTTCAAGAATGTTCTCCAAGCGTCCGTACAAAAGCAATGGGACGAAGTAAGCCATGCGATGTCCGCGTTCACTTATTTCGACGCCCTTGATGATGTGAGTATGACTGAAATTATTAGTTAAAATACTGTTTTTCTATTAGAAACAGGTTCTAGACTATCCCTACCGGTAGGGGGATAGCTTGGTAGGGATAGGTGTACATCAACAGCCGGAAGAAGTCCAATGCTGGATGAAGGCCTCTCCCTTAAAGGGAAGTTTTGCCATAATCCCCACGCTTGGCAGGCGGCTTGGGGATCGCAGAATGGTTACCACCGTTAACTGAGAGGACGCTGCTGCCCGTCCTCCGGTGGTTCTGGATAGGGATAGGTGTACCAGGCCTAGATGTCTATGTTTGACCAATAAAGCTTCGGAAAGTTTTTTTTATAATCGACAGGCTAGGTGTTTGCTAACAGCCTAAAATATAACAATTAAAATAATGCTTCTCGGTAATTATACGAATATCAGTACTGTTTTTGGAACCAAGTCACTAGTCAGTCTAGTCACTAGTAAGTTACTAGTCATGTTGAAGGTATATAATTTTTTGTATACAATATTCGTGTTATCATGTCAGGTGTCAAAATGACAAATGTAAAGTTGACAGGTGTCAATGAGAGAACTAGATGAAAGGTGATCTTGATTTTTATTTAAAAAAAATGTATTTATAACATTCTATTTAACACTTTATTTATTTTCTCGCATGTATGTACTTAGACTATCTGTGCATTTGAAGAAACGCGTGTTGACCAACTGCGACTTAGACGAAATGCGGAATAGATCGTTTCTCTCGTTCACACAGACACGCAGAATTCTGATAATTTTAATAGTAGTAACTGTACCTGATGTTAATTAACCTGGAAAGGGTACTGGGTACTGGCTTGTTTGACAAAGCTGCTATATTATGATTTGTATAACTTTGAATCGACTCGAGTTCGTTACGAACACGTTATAATATCGACTGAGAACCGCACATCTGATAGTTTACTCTAATTATAATTTATTTACTAGGTTGCTCGTCGTGAAGGTTGCATTGTCGCTAAGATGAAGTCGTACGAGCAAAATGAAACCCTCCTCGGCGATGGCACGGGCATTGCTAATTTCGTCTACTTTATTCTGTCTGGTCGCTGTCAAATGATTGAAACTCTTCAGATAAATGTTACAAGACATTTAGGAAGAGACTATTACACGCTTTACAATCCTTATGTAAGTCATATTAGGTATATTATGACCAGGGGCCGTACCAACCATGAACTCCTATTGCGGGACCGAATAGGCTTACTCCGACGCTGCGCGACCGCGAACCGTATTGCGGGGTGTTAAAATTAACAGTTGAGCAGCGTCGGCAGCTGAGCTTTTTCGGTCCCACAATAAGACTCCATGACCCAAGTACACTTCATCATCATCATCAGCCCGGAGACGTCCACTGCTGAACGAAGGCCTCCCCCTTAGACGGCCACACTGTACGACAACCTGCCATTTGCATCCACCGGTTGCCCGTGACTTTTACAATGTCGTCGGTCCACCTAGTGGGAGGCCTTCCTATGCTGCGTCTTTCGGTCAAAAAGTGCACTTATCAAGGTACAATTACCGCAAAAGAAAAAAATACTTTAAAAAATTATAACTTTAAAGAAAAGATTTGTAAAACTTTAGCAACACCCATGTGTTTTTTAAGCAAACGATGGGATTTCTTAAACTGCTCACCTCACTGATTTTGGTTATGTTGCGTAAGCAGTAGTCGTAAGAGTTTTACACACTGGCATGTGGTCGGGCTACATCGATGACTGACTTTCAGTACCTACGTACAGAAAAATAAAGAAATAAAAGTTAGCTTTCTTTTATCTCAAGTCACATGTTGTGTGAACCACATTACTAAACGCCAGGGTTGACACAGGTGCCTCCAGAAGAAAGCGAACAAGACTTGGATTTAAAATATTTTGGCGCTTATAAAAATCTTAACCAAAGTAAGGACACTCACTCAACTACTCTTACCGGATTAGGCGTAAAAGAGGGAAGTCAGCAGAAAGACCACGGATCTGTCGCGTCCAAAACGAGAACTGAGAGTATATTGAAACCCGAGACTAGTCTAAAGCAGCAGAGAGCTGCTAGTGGAAATCTGGAGACAGTTCCCGAAGGCGAGAAAAAGGAGAGTATATCAAGCGCCTTACGCAGTGTAAAGGGTTCTCAAAAGTCGCAAGTCAGCATTATGTCACCCACTGAAAGCCAGTCGCATCCTCGAGAATCTGTCAAGTGAGCGTCTAGAAAGTGCTTAACTCTGTTTTCTCTTTCTCTCTTATTCATTTTTGCCTTGCCTCTCTCGCTTTTGAGTTTGCACCTGCATCTTAAAATTTCAATGTCTGGTTACCGTTTTACCAAATATTTGATTTCAGATCATACAAACCAATTATTATTTACAGATTGAGCGTTTTGCCAGAAACTGCTGAGACTTCTCCCGTTCCACCGAACTTGAGCACTTATTTTATGCAGGTTAGTTTTCCATTTGAGATATTCGAGCATGTACCATTTGAGATTCTAATGGTGAGATACTGCCAACATCAACATTCTGTCACTTTTTGACCGCTCATGGTACGCCCAAGTAGACTTTCATACTAAAACAAATTCCTGTCCGTGTGAACATTCACTGAAACAAACACACAACACACACATAAGGTATTTTTCATCACACTTGCTCGTAAAGTGGATCTTATTGATCGGTTTTAGGCTCATAATCCAAGCTATTACGCACGCGTGCTTTTTACTTTACATTACGGCACATGGTGCTATAATAGGTATAACCCGGTAAAGTCAAGTTTGTACGTGACTGCAATTAGACGTACGTATACGAAGCACTCGTAATATAGCCGGGTAATACTTACAGTTTTTTTGTAATACCAACAAAGAGTTCTTATGCCGCTGAAGTAAATGTCAACATGCGCGCGCATTACTGATTTGGGCGCCATTTTCTGCAAATGTTTGTGGACGTTTTCGCTGTGTGGTTGATTATTATCAAAAAAAAAGTTTTTTCCTCGCAAGTGTGACGAAAACAGTCGTATGGAACTCTTGTGCTATTAGTCATTACGCTCTTGGCTTCCTTATCGCGCTCGCCTGCGGCTCGCGCGCATAATACCGCCTCTAGTGTAATGACCAACATAGCACACTTGTATCATAATGTACTAATACATATCTTTGACATAGCCATTACGCCATGGCTTGCCATTACTATATACCTTTGACAGATGTTTACGCCGTGGCCTGCCACCTCAAAGTTTAAGATAACTAAAGAGAAAGAGCGTTATAAGTGTTTTTATCTCTCAGGGAGATAATTAAAATAGCAATTACATTTGTCATTTCTCCAAAAAAATCTAGTGATTTGATCAAATCCCTAAACTATCTAGTGAAACTGAAATCGACTCGAAAGAGAAATAATTTGATCTGATCATATTATTCAACTATTTCCAAGGGTCCAAAAAAGTACAAATGTAAAAGATAAACTAGTTTTTGTTGCTTGGGGGTGGGTTGCTAGCATGTATGCAAGGAGGTAGCAAGAATATTTAATTGTTTATTTGACGAATAGCGTTAGGAACTTTGTTCGATGTGAATTCTTTTTTAGGGTTCGGTACCTTAAAAGGAAAAAAGGAACCCTTATAGGATCACTCCGTTGTCCGCCTGTCTGTCTGTCTGTCTGTCAAGACCCTTTTTCTCTGGAATGCGTGGAGTGTGGAGGTATCGAAATTAATATCAAATATGTCAATCTACGGTTCCGTAGATCTGTAAAAAATTCAAGCTTCTAAGTCAACGCAATAAAAAAGTACGGTCATTTTTGTGAGTTTTTTAGAGTGAACTAAATCAAAATTCATAGGGTACTTCCCGGTGCCCTAGACTCATGAAATTTGGCAAGAAGCAAGGTCACATAACAGTTTTATGGGAAAAATCTGAAAATTGGTAATTTATAGATATATCGGCATTTCTCAAGCCAAACTGAAATGGTTTTTTTGTTTGTTACTTTAGTTCCCAAACAATACTAGATTTAGGCGTTCTACACAGTTAAAACGCGCAAACGTTTCGTTCGTCGATTTTAAGGCCGTTTTGATCATAGCTGCATCTTACAATTGTACGACTAACTTATCCCTATAGATGGGCGAGGGAGCCACCAGGGTGCGTTTTATTTTCTTATGTTTTGGCATCGCACCATATGTATTCTGCCAGTTTCAAGTATATGCATATTACAAGTACTTGATAGTATCAGGTCATAATTCATAATATAAAATCATGGTCAAGTCCAAGTTATGTCCTTAAATTGCCTAAAACACCCAACAGCGCTGGGTGTTAAAACTTGCAAACGTTTCGTTAGTCGTTTTTAGGTCGATGGCAGCCGGCTCCTTCAAATCAGACTAACTTTCCTTTACAGATGATACGACCCACCATTATGCCACCACCATTATAATTTAACACGGAGCCACCTTTATAATTTTTGAACAAAATTAACAGGTCCTTTTGAATTCTTTTAGTTCTACCATTTCAAAGGAATTGATCAACTCCTTTCTTCCAGGTGTGTCAATTTGGCCCCGGAGCTAGTTTCGGTTTCGGGGAAAACATGAGAGACCGGCGAATCGTGGCGATGACTCGTGTTGATTGTATGCTGTTACCGATGGTTTGGCTACTGCAACGAAACACGGCTAACATCTGGACTCGGATCCAGCATTACTTGGAGAAAAAGGTCTATATCATTCGTCTTTGTATAATTTCTCTTTTTTTCACTTATTAATTTGAGTTATGTGCTCATAATCATAGAGTAACGTGAGAATCATTTTCAATTGGTTCAGACTATATGTCTTTGGATACACGTTTAATTTTTCTATAAACGAATCCTGCTATATATTTTATTTTTACTAGATGACCCGGTGACCTGGGTATGTCCTAAAACTGCACCCAGAACCACCGGAGGACGAGCAGCAGCGTCCTCTTGGTTAACGGGGGTGAGCATTCTGCGATCCCCAAGCCGCCTGCCAAGCGTGGGGATTAGGACAACCCCTCCCTATTAAGGGGAGGCCTTCGTCCAGCAGTGGACGTCTTCTGGCTGATAAGTGACTCGGTGAACATGTACCACCAACTTTCTTCCAACGCCAGTATTATACATAAATCGGTCATAAAAATGTTTTTTTTAATTATTAGCTGGCCCAGCTTCGGTACTTAGTACCGCCTATACATTTTTTTTCTCTAGAAATTGTCCGATGTGTTAATAGTCGATGTGTTATTTCGCTGTTTTTGTTGTTATCTGCTATTTGGGGCGGAGACAAATCCAACAAATCAAAGATTATAAAAATCGGTTCAGCCGTTCTTGAGTTACAAATGGTGTAACTAACCCGACTTTTGATCTGTATTATCTAGACTGAAGGTATGGTTTGTCTCATATTTTTTATGATCAATTAGATCAACATACGTAATTCAACGTCCCAGCCTTCATCCTCCTCATGTTTATCTATTGTTTACCAGATTCCCACCAAGAAAACGCTCTTTAAAGACTTGGTGCAAGAACGCCGTTGGCAGGAGTACCGCGATCAGCTAGTGGAAGACGCTGTGGCATCCTCTAAAACCGTTAACTCGACCTCCCTACACGACGTGCCTTACTCCATACGATTGGAGGAAATGCAAGACATCTGATAAGTGTCTTGACATTCATGTTAAATCATAATTGTTATTATTTAGTTTTTTTTATCAATTGTGTACCTGTATGCGCGGTTATGATACGATTTTAATATTTAATTTTGTTATATAAGTTTTTAATTTAACTTTGTACGTGCCTATGGAATTTGTACTTGTCTAGTTTTGTAATGATAATTTTAGTTTGCAATTTATTTTGTCGTTTATAATTATATTTTCATCTTTTAATTTGATTATGAGCGTACCTATGATATATTTAGTTTTGTATGTACTTATGATTATTTAAACTATTTTAACGTTATTTATATTATTTTTTGAGTTTTGCTTTTGTCTATGCTAATTTGGAACTTTGATATCAATAAATTCAGTCGTTTCGAAACTTATGTTTTTTTTTTCCTTTTTAAAGAATGTTCCATTTGTGGACAACATTGTTACTAGGTAACTTAAATACAATAGGGGATGATAGTTTATATGACAATCCGTCAATTTCGAAGTTAGGATCTTCAAATTTTGTGTTTAGAATGATGGTTTAAAATTAGTGACTCAGCGTTTTTGAAAATTCCACTCCCGAAGGGGTGAAAAAAGTGATGCTGCTGTGTATGGAAAGTCCTTCATTTTCAAAGTAAAAATCACAATATGTATTATTTAGGCTTAAGGTTGGAAACTGACGCAACTATTATCGTTGTTTTTTTAATTTAAATCCTTAAGAGGGTGAAACGGGGGATGAAAATTTGAATTTAAGTTGTTTATTTCTAAATTTTGTATTCAAGTACAAATAATGAGCACGCGTATCGGGGGTAAAAAACGTGGTGAATTTTGAGAGCGGGCCGTATTTCTTCCGTAAGCGAACGAAGTCGCGGGCGACCTCTAGTATAAACATATAAACCTGTCAAACAAAAAAAAGAAGAACTTAATTCTTGAAATAGTTTTAAGCTTTTATGTAATATAAATAAACTTTCCAAACCATGATCCAATTAATGACTGATAAGAAAACTTTCGCCTAAGTTATTTATTTTATTCTTTCTAATTCGTGTATCGAAGAAATAGTTGCAGCGTAGGGGAGTAATTTACAGCAACTGACAACATTTTCTGAGAGCGTTGAAAGTCTACAGTCACATTAAATTTGACTTCTGTCTTTAGCATAAGCACCACAGCTAAAGCACCCCATTTTCTCAACAAAAATCATAAGAAATGCAAGAAAACGTCTAGCACCTACATTGGCGACCATCTTGCAAGTAGCAGGTGCTGCCATAGGGGAGATCACCCCTACGTAGGGCGCAGACACTTGCGCGGGGATTTTTTGTCGATTTAGACATAAACACCGGTTAAGTCTCGCCGAGTGGTTATGAGTTATCGGGAGATGTATGGTTATGGTTACTGCTGGTTGCATGAAATATGAAGCTGATTACTTTGGTAAGGAGTAAGGTATGGCATTTTGTTTCTTTGGTTTATGTGCAAATTCATATTTTTGTATAAAAGCATGTTTGTTTTTCTACCGTTAGGATAGACGATGCTATAGTTACAAGCAATGATTACTATGTATGTCTATGTGTGCAAGTATGTGTTTTTGTTTAAAAGTATGTTTGCATTTTACCGCTAAGATAAGTTGTAGACGATGTTTTATTTAGTTCTTATAATTATATCAATAATTCAATATTAGTTTATAGATTTCGAATTAAATACGGATACATAATGCAGTCAAAAATATAGATGCATTAAATAAAGGTTTCATAATTATTTGAGTACTAGTAGGTAAATTATGTACGCGTATTCAGTATTTTTGTTTAATATTGCACAAAAAAATGAATGGAATACAACAGTACAGACTATAGGAAGGCGTAGCAAGCGCTACGATTTTCGTAGCACAACTCACAAAATTCGTCATAACGTTTATTTGATATTTGTGTAATAGAAAAACTGTTGAAAATCATCGCATTCGATAGAAAATGCATGAAAAATGGAACAACGTTTCCAAGTGTGAGTGAAATTGTGATTTTATTATTACCTACAATTGCATTGTTTTTGTACAAGGATCACTGAGTTCATCAAAAATCTTAGTGTTCCCTAATATAGTATTATTTTATCTGTGATGTTACCTACAAAACCAAAAAACATGAGGTAAAATTTTCAACAAAAAGTCTTCTAAAAGTTCCTACATATTTATCAGTATGATTAAGTTAAGAATAGTTTTCATCAAGAGAATGCAGATTTATCTAAGCTAACGTGTCTGCAGGCAAACAGTTTATCAGGGTCTATTGTCGTTTTCAGCAAATATCCGACACGAGACGTCACTGCTTGAGTAGAAAGGATAAGATGGATCTAAAGGTAATGGAAGAGGTATAGTTAAATGAATTGTTACTAAACCTTGATCTCATTATCAACCTTAGTAAAAAAAAAACTTTTTGTGTGGAGTTTTTAGGGATAGAATAACTGTAAAGGATTTTAATGTCATTTACGACTTGAAATATGATGGCATATACTTTACCTACATCCACGTCGATACACGTGAATCCCAAACCTATTAAAACTATAGATACCCTATACATCATAATCAGCCCGGAGACGTCTACTGCTAAACGAAGGCCTCCCCCTTAGACCACCACACTGTACGACAACCTGCCATTTGCATCCACCGGTTGCCCGCGACTTTTATAATGTCGTCGATACCCCAAATTGCTGTAATGTAATAGATAAACGCGCTCAACGCGGTTGAACGCGGTTTGAAGGGCAATGTTACCAGAAAAATACTGGCTATGAAAAGATTTAACACCGACCGATGACCGGTAATAAGGCCTACTAAAAGACTGCACGTTCACCAGAACATGCGTAACTTAATCAAACACAATGATAAAATGTTAGACATATTTTTAGGTCGGACGCCACACGCTCTCAGCGTCAATGCAGTCTGACAATCGTTGCGATTGGACGAGCTAGTAAGATGGTAAAAAAAACCCGTTATATTCATAACGGTAAAATTATCGGTAACACCAATGTTAATGTTAAGTATATTTAACGATAATAAGATTTAAAAATAACGTTAAGTTTGATAACATAAATTAATCATATTTTTACTGCCCTTTCAGCATTTTCTAATTCCGCGTGAAACAAGATTTACGCTCACGTTCGAATTACGAGGCGCTACCTTCAGCGCACGGTGTAGCGTACAGCGTATAAATCAAGCGGACTGGGGCCCGACCGGGGCCCGTCTCATTCGCCCCAAAGCCTGGCAGCTACGTGACGCGGCCGGGACTGTTTATATACCATTTTCGATTCGATGCCCGAGATTGATGGTGGCGATTTGCCTTTTAGGCTTTAAAGGATTGACAAATGCGCAAATAAAAAGTGATACTTTTCGTAGATGTGTTGCAAAAACATTATTAAACTGTATATTATTAAACTAGCTATCTACATAAGAACAATATCAAGAGTTTGAAAAACTAAGCTATGAGAACATTTCATAGCAGTGGTAAACACTTTAAAAATCGTAATTTAAAGATTTGCGATTCCCAAATTATACCTAATACCTACACTACTAGGAAATATCCTAAATATTATCTAAATGATACGTTACGAGTATAGAATACTTACAAATGAACCAAGTTCTCTAGTCCTCTACTTCTTCTTCTTTCCTTTTATTAGGATTATAATTATGATGTCGGAATTTGTGCATTTCTCCCTTAAAGTCTTGCACGACTTTAATAGGGCATGATTGGGTACTACGAGCTACTTGTACTTTGAAAACTTATTTTTTAAATCATCATTATCATTAGTCAGAAGACGTCCAGTGCTGGACGAAAGCCTTCCTTTAATAGGGGAGAGTTTATAATTATAAAATAATAGTTATTTTTTATCATTTAATCAAATTTAACACTTTTTGTAATTTAAGGGATATTTTCCGTATGGACTTCCGCTAAGTAACGCCTGAATCAATCACAGATATTTACCGTAAAAAGTAAATAAATATTGGGGGGACATTTATTACACACAGCGCCATCTAGCCCCATACTAAGCAAAGCTTGTATTATGGAAACCAGATAGCTGATAGAATACTTATATACAATTTTTTTTGGTAAATACATACTTATAATACATACTACACCCAGACACAGAACAAACATCGATGTACGTCACAAACGTTTTTTTTTGTCCTGGGTGGGGATCGAACCCACGCCCTACAGCTCAGAAGGCAGACATGCCACCAACTGAGCTATCAGGCTGTCAATTGTCAATTGTCAAATGTCAACCGTGATTATGTTGTGAAATGAGCTCCCGATGTTTCGGCGCAGTTGCATGCACCATCAAGACAAAGCAATAATTGCCCTGACTACAGTTATGTACGAGTAGTCCGAAAACATAAGTAATAGGTAATTATTATATCTTAAAAAAACAAACAATCAATAAGTTTAGTAATCTTCAGCACAAGCACATGCATTTATTTTCAGTAGCATTCCCTTTAGGCTTACTGTCCACTATCTACTATCATTTGCCGTTTGTGATGCGGTTGTTTGCATCTTGCGTATAAAAAAATGAAGCTCTGGATACGGAGCAAGGAGATATCTTGCGACAATGCAAATGCTAAGTTGCCTCTCTGGTGAGCCCAGCTTCGTATGTTTATAATTAAAATGCAAGCAAGCGTTCCAAAAGCGGCAAATGTAGAAATCGTGCACATAAGTCTATGTAATGTTAGTAACTGTCATATTTAATGACCAAATGTGTACTCACCAAAAACTATCTTTGATTTATTAATTTGTTAACCAATCTCTAACAACCCACTTAAGCATCAAGAAGCAAATCCATACATTATTCACCACCCCATAATCCAAGCTTTTGCTGTGGTGCAACCTTACCTGTCCGCCATTTTGTTTCATGTTCAAATTAATCCACCGGCGTGTCCGGCCCGCGAAAATTATTTAGACTGACGAACACCGTAAATAAGGGATTAAAATGAAACGTTAAATGGTCGTGTATTTAGGACTTTGAGGGGTGGAGGTACGTGTCTCTACGTATATTGTGCAACCCCTTTTGTTTGGGTGTGGAATGAAATTTTTTTGACTGATGGCGATAACATTGATTTCACGATTCATAGCTTATGTTTCTTTCTAATAAAGTTAGTAGCCCGTAATCATTGAGCTAATATCTATAGAGTCACAAACGTGCAAAAAAAATGTCCGCGCCAAAACTCGGCGCACTCCATAGCGTGCGTCGAGAGCGCTCGAGCATATATTGAGCACTATAGAAGCGACATAACGTCTAAATTCGAACAATTGTGAACGATATAATGCAGGTAAAGGTATGTACAACGGCATTTGGAGGTTATTTGACTGTTTTCACTTAGAGATTGTGACTCTTTAGATATTAGCTCAATGGCCGTAATGTGTAAAGAATTAAAAAAATAACACTGCTTTCACCAAAAAATTTTTTAAAGCTCTGAATTAAAAGCAGAGGTAAGGCTTACAAAGGCCATCTACAAAAATGAAGAGCTCAATACTACCATAACTTTACTTCATGGGATAGTTTTATGTATTTAACATTTGTTTTGCCAGTATTAATTCTGTTTATTAGTCTAGGTCCAGATTACTGTAAGAATAATTTCGGTCTAATAGCTTTTGTATTTAAGGCTTATTGTTAAGGCTAGGGCTTTTTAGGGAAGAGGTGACAAGGTGGTCGATGATTACCTACCTTGAATAAATTGATTCATTTCTATGTATTCTTGGAAAATATTTAGATTTTGAACCCAAACTACGCACAGAATGTCCGAGCTCACTATGTAATAACTACTCGTATCGAACTGACAACTCTTATAATTATGATGACATAAGCTCAATAATTCTATCACCCGAATATTACATACCCTAAATACATTGACTAAAGCCAAAATGATTAGAGCAGCAATTTCAATGCAACTCGTAAATAAAAACAGGGATTTATTAATCCAGCGTCCTGACATTTGCATTGCGTTAAATGGAACGTTTGTTGCTGTTTGCGAATGATATAATGTTCTCACGAGAATTAATTAGAAATATTTTTTCAATAGTTTAATGTAATAATAATTATTTCAAATAATTATATATTAAGACCAAAAGTAATGGTTGAATAAGCATCATACAAGCAGTATCGGTAGGTAATTACTTATCAATGAATTTCTTTGCGTACGAGGTTATAAAGTAGAACGTTCCTTTAGTAAGTCGGCAAGACTGCATCAGCCTTTAATATCCTTCCTCGAATCATAGCCTCGAAAGATAACTGAGCAATGTTCCTCTGTCTAAGCTATCCCAATGCGAGTTCGGAGATTCTCATAAGCTATTGAGTATCTTCTCCGTACATCCCGTTTTCTTGACGTCATTGTTCTTAAAAGCTAGATTTTTGAATGCACATTAAGAAATCCGAAGTGCCCATTGGTCAAGGGATAAATTCACAACCTTATGAAACTGGAGACAGATTATGTCTTATCCGATCAAAGTTACCAGGAGGTAATAAATGAAAATATCAAGGCTAGGTTAGGCTATGAAATGCTTGGAGAAGTCAGTTCTCTTTCACGAAATGTCTTCGTTTAGTTAGATTCAAGATAGATATAACTATATTAAACTATTCATAGTCGTGACACATCCGTCATAAGGAAGCACGATGTCAGAGCGAACCAAATACCGCAGGCGTAAAAAGATTTGGTTCCCTCTTGAATGGTATAGACCCGAAAATCCCTTGAGCCTTAGAATGATGAATGATGTTATTCTTCCACTCATATTTACGGAATCTTGATCTCTTGTGAAAATGCTGAAATAAATAGTCAGCAGGCTTAATGGTGCTTTTCTCTTGGGTGCCTTGAAAACAAGACATATTTTAGAAAATATGAGTTTTATGACCAGAAGGCGCAGCGTAGGAAGGCCTCCCACTAGGTGGACCGACGACATTGTGAAAGGCGTAGGCAACCGGTGGATGCAAATGGCAGGTTGCCGGACAGTGTGGCGTTCTAAGGGGGATGCTTTCGTTTAGCAGTGGACGTCTGCGGGCTGATGATGATGATGAGCCTTATGACGGTCGTTCCTCATTTTGGTTAATTCTTGCTATAAAAACATGCCTGGAAATTAAAACGCCTGTATAACTGTTAGTAATTATACTTTTATAATTATTGACATAATTATTGTCATTTATAACGGGAAAAAAATGTGTAGGCAATAACTGTTTTTTCTGAACTCATTTTGATGCCATTCCAACTTATAAACAAAATTAATTAATATATCCACAGTCCTTTACAGATCCAACTATGTAGATACAAAAAATGGATTATTTAATGTTTTGACTGACTACCTAACCTAGATTTTTTTATTCGGCACATATTTTTACAATTTTACCAAACATATTTTATGATATAATGGACGTTTACCACCATCACGCCCAATGTTAATAATAGTTGCAGTCTATGACGGAGCACGTTTGCACAGACGACACCGAAGTTACATAAAGATTTGCTGTGATGATTTTTCTCGTGCAATTATTAAAAATTGTATAGCAGAACAGCAAACCAAAAGTTTTTTATTTAGCTTGTTTATTGTCCTTTTTCCTTCTTCTTTCCTCCTAGGAGAATTATGGCGTCGCACTTTGTGAATTTGCCAGCGTCAAGTATTTAAATATTTCAAGTTTTTGATAAATTTCTAGCCAATATTAGTCTTAGTCGCAGTCAAAGTTACAGTCAAGTCCAGTCATGCTCTCGTAAAATAGTGGCAAATTCATTACAAGCTTCTTCGGAGTTTTGAAAACAACACGAAAAGACATGTTGCACCACATTACACTCGTATATAACTTGCCCACACTCATGCGCGTTAATCATCACATAATAAATAAAACGCCACCATTATAATGCATTAACTCTAGAAAAAGCACAAATTTCAGAAAATAATACAATGCAGTGACATGATTATTTCCCGCCAAAAACCCCTTCTTATCCTTTACAGTTCTACTATACGGGAATAAATAGATCTAGAAACGCCAAAGCTCTTTGAAAAATTCAAATAACGCGAAGCGGCAAGCACTGAGATAATTTAAAATCGCTCTTACCTATAAATATCACAGCATGGTGTCTTCGCCCCCTGATCTTGAAGGAGTCATCGATTGACTGTAATCATATTATATCCTCCCTTACCTGTGCCCGTTAATCTATTAGGCACTGTCTGGGGTGGGTTATCCGTCTTGGTTAAAAATTTACATGTTTCTTTCAGTGTTTCAATGTCAGCCAGTAACATTGCTGTGGCAATCGGTGGATGCAAATGCATAAGGTTGTCGTACAGTATGTTGGTTTAAGGAGGAGGCTTTTGTTCAGCAGTGGAGTCTGGATGATGAATAGACATTCTTCGGGAACAAAATCCTAATAAAAATAGGTCTGAGCGACATTTAAGTCAATCTGAATTAAATAAAACCAAAGAACCAAAGTCACCGACATAGCTCGCAGTGTTAGCAAGTAGAAATGGCAATGGGTAGGCTATATTGCTCGAAGAACTGACAACCGTCGAGGAAGAAAAGTTTTTGTGTGGCGACCACGAACCGGAAGACGCAGCGTAGGAAGGCCTCCCACTAGGTAGACCGACGACATTGTAAAAGTCGCGGGCAACCGGTGGACCAGTGGATGCATAGTTGTCGTACAGTGTGGCGGTCTAAGGGGGAGGCCTTCATTCAGCAGTGGACGTCTCCGAGCTGATGATGAGAATTAAATAATCACGTGTTAGTAGTAAATAATCATGTTTCCAAAGTTAAATACAGTGATCATAAATTACACGTCTGTAGTAGAACCACGAATGCGCGCGATAGAGTATCGAGCGCATTCGCTGTTCATAATTAATTCACCGAACACAAAAACAAAGTCGTTTAATCCTGTCGGACTACCGCTTCGTCCGTTTATCTGTAAGGTGGGCTAGTCCCTATTCTACATAGAGTCAGACTTACAAATTACACAATTCCACAAGTTTACTTGTCACTTGTCTAACAGTTGGTGGAGTTTGGAATCAGTGCCAAAGATAAGGACGAAAGGAGAGGCTAGTGAAATACTTTTGACTAGCAGTTGAATTAGCTGATGATTTCGGTGACTTTTTTCAAATATTAAAGTTCATTACTAATAAGATGTCTTTCTGTACATTACAGCCACCGTTTAAGCAAAAACGCTTCCAAGGAGGTTCAATCATTCAGCTTATTTATTCTCGTAGTGTGAAACTCCTTGGTGAAATGCTTATATATTTTTATAGTAATAAAAAAAATAGCGTAAAGGATACGCACGGCGCTATACAACAACGCGTGCGGTAAAATAGGTTTACCGCACGCCTAGCTACGAGTACCTATTTTACCACACACTCCGTTGTATGGTGCACATTGTTCAACTTTCGAACGATATATCGTAAGTGCACTTTTTGAACAAATGTGTTGTAAAATATAAATATAATGTGTCAAAATCATGTCAGTTTTCATAGTAATAAATTGTTATGGGGTGTTTTCATAAATGGGATTTTTACTGAATGCCAAATACTTATTCCTCATACATAAGTACGCACAAACACGCCAGTGTGCGCAAAGAGATACGAGTATTATACCTATCTTTAGTTACTTTTAGTTACTATATTCGAATTCGATTTAACCCGTCGCGCGAACTAAAATAGGTTGCCTCCGAAGTATTTATTTAAATATATTTTTTTCGGTTCCCTGGTTTCCACAATACAGGCCTTTAGCCTAGTGTCGGGCCATAACAATGTTGTAAAATTAAATGTCATATCTAAGAAATAAAGAAGTTTATTTAGTGAGCATACAAAACAGAATGTAATAACATTAGACAAAAAAAACCTACTATACTAGAATAATGAAACTAAAACTAAAACCTGATAAAATATAATATAATAACTAAAATATATCATTAAAAGGAGTCCCTTTAGGCAAGGTTCCGAAGATACTGGCAGCGTTCCCCCTTTGAATAGCTACACTAATTCTTTGTCCGAGGTAGCTGCCAGCTCTTCGGTCTCAAAAATAAATGAATTTGAATGTTCTTGAATTTGAATGATGACACTTGTGGACTTGTGCTTGTGTTCCCTAAAACACACCATTCCCCCGTCTAGAGAGGAGATCATTCGGCATTAGTGAGGTCCAATACGAGTGGGGGCCCAGAGTCTATCCACATTAATATTCTAACTCCGTCGCACGTGTTTTGTTTTTAGTTGTGGCCAGTTTTGTTTTAATTAGTTTCATGAGATAGCATTTTGAATAGTTAAGTTTGGAAACATTTCACACCAAAAAATATAGTTTTCGAGAGATATGTACTCGCATCTATCAAATCTTAGTGAAAGTTTTTTTTTGGATTTGTGTGACCATTTTTGCTCGTACGTACGTAAGGCCAATTCAATAATTTCAGAAATCGATGGATGGAACGATCGATGAATTTTTGAAATCCATAGTAGAGTCGCAACTCGTCGTGTGAGGCTCATAATGAATATTATTTTATACTCGATTAAGAAAATCGATTCAAATTCTTGTACGAAAGACATAAATGGTTTAATGTGTGTCAGTAGATCTATCCGTGTATTTTTTATGTTTGACGGGTTAGTTGTTTGGCTTCCCAACTTTCCTGAGGTGCGCTAGAAGATGATAAATACACCTAGAAGTATATGCTGGAATGGGAATAATTCTAGTTCTCAAATAAATAAATAAATTACATAACTGTTATTTTACCTATTGTAATACTAGTAACAGTGGACTTCTCCGGGCTGATGATGATGATGATAAATACTAGTAGTGCCCCGCGGTTTCACCCACAGTTCCTGGGATAAAAAGTAACCTATGTGTTTTACAACGTCTAAGCTACCTCTAACCAAATTTCACCCAAATCCGATAAGCCATTTTTGCATGATTGCATATTAACATCCAAACATATAAACATACAAACTTCCACATTTATAATATTAGTGGGAAATGGGATGGGATTTTATCTACTCATATCTTTTCGTGGGCTTGGAGTTTACAAATATAATAATAAAAAGTATGCTGTAAGTATATAAACACGTCGTTTGCTCGAAATGTTTCTGGCTGAAAAATGAGTTTCACAATGTGAAATTATGTCACGAACTCATTATCATCAAAATAAAAGCGGGGAACACAACAATCACGTTACATGTACCTACCTACAGTTGTACCGCTCTTGCTGTATTTTAACAAAACGCTGAACCGTTAAAAAGACGAAAACACTCGAATGGCCTTAAAAGCTTTGCGTAGAGATGAGCAATGTCGAGTCGATACAATCGAAAGAGAAATCGAATATTCATATTTTTGTCTCTACCGTTATTTCTTACCTACATAATTCTTGAGATACCTATCTTTAAAAATAAATACACATCCAAATTTTCAGAAAAATATATGTAAAATCAATATCAATTTCAAAATGGCAAAATTACAAAGGGTCGCAAAAATTAATATGAGCTTAATGTTTCCTAATATTCGTCGATATCGGTTGATTTATAGATACGTCGATAGGTATGTAATACCTTTCTTTTACGAGGCTATTGATTCGACTTGATTCGTATTTTGTACACACATTCTAGTAGTTTATTTTTTTTAATAAAAAAATGCATAAAAAAAATTTCATTAGAAAATCTTATTATGGATAAATTTTACTGGATACTTTACTCGATATTTTACTCGCAACGGTCATAGGTAAAACCTAAAATAAGTTTTCAACTGGGTTGTGAATAATTTCTACCTAGTACATCCCTAACTGCGTATTTAAACAGAAGCGTCGTGAAATCCTCTAATTGCGGTGTCGTACTGCGGGCAGTGGAGCGATAAACTTGAATAATGTCGAGCGATGTCCAAGACTACCAATTTTATTTTCTTACTTTGTCACCTGTTTTCTCGCGATAGCAAACCTCGGAACTGAGGGCTGCAGGGCAGGTTTGTTTGTTTTTATTATTATTTTGTTTTGCAATACAATGAAACATGAAAACGCGAGTGGTTTGATTATATTTTTCAGCGTTGCATAATTGTTCCTATCCACCTACTACTTCTACTCCGTGAACCGGAAGACGCAGCGTAGGAGGCCTCCCACTAGGTGGACCGACGACATTGTAAAAGTCGCAGGCAACCGGTGGATGGTAATGGTAGGTTGTCGTACAGTGTGGCGGTCTATGGGGGAGGCCTTCGTTCAGCAGTGGACGTCTCCGGGCTGATGATGACCTACTACTTTTACTAGCATGAATGCAACTATTTAATTATGACATCTTTGACCTATACTTTGTTGGAGTATGGATTCTAGCATGACTCGATACAGCTAAATTAGACTAAACTACCTATTCAATAAAGCTGAAAACTGTATAAATATTTTATAATACCTACAACAAGATTATACACTTATCTGATGGTAAGAGTCATGCATGTCTACAATGTTTTACGCACAGTTGTTGCCATGGAGTGATGAGAAGAGCGAGACATCTGCCTGGTGAAAGTATCACGCCTGCCTACAACAGTACCGTACAGTACAGGACAGGACCACAATAATTGTGAACTTGCGAACAAATTCTTGGGCCGCGCTGCACGGTACTCGTCACCCTGAATACAAGATGTCACATCTTTTCATGCCCAGTAATTTCTCTGGTGTACACTACACATTGCATTTAAAACTGAATTACAGTCAAACTTGCACCCTACTCCTTGGCAGTTGATTAACTAGAAAAAGTGGTACTTCCCCTGGCGGACTCTATAGTAGAGTCCTACCATTACAAATTTGATTTTTCGTTACTCATTGTTATCCACATAATTACAAAAATAGGATGAACTATTCAAAGACTCTTTCTCGTCAGCCAGAAGATGTTCAATGCTGGACGAAGCTCCCCGTTATACGTAGGGTTCTCGTCAGCCAGAAGACGTTCAATATCTGGACGAAGCTCCCCGTTATAGGAAAGGGTTGCTATAATCCCCACGTTTGGCAGGCGGCTTGGGTATCGCAGAATGCTCACCACCGTTAACTGAGAGGACGCTGCTGCCCGTTCTCCGGTGGTTCTCGATGCAGTTTTAGGACATACCCAGGTCCCAATCTAAGGCCCCATTTATTAATGAGGGGCAAGTGACTTGTAGCTTTATAAGTATACTAAAAGCACAGACCCTACCGGTCTGTGCTTCCTTCTTTTAAACTGTTTTTTTTTTTTGGCAAGAATAATAACTGATTGTGAAAACCCTCCCAGACAAAGTGCGCTCCAGTTTGTGAACATTTGATTTATTGTGATTAATACGAGTTTGTCGGTTAATTTGTTCGAGTTAATCTGAATTATTTATTGGCCGATTACGGAAATTAATTGCGGAATAATGAATTCCCCTTTCGGGTAAATTTGGACTGAGTAATTTTAGCTTTGAAGGTAAAATTTGGTAATATTATAACCAGGTCTTTCAAAATTAGTAAATAACCTGATAGATGTTGATAAAACTCTTCATTTTTCAAACCAAATATAATCACTGAAATGTAAAAAATACAATCTACCACTAAAACTTGTGCAATAACTGGTGGCTTTCTTGATAAGAGCGACTTCCTCCAGGCAACCATAAGGAGATGATATAAGTACAATATTGTAGGTAAGCATATTTTACCTAATATGGATTCGGATAACATAATGTGGATCGTGTAGTGGTAGGACTCTATACTGTAGAGTTCGCCTGGGGAAGTACCACACCGTTGCCATTTATTTAACCACCAATCAGTAGTGTGCAAGCATTACTGTATTCCGGTTTGAAGGGCAATGTTAACCAGAGAAATTAGTGGGCATGAAGAGATTTAACATCTAATATCTAAGGGTGACGAGCGCAGTACAATGCGGCGCAGGATTGTATTCGCAAGTTCACAATTCTAGCACTGCTACTGTTATAGGCAGGCGTGACGCCTACCAACGTCTTGCACGTCTCGTCACTTGATTGTATGTAAAAAAATATTGTTAATGCTATATGAGGAAATAAAATTCATATATTATGCTTTGTTCTCGATGACTGGATTCTATTTCTGTTTACCTATAAATAGTCAAAGCCTTTATCAACAAAGTTTACCAAGCCGTCGTAATTCGAAAGGACTGCAGCAAATAAGCCTTTCCAGTAGGCTCCGTAACAATTACGTCCCTCTACCGTTCACAATCGCAGTCGAACAAAAAGCGGAAGGAAGCTCTAACGCCTATTTAATGTGCCTCCGACGCGACGGGGCTGTGTAGTAACTGGTAAGGTTAAGCTCCACTAGAATGTGATCGATAGCACCAGAACGATGGGCGATTTTCCGTCATTAAAAACTCATTGTAGATGGCGCTGACCAGACATGTTTGTCATTGTCAAGTTATTTTATGTGCCACAGACCAAAAATATTAAGTTGGTTTTTACGGACAAGCAATAGTCAGCGTCATCTATGGAGTTGAAAAGAACAACTTTTTAAGCCTGTATGGAAAATCTCTCATTGAAATTCTAAGAGAATATGACATTCCGGCCTAAAGAATAAGTACGTAAGTCAATGTTTCACCACAAAATAATTTAAGGGCAATCCGTTCGGTCCTAGAACAGAGGAAAAAAAAACTAGTTTTTTGTGTACTTAATAATCTTTTTTTTTATGAAGAACGAGACGTACCTACGCCTTGAGGCGTGATGTTTACCAAAGCATCACGCCTGCCCATAACAGTAGCAGTGTCAGAATTCGGAAATTGCGAACAAAATCCTGCGCCGCACTGCACTGCAGCGCTCGTCATCCATGATTCTCGTCTCGTCATAATTTAAATGTAGAGCCGTGCTGATTGAGTGATATACCGGGTGTTAGTTTGAACACAGTTATCCTTCTAGGATTTGATTGTAATCATCATTATGAACAACTTTTACAATGGGACCAACCCTGAAATCACGAAACAGCTGTTCCATACATTTTGTCCAAGATCGATGAACCTTTTTGTATGGAACAGCTGTTATTTTTTTCGTGATTTCAGAGTTGGCCCCATAGTAAAAGTTGTTCATAATGATGAGTACAATAATATCCTTGAAGGATAACGGTGTTCAAACTAACACCCTGTATATCAGGTGAATTTTTCGTATAAACAAAAGGTCAACGAGCATGTGTAATGTGCATGTCGTGGGGTCGATTCCCACCCAGGACAAACTTTTTGTGATGAAATGTTTGTTCTGTGTTTGTCTCACCCAGGTGTTGTATGTATGATAAGTATGTATTTAAAAAAAAACTATATTTAAGTATTCTATCAGCTATCTGGTTCCCATAGTGTGATTCTCACGCAATATTTATTCATTTTATTTATTGATATGTTTTCACTTCTAGTATAAATAACTGTACTGCACAATATAAGTCCCTGTGCGCTCATGCCCTAAATAACCTGTGACTAAAGCAATAATCGTCTGCCGTCCTGCATACAGAACAGATGCTTTTTGATTACCGATGTTTACCGACTGCTGGCAAAATATAATTACAAGTCATTTTTGTTTACTCTCTTTCTACAAGCTTTGGGGGACAAAAATGGGTATAAACAAGTAAAGTGAGTGAGGGTATAAACCGTTTAATGCATATTGTAATTGCTGACGTAAATAAATTGAATATTGTTAGCAGTGTAAAAATTGCGATTATAAAATCTCATTTTTTTGTTTCATATTTAGTTTATGAAAGCGTACGATGCTAGCATATTTTTTTTCTAATTTTACCTTAAATTAATCATAAATTATATAGCACCATAAATAAAATATCTTAAGTTTTATGGGCATTTTAAGCAAAAAAAAAACATTATTGCTATTAGCTTATCCGTTGATTCATTGAGACCAAACGTTGTTTTTTTTACATACTTATATCATCATCATCATCATCATCCCGGAGACGTCCACTGCTGAACGAAGGCGTCCTCCTTAGACCCACACTGTACGACAACCTGCCATTTGCATCCACCGGTTGCCCGCGACTTTTACAATGTCGTCGGTCTACATGTTCGGGAGGTCTTCCTACGCTGCGTCTTCCAGTTCGCGGTCGCCACTCAAGAACCTTTCTTCTCCATCGGTTGTCAGTTCTTCGAGCGATGTGGCTCATATATCATCTTAATATATCTTAAGTTTTATGGGCATTCTAAGCAAAAAAAAAACATAATTGCTATTAGCTAAATCTGTTGATTCATTGGAGACCAAACGATTTTTTTACATACTAATAGATATTGCGATTTAATTCAAACATGTCAGGTTACCTACCACCTACTACAAACCTACAACCTATCTACCACCTACCAGCAAGATACCACCAAAACTGTTTTCGAATTAGAAAACGTAAAACTAAAGATAATTCAAATTTACAAGTCATCCACTATTTGCCAATCAAGCTTCCTTCCCCGATTAAGATCTGGCAACTCATCTAATCAGGTTAATCTTCATTTGATACCACAACACGGCCACAGCCGACTTTACCAGACCCCGCTGTCACTGCAGTCTTGCTTCTCCAAATAATCCAAAATTAATGAGCTAGTAATCAAAGTGTGCGTTTAGACAAACAAGGGACAAGTTCACTTCAAAGGCTCAAGATTAAACGCGTATGCGTCTGCGCCACGTGCAGGTATTAGAACGCTTTGGTATCTACCACACTAAATTCACCACTGCCAAGTAATGTTCTAGTTCTTAACACTTTAGGAATAAAAGTGATAATGCATTTATGAAAATGCATTGTTAGGACTGCTTATTTTCAGAGTTGACAATGCAGCTAGTTTCAACTATCATGGGATTTGGCGTGTAATAGGGTAGTAATAATATCCCCAGCTAACATTTAAAAGCGCGATAAGGTTTCGTACAGTTGCGAGTGGAATTAAGTTCCGCCGATTTCATGTAGGTAAGTCTCATGTTGCATTGGTGTGGCTTGGTTGTCTAGATTTTATTGTGAGTTCCATTTCAAAATTATTGTTCAAAATTTTCCTTATTGTCTTTTCAGTTCAACTGTTTATTTTGATGTTGATATCTTGTTTAATTTTTGTGTGTAAAGATATTTTATGACGCAGGGTTTCGGATGGTTCACTGTTGTTAGGTTAAAGGTCCAAAAACGTACACTTACGTTTAGGTTAAAGTTCAAGTTGGGATAAAGTTCAGGTTAGGTTAGATCATCATCATCATCTCGACCGCATTTTCGCTTTGCGTCAGATGAGATGGCAATCAAACGCAAGTCTATAATCCATAAATAAATAAATGGTTTAAGGTACTTATACCCTATATTATGGCCGCAGTTTTAGTTTAGTTAATTTTTATGTAATACAAAATGTAGCTCTGGTAAAGCTCCGCAGGATTCAAAATGTTGACCTCACTGGTATCCGGAAAAAATAATTTTACTACAAAAATATTGATAGCAGGTCTCAATTCAACTGTGGACCGCTTCCATTTGGCAGGGGCACATTGTTTTTTCTATTCACCCGGAAAGTCAGATTTTAGACGGAGAGCTAACTAGTATCTTTTATTGGGAATTTCATGGAGCTATCTAAAATTTAATTAAATATGTATGAAGTTATTTACTGGTTTTGGTGGTGCAGAAAAAAACAGTTCTTATAGTTTACTATTTATTTTTTTGTAATTAATTTAAATCATTTTGTAGATTACATAACAAAGTACTTACTGAGTTATTGATTCGGAACTCTTAAACAGTGTTTGCTTTTCTTTCTGAATAATGTATTGCCTAATAATCAAAAACTAGAGTGATAAACTGCCTCACTTCTAGCTTTCTATAAATAGCTTATACTTACCCACCACCCCAGTTGTATACCTACTTAGTCACATTACGTCGTTACATAAAAATATAATTAATGTCGTTATTCTTAACGCGTACTCTAAGTTATAAGCTAGTCGTCATAGGTATAAAACACTAAAACCTATATTAAACCTATTTTAGTTAAAATGTGTTTTGTCCATTTCTTTCGAATTACGAATTGAGTTTGAACACAAAACACTTTTAAACTAAAATTTTATGCATAAGACGGTTAGTAACTATATAAACTTAGAGACCATTGACCAAATAAAAGATTCTAAAGGTTTCTAAAAGTTTTATCTACAAGTAAATTCTTTGCATGTAAGTATTCAACTTATGTCTGTAAGTATCTCTCTTTTCCCCGAATAATCATCTTTTACTGTTATATGTGGTACTTCAAATGTGTAAAATAATTGTATTGTCGTCAATTGCTTTTGTCGTCAGCTCCCAAACTATTTCCATTTACGCAATCTGCGGTAAAAGCGATATTCGATACCGCGTATCAGCCTATCGATTCCAATACTGTTATAGTACAATAACCTAGATGCGTAAGCACTTAGGGATATGGCTCCGAAGTAGGTCACCTCCCAAGAGGCTCGTAGTTTGCAGGTAATGCGCGGAAGACACGCGAACAATGGCTGCATTCGTATCTAGAACGGCCTTAATACTGGCTGGTGGCTATAGCCAGAGTGGAATTTTTGGTTGAAAAAAAGCTTTTCAAAACGTGAGAGTACATTTGGATATGGAGCTATTTTGGTGCGCTGCTGTGATTTACAACCTATGATTTCGTACGTGTATGTCGTATAGATTTACCGTTCCATAGTGTTACTTAATTGTTATTTTGATAAATCGTTTACACAATTCTCTCTCTTGTGTTATAAATTTAAATGATTACAATTATCATTTACGTGAATTAAGGTTAAATTATCTACCATCGCACAATCGCTGTCTTGAGCTGCTTCTGTTTTTGGATCAGGTTTATCGGGAAACTCGGGAGTATAACCACGAATTTTGTTTTGGTATATCTGTAATTTGATAATTACAAAAAAAGAACACATGTACATGTATTAGAAGTTTGTATTGTCGTATCGTACGGCTCGCATGTCTTAAAGACAGAGTATGACTGACGCAAGAGGAGAGTCGACGCTCAACATATACGGCCTTACCTAAAATAATCTCGATTCTCTTAGTCATTGCTTAAACTTCTCTGTCCTTTTCTAGCACGTGCAACTTCACGTCAGAGAGAAGATGGCAGAGCATCTTAAGCAGTGACTAACGGTTGAAAAGTTTTTTTTAAGTAAGGCCGATAGTCTTCAAAATTCGTGCGCTTATTTCCCGTCCATTCATTTTATCATTGTCGCTGTTGATATTTCCGCTGATATTTCTGATTTATCCACAAAAAAGCTTGATACCTCGAACCTTTGATAAGACAGCCATAAATGTAATTTCAAAGACTACTTATTATCATATTCCTATATCATATCATATTCCAATAAGTTAAATTCGTAACTTATTCTACTTAAATACTTGTATGGCGCGCTACGAGCAATCTAAACTGGCCTTGTAAGCATTCTACGTATTTTAATCCGAATACTAATTGAAATTACGCCAACCCTTGCATGCAATTTTTAATCAAACCTTAAAATGCAACCAAAAGGCTTAGATAAAGCCACGTTCATACAGAGCCTGTTATTTAGTATTCTTGCTACGATGTCCTGCGTGCGGGACGTCTGGCCAGTCCGATTATTTAATCCTACGTGGGTTTTGTGGCAATGTAATCACTTTGTTGGTTCATTTGAATGCGTCCGGCTATGATTGGATGGCCTGGATGACTATTTTGATTTTAAAAATCTGCAATGTAGCCAGACTAATTTTGGAGTAAGGCAGGTACTGGATCAGTACGAGTGGGTACTCAATGTATACTTTACTGACATAAGAGTAATAATAAGTACCTACCTAAACGGGTTTCCAAACCAGAAAAAAAAAGAATATAAAATAAAGGAGGAGTTAAGAAGTTTTAACTTGCGTAACTATTATTATTAGGAAATGTCACTTTTGTTTCGTAACGTGTTTACTTTTAGTTAGGTTTAAGTCTGTCAAATAAAGACCCCAATGGAATGTTAATTGATTTATGTTATTGTGTTTGTGAGTACGTTTTTTGATGTATTTAGTTTTGCGTCCATTTGCTAGCTTGAATATAGATTTATTACTACGATATTCATTCAAAATGTGCTTCCAATACTTTACAATTTATTTCTGACTTAAAACAGAAACCGAACTTCCTATTAGTTAATTAACATCAGAGAACGCTTAAACGAATGAAAAAAGCTGACGAGCAATCACCACCCGACTATTTGAAAAGTTCCCATTCATCTCGTAGTTAACGTCTATCTAGTTTCATTCCACTTTTTACGAGTTGTTAACCAATGTAATACGACCTCCGTCCGTAGGATCGACCATCTCACTCCTCTTGTTAAACGAAGCGAAAATAAGGTGATTGGTAATGTTAGGAGAGATCTGTGCTGAGTGGCTGTGACAGAGAATGTCGAGTGCTACTGAAGCCGACAATGTGTATAAATAGGCGATCTCTATTGCGATCACGTAGCCTTAACGAGCGCGCTAGCGCTGCATCGATCGATCTACACATGATGGAATTTACTGACGGAAGGTGACGGGAACCACATAAGCTCTTTGTTTCAGAATAGCTCAGGTGCTGTTTTGAAGTGCTTACTTGGGAGAAGCGAAATTTATGCATGTGCTACGTTGTTTAGGAAATGCACTTTGTTATTATCTAGTGTTGATAGACTTGCTTGAGCCTGCTTAAGCATTTGTTGGTGTTAGGTGAACATTTTGGACGAAAGTATTTTTATGTGTGTGTGTGTGTGTGTGTGTGGGTGTGTGTGTGTGTGTGTGTGTGTTGTGTCTACAACATAGAAACAGTAGGTACCTACATAAGTCAATCAATCATTAAGTTGTATTGTAATTACACAAAAACATTTATACGCTTTTGAATATTATGATTATCAAGAACTTATGACAAACAAGAAATTATGATTATTTGTACCTACTTATTTTTATTTTTTATATATTTATAGGCTTGCATTTGACTGCCATCTCGTCCGATGATAAACGAAGATGATGATTTCCTAGAAGAAACCGATTCACTCGCGACTTGAAGACACCCAGATTACAATAGGCATGATGACTACTACTTTTTAATAGAGGTCTTCGTATACTTGTTCACACTCTCATCAATTACTTAATATTTTCAATAAATTCAAATGGTATTCAATGGTCTTACTGTTATTTTTACATGCTTTGATTGAAATACATAAGCTGTTTTTAGATATGAATATGTAAACATCTTTTTAGCACAATGTGTTTCCTCTACATACATAATTATTATTTTACATATTATTACTTTTGTAGCGCTCGTGGCGTAGCTTGTCTATGTGATTCTAAACGATCACCGATGTTAAGCAACGGACGGTCCGGTCAGTCTTCGGATGGGTGACCGTGAGTGGCATTTATTCCTGGGCGCTACCGTGGGCCGGATGACACGTTAAATTGTTGGTCCCGGTTGTTTGTTCTAGTTTCTATAACAACAACCATCAGCCATGTCAGAGGCCTTCGGGCGGCACATTAACTTTGACACAAGGGCTGGCCACTCAGCCTATACGAACTTTTAGTGTAATTTGAGAGCATACATAGCTTTCCGTGAAACGAGGGATGTTCATAAAAAAGTCCGTACAGATTCGACCTTTAATTTATGACCTGTTATTCTCCATCATCCCGTAAAACATATCTCACAGCGGATTATTCAACGTAACTCTACGGGCCCACATAAACTGGTCATCGAATGTATTGGCGTTTTTCACCCTTAACCATAATAAATGTCGGGATAGTTTCAGACCAGCATTGATTTATCAGGCGAGAGGATCTGCTTAAAATTGCTTTATAAATTATGGTAGCGGTTGCATGTTCAGGTTTTCGGGTAATTTACATGGACGTTAGTTTGCGTCTGGATAGAGAGCTATTTAATTGGTTGAGACTTCATTGCGATAACTTTGAACAGCCATTTAACTAAAGACTTATTAAATTTAACTTCACAACTATTTATTCTAAATTTACGTAATCTTTGAGTTGAAATATTTAGGGTTACGCATGAGGGTATTACTAAGCCGAAAAACAATAGACAGTAGACAATACTTAGAAAGGAGGTCATTAAACTCATAATTGTGACCAGCTTTTACTATGGGGACAACAGAATATGCAAAAAAAAACAGCTGTTCCTAACAGTTTGAACAGCTTCTTTTTTTCTAGCTCTAGCCCCAAACTAAGCAAAGTTTGTACTATGGGAACCAGATATAACTAAAATACAAATCAGTTGTAAAATATTATTATTTTGAGTAATTACTTACAAGCTTAATCGGAATCGTGTACGTAAGCCCTTCAAAACAGGTAGATAGCAACTGGTTCACAACTGTTTCCCATTAGCGCGACACGGGCAACGGCTGTGCCTACGAGACTAGCTCGGGGCATGCGAGCCATCGGCTGATTGAAAATGAAATCGGTCGGTTCTGAAATGTTGATGGTCTGAATGATTGGTTTGAAATCGTTTCTTCCCCGTGGTCCACTTACGTGGTTTACCTAGGTGTTCCAGGAGTACCTTTTTGTACCCGTGGAACACCAGGTGTACTATAGGTAATTCTATGTACCCTTGGATTACCCAGGTGTACTATGCATAATTCAATGTTCCCCTTTAACACCCATTGTTCACCCCAAGTCCCAAGTCCCAATTCCTTCCTTTTTAACCGAGTTTAAAAAAGAAGGAGGTTTTCAATTTGGTTGATTTAATTTATGCTATGTGCCAAAAAGCGGCCAGAACTGTAGAGCTATGATATTAACCTCGTCGCAGATTTTTCTAGCACTGCTTCTACTTAACTTATTGTTTATAGCATGATTTAAGTGTTGGCTCCATAGTAAAAGTTGTTTGTTTTGATGTACAGAATATGCCCTTAGAAGGATGCTAATTGATTAGAACTAACCCTGTATATTTTCAACCGACTTCAATTTATGAGGTTCTCAATTTGACTGTATGTTTTTTTTGTATGTATGTTACGCGATTACTCCGCCATTTACGATGAATTTATTTTGATGATTCTTTTTTGTTTGGTAGGTAATGTGGTAGGTAAGGTGAATAACATATAAATTTTATCGAAATCGGTTTAGTAAGTTTGGTTTTTAAATCAAAATTACTGGAAATATGAAGATGTCATCCAGGTATTCAAACTTGAAGTCGGTTGTATTTTTTTATAACAGCTAATTATAAAATGCGAATTTCACTTGCACTAATGTTTTATCTTTCTGCTTGCCAATTTTAAGAAAGTGCAAACTGGACCAAAGTATTTTCTTACGATATTGCTCGTACGTGCAAGCTCTCTCATTTGCACAGTTCACAGTATGCACTATGCATAGTTGCATAGCTCTGGTACGGTAGCTGAACTATTCAGTACAGTTTAAGCGAACACGCGTTACTAAACGTAATTTACTAGGAAACTGGTTAGAATGCCCTGGTGTAAGGGGTGATTTTGTTTCCAAAGTTCAACAATACTGAAGGGTCGGACATTATGAATGGTAACTGTTGTATGGAACAGCAATTTTTTTTCGTGTTTACAAGATTGGCCCCATAGTAAAAGTTGTTCTTAATGTTGAGTACCTACATAACATACCCTTCAGTATTGTTAAAACTTTTTGTTATACATTGTATGATAAGAATTCTGTAGTTTCACTGGTTTGCGACGTAATTAAACTGCACTGCGCTTGTCATAATTATATTAGATGTCATATATAATATATATATATATCTCTATCTCTTTTTTCAATTACCCAGTAATTACACAATAATGCTTGCACACTACTGCTTGCCGATTGAATAACTGGCAAAGGTGCAGTGCTGCCCTAAACGGACTCTGCAATTGAGTCCTACCACTATGTACATGATTAATTCGAAATAAATAAACGCTGGTCATACTATGTATTTATGAGAACCTTATTTTTTCTTCCCCATAAAATTGATAGTACTTTTTTTTTTTATTAACTATATTTTATGAGCCCTGGTAGAGGCGGGGATTCCTTGTGCGCTGGAGCCTCCTGGTCTGTCGCGTTCCGACGGTAAGCGACCGGACGGACTCACATTGATTCCGTGGCGTAGGGGCCGCTGCCTGATTTGGGACGCCACCTGCGTTAGCACCTTTGCTGCGTGCCATCTTGCCGCTACCCAGCAGGTGGCTGGCGCCGGAGCGGAGGCGGCGGCCAGAGCTAAGCGGCACAAATATGCCAGCCTGGAGACGCAGTACGAGTTCGTTCCGTTCGCCGTGGAGACCGCGCGATCGCGGGGCTCCAACGCCAAGAAATTGGTAGCCGAAATAGGTCGTCGTTTGAGGGAGAAAAGGCGGGACCCACGTTCTGGTCATTTTCTCGCCCAGCGCATTTCCTTGGCGATTCAGCGTGGCAATGCCGCTGGCTTCATGGGCACGTTTGGTCGGGGGGCCGGGCACGATCTTGGACATTCTATTTTATAATTATTGACAATGAACTCTGCGGAGTTCAGCTTTATTTCTATTTGACTCTGTAATATCATTTAAGGACATATTTATAATATATAAAAATATGTTTTATTAACTATTTTTGTTTTTGATATACTAATACGGTTTTTACTCCATAATAGTAGTCGTTTAGTAGTTTTAGTATTATATTATCTTTGCTCCTTATGTTCTATATCGTGACTATCGTAACAACGCAAACCAAATAATCCAATACAAACCAGCCTAAGGTATCGCATGGTTGAATTCCGACGTTTCATTACAAGAATTTGATTTATCGGATGAGCTCAGAAATGCTGAACACGTATTCAGGTTGCCCAATTTGCGACAACTGGAGTGGTAATGGGGTTTGTGTTTTTTTGGACATCCTGTATTATTCACATACTTACATAATGTTTGCTATAAATATCGGAAGATATTTAATGAATTGCAAATCAGAATATTTTAATGAGCATCAAAAATGTTAGATAAAATATTAACATCAGTTAGACAGCGTATGTAGCGTTTAGTGCTGTTTTACTCATTCCTGATTTTTTTGTCATTTTTGTGAGCATATAATTTGAATGCACTCTATGTCTTTAGATAGTGGAACATGAATTGATACTCTAATAAGGCAATTCAAAACTGGAATATGACAAAAATTACCATTACAGTGCATAATATGTTTATAATAGATTTGGTACATCATTTTTAATGCCTAAATAAAATGATAGCATTCAAAATTTTAAGTGTGGTTTTTTAAACGCCTACATAAAATGGGTTTGAAACTAAATCACGATAACATGTAAGTGTGGTTTTTAAACGCCTACATCACATGGTTTTTAAACTAAGTCACGGTAACACGAAGATATTTAAAAGTAATATTGGACAAAAGAGTCATAAACATAACTGAAAAACGACAAAGTGAAGTTGTTAAATTTATATTAATGAATTTCATATGATATCATAATCAATAACAGCCTACAACTGAATGTTTGTGAATAAATAACTACATTCTGTCATATAATTTTTATGACAATTTAGTGTGTTTTTTGGTGTGCAAATAAATATTCGTATGAATTTGCAAACGACCACGCATGGTTGCAGGCTACGCCCACGGCAAGTACGAAACTATTTCTAATAGAATTAATAAAGCCAGAACCCAGAAAAAAATATTTAATTGTATTTGTTTGTTTGATTATTTCAATATAAGCTTAACGCAAAATTATTTTACTGTTATTGTCGTCTAAAAATATCTTTGGTGTGTGTTTGTTTTCGCTGACCTATATTCTTAAATTTCAACACCACTTCAAAGTTATGTCATCCGTTCGATCACGACCTGTCAGGATCACATTCTTTTGTTGGCTGCACATTAAACTTTAATTAAAATGTTGCTTGGCGAAATTAATGAATCTGATTTACACGAAATCCAGATAATATTGTGTTCATACATTTATTCAATTTTAATCTCAACCTTAATAAGCACCACGTTAAATGTTAACTAAAAAATCCAGTATATTAAAGCGAAACTAAATTACAAAGCATCTTTTCATCAAAGCGAGTCTTTCAAACTAAACAAAATATTTGCTTAATGTCTGGGACCTAAGAACAAGTACTTTAACAAAGCAATTGTCCAATAAAAACAGTCGAGACGAGTATCGCAAGTGCATCGCTCCCAAGCTCTATAAATTGAAACAAATTATTAACTGGCCATAAATAAAGCTTTGAAAGGACGCCTCTATAACTGGCGCTTTTCCAAGAGCGTTTAGATAGAAAATACTTCTATACTTTGAGACAGGACTGAAAACAGGAAAAAAATATTAAAATTTTTTTTTTTATGCGTAATAAACTAACTCTCACAAAACAAATGCTACAAAGGCACTATCTACTAGCAGCATTATTAATTACAAACTCTTACAATCTGCGGATCTTCAAATGAAGATTGAATAGGTCGGTATCTTTTGGGCTAGCGTGCTCTACCTCAGACATTGTCTACGCTTCAGTGAGCCAAGGTTAAATGCGAACTCATTCTACATTTAAAAAAAATTTTGTTCTATCTAGTTATATTTTAATCATATTTTTATATGAATGGGCTCGCTAGATATAATTGCGATATCAACTACTCAGTACTCACAGAGTTAAATTCCATAAATGAACAGCGGCTTCTATTTCGTCTGCGATAAAGTAACATTTTATTTTATTTTATTTTAATTGTTTATTTATTTTTTCTGTTTGATAAAAGTGTTAAGCATTATGTTAATTTCACCACATCTTTCGTATTGCTTTCTGCACAGAAAAACCCGTGGCATGGGTGTAAATACGTATAATACATTTCGAGTGACTCACTGATTCCTACGGAACCACGTCTTCTCCTATATAGCATTCCACGGCTTAGTAAGTATGTCATGATACTTCAAGTATCATGACATACTAAGATAACATTAAGGTAGGTTGAGGCAATTTTTGTAACTACTGTTGATTACTCAGTTGATTATTTTCTTTCTTTTTCTTTCTCTAAACTATCACTAAATAATACCGTTATTTTCCTTACGAGTACCGTGAATTTCAAGTTACTCTCGCCTCACTAGTGCTGGTTTCACTACAGCTAGAAAAAGCTAAGGCTATCGACGAACAAGTAATGGGATTCCGTGATCAAGGCTCTGATTTATGGTATCTGGAAACGGGATCAATAGGTTGGAACTTAGCCGTTGGTTTGAAGGTGGCCCTAATGGGAAGAGTAGAATTCGAGATGGCGCGAACTTCGGATCTATATCAAGTCTGACACCGAAGTTAGCTTTAGTGTTCCGAGACTTCTTGAAATAACTTACTATCAATATTTGGGTACGTAGACCACTTTTGATTTAATTTTTAGGTGTCTATACTCAAAACTTCCTGCTTTCATGTGGCTTTCGTTTTGAGGATTCGTTTTGAGGATTTGCAGTGGAACCTGAGCATGTTCTAAAACTGCACCCAGAACCGCCGGAGGATGGGCAGAAGCGTCTTCTTGGTTGATGGTGAGCATTTTGCGATCCCCAAGCCGCCTGCCAAGTGTGGGGATAATGGAAACCCTTATCCTATTAAGGGAAAAGGTTAAGGGGAAAGGGGAGGCCTACGTCCGTTTTCTAAAGCCCCCCCCCCCCCCCTTTAGGAGACGAGTAAGTGGGGAAACTTTTGTATGAAAGTCCTTGTATTTGGACTTTTAGTCGCGAAAATTTGGATTTAGATAGTTCATTTAAAATAAAATAAATGAGGTTTTAAATATTTTTTAACAGAGGTGATTTAGGGGGGGGGGGGGGGGGGGGGAGTGGAATGATGTATGGAAAGTTCTTTGTTTTTAAAGTTATAGTGATGTAAACTGATATTTCGGTAGTTCATTCAGGGTTTGGGGGTTGCTCGGGATGATTTAAACTGGTGAACCTCTAGTTATTTAAAAATACTTTGTATGATGTTTGTAAGACGGAAAAAGTTGTAGAGGGGACCTTGCGAAATATTTTGCATGGAAGAAAACAATTTTCCTCTCTATAATTCAACACCATTATCGATTAAAACTCACAACTAAATATTTTTGTACATTATTATTCGCGTTCAATACAAAAATACCTCCCAATTTTAATTTACGTATACATATTGTAACTTCAAACTTAAAATCACCTTACAATATATATTTACTAACCAGCCAAGACTTACTCCTCCAAGCCTTGCAAACTCATAAAGGGCACTGAAGCCCAAATATTAACGCGCTTCAAAATATCGGATGCCCTTTAGCTAATACATCGTCACAGGCAAGGGTCGATTCTTCACATGTCATCGTTCTCTCGCGTCAGGAACCATCCTCAATGGTCCGGAAAAGCCGCCAGATAGCGGGTTTCCTCACCTCCTATTACGAATTTTGACACTTCGCAATAAGTCGTTGGAATCGCAGTTTTTTTGATACGATTGAGTGAGCAATAAATAAATATACTAGTATTTTTATCATTGCGACAAGAGTAAAGGATTGACCATCATAAAGCTTCAAGCGGTTTAATTAGTACTAGTGTATTTATTTGTGAGTATTTAACATGAAAAAACATCATCTCTAGAACTGATCTCTACCGTAGGAAACGTTATATTATAGAGACATTATTTCTATTAAAAAACCGAAATAAAATTCAGTTTTTGCAAAACTTGAACCAACATTGACACATTGACAGTTCTCTGGATGCACAAACTATACATTATGGAGATGTATGTGCGTAATATAGAAACAGACTAATATTATAAAGACGTATGTTTGTTAATGTGAGTGTGAATTAAGTGTACTAGCACAAGGGACAGACGCCACAAACTCAAAACGCCGCTGCCTGAAGTTAAAAGCAACTTTTGAGAAGCAAAAGCACACGACAGTCACTTCTACCGTTTGTGGCGTGTTCTTATAAAATGTATGAAAACTAGAGACTGCAATTCAGAGTTCATAATTCTGGCATTGCTACTATTATGGGCAGGCGTGACGCTTACCACCAGGCAAACGTCTCGCTGGTCTCGTCACTTGATTGTATATAAAACTCGGCGGCAGTGTTATCTGGCTGTGGCGTGCCGTGTAAGACATAAAGGATAAAGGATGAGATGAGATGTCAATAACTAAAAAAGTATAATGGAATGAATATAGCTCATTAAATAATAATAATAAATAGCGCTCGTGGCGTAGGTGATTATAAAAGATCACCGATGTTAAGCAACGGACGGTCCGGTCAGTCTTCGGATGGGTGACCGTGAGTGGCATTTATTTCTGAGCGCTACCTTGGGTCGGATGACACGTTCAATTGTTGGTCCCGGTTGTTTGTTCTAGTTTCTATGACAACAACCGTCAGCCATGTCAGAGGCCTTCGGGCGGCACATTAACTCTGACACTAGGGCTGGCCACTCAGCCTATACAAACTTATTTACTTACTAATAATGTTTCATGGTGCACTTTATATCCCGGAAAAATATAGGATACAGCTGAAAGTGTAACATAAACCACAGATTTTGATCAAAGGCTACGCAGATTAGCTCTGTATCTAGTTTAATAATAGTATGCCATCAGTTAGTCTACAGAGGCTTAATCTCGAATCATGTCCGGATTCCACTTGACCGTGAAGTTCAGACTATGCGGGTAGAATAATCATCCTTCGTCTTTGTTGGAAGATAAAGTGCAGAAGGACAGGGATTATGGCGGTAGGCTGTGATGAAATATGAGAAAAGTTGGATTGGAAGATTATTCGAAGAAGTATTCCTATTTGAAATGCTTGAGAGTTTTATTGCTCGACATAATAGTAGGTCTATGTTTTTAAAGCTGAAACAGGAAGATAAATTATGACCTACCATAAGTGTGGAAACACATTATACATAAATATTTAATAATAGTAGGTGTTTTGTGTGTAGTTTTGTAGACTTGTTATTCATTATGTAGGTACTGCTTTTATAGTTTTAAGTTGGATGTTCTTCGGATGGGTGACCGTGGGTGGCATTTATTTCTGAGCGCTACCGTGGGTCGGATGAAACGTTAAATTGTTGGTCCCGGTTGTTTGATCTAGTTTCTATAACAACAACCGTCAGCCATGTCAGAGGCCTTCGGGCGGCACATTAACTCTGACATTACGGCTGGCCACTCAGCCTATACGAACTTAGTTAATTGGATATTTGGATAGTAATGACCAAGGACTGCCTTAAAGCTCAGTTGGTAGTATGTCTGCTTATAGAGCTGTAGAGCGTGGGTTTGATTCCCACCCAGGACAAACATTTATGTTATGAACTACTAAGAAGAACTAATTTAAGGCGTCATACACTAATTTATTTCAGTCATACATAGATGGACAGTCAACAGTTAATCATTGTACACTATTTTCAACCGACTTCAAAAAGGAGGTTCTCAATTCGACTATATATATTTTTTGTATGTATGTTACGCGATTACTCCGCCAATTATGAACTGATTTTGATGACTTTTGTTAGGTAGGTAATACTTTAGGGGTGGTCCCATATACATTTTATCGAAATTGGTTCAGTAGTTTCGTTTCTAAATCAAACTTACTACAAATATGAAGATGTCATCCAGGCATTCGAAGTTGAAGTCGGTTGTATTTTTTTTTAAGGTGAAAGGTAAGGCAAAATGAAATTGCGCATTTAGCAGCCGGCACGCCATCTATCCAGTAATGAGTGCATTAGTTTGATTCCATAAGCTATCACCCGCGCGCCATCTAGCCGCAAAGCAGGTTAACAGTTCGACAGTACACACAGCACACTGCGGTGCACTGCACTGCAGTGTGTGTGTGCTGCGTTTGATTTCACAATACCACAAACGATACCGTCAGTGTACGATAGGGATGACCGATATGAATATCGATGGTCACACCTCCGGTCATCCTCGCACCCCAGTCGAACTGTCTCGGTTGAGTAGTACCTATATTACTGCCTGCCTTGCTTTAATAAATGTCATCGGTATTTGTAGAGGTTTTTATGAGATCTTAGTAGTAGCAAATTGATGTTTTTTTAAGAGTTAATATAAATAATCACCATTCTTTTCAACTAATTTATCAGTAGCCAGAAACCATACAATGTAGAGAATTGAATAATGAACAACTTTAGTCCCCATGATCTTTCTCGAAAAGTTAAATGTTAGGTAAAGGTGGCCTGCGGCTCACAAATTTGTTTCAATCTCCGCTCTGTCTTGGGTCACCGGTGGCTTTTGCGACACATAACTTATAACTCGGGAAAAATTCATCGTACGAAAAAAAAACAAAAGATAAAACGTAGAGAATTTAATAATGAACAACTTTAGTCCGATGATCTTTCTCGAAAAGTTGAAGATGGTCGAGATATTGCAGATCCCACATAAAATAAAAATGGCGGCAAAAGCAGGGCTCGAATTTGGTCGCGATTTTGAATTTACTTTTTTCTCGAATAGCACACGGCCGTTGGTTTTATTGTGAAAGTATCAGCGAGTCGCAAGACTTACCTCAAGGTCATAACAGCGAGCTGATTAACTAAGCTAAATAATGATACTAGTTCATGTTTCCAAATCTGACAGTTTTGTACCTATTTATTTAGGAAAGACGACATAACATAGACCATTTCGTTACAGTCCACTTTTTTGACCAGCGACCACGATATTGTTTGGAATAATTTTCACAATAATGTAGGTACTACGATTGTTTCTATGAAACTTATTATCTAAGTGTTAGTAGATTGAAAACTTTTACCTAAACCAAAATGGTTTTTTTTACCTAATAACATTGAATGACAAGGTTTGTACGATAAAAAAATGCACCCGCGCGAAGCCGGGACGGGCCACTAGTTAATAATGCAGCTAGCTACCGATTCCCGATTCCGTAATTAATATAACGCCTCGCTGAACGACAAAACTGACAACGTCGCAAGAGAGACAGAGCGAGTTATCGGTGTCCTTGTCCCGCTTTTTTCACGGGGCGTTGCCAGACTTGACTTGAGACAGCCGCTTGCAAAAGTGCCAATGGTAGGGCCTGTTCTTATTTTACGAGCAAAACACGTTCGTGAAATGTTACGTTTTAGTAGGCGCAAATCGGTTTTACGTTCACAATCCTTTTTTTTAATTACTGATCGAAACAAGTGATCCTTATTATGAAAAGTACAAACTATGAGAATAACTGTGCTGAGTTTGGTACTAAACCGATTTGGAAAACCGAAAACACAAGCTTCTAAAATATTGGTACTTCGAAGTAATTCCAAGTGCTTAGAGTGCTAACTATAACTAATTTTAAACATTTGGATCTCGTAGTCGGGGTCTACATAAAACTTCATGATATGTGTTACACTATATATTAATTTCAAAGCTTCACATGTTCTATTTTTGCCATAAAACATTCCCAAAAACACCTTGTTTATGCGTTTTCTCCTTCCCATACACCTTAAAAGCGTATTATTTTTAAAGCTTATTATAAACATTATCTGATGATTGATATTGAATATTGAGATGTCAGTCATATCTTCGATAATACATTTTAAGTATGTGCACTTCAAAGACAAGTCAACACTCTTCTACGTGCGACTACATTTCCCTCCAATCGAATATATAATTTAATACCTTCGCTCGCTCCACTACTCTACCTGTTCCAATAATTTTTAACTAAACTGAGCTCAGGGCAAGGCAGGCATAATCCTAAGCAAGATTAACAGAGACTCTGCGAAGGGTAATTACGGCGTTATTGGCACCCGATGGGATCCGCAGATTTAGTACTGCTACTTCGGGGAGATTTGCCCTGATCGTAAGGTGCTATTAAATTAATTAAGGTGGGTGGATAGATAACTTTATAAGGCCAAAGTAAGGCCTTTAGTTAGTTTAAAAAAGAAGAGAATTAGGAGTTGTTAATTGTTTTAACTGTGAAGTATAAAATATATTTTAATATTTTTTGGGCAAATGATTTTATTACTATAGTTATACGTATTTTGTTAAAATACATGTTATTATAATTATCTAACTAAATATAATTACCATTACCATTATATATTTACCAGACCGATTATTCAAGATCGGCGAAAGTCTAGAGACAATCCAAATACTCAATAAAATATAGTCTGAGATTAAAGCAGGGTAGATTCACTCCCAATCCAAACTTCTCCAATTTTCAACGATTCCAAACGTAGATATACCTGTAACAGTAGACAGTGTGTCGATTTTCTACTGTAGGGTTTAATACGTTGACGTCATGCGACTCCCGCCGGCTACGCGCACGCTTCAGTCTTACAGTAGTGTAACAACACTATACAAATACAGTACAAATTTGCTTGCACTGAATATGACATGAGTGTAGTAATATATAAAATATATTGTGGTTCAACTATCTACCTATCTATCTTTAGGGCCTGTGGTATGTGGTTCAACTATGTTTTTCTTCACACTTGCTCGTAAAGTGGATCTTATTGCATCGGTTTTAGGCTCATAATCCAAGCTATTACGCACGCATGCTTTTTACTTTACATTACGGCACTAGTGCTATAATAGGTATAATCCGGTAAAGTTAAGTTTGTACGTGACTGCAATTAGACGTACGTATACGAAGCACTCTTAATATAGCCGGGTAATACTTACAGTTTTTTTGTAATACCAACAAAGAGTTCTTATGCCGCTGAAGTAAATGTCAACCTGCGCGCGCATTACTGATTTAGGCGCCATTTTCCGCAAATGTTTGTTGACGTTTTCGCTGTGTGGTTGATTATTATCAAAAAAAAAAATTGTTTTTTCCTTGCAAGTGTGACGAAAACAGTCGTATGAAACTCTTGTGCTATGTTTCAATACACTCTCGGCTTCCTTATCGCGCTCGCCTCTAATGTAATGACCAACATAGCACACTTGTATCATAATGTACTATAGTAACATTTTCTATTAGGAGTGAATCTTATGTACGTATTACTCTTATTTTGTCAATGATTATAGGTTAAAAGAAAACTACATCGTTAAAAACATATAACTACCTAGTCCTTCTTCAGTAGTTTAGAGTCGAGGCACGTGGCACCGTTCAGTTAGACTCGTCTCCATTTTGAGATAGCTGACACTTGGGAAGATTTTACGTTGGGAAGTACTGTATTTTTGAACAAGAGTGCTGTGGAAAATAAATTTATTTTAGAAGCATTTAGATTGAAAGAACGCTAGGCACACAAAAGATGAACTAAACTAAGTTAATAGTAATTAGGAATTTGCATATAATTATTTAATTGCTACAATTGTTTCAAATAATAATGTTTGTAATAATGCCACATTTTACCAAAAAAATATTAAGTACCTACCTACAAATAAATAAGTTTATGTAATACAGCGTAAGTGTATACTTTTTTTAATTTCAATTTACATGAAAATACAGTTAAAGTTCATAGAAAAAATTCAAGATAATCAAGTTTTAGGTAGATAGTTAACAAGTTATCTTTTAATTATTATTTACCTTGCCTAAAGGGACTCTTTTTAATTATATATTTTAGTTAATATATTATATTTTTTCAGGTTTTTAGTTTTAGTTTCATTATTTTAGTATAGTAGGTATTTTAGTCTAATGTTGTGTTATTACATTCAGTTTTGTATGTTCACTAAATAAATATTATTATTTTGATGTTATATTTTTACACTCGTATTACTTCAGATTCAGAGTCAGATATTTATTGCTTCCATAATAGATAGATAGAAACACTTTATTGTGCACACCAAAAATAACAATTACAATAAAATAAAGAACCTTAAGAACTAGTGCCACAAGTGGCGGCCTTATCGCTAACAGCGATCTCTTCCAGGCAACCATGGATTTGAAATAAATTAAATCTAAAACATAAATATTAAATAATATACATAGGTATTGTCAAAAAGTAGTTTCATATGGACCCCGTCAGGCGCAGCAATAGTAGAAAGGAACGTAGTACGAGAACGTATCGAGTAGAACGAGTAGTACTTAACGTCTAAATGCATTTTTTTTTAAAAGCACACTGTTTCTTTGTTAAGGTCACTGTAATATTTATGCTAAAATCAAAGGCCAACACAATGGCAACATTTTGAGAAAATCCTTTACGTGTAAACGTAGATCCATTTCACTAACAAAACTTTCCTTAATAAACTGGTCGTCCTGGGAAAACTATACTAAGTATTCCAACATTTCCTTAGCTCATTGTGTAGTCAAGTGGAAGGCAGATATAAATGTCTGGCAAGACATTAGTAGTCAGGAGCCACTCTGGGCGGTCATAGTCTGACCAGACCGAGGAATGGGATATTGTGTAGGGATCACCTCGGGGGCAGTCGTTAGGGATAACCAATATTACCTTTGCTTGGAGAATTTTATGCATTTAGAGCTATGAAATTTGCTGAACTATACTACTTACAATTCGAAAATAGAGAAGAGTTAATAAATCTTATTTGTGTTTAGTTTTATCTCATTATTACTTACACGACTGCCCAAATAAAGGGGTGTAATATTTTCAGAATTCATATATATATTATTTATTATTTATATGAGTTTCTTTATTCCACATTAACATCTAAACGCCTGAACAGATTTGAATGTATGGGTTAGACCTTACAACATCCCAAGTGACAATGGCTATAAATTTATTGAAAACATCGTTTTTTGGTAGGGCAGTCGTGTTTTTTTTTTATTATGGCTTCTTAAGAGTAGTATTAGATCCAGGAAATTCATGTTTCATTTACTTAATATTAGTCCTGTGTCGATCGTGATTGAACGAATCAAAACGATCGAATCGCGCTTTCTGCGTGACCGACCCGGTCGTCAATCGTTAAAGACCCGGGTCGTGATTGATCGACGCGCGGCCCAAGATCCGCGGCACTTGCCATTCATAACGATCTTCCGATCTGCGACCGACCGAGAGACCGAGACCGAAAGAATGACCGGCGATTGATGCAACACCCACCGGTTTCGTCTCGGTTTTCTTCGAACAATCTCGGTGAAATTGCGCACCTAGCTTAATTCAACTCTATTTTAATAGCCTTAAGCCTTATTTTTATTTGTAGGTTCTCGAGACCAATGAACGCCGTTTTGATCGAATCTTTTTGCTGGGTCACTTGGCTCGTCGGTTACTAAAGATCGAGATCTCCGAAAATGACCGACCAACACAGGACTACTTAATATAACAAGCTTGGTTACTGAAAATTGATCTTAATCATAACAGAAATTATTTGGGACAGCCTACTAAAGTTAAGAGATTTTTTTTTCTCTAAAATTGATAGAACGGTCTGTGCGTTTTCCACAAAGTAATTATGAGTTTTAATTATTTTAGTGGCGCACATATAAATGATGTCACATATTCCATGCTATAACTTTTTTATGAATAGATGAAAGGGTTTTTTTTAGTATTATTCTTTGCTATATATCCCACGATTGCTTTGGTTCAACCAACCGTCAACCAACCGTTTGGTCAACCGTCCACCGTTTTTTTTATCTATCTATTTATCTATCTTCTATATACAACGTGTAACACAAAGGTTCAACAATACGGAAGCGCATGTTTGTACTCATAGTTATGAGCAACTTTTACGATAGGGCCAACACTGAAATCGCAGAAAAAATATCAGCTGTTCCATACATTTTGTCCAAGGTCAATGAAGTTTTTGTATGGAACAGCTGATTTTATTTTCACGATTTCAGGGTTGGCCCCATAGTAAAAGTTGTTTATAATGATAAGTACATACATGCCCTTTCGTATTGTTGAACCTTTTTGTTACACATTGTATATAAAAATCAATTGCTGTTCGTTTGTCTCGCTAAAAATCGAGAACGGCTGGGCCGATTTAGCTGATTTTGGTTTTGAAATGTTTGTCGTAGTCCAGGGAAGGTTTAAACGGTGAGCAAACGGATGGACCGATTTGGATGAAATTTTGTGTTCCTGGATCGGGTTATAGTAGCGAGGCCGAACGCCGAGCTCTACGCGTACGAAGTAGCGGGTATCAGCTAGTATATCAATAAAAATATTCAGACACCTGGCCTATTAAATCATACAACTTATTTTCCTTTGCCGATTACAGTAAATATTGGCATTTATGTACCCTAACAGACAGTCATGAGACGGTCAATGTGACACACGACACCCTCACTTTCCGCCCCAATGAAATCAAATAATAGCATTACTTTGTGGACATTTATCTGGCAATTCAGAATGTTCTCTGAAATAAGGATGAAACTTGAGAACGATTAGCTGATCGATTGATTATTCAATGAGAATTTATTCTCACTCGCACAATTGCGAAAAGTTTTTACCAATCTCTCAGGGTAGAATCTATGACGCAGAATTTATATAATATAATGGTAGATTAGATATATTAGTAGTACTTAGATTATAATATATTAGTAGTACTCTGTGGTCTCATTGGTTAAATAGTCTGAATAATAAATTATCCTTGTCAAAGTGAATATTTAAAATCTGAATGTGAGTCTGAATCGGATTTTTGTGAATGCTTTATTTTAGGACCTAAAAATCAAGCTGTTCACAAAATCCTTTACCTAGAGCTTTAATAATGAAATTTGAGTAATTTCGGAAAATGCGTTTTTAAAAGTTTTTATTAAGCTTGCCATGTTAGTTGTTGTTTTTTTTGGGTCAAATTTCATATTAATTATTTATTTATTTTGTACCTAATTGAAATATTACCTCCTTTCTGTTGACAGATTGATTCAGTGCTTCCAGAACGCGAAAGTAAAATTACAATACTTGCTGCTACGAAAGTAAAATTACAGTAATTGCTGCTACGAAAGTAAAATTACTGTACTTGCTGCTACGAAAGTAAAATTACAGTACTTGCAGCTACGAAAGTAAAATTACTGTACTTGCTGCTACGAAAGTAAAATTACAGTACTTGCTGCTACGAAAGTAAAATTACAATACTTGCTGCTACGAAAGTAAAATTACAGTACTTGCTACTACGAAAGTAAAATTACAGTACTTGCTGCTACGAAAGTAAAATTACAGTACATGCTGCTAAGAAAGTAAAATTACAGTACTTGTTGCTACGAAAGTAAAATTACAGTACTTGCTGCTACGAAAGTAAAATTACAGTACAAGCTGCTACGAAAGTAAAATTACAATACTTGCTGCTACGAAAGTAAAATTACAGTACTTGCTGCTACGAAAGTAAAATTACAGTACTTGCTGCTAAGAAAGTAAAATTACAGTAGATGCTGCTACGAAAGTAAAATTACAGTACTTGCTGCTACGAAAGTAAAATTACAGTACTTGCTGCTACGAAAGTAAAATTACAGTACTTGCTGCTACGAAAGTAAAATTACAGTGCTTGCTGCTGAAAATACAGTAGAATCCGAAAAAGTACAGTAGATTTCAAAAAAATAATACATTGAAATTACAGTAGCACTGTATTCTGTTAGATATTGGAATAAAAATAATATTTGTTTTTTTTTTTTATTTCTTTACTCTAAAATAACAATGATGTTATATGTAAAATAAGGTGTTTTTCGTAATTTATTTTAATAAAACCACTATTTTATACATTTACACACGAAAACACACATGTTTCCAATCTGGGTGTCTAGGCAAGGTAAGCGTGCTCCGTCCTAGACTGCATCAGGCGATATGGTAGCAAATGTAAGCCTACATAGAACAAAACAAAACAAATAAGTTTTAGAATATAATAGAATACAGCGACATGTTTTTTCTTTTGTTCTGACAAAAACCCGTTTAACTGTTTTTTTTTAAGTATTACCATTTTATTTGTATGATACGGTGGCTAAAGACTAAAGACGTATCTACATATTCCCAACCAACTCCATAAGAGGATTAGGATTAGGATCATAAGAGGTTAAAATTCTATATCCGATTTATTATTCAGGCTGATTACAGACCAAGACTGGCTGTGAATGATGATGATAGCATTGAAACAATAGAAATAAGTATAATAATAATACAAGTACCTATAGCACATAATTATGATAGGTATATATGATACGTTTCATTTTAAGCAAAGTTTATTTTTAATTTAGTCATACCTGTTCCCCTGACCATCACACTCAATTCTTACCAAAGGGTCCGTTACCCAAACATGAGCCAACACATTTTAAATTAAAAATATTTGGGAGTACCGGCCGGAAAACCCAAACAGAAAAAAATAGACCCCACTATTGTGTTAACATCAAAGAGTTTGTGGGGTGATGGATTAAGCCCTATCTGTTTGTATGCCACGTGCCTGTACCGATAAGGGCTATGTGTACAATGTTGTAGTAAATGATAGTTTGGCTCGGGGGGCTGATCATGTGTATGATGCTTTATTGAACGGCTATTAAAAATAGTTGCAATCGCCTGTTGAATTGCATTTCATGAGGATTGTATCATTTTAAAATGTGATTTTACTAAGGTTATATTATCTATATAATAGATTATGCACTAAGGGAATAAAGTAGTGTCTTACGTCGCGGGCGGCATATTGAACCCTGAGCGTAACGAGGGAGTCTAGAGTTATATAGAGTCCTTAGTGATGCAAGGGGTTTGTTGCCCAAGACGAAGACAGGCTTTATTCCAGAGAAGCATACTCTACTTTTCACACCTTCTGCGAGATAATAAATATAGCCAGGGCGCCATAAATTAAAATTCATTGACAATTACAGTACCGAACACCATCTTTTCAACCGACTTCAAAAAGGAGGTTCTCAATTCGTTTGAATTCAGGATTTCAGGTTTTCAATGTTTTTTTTGTATGTATGTTACGCGGTTACTCCGCCAATTATGAACTGATTTTGATGGTTCTTTTTTTGTTTGGTAGGTAATATTTTGGATATGGTCCGATATAAATTTTATTGAAACCGGTTCAGTAGTTTGGTTTTAAATCAAAATCACTAGAATATATGTTGTTTTTTTTAAAATGCATAATATGTTTCACTTTCTTAGTAAACACACTTTTTTTTAGTTATGGGGCCAGTTCGATTTTCGAACAAACCTTTTTACAATGCCATATGCGCATTTTTTTACTTAGAGTTTTTCACGAGGTTTTACACGAATTTGACGTTCCAAATTCAAATCACTTTATTCCTTAGGGAGTTTCATACAACTTTAATATCCCTAAAGAGATAATGCTTTACTTTACGTTGAGGTTGCATAATAATTATGTAATTAGACATTGTCTAACAGGTAGTGTGACAAAAGTTTTAATTGTAAGAAAATCCAACCCATACCTTATAATTAACCGAGTTAAGTAGGTTTTCGTCATGATTTATGTAGGTACCTACTGCTGCATTTTTTCTGTTTGTGTTTATTCAATGCACTGAAAAGTTAAAAAAGATTGAAACTTGAAGAGCGTTTCCATGTTATTTAATCTTCATTATGAGCTGGGTAAAAAGAAAAAAGAAAAATGCCCCCATTAATATTGATGCTCTATCGAATGTTTGGCAGAAATTAATTCAATTTTTAGGGGAAATTGGACCCATGCTGGGGCGAAGGGTGCACTTTATCAAATTACAGATTGCGTCTTCTAGCCTGTGTGGCAGATTTATCATATTCTGTGTCTTTACTATAATTTAAAGAATATACCGGGTGTTAGTTTGAACACCGTTATCCTTCTAGGATATCATTGTACTCATCATTATGAACAACTTTTACTATGGGGCCAACCCTGAAAACACGAAAAAAAAACAGCTGTTCCATACATTTTGTCCAAGATCAATGAATCTTTTTGTATGGAACAGCTGTTTTTTTTCGTGATTTTTAGGTTGGCCCCATAGTAAAAGTTGTTCATAATGATGAGTACAATGATATCCTAGAAGGATAAAGGTGTTCAAACTAACACCCTGTATATTATATTATATAGTACTAAATATACTATATGTTTCAAGAATTATTGTTATTTCTAACGAAATATTTGTATTCAAAGTTAGGTAAAGAAAGATCAGACAAAGAGAAAATTCGGATGACGGAGAGAAAAATTACCAAGTTTTGTGGTAATTTACTTAAGTACCAACACATTTTTTCAAAAAATGCATTTACGAAGCCTGTATACGTCGTTCGAAAGTTGAACATTACGCACCATACAACGGAGCGTGTGGTAAAATAGGTACTCTCAGCTCTCACCTATTTTACCGCACGCTTCCTTGTATAGCGTACGTAAACTTTACGGTATTTTTTAAATTTGCTTAATAATCATTTGAGAGCTCCACCAAAGAGTTTTACATTACGAGAATAAATAAGCTGAATAATCGAAGCTCCTTAGAAGCGATTTTGCTCAATATGTTTGTCTCACTTTAATACTAAACAGAAAATGAGACGAAAGATGTAGTTCTAATTTTCACCACGTGCACGTAGCACCATTTGTTAATTCATCTTTCCTCCTAGGATTATGGCGTCGCACTTTGTGCATTTGCCAGTGTCAAGTATTTATTTGTATCAAGTTTTTGATAATTTTCAAGTAGAATGAGTCTAAGTCACACTTAGTAAGTGACAGTCCAGTCCAGTCATGCTCTAGTAAAGTCGTGCGTGGCAACTTTACACTACAAGCTTCTTCGGAGTTTTAGAAACACCACGAAAAGACACTCATTAGAAACGTTTTAACGAATACGAACTTTAGAACGAAGTTTTTATTTCTTGTTTCCTCCTAGGAGGATTATGGCATCGCACTTTGTGCATTTGCCAGTGTCAAGTATTTAGCTGCGACTTTCCGACAGATATTTATAAAAAAAAAATAAGTTTGCCTCATTATCTGTTGCAATTGTATACTTCTGTTATACAGCACAGCTAGCTAGTTGAAAATATATTCTTAAAAAAAAACATTTAAAAAAATGTAATCTTTTGTAATTGTTATTTTGTAATGGTAATTATTACACACTTATCTATTAAACACTGTTTTAAACTACCACGGTTGTTCAATAGAAATTTAATGAAATGTCTATGATTATTTACGATTGATTAGCCCATGTGAGCCCGATGTCGGAAGCTCGTTTTACAACAATATAACGGTAAATATCCCGTAAATAACCATAAAACTATTTATTATTTAATATGTTTTTATTATTTACTTTTAATTTTATGTCTTTAAAAAAGTAATAAAAATCTGCCGGTTAAAAACAAAGACCTGTATAAGCTGAGTAAAATTTATAACGTAAAAAATATTTTATTGATGAATTTGTATGCCAAACTTTTCCATTAACGTCATTAAAAAAGTTTTCAATTACAAGCCGTTACAGTTTCGAACTATGGGCCATAAAGTTTTATAATTAGACAGTATTGCAAAGTAACTTCGTAAATGCTTAATGGACAAATCAAAACAGGTTTTGGAATAATAGAATAAAAGCTTTGTAATATGACTTTTGTAGTATGATATATCAAATTGTTTGACTTATTTAAGAAGGTAGTTATATCTATTTATCTGTTTAGAATTTCGTTAGAAATAAAAATATAGAAGTGATGCCTTGAAGTTTCAACTGTTGATACAAGGCAAAAAAAATATCTCACACAGAAAGTAACTTAGTAAAAACATTTTCGTAGGAGTCAGCTTTTCAATAGTTATTTAGCTTGGTAAATCCTAAAATCCTTTTTAACCAATTCATAGCCGACTTCAAGAATTAAATATAAGTACCTACTTACCATTTAAACCTCAATTCATAATGAACTTCCAAAGCCCGGACCGCAAACGCGTTCCGAAATCCGCCAACATGCCTCCATAATCACGTTAGTCGGGAAATTGTCGTCGAGTATTAGGAAATAATGCCATTAAAACATTGCTTACCCGATCCGTGATTGATGCGAGTTCATTCGTTGTTCATTACTGGGTGCGGTAATGTGATTTGGACTGATAGATTATGTCGAAGTCAGTCGAGTATGATTTCCTATTGAATTAATGAATGTAACTTCTTCGCACTTACCTCCTTATTTAGTTTATTGGTAGGTACACAAAACAGAATACAGTCAATAATTTCCAAACAAAATTTACATATTATACAATTTCGAGCCAAACTATATTCCTAAAAATGTATACACGGCTTATTACTTAACAACATGAAGTAGAAAGTCGGTTTCAAGTGGAAAAAGAAGAAGAACACTTACATGATGTAATTAAATTAAATTTTATCTTTTACCTACATAATATCGTGTTTAGGTGAAAAGTAGTACTGTACAAACGGGATTAGTCTTATCGGATGATATATACATTCAACTCATTGATTTCATATGACCTGAATAATAATAATAATAAATTGGTGGACATTTTACACACAGCGCCATCTAGCCCCATACTAAGCAAAGCTTGTATTATGGAAACCAGATAGTTGATAGAATACTTATATACATTTTTTTCGTAAATACATACTTATAATACATACTACACCCAGACACAGAACAAACATCTATGTTCGAATGAATGAATGTTATGTTCTATGTGTTGTGAATGGTCGATTAATCGTCATAGGTGAAATGTAATAAGTTTAAATGTGTTTCGGAAAGGCGTAGTGAACCCAATATAATGTCTCAGCTCACGCCAAATTGTAAATGTAGAGGTCGCGTCATGTAAAAAGAAAGCTGGAAGAAAGTAGAGGGGATGTGTTTGCGCATGTGTACACTTGCGCACAAAAGTACTAGGCCTATTGTTTTAAATAATTATTAATTAGCCTTTTGCTCGCAGCTTCGTATATTGGTTATTGCTAGGCACCACCTCATACCACCAAATAGACCACAGCTTAACAACCAGCGTACTTTTTAAATGACGCGACCTGTAACTATTGATCAATGGAAAAAGTGTACCACTAGACTGCCTGCGTATGAGAAATATCTTATACCTAAAGCTCATAACTGAGACCGAAAAATAAATTAATAAAAAGCCTCTAATACTAAGCCAAAATGTCACATGCCCTTAAGATTAGCAAAAAAGGCTTGCAATAAAAATCAATATTTTTACGTAAGAATAAATTAAATTAAAAATGCTTGCACACTACTGTTTGGCGGTTGAATAACTGACAAAGGTGTGATACTTCCCCAGGCGGACTCTGCAGTAGAGTTCTACCACTACAAAACTGTTTTAATCGCAATATTGCACAATTGCACGCATGTCGATTTGTGTAACTCACGAAATGAACAACACGAACAGTAAACAAACAGTGAACAAGTGACAAGACAAGTGTGATAAACAGTTTCTTTAGAATTCTATGAATATTTACGGGATATTTACCGTGATTATGTTGTCAAACGAGCTCCCGATGTTTTGGCGATAGTCTGCCCGTGAACATGGGGCCTTATTTTGGAATCGTACGCAAGCGTAGCGCATGCGAAAGAAGCTGACCTTCGAACGATACTGTTTGGAATAAGGTTCAATATCGTTTGAAAATCGGCTCCTTTCGCATGCGCACCTTTGCGCACGATTCAAAAATAAGGCCCCAGGTTAATGTAACTGCGCCGAAATATCAGGAGCTCGTTTGACATCTTAATCACGGTAAATATCCCGTTAATATTAATAGAAATAAACCATGTTCACAGCCGTGACAGTTTAAAACAGAGTTTTTATAATATAAACGAAGAGAAAAGACGTAGATAAAACAAAAAATACACAAATTTGCTGCTCCATATACATTGGAATCTAACGAATAAATAGAAAAAGATCCGTAAAATCATAGATTAAGTTAATATACTTAATCTATGGTAAAATGTAATCACGTATTTACTTACAGAACTACATTAAAAAGTTATATAAATTGAAACTAAGTATATACCGCTTTCCAATAAAGCTAGATAACTATCGGAACCAATTTTGTGAAGCAATTACTTACTTTATGCAAAGAAAACACATCAGTCACCTTACCTTCTACTACCGAGTTACCTTTGCAACCCTTTTAACTATATTAAATAGGAGAAATAGTTTTATTTCGCAAACATTTCTTTGCGTATTTTTGGATCAACTATGATATGTGTATTGATTTAGGTAGCTATTTAACTAAATTGCTACCAAATACATAAGTAAGTAATTCCGTTGTTTTTGTTTTAATAGTTCCTAGCCATGGATACTAGTCCTTCAGCCGAATACATTTTTCTTCATCGATCCTGCTTTCTCCAGTTAAATGAGTCGTAGTCACAGTCCAAGTCACACACAGTAAGTCGCAGTCAAGTCCAATCATACCCTAATAAAGTTGTGGCAACTTTACTACAAGCTTCTTCGGAGTTTTGGAAACAACACGAAAAGATACGTTTCACTACATTTTATCACTTGCCCACACTCTTGCTCGTAAATCAGCACTTAATGAATAAAACGCCACCATTTTTATGCAATAACACTCAAAAAACACAAGTTTTGGAAAATAATACAATGCATCGACATGATTTTCTCGCGTTCCCGCCAAAACTCCAGTAAGTAATTCCTTATAGGTTGAGTTGCCAGATTCTGCCGCCCAAGGTTTGCTGCTATACTTAATCAGAAAATTTTGCAACTCATCCAATTTATGTTAGCTTTAAAATTAAAAAGCTGCAATCCCCCGCCCAAAGACGAGCCGGACCCACATTTGTGATCATTTTTAAATACCTAGCAAGTTAAACTTTCAGTGCCACACTAACTAACTGAACCTACAATAAAGACCCAGGTAACACATATGTAAAGATTCGCACCATTACCATTAGTTGGTGATTTTCATTACCCTAATTAGTTTTAACATTTGTACATAATTGTCCTTCAATCCACACTCGCATAAAATAATGCTTCCACAGCAAATTCAGTTTATTCTGCAGGCTAATCATGTAACTGTTCGGGATCGCGATTTGTCATAAATGTTACTTGTCACTGTCCCGCCATAACTCATTTGACCCTACACGGCAGGACGAAACGCCAAAAGACCGACGGATTTGCTTAACTTAATTAGAAAATCAATGCATTCGTTCGATAACGATAGCGAGAGAAATCCCGCCGTGATACCGTGAAGCTGTGACAGTGACAAGTGACAATTATGACAAATCGCGATCCCGAACAGTTACACGATTAGCCTGCTGATCATAGTCAAGTCAAGTTGAAATCAAACGAGTATACACTCGTCTAGTTTTATCTAGGTATCGGCTAAAATTATAATACAATTGATATTAAAAATGCATTCTTAATAGTCTAATCATGATTAATTATTAATTAATTAGGTTTAGAGCTTATAAAAATGTATTTCTATAGAGCGTATCTGATTAATTGTTATAGGGATGATAAACTAAAAATAAACTCTATACCAAAGAGCATTTCATAACGCCTCAAGTGCAGGTAATGGTCACTGAATAATTTATAAATAGTAGACTTTTTCTAATGAAAATGTTTAGCGAACGTATCCGACACCAAATAGAATTATTTTCCCCTCCAGCATGCAGCCGAGGGTAAAATTATATGGCGGAAATCTGCCGCGCCTTTTCAGCGTCTGGGGATGAAGCTCTTTTTGTTAGAGGGCGCAGGTGAGCTTATGGTCTAGGAAATTAAATTTTCAAGAACGTTTTAATATACATTTCGAGATAATTTTACAACAAATACGATATAAGGTGGCTGTTAACAAGTTTTAAGCAACAGTAAGCAAATAACTTTTTCTTGTCAGGCTAAAACCACGCCTGACAATATTATTATATAAAGAGCAAAGAGAATTTCCAAACATGTTAAAAAGCAGTTCTCTTCAACTCGATAGATGGCGCTGAATATGCCTGTCAAAAACAGCATAATATTATTGATCTGTGGCACCAGAGAAATAAAATTTTGTCTGTGTGGCACATAAAAATATAAACAACTGGACAATGACAGACACGTCTGGTCAGCGCAAAGTCGGCGCCAAAGAGGTAAGATACGCTTACGCTCTAAGGTCGGCGCCATCTAAATGAGTTCTTTTTAAGTATACCGGAAAATCTCTCATTATGGGCCTGGGTACAAGGTAGATAATTATTAACAAAAAATGTTAGCTTTAAAGGTCCCGCCTTATCGGAATACAAGCAGGTTATTAGTAAACAAGTTTATCTAAAAAGTCTTATTCTTAAATGAAACTTAATAATTTTTTGCTTGGCCAATGATACTCCTAAAACTTGAAGGATCTAGCTCTCTCTCTATAAATAATCAAAGTCATAACATTTCTGTAGAATATCAAGAATTCATATAATTTTCTTTGACTTTCTACAAGGCTGCTTGTAATTAAAACAATTTGCGATGGTGGCGTCTCTAATCATTTCTACTGTTTTTAGCCAAGCTTCGTTTTTTTTTAAGTCTTAGAGCTGTTAATACTTAGTTTCTTGTTAATTACCATTTTACCCAAAATAATACACAAATAGAAACAACTTGGATTTTTGCATAAATGAGAGGGCCAGAAAATGATACAGTTCATTTATTTTTCGCTTAAGGTTTCTGAGTCTGATTTTTTATACACGTCAATAAACCGATAGACAAGATCCATTGTGGGCCACACCTCACTTACTATGGTGAACTGAGTAATAAACGAAGGCGAGTCGGTAGCAAGACGTCGTACAAATATTTTAAAAAAACATGGATGAAAAAATAGAAGACAAGAAACAAAAACAATATTTTTGTCTAGCCAACCACAATTTACAGTAAAAGAAAACAGAACTTCTAAAACTTGCCAAGTCGTAACTATACTAAGGTAATTTCAAACCAGACAGTCTACATTTTCTTCCAAAATAACACGGAGCGTAGAAAATTAAGGGGAATTTCAGACTCTTCACTTGGTTGAGCCGCCCAAAATTAACCAGATAAATACTTACTGGATTAGTTTTCACACAAAAAAAAGATTTTATTCCTTGAAAAAGTTTAAGCTAGAAAATCCGCACTGCTTAATCTCTGCTGTTTTTAACTTCATTACCTTCAGTCTTGTATTTTCTTTTCATTTCCATACAGGAAAATTTATTTTCCTCCCTAGGGCGGAAAAGAGCTAATTTCTGCACTGTTTGCGAGGAACAAAGTAGGTCTTTTTTGGATAGATGTGATAAAAACAAGTATTTCAAACCTATTTTAGTTAAAAAGTGTATTGTCATCTTTTTTCAAACTCAAATCGTAATTCGAAAGAAATTTTCCAAAATATTTTTTAACAAAAATAGGTTTGAAATACGTTTTATGCATATGACGGTAAATATATAAACAAATACCTATCGGTGGACATTAATTTCACACAGCGCTATCTCGTCGTCAGCCATAAAACGTCCACTGCTGGATGAAGGCCTCCCCCTTTATAGAGGGATGTTGCCATAATCCCCACGCTTGGCAGGCGGCTTGGGGATCGCAGAATGGTCACCACCGTTAACCGAGAGGACGCTGCTGCCCATCCTCCGGTGGGTCTGGTTGCAGCTTAAGGACAAACCCAGGTTCGATGGTCAGCGCCATCTAGCCCCAAACTAAGCAAAGCTTGTAATATGGATACTAGATAGCTAACAAGATTACTTATATACTTTTCGTTTTGTTAATACATACTTATAATACATACTACACCCAGACACAGAACAAACATCTATGTTTGGCACATAAATGTTTGCCCTGGGTGGGGATAGAACCCACGCCATTCAGCTCTGCAGGCAGACATGCTATACCAACTAAGTTATAAGGCTGTCTACTCACTATATTAAAGAAGAACATCACCTACAAACGCAGAGCATTTAATCAAAATAATCTAGCTATTTGTGTTACAGAGTAAATACGCAAAACAATCTCCCATTAACTCTGTAAGCAGTTTCACCTGTAAATTGCTTAGTGTGTGTAACTAACTAAATAATGCAGGAAGATTAATTAGCTTCATTATACTGCCTACCCGATACCACGTTGCTAAGCTCCGAGGTGCCTGGTCTATGTGAATTTCAATACTCTTTGACGTTAAATGAAGTAGGTTATTTAAGTAGTAGTAAATAACACATACTTCATCATCATCAGCCCGGAGACGTCCACTGCTGAACGAAGGCCTCCCCCTTAGACCGCCACACTATTCGACAACCTGCCATTTCCATCCACCGGTTGCCCTCGACTTTTACAATGTCGTTGGTCCACCTAGTGGGAGGCCTTCCTACGCTGCGTCTCCCGGTTCGCGGTTGTCAGTTCTTCGAGCAATGTGGCCTGCCCGTTACCACTTCAACTAGCAAACCTTGTGAGCTATGTCGGTAACTTTGGTTCACACATACTTAGAGATTATTAAAAGGACAGTATCCTATAAGTAATTTGTTACAAAAAATATCAGACAGAAAAAAAAAACCTTCTATAATTCAAATTTATTTATTTCAGACAATTTAAAGGTCAATTTTGTTAGTAAAAAAAATTGCTCAAACGATTAAAGGTTAGTAGTAGTTAAGTAGGTCTGTAAAAGTAGAAAATGCCTCAGTATCGGCGCTTGGTGGTCGTCAGCTACTACTATCAGGATGCTGTTGAGACTTCCTCGCACCCTCCTCATCAGTGACTACCTTTTTCCTAATAATGGGATGAAAGTAATAATCTTTATTTATATTTACAAAGCCACTTAAAATATCAAGTAATAATTATATTATTATACAGGGTGTTAGTTTGAACACCGTTATCTTTATAGGATAACATTGTACTCATCATTATGAACAACTTTTACTATGGGGCCAACACAGAGAAATCACGAAAAAAAAACAGCTGTTGCATACAAAAAGGTTCATCGATCTTGGACAAAATGTATGGAACAGCTTTTTTTCGTGATTTCAGAGTTGGCCCCATAGTAAAAGTTGTTCATAATGATGAGTACGATGATATCCTAAAAGGATAACGGTGTTCAAACTAACACCCGGTATATTTGTGCACATTATTATTACTTAACATAACGGGGTATTTTAGAAGTAAGTACTGATAAAAAATGTGAATTCGGTATTAATAATAATTGCTAAAAAAAAGATCTTGAAAAGCAATTTACTGAAGCTTTATTTGTAGAATTAATTTGATAAGACACGAAAAGAAATTTCCAAGATCATGTTTTATTTTGGTTTTTACTACAAAGTGATAACGACCAAAGAGGTGATTTTTTGCTCTGTTAGAGCAAACTCGTCAACTTATTAATATTTTTTGTTCACAGGCAAGTTTGATCGTTTTCAATAATACTTGTAATTTTTTTATGCCGTCTACGGCGTGCTACGAGCTACGGCGTAGCAACGTAGCGTCGTAGCACTCTCGGCTGAGCGTGATAACTACAGACTCGATAACGACACTAATTCGACTTAAACTCGATGTTAAACGAACCCAATTGAGACGCGATCACAATTAAAAAGCAAGACTAATGATCACATAAAAAGCATTTTTTAGTTTGCAATATTATTAAAGCCCCAAAGGTCACGTACAACTGATTAGTAAATGTTAGAGACAGAAAAACGTGCGCCTTAAACATAAATCATATGATCAGGTTAGCATTATAGTTTGCGGAGGGTCCTGTTCCCAAAATATTAAATTGAAACATTTAGTTTGCTATCCTGAAATGTTAGAGCTTGCTCCAGGACCAGAATGCTCACCGCTATCTCGCTTGCGCATTTCAAAATTGTTGACTGTATTATATAATCAATGGCTGCGATTTTTCATAACTATATAGTTATGAATTGAAACATTTAGTTTGCTATCCTGAAATGTTAGATCTTGCTCCAGGACCGGAATGCTTACCGCTGTCTCGCTTGAGCATTTCAAAATTGTTGACTGTATTATATAATCAATGGCTGCGATTTTTCATAACTATATAGTTATAGATAGCAAACTAAATGTTTCAATTTAATATTTTGGGAACAAGACCCTCCGCAAACTATAATGCTAACCTAATCATATGATTTATGTTTAAGGCGCACGTTTTTCTGTCTCTAACATTTACTAATCAGTTGTACGTGACCTTTGGGGGTTTAATGAAACGGTTTAATGAACGGTGAAATTACTGAGAATATATCTTGTATATGCCGCTCATCATATCTTAACCATATAACCACTTCTATAACCACTTCTAAAATAAAAATATCCTTTAAAAACAAAAAACGCTTGACTTAAATTTCGTCTACCTGGATGACATCTTCATATTTTCCAGTAATTTTGATATAAAAATATAGAACCACCTCTGAAGTATCACTTACCAAACGAAAAAACAATCATCAAAGAACATACATAAAAAAAATATATATAAAAAGAGACATATTGAGAACCTCCTTTAATTGAAAAATTACCAAGAAAAAAGTCCAAAGAGCTCCAGTTCAGTAACATTTAGTTCTAATCGCAAAGACGCATTAGTCAAGAGTAATGCCATCTCGTTACAAGTTTAAGTGTTCAGCGGTTTTTCGTCTCTATAAATTAACTTGATTTATAGGTTTTCTCAGGGGACCTGCCAAAACTTTTGTCGTTTGTGCGAAAAATACAGATCGAGTGGTATGTTTGGCAGATGTGATTTTGGCCTACAAATCGAGCGAGTTACGGAACTCGAGTAGGAGGTAGGTATGGATCAACATCTCAAATCATCATCAGCCCGGAGACGTCCACTGCTGAACGAAGGCCTCCCCCTTAGACCGCCACACTGTACGACAACCTGCCATTTGCATCCACCGGTTGCCCGCGACTTTTACAATGTCGTCGCTCCACCTAGTGGGAGGCCTTCCTACGCTGCGTCTTCCGGTTCGCGGTCGCCACTCAAGAACCTTTCTTCCCCATCGGTTGTCAGTTCTTCGAGCGATGTGCCCATTGCCACTTCAACTTGCAAACCTTGCGAGCTATGTCGGTAACTTTGGTTCTTTGGCGAATATCCTCGTTCTGGATTCTATCGCGCAAAGTAACTCCGAGCATAGCTCTCTCCATTGCCCGATTAGTAATTATAGATTACCATGCTAGTAATAAGTGAAATATTTAAGACCTGTTTTTTGTTTTTTGTTAAGCGTGTGTAATAAATACATAAATAATTCATGCACAAGATCATACTGTTTTGATACTAATTACCTACCTAGTTGTTGTATAGGCTTAGGTCATGCATCTAAATAAATAAAAAACAAAATAAGTTATTTATCAGAAGTAGATCCATAGCTTCCTATGGATCAATTTTTCACACCGTTCTTGCAATCTAACCAGTATTATTCAAATGTCTGTCATTCCACCAGACGAATGAAACGCTAATGCTAAAATGGGTTCATAAGTAACCGCCGCTTTGGGCGCCGGATCACGAAGTCGATTCATTATTCTTCCGGAGATTTATGATCTTCGAAAACTCCATTATTAGATTCTGGAAAGTGGTAGATTTTATATTTTCACAGTAGGAATTTGGGTCAACTTTAGAACTTTACTAATCTTATAATAGGCTAGACTAGATGACTGAGTTTTTTATTGTCCTATTAAAATGTGGCCCATAAATATAGCTGATTAATGAAAACAAGATGAAAATCTGATCAAAAATAAGCAACTTGTAAGCATTTAAATATCATGCTAGACAGAGAGGAGTTTATGACGTCACTTCTCTGTACGCCATATACATTTTATTCTGACAAGTATGGCGCACAGAGGCGTGACGTATTTTTTTGTTTTGTGGGAAAGGGACAGAGTTTTATCTACCAAAAACTTTAAACGCTTATATATCAGAACATTAATAACCGATTTAAATTATTTATCAGTAAACTTATTATATTTACTTAAATTCTTCATCAAAGCTATTGGTTTCAACGAAATAAACATCATTCATCTACCCTCTTTTAGATTGTTTCTAATTTCTACGGTATTATATAACGATTCTTACGATTTAAATTAAATGTATCACAATAGGCAGAATAAACTTATAGCTAGAAAATAATATCATAATTGGCAGCTTATTCAGCGCACTGCGGGCATAAACTTCTTAATTCGCCAATCTTCCCTGTCATAATTTTGTCTAGGGGCCTTATTTTTGAATCGTACGCAAATATGAGCATGCGATATTTAACCTTATTCCAAACAATATCGTTCGAAGGTCAGCTCCGCTCGCATGCACAGCTATTGGGTACGATTCAAAAATAAAGCCCCAGGAACACAGAACTTTCAAATATCATCTATCATCTACTATTAGGATGAATCAATAAACTAACAACTACTTAGGTTTAGGTTTTTAGTCCAGCGTTTTCCAGGGGTGTGCAGCTAGCAGATGCGTCAATTCGCGACGGGTCATCGCTCGTCATCGCTATCCTCAACCAAATTTGAGAGAAGAGGGCGGCCTGCCACATGACGCCCATATAGAAGCTATTCGGTTAGAGTGAGTGCTCTGGGTATCACAAATCAAAACCAACAAAAATACAAAGTAAACAAATCAAAAGCAAATATAAATCTGATATAATTAGTAACTAGTACAAAACTGGTTTTTGTACATTTGAGCTCAAAATTTCGGGACTTGGGTATGTCCTAAAACTGCATACAGAACCACCGAAGGACGGGCAGCAGCGTCCTCTCAATTAACGGTGGTGAGCATTCTGCGATCCCCAAGCTGCCCGCCAAGCGTGGGGATTATGGCAACCCCTCCCCATAAGGGGGCGGAGGCCTTCGTCCAGCAGTGGACGTCTTCTGGCTGATAATGATGATGTGATCTAAGTTAAACTTACAGAAAAAAAACACCATGCACATGGCGACAGATTGTTTAATCTAATTATTACGAGTAATGCAGTACCTATATATTTTGGTGCAGTCTATACATTTTTGTATCATCGTAAATCGTCACTTAAATAAGTTATTGTTCTTCTTTTGTTATATGGCTCATCTCTAATCTTTTAATTTGAGACAATTCACAAGTAAACCTAGAATTCACAATAAATTAAGTAGAATTGACCAAAATTGTTGTAACTGTTTATTTCAAGGGTTTGTTTCCTGTTTACTGTTTATTTTCGCTACACCACACATTAGAAACACACACACACACACACACACACTACACTATACAGTACAAACACACACATTTTACACTACACTACAAATTATCAGTTACAAAAATTTTGGTCAAAATGGACTTCCGCATAGTAACGCCTGATCAATCACATAATTATATCTACATATAATTAAAACAGATAAACGGAATGATCAGTGGAACAAACGCAAGCATTGTTTTGCTCTCGTCGAAAGGCTCCGGGCGAACTTACAATGTAAAGTTTAGAAATAGTACCCTATATTCCGCTCGGGGAAAAGATACATGAATTTTGTACGACGTGTGTAAGCAGCTTAGAAAATTAGGTCGCGTTGTGGCTGGTTTCTCTGTGTTCTTTGTTCTAGCTGTAGGTACATTTTATTTTTGCGTTTGGTAATTTGATGTTATATCACTTTTCAATTTTATTTTATTTAGTTTATTGGTACACAAAACAGAATACAGTCAATAATACATTTAGAAAATTATGAAATTTATGGTATGTAGATGTTTGCATCACATAGCGTTTGTTAAATTCAACAAAAAAAACATATAATCAAAGTACATAAACCACCTAATTAAAAGTAACAAACAATTAAATAAATCATCGATTTAAGAGACCATTTTAAGTATCTATAGGCAACAAACCTATGGATAGTTCAGCCAAAAATTTTGGGTAAAGTGGGCGCGTTGATCTGCGTCCTTAGGATGTGGAAAGAAAAATATTATCAATTTTTTTTCGGGTGACAGGGTTCGTAATAAAACGTGTGGACGGACAGACAGACAAGCAAACAGACAGACGGACAGAAGAACAGACAGACGAGGCTTAGTAATAGGGTCCCGTTGGGCGCCCTTTGGTTTGGTAGGAAACCTAAAAAGTATCCGGTTCGGTAAGAATTGTACAATTATTAAATATATTTTTTATGATAGATTTTCAACGTTTTCAGAGTTTGCGATACTGAATGGACAACGTTATCTTACCCAGGAGAATGGTAAGTATCACTTTCTCACAACATACTTAATTATCAGATGTATGTTAACCAATGTAATTTTATCTTGACTGTATAGAAACTTGGGTAGTGCAAAAATTTGAATTGCATTACTGCGACTTAAGCTATTCCAAAAATTCGTAATCTTTAACAGCCAAACGACGACGTCCACTGATGGACGAAAGCCTCCCAATAGGGAGGGGTTGCCATAATCCCCACGCTTGCAGGCGGCTTGGGGATCGCAGAATGCTCACCACCGTTAACCGAGAGCACGCTGCTGCCCATCCTACAGTGGTTCTGGATGCAGTTTTAGGACATACCCAGGTCCAAAAACTTAATAATACCTGTCTATTATCCAATTGCCTTAAGTTTTTGATGTTAAGTTACAGTTACTCTAAGTTTACGACTTTCAATGAGTTATTGAATAATATTAACATATTTAGAAAGCCATAACAAAAAGACCGAAAGACTCCGCCCATAGAATTACTTGCAACTGTGCATGCACTGTCATAAGACGGGTTAAATCTGAATAAATAAATAGTCAGACACCTGCAGGTGGCAGTTAAGTGCCCATTAACTGTACGTGCGGAAATGAAATAAGTACTAAGCTGTTTTTTTAGGGGCTTTTAGTTAGTCTGTTTTGTCATAGAAACAAAGGGTAGAAAGACTGAAACGGGGCGTGTTAAACAAATTCTGGTACTGTAAGGGTGTTACCACACCAATTGATTGGTCGCCAATCAATCTATAGTAGAATGGAACAGTCGAAGTCAATCGACAGGTGCTACCATATAAAAATAGAACAATCGATTCATTCTAATCGATCTAAACAATCGACGATCGATCAATGGCGATCGACTGGCGATCAATTGGTGTGGTAAAGTAAACATGGACAGCATGCAAGTAATACCTTGATCTCTTCTTTTATCTTTCTTATTTATTTTTTCAACTATTGATTATTTATTGATTGTCATTGACACCACCGAATTTTAAATCTTTTCCAATTTGTATTTTTTGTTTTATGTGTAATTTGTGTATATGGATGTAATTGGTCTGAAATAAAAATTTATTATTATTATTATAAGTAAGTAATAGATTTGAACTATTATACTTTAAATGTAGGAACGAAATCTGAATTCATGGCCTAAAGTCGAAACTATTACGATTCAATTAAGAAAAAAAGCACTATGTTTAATTTTATACCTATGTATCTATAGTATATAGTTTTTTAAGGAATTAGCAAAAACGTTAGTCGACATCACAGGAGACCGAAGAGCTGGCAGCTACCTTGGACAAAGAATTAGTCTAGCGATTCAAACGCTGCCAGTATCTTCGGAACCTTGCCTAAAGGGACTCCTTTTAATGATATATTTTAATTATTATATTATATTTTTTCAGGTTTTTAGTTTTAGGTTAATTATTCTAATATAGTAGGTATTTTAGTCTAATGTTAACACATTTCATTTTATACCCAATATTTTGAACATATGGTCATATGGTTCCATTATTCATAAATAATTATAAATATGAATTTATAACCATAAATATACCTTCGCACTCATACAACTCGATACGAATATACGTATTATAATTTAAAATGCAGTTGATTCCACAAATTGCTACCACTAAGTACCTACTCCTAAATAAGATAATATTCTCCATCCCAATTATGCGTTTCAAACATTTTTCATAACAATTTCTCGTTTATTTACCGTTGGCTCTCGGCGGGAGCGGATGTCTTTTGTGCCGTAATGGTATCACCGTATTATGCTAAACAACTCGCAGAAATTGCACCGTTTTCTGCCTGCATTCACTGAATATTTCCACTCGAATTCTGAATTACAGTCGCGGAATTGAGCTATGCCAGTGTTTACGGCGCGGCACGTTGTGCGCGAAAATTGGTAATGGAAGAATAAAGTATGATTTGACTGGAAAGTTAGCATGTAAGGGTCAAAATGATTGCATTTATTATTCTTGACAGGCCAGGTATTGACCAATGTTCAACTAGGATTAAGTGTCGTATGGTCGGAGATGGTAAATACACCTAATTTGTAAACTATTTAAAGCTCTCATAAGTGAGGCCGCTGTAACATATCGTTAGGCGCTTGGCGGCAAATGATTAGCAGAGTTCTAGAAACTATCCTACGTTATACATAGTATTTGTCACATTATTATATGACAGATACATCACAACATATTCCGTATTTTTTTTAAATTTCGACCTACGCCCTCCGGCGTGCGATTCTAATGCGCTAACTACAAAGCTTTCCCCGCTATTTACAAAACTTTATTTACAATTCTTGTCATTTGATTTGATTTGGATTTGATTTGATTCATCAACAGCCAAAAGACGTCCACTAGAAAGCCTTCCCCGTAATAGAGAGGGGTTGTCATAATCTCCACGCTTGGAAAGCGGCTCGGGGATCACAGAATGTTCACCACCATTAACCGAGAGAACGCTGCTGCCCGTCCTAGTAATGTGTATATTTAATTTATAATCCCAGTAACGGTACAGGTTACTGCTTTAAAAGTTCGTAGTTTAAAGATAATGAATACTTAAAAATATTATTTCCGTAAATACAAAAATTTTACTTACGTAACATTTTTCCGTAAAATAAATCCTTAAAAATACGAAAATATCTACTTAATCCGATTGAGATACCTTCGTAAAAAGGATAGTTTTAATCAACCAATTAGTCAAGCTACAAAGCGCGTGTGTGTTATCTAATAGAGTAAAGATAAGCGTAACTAATCCTAAAATTAACGATCCAGAGCACTTTAAAGAGCTCTAGATGGTTGATACTTATCTCAATTGAACGTAATTGTTAATAAAGATGTTTTTCAAATAACCCTTTTCACAATAATAGGCTACAATATGAATCTAACATAAACGGTAGGTTATACCCAGCGGCTTAAAAAATACTAAATACAGATACTTCTAAAGTAAGACAACGTAATACACAGTTCCGGATTATGAGCAGATTGTTATGACATCTGAGCGATGCTTCGTGTTACCGCGTAAATAGTTTTATTTTCGTAAATTTTGGCATCGCCTTTTGAGTATTCTGCAAGTTCAAGTTTTAGTTGCATCAAATAAATCACATTTACAGGTTAAAGTCAAACGAAATTTGTCACGGTCAAGACCAAGTCATGCCAAGTAAAGTGGTAGCGACTTTACTGGAAGCTTCTATGGAGTTAAAAAGGCAACACCAAAAGACACGTTGCACTGCATTATATCACTTACTTATAATACTTACGCATAATTATACACAATGGTTAAATAGTATGATGAAACCATTTATATTTACTTATATTACACATATATTTGAAAATATGAGTAAAACACATTACACAGATTTTTTGGAAAATAACACAGTGCGACGTCTTTTATAAGTTCCCGCTAAAACTCCGAAAGTGGCAGTCTATAATAATTTTGATTACGCAATTTGTTTTACGTTTTGGCATCGCTTTTTGTCCAGTTCGCCAGTGTTAAAGGCATGTGACATTTTGGCTTGGTTCATACAAGGAGGTATGGGAATTTTGTACCTCTATAAAGGCCACCTGCGTACGGGAAATGTCTAAGTTATTTTTGATACTAGTGCGGAAAGTTGGTTTTTACGAGTAGACGAATGTAACCATACCATACCTTACCATAGTCACGAGTTTGTAAAAACCAATACCGCACGAGTGCCATACAACGTTTTACAACACATTTGCGAGAAAACAGATAACAGAAGCACCTACAACAGATAATGAAACAAACTTTATTATTTTGTTTATAAATATCGGTCGGAAAGTCGCAACTAAATACTTGACACTGGCAAATGCACAAAGTGCGATGCCATAATCCTCCTGAGACGAAATAAGATAAAAATAGTTTGTTCTGAAGTTCGTCTTCGTTATAACGTTTCTAATATGAGTGTCTTTCCGTGTTGTTTCCAAAACTCTGAAGAGGCTTGTAGTAAACTTGCCACAACATTACTAGGACATGACTGGACTTGTCTGTGACTTACCAAGTGTAACTTTGACTTAGACTCATTCAACTTGAAAATTATCATAAACTTGATACAAATAAATACTTGTACTGGCAAATGCACAAAGTGCGACGTCATAATCCTCCTAGGAGGAATGATGAATTAGTGCGAATTAACATAATATGACACTACGTGCGCGTGGTGAAAATTAGAACTACATATTTCGTCTCATTTTCTTTTTAGTATTAAAGTGATACAAACGTATTGCGCAAAAGCGCTTCCAAGGAGGTTCGATAATTCAGCTTATTTATTCTCGTAATGTGTAACTCCTTGGTGGAATTTTTATATATTATTGTAGAAATTAAAAAAATACCGTAAAGGATACGCACGGCGCTATACAACTAAGCGTGCGGTAAAATAGGTTTGCCGCACGCCTAGCTGTTTTACCGCACGCCTAGTTGTATGGTTCGTAATGATCAACTTTTGAACGATGTGTACAGGCTTCGTTAGTGCATTTTTCGGGCAGATGTGTTGTAAAATATTTTTTTATCAGTTGCATTAAGGAGTTAGGGACGCTGTAATTACCTTGTTTTCGTTTTAGATGAACGTTAAAAAAACAAAACTTGTGATTTTTCGAGTGCTAATGCATAAAAATGGTGGCGTTTTATTCATTAAGTGCCGATTTACGCGCACGAGTGCGGGCAAGTGATCTATGGTGGTAAAACATGTATTTTCGTGTTGTTTCCAAAACTCCGAAGAAGCTTGTAGTAAAATTGCCACGACTTTACTAGGGCTTGACTGGACTTGGCTGTGACTTACTAAGTGAGACTTTGACTATAACTAAGACTCATTCTTGACTTGAAATTCATCAAAAACTTGATATATTATAAATACGTGACACTGGCACATGCACAGAGTGCGACGCCATAATCCTCTTAGGAGGAAAGAAGATAGTTGTTCTGCCCCACAGAAAAGCGAAAGCCCTACTTCTGCTGTGCTCTCATCAAATGTGTTAAATGAAACTACTTATTTTTTAATGACCACTATAATCAAGAGGTCTCACTTACCTTTTACACTGCACTATAGCGCAACATTTAGCTTTTTCAGACCTCCTTACGTTCTAACAAGTTTTCTCGTCACCTTTACGATCAAATTTAACAGCAACCCATTTCATCTTCCCTTATAGTTTAGTCGATCGTTCGGATGACTCCCTTCATGAAAATTACCTCTTAAATAGCGTTGTTTCAGAACGTGAACAACGCATAACTAGAACTAAATTGTGTTGCCACATGTTAGCACTAAATGCACTTAAATGCCATGTCTGGCGTTTTCATTACAGCTGTCACAAGATTTATTCACGCTCGGGTCATCTTAGAAAATGAGAATGGGTTGTGTGCAAGCCAAGCATGGTTCTCAAATTTACAATTTCCATTTGGCCGGTATACACACTACACAGTATGGAAAATACACTCATAAATTCACGACTTTAAGGACACATGGCAATTTGGCGAATTCATTTTGGCTGTTACTTGAAATTCGAGAGATTCTCAAACGGGGCTTGTGACTTTTATGCGAATTGGAAACGGTGTTTTTAAGCTTGTGTTTCATTTTATGTGGGTCTCATTTGTATGGTAATGATTAAATTAATAAAAGGCAGAGTATACTTATGTAGAACGAGGTTCCAGTTGTTTTGCTAAATGGGTGCGTCTTTATTTAGTAGGCCGTGTATTTAAATGGCACATAATATAAATAAAGTAATAAGAATAACAAACAGATCCATCGGATAGTTCGAAATGGTTTTTGTTATTTAAATTGGGTGTGTTGCTTGAGGTGTGTTATTGGTTAATCTATGCGTGTTTTTAATGTACCTTCGACTTTTTTTTATAAAAACTTACGCACTTGGTAATTTAAACAAGCCCTGTTTTTTAAGATTGCAAGAAATTAAAGGTTATGATACGTTAAGGTGCATTTATATACGCTGCATAGTTCGTGTCATAGTTTCTTTATGTTCAGTAATATTTTCGAAATACAAAATAGAGGTAGTACTGGAAAGGCTACAAATTCATAAAAAAATATATATTATTATTAGACTTAGTAGTTACCTACTTTTACATCATTGAAAAAAGTTGTTCTTCATATCAGCGACGGTGATAATGGAATGGACGGGCTGCGCTTGCAAATCGATCAAAATTCACAAGACAACACAATCAAGCATTCCTAGCTAAAAGTATGCATATTGCATTTGCCGGAAAATAGAGATAGCGAATCTAATTACCGCATGAGAAAAATAGAACACATGTACAAGTATTAGAAGTTTGTATTGTCGTATGGTACGGCTCGCATGTCACAAAGGCAGGGTATCACTGAAGCGAGTGGAGAGCCGGCGCTCAACATATAGTCATCAAAATCCGTCCATTCATCTTATCATTGTCGCTGCTTCATTATCACATAAAAAAGACTTGCCATAACAAAACCATGTAACTACTTACCCTTAAACTTGGTGATTTATTATATTTGATGGGTTTCTCCATTAATTGCTAGATCTATTATAAAACAGAATGTCATACGAGTAAGAAGCCTGCAGTCTTGTCTTCACAACTTATTATTCGTTCCAAATAGAGGGTGACTTAAACACACCACTTAGACAAAACAAGGGTGTATTAAGTGTGAGTTAAAATTTAAATTGATTCTACCCTCCCTAGGGAGTAAATTCGGTAAATTCAAATAGTGCATGGTGTGATCTCGAGCGAGTAACGCAGTGTTTGTGGGATTCTTTTCTGCAAATTGGACGCCTCGGGCCGGTTAGTCACAAAAAGGGAAGACTTAGTATGTATTTACACATGTGCTGGTTACACGGTTCATTTGTAAGGGCGATGTATACAACTTATACAATATACAAGACCTCGTTGAACATTTAAGAAATGGTTTAAACAGTACCACATAATTATAAGTAGGTATTTAGAAATTTGTACAATGTAACAAACATTTCTAATTCTGCAGTTTCTGCATATTTTTTTATGGTGCAGTTTCATGTGGTCACTGGTAACACTAATTTCATCACAATTTAGCTTAATTAGGTTAATAAATAATTCGGTTCTAACTTAAGCTACTCATATTACTAAAAATGTGTCCAATAACACGTTTCTGCACCATAATAGTACATTATGATACAAGTGTGCTATGTTGGTCATTACACTAGAGGCGGTAATATGCACGCGAGCCGCAGGCGAACGCGATAAGGAAGCCGAGATTGTAATGACTGACATAGCACAAGAGTTTCTTACGACGGTTTTCATCACACTTGCGAGGAAAAAATGTTTGATAATAATCAACCACATAGCGAAAACGTCAACAAACATTTGCGGAAAATGACACCTAAACCAGCAATGCGCGCGCAGGTTGACATTTATATTACTTCAGTGGCATAAGAACTCTTTGTTGGTTTTTTTTTTTTTATAAAAAATACTTGTATTATTTTACTTCTATTATACTTGTATATTATTGTATTAAAATGTTTTTTTTATACAATTAAGTGACGAGACGAGCAAGGCGTTCGCCTGGTGGTAAGCGTCACACCTGCCACTAACAGTAGCAGTGCTATAATTGTGAACTTGCAAACACAATCCTGCGCCGCACTCCACTGCGCTTGTCACCCTGAGATATTAGATGTTAAATCTCTTCATACCCAGTAATTTCTCTGGTAACATTACATAAAAACTGTAAATATTACCCGGCTATATTAAGAGTGCTTCGTATACAGACGTCTAATTGCAGTCACGTACAAACTTGACTTTACCGGGTTATACCTATTATAGCACTAGTGCCGTAATGTAAAGTAAAAAGCACGCGTGCGTAATAGCTTGGATTATGAGCCTAAACCCGATGTAATAAGATCCACTTTACGAGAAAAATATTAAGTGCAAATAACTTTCACATCATTAGCAGATGACGTCCAGTGCAGGGCGAAGGCTTCCCCATAAAAGGGGGGGTTTGTCTGCAGGCGAACGTCTCGCTTTTCTAGTCACTCAAATGCATTAAAAAACGTAAGCGAATAATCATTCGCACGATTTAAAAGCCAAGCCCAAGATACGCGAAAGCACATACTGAGCCAGGCGGTCCGTAAAAAAATTTACGCTATTATAAGAATACAATTATATATTTTACTAAGGGACATTATTGAACTGCTAGCAGAATTATCACAAGACCGAAATGAGAGGCGTCCAAAAAGTGAAGTTTACTGCTCTAAAGGACACAACAACGGCTTAAAGGCCGTCACAGACGACGAAGATGCTATAATATTTCATGTCACGCCATACAATTTTGAAATATATTATTATTATTATCTTTGGCACTTGTTCGTCATTTGTTTTGTATAAGTAGCGATATATAAATATGTTTAAAGATAACATGAAATATTATAGCATCTTCATCGTGTGTGACGGCTTTAAACTTTAGACGGCTTAGGCTTTGTAACAAGGGTTTAACGTTTTTTACAACGGCTGTTTAACTATACGATAATGTTGTTTATTTATATTATACTCAAAACCTCTACTATACAATAATAGAGGTCAGTGTCCAAAGCACGTACACGTACGTACGTTTTTATCAACTTTAATTATACTACAAACCACATTCATATTTTCCTTTACCTTTAAACTTAATAAGAAGGCATTTTAACCAACTTATAAAAGCTCATTACTTATTTACAGGATTAATTAGCTTTCCGAAAGATTCGAATGCGAGCAAAAAAAATTGAATTTCTGTTTCGGATCGTTTACCGCCGTATACAAACCTCGTGGGCCAGATGAGCTGTAATATCATGCAAATTTCCCCGGCTTTAAGTATGAAATTCGTTTTATTTTTTTCCTTTCATTTTCTTCGAGTTTTAGGTCGTCCCGTAAAAAAGCTTTTACATTCGTCTCGCTTGCAAAGTTGACAAAGGCGCGACTATTTTCAAGCAGAATACTTAATTGCTATCTGTGTAGTTTGAGACGGCGAGTAATTTTTTTCTATTACAGCCCTAGCAGTAATGGACTGCTTTGAATGCTGACCAAATATGATTAACATCTTTGAACATAAAAAGAAAACAATTTTCATATTCTTTTGTAATACTAAAGCGATTACTTAGGTGTTGTTTGAGGTGTTAAGATACGATCTATCTCTATACATATAAAAGGCTCTGTCCTGACTGATTGGTGACTGACTGACAGACTGACAGACAACGCACAGCCCAGACCGCTGGTCGTACAGACTTGAAATTTGGAGGGTGTATTCGTCTCGATGCGTACGTAGGGGTGTACTAAGAAAGGATTTTTCGAAATTCGACCCCGAAGAGGGCAAAGGGGGGGGGGGGAAGTTTGTATGAAAGTCCTTTGTTTTTGTACTTTTAGTCACGAAAATTTGGATTTGTATCATCATCATCATCATTGGATAGTTAATTTAAAATAAAAAATGCTATTTAAAAAAAAAAATACAGTGATGATTTAAGGGTGGGGGTGGGGGTAAAAGGGGGTGGAATGATGTATGGAAAGTTCTTTGTTTTTAAAGTTATAGTGATGAAAATTAATATTTGGGTAGTTCGAATATCTTGTAGAGTTCTAAGAGTTGCTAAATCATTGGTAGGTAACTCTAGTACAAAATAAACGAAAGACCTAAGAGTTGCTAAATCATTGGTAGGTAATAGATTCTACTTTGTTTCTCAGTTGGTAGTATGTTTGCGTCGAGCGGACGTAAATTCTATCCCCAACTAGGACAAACATCAGTTAACATCATTATTATATAAATGAAGTTTTTTTATGCAATCCATTGACGAGACTAGCGAGGAGTTTTGCCTGATGGTAAACGACACGCCTGCCCATAACAGTAGCAGTGCCAGAACTGTGAAGCTGCGAATACAATTCCTTCGCCGCACTTTACCTAACGGCGTTCGTCACCCTGTCGTGTCATATTAGATGTTAAATCTCTTCATACCCAAAAAATCATCTGGTAACATTGCCCTTAAAACCAAAACAGTAATGCATGCGCACTACTGCTTGGCGATTGAATAACTGGCAAAGGTGTGGTACTTCCGCCCAGGTGCATGGACTTTGCAGTAGAGTCCTACCACTAGAACATAAGGTGTTTGTTCCGTGTCTGGGATTTTTATGTATTTATCATCAGCCAGAAGATACCCACTGTTGGACGGTCTGTCTGTTGCCTCCCTTTTAATGAGACGGACATATCCACATTCTAGTTTTGTCACGTTTCCACGCGGTGGAATGACAATTTAACTACGGTGTGTGCTACAGCCTGGGCCCCAGGCTGTAAGTATTAACCTAAAAAAGTATTTAAGTTTGGGGCTAAATGGCGCTGTGTGGAATGTCCACCAATATTATTTATTCTTTAATAAAGTTTTTTACATAGTAGTAAAAAACTATTTCAAAAAACATAAGATAGATTTAGAACTATGTGATATAAAAAACAAAACTTTGAAAATATATACAAAATAAACCCTAAAATATAATAATATACAAAACTTAAAATAAAAGCCCCGTGGTCGATGGAAAAGTGGCCAGAATGCTGGCGGCCACGTTGGATGGCAATTCCGCCAATTTTTATTTTTTTTATTTTCTCATAAAGCGAAAATAAAACAACATCACCATCGGTAGCTCATGCAGACCAAAACAGAGTATATCATCCTTCATGCCTCTTTTGCTCCTGTCCACATAGACACGGACAATCAACACCTAGACTGAGAATAGATTCAAACCATTAAACACACATTTTCACCTCCAGCCAAGAATTGAACCACTGACTAATAAGGCAAACACGTTCTCACTAAAGCTATATATAGATTTATTATCAAGCTACTGAAAACGGCACCCTAACTCAATACAAAAAGGCGTATCTCATACCTACGCATGTATTGCCCTTTTCGCGAGATGTCGGGGCTGCCCTTCAAACATCTGCCCGAATCAATCTTAAATATTGAATTTTCTTCGTAATCTGATATAAAGTTTTACGGGAAACGAGTTTCTATTACGTTTTAACGCAATTTGTTTCAAGTTTTCACCTTCCTCCTTTATAGGCGGCCGTGCTTGAAACTTGTGAACGGGGAGGAATTTCCAAATTTTAATTGTAGACGTGATGATGAGCGAAATGGGATTTTGTATGCTCCTGTCTTTATTTCCTTTGTTTTGAATGTTTTTGGTACCTACTTGTAGCTAGTAAGGTAGTAACACCCTTTACCGTTTGACTAAGAATGACTATGTTAAAAAAATCTTAGCTTCGTGAAAATAGTTTGATTATAATGAGTGCAAAGAATCTAAGTAAGTTACATACGTTTATTAAACAGTAAGGAAAATTATGATTTCTGGCCTCTATTTGTGTTACAAAAATTTATAGATGGCGCCACCAAGCCTTTAGTCGATAGCTTGAACGGTTTAAGAATTAAGACGAGTAAGGCAGAGACTTCAGTAGCTTACTTGGCAAAAGAAGTTGGGACGGAAACCCAGAAATTGCTCGTATGCAGGTTCGAATGCCAGAGGTCATAATTTTTATTACTTAAACAGTAATAACTTAATAATAATTAATAACTTTAAAACATAGAAAAAACCCAAAGTGTGGAAACACTTCATAATATAAAAATATTCAATAACTTACATATTTTATTAAGTTCCATTATAAGGATAAAAACAAATCTTATTCTTCCATTAATTTTGCTTATTATTTACTGTGATCAGCATACTTAATACGATAAATTTAATTCAACACATCAGCTACTGACAAGGAGAAAAGAGAAGTAAAACAATGGGAATCGAAAAACATGAGTATTTACGTCTTTTCAACTCAAACCCATCATCACAAATTTTAAATTCAAATAAACCCTTTGTTTACTCGAGTGATGCATCATTGAAAATATTCAACGTGTAAAACCCGGCATCAACTAGTGACTTATTCATTGACGTACGTACAGAGTTTTATGCGCAGATTACAGCTGTAAACTGGAAATCAATGATATACCCGTATACACCCGCTTTTCAGGGCTCGTCAGACGAGCTATAGGATTAAGGGTCTGTCAGAAGCAGCACACTGAGAGAGTCAGTACTTTGTTTTTAATGTGGGCTCAGGTACCTGTAAATATAAAAGTATACTAGTACAATCTATATAAATAAAAGGCTCTGTCTTGACTTTCCTGATTGACTGACTGACTGACTGACTGACTGACTGACTGACTGACTGACTGACTGACTGACTGACTGACTTCTTGGGGTGGGGAAAAAATAAATGCTCGGGATGATTTAAAGTGGTGAATTTTGGGAGCGGGCCGAATTTCTTCCTTACGCGGACTAAGTCGCGGGTGACCTCTAGTAGGGTATATGCCTGTGTTTTAATTATTTTGAATAAAAAAAAATTAAGCGAAAATTTTATATTCGTTCGCGACATTATTAATTATGACAAGAGCTCCTTAGCATAAAGCATTATCAGTGGTAAGAATGTTCGTACATAAACTTCAAAGAGCTCATTGGTACGGGCCTGGGCCAGAACCCGCAACCCTACGATTACAAGTCAAGAGGTCTCCCAATTAGGCTACCACTGCTTTGTTAGGCTACCACGGCTTTATTAGGCTATCACTGATTTATTAGGCTACCACTGCTTTATTAGGCTACCACTGCTTTATTAGGCTACCACGGCTCTATTAGGCTACCACTGCTTTATTAGGCTACCACGGCTTTATTGGGCTACCACTGCTTTATTAGGCTACCACGGCTTTTTATACGTTACTTTTTTACTTATAGTATTGATACTCAACAAAAGTCACGAAACTTAAGTACTGCACTTATTACATTTGCAATACACGGGCGTTACCGGGATACGAACAACTTTCCACTTAAGCCTTTTTGTACGAGATTCTCTTTTAAGTGCACACCTTATTAATTAATCCACGGATTTATAATCAAAGTTTAAAGAGCTTAACTCGCCGATTTGAGTAGAATTTTGTGTGATGTTAAATTAGGCAACGTTGTTAATTGAACCGGCTTGTGGAATGTGTTTTAAATGAAATCATTAATACTAGCTTTGCTCTGGGGCTTAACTGGCTAACTTAGAAGATCTGGGCATTTGTCTGATATGAAAAGTAAACTAAATGTAGGACGTCACAGTTTATAAATTTTCACGCCTCGTTTTATCAAAGTCCGTTGTTCGCATGTTGTTCGAGACCATGCAAGTACAAAGTCAATACGAGGATTTAGCGTTGAAGAGACATTGAAAAATTTGGTCCCGTAGAAATTTAATCAAAATCAGTTCAGTAGTTTCGGTTTTCAATCAAAATAACTGGAAAAAATATATACAACGAAATATTTTATTATGAAAACTGACGTGGTTTTGACACATTTTTGTTTTTTTGGTTTATTTTTAGTTAGTTTTTTTTTGTTTGTGGGTGCTAAGCAGGACGCAGCTGCACGCGCGTCTGGCTCTGTTTTCACTCTTTGAAAAAGGTCACCGGATGTGATCGAAACTATAGTCGGGGTATCCGATTTAATATCCGCAAATAAAACAAAAAAAACGTAATATTTTATTTTATAGCGTAGCGTATTTTGCTTTGAAGTATAGTTTTTTTTAAATAGCTTGTCTTACAAGCTTCAAGTTTAATAGTTTGTCTTGTCTTGCAAGTACCTGCCTACAGGCAGGTTCAACTTGCAATTTTCAAAATATCATTTAGTATCCGTGTTTAATAAATACTAGCTGCGCCGCTCGGTTTTACCCGCGTGATGATGAAACATGATGATGATAATGATGATAATAAAGTAGCCTCTCTCCATTCCGAGCTTAATCCAAATCCTTTCAGCCGTTTTGGCATGAAAGGCAACAAAACACACATATATATATACCTACAAACTTTGTTATGTGAGGTTTACGTAATATCTACCAAGACAGCTCAGAATTTTCAAGCGCTAGATTTTCTTGCAAACAAACTACGGAACAGTTTCTTGGTGAGTTAAGTAAGGTCTTTAAATTCATACACATTATACAGGGTTAGTTCTGATCAGTTAACATCCTTTTAAGTGCATATTCTGTACATCAAAATAAACAACTTTTACTATGGGGATCAAAACAAACAACTGTTACTATGGGGGCCAACATAGAAATCGCGAAAAAAATATCAGCTGTTCCATACAAAAAGTTCATCGACCTTGGGCATAATGTATCGAACAGCTGTTTTATTGTGATTTCAATGTTGGCCCCATAGTAAAAGTTGTTTGTTTTGATGTACAGAATATGGCCTTAAAAGGATGCTAACTGAAACTTTTAAAGTTTCGCGATTTGACTGGTCACTGGATTGAACTTCACGATCCGAAAGACCTCTTCACTGAACGTCATTATTATCGAAGGACGGTTCGTGAAGCGGTTGAAATAAAAAAACATCGTAATTTCAATCGGGAAGATGGATTTAGATTGTCGGCGTCGTGGAATCCCGTTATAGGCAAGTATTCGTATCCCGGTAGGGTTTCTGAGAAATCTGCTGATACCGTCAGTGTAGCGTGCCGTGGAAACAAACCTACGTTTTAACAAGACCAAATGAGGATAGGACACCACAACACCCTCATTTTTCACCAAGATGTCCTGCATTCTTCAGCCAGCTCGTGACCACGGCCATTGGAACATGGTCGAAACGTCGAGGTAAATAAATTTATTTGTGCCCGTTTAAGTTCCGGTGATAAACATAAATATGGATTTTATTGTGAAAACTGACGTGGTTTTGACTAATTTTTGTTTTATTTATACGGGAATACTCACGTTTAATTAAATCGGATACTCCGACTATAGTTTCGATCACATCCGGTGACCGGAGAGCAATCGCTGTCATCGCGCGCCCGACGCGCAGCGGCCCGCAGTGCTAAGCAGGACGCAGCTAGGAGCGCGTCGGGCTCTGTTTTCACTCTTTGAAAAAGGTCACCAGATGTAATCGAAACTATAGTGGGAGTATCCGATTTAATTAAACGTGAGTATTCCCGTATAAATAAAACAAAAATAATTATGGATGCTAACTGATTAGAACTAACCCTGTATAGCGGACAGAGAGTCTGTACCTACTACAGTGGCCGGGCAAATGGATTAGATGTCACAACTGGGGCCAAATACACGCTTTTAAATCGCAGCGTAGACAGAAAATGAAAACTGGTGGTCGTTTATTCTTTGTGCCTTGCGCTTGTTTGTGTTTCAATCAGTGCTTTCAGCGTTCAAGTTTAAAAATGAAAGCAGAGTTTTTTCTCGTCTTTCCTGACAAATATCTTGAAAGATACCTATAGATGTAGTTGATCAAATAGTAGTGACGATTGCAGTTTTAGGTTCTATACATTATTTTTAATTAAAATTGTGGAAACAGTTAATATTATTTATTTTTACAATCTGTACTTTAATTTATTTCTGAGCGCTACCGTGGATCGGATGACACGTTAAATTGTTGGTCCCGGTTGTTTGTTCTAGTTTCTATAACAACAACCGTCAGCCATATCAGAGGCCTTCGGGCGGCACATTAACTCTGACACTAGGGCTGGCCACTCAGCCTATACGAACTTACTAGTATGTTGTTTGTTGAGATTTATTTCAGAATCAATAAAGGAAGGTAGTATGCTAGGTACGCTGCCGACTTGTGGGTTGTAGCATTTGGATTGTCTATTGGCTTTCATCGGTCTGTGCAAAAACCAGTTGTTTTTGTATATTATGTTAAGTATTTTAAGTAGTAGGTAGTTGGTAGTAGTTAATAAAGGATTTTGCTCGAAAAAAATATATAGTCAAGAGTATTATTATATTATATATAGTAAAACATGCTATCACGCTAACAAGACGGTAATATTCAGATATGGAACAGCTAAACGGAGTCAAATGATAATAACTTACACCCTGCATAGGGTAGATGACTGATGTTTTTATCGTGGAAACCAATAGCTTTGATGAAGAATTTAAGTAAATCTATAAATATAAAAGGCTCTGTCCTGGCTGACTGGCTGGCTGGCTGGCTGGCTGGCTGGCTGGCTGGCTGGCTGGCTGGCTGGCTGGCTGGCTGGCTGGCTGGCTGGCTGGCTGGCTGGCTGGCTGGCTGGCTGGCTGGCTGGCTGGCTGGCTGGCTGGCTGGCTGGCTGGCTGGCTGGCTGGCTGGCTGGCTGGCTGGCTGGCTGGCTGGCTGGCTGGCTGGCTGGCTGGCTGGCTGGCTGGGGAGTTGGTAGAGTCGGTCGGATCGGTAAAGTCGGTAAAGTCGGTAGAGTCAGTAGAGTCGGTAGAGTTGGTAGAGTTTGCTTGGAATGATTTAAAGTGGAGAATTTTGGGAGCGGTCCGTATTTCTTCCGCACGCGGACAAAGTTGCGGGGGACCTCTAGTAAAATATATTTATTGAAAAAATAATTTATATCGGTTAATAATCTTCTGCTAGGTGAGCGTTTATAGTTTTTGTTATAGACAACTCTATCCCTGTCCCACAAAACAAAAAATGACGTCACGCCTTACTTGTCAGAATATAATTTATATGGCGTACAGAGAAGTGACGTCACGATTTGCTGTTTCGCCTCTCTGTCCAGCGTGATATTAAAATCCTTAAAAGTTGCTTATTTTTGAACAGATTTTCATTTTCTTTTCATTAATCAGCTATATTTGTAGGCCACATTTTAATAACACAATAAAAAAACCAGTCATCTAGCCTATTAAACGTTATCAATATTTACATAATTTTTGATTTCAAAAATTAATGATGATCTCCGTCTAAACAGCAGAGTACTGTTAATATACAGGGTTAGTTCTAACCAGTTAGCATTCTATTAAGGGCATATTCTGTACCTCAAACAAACAACTTTTACTATGGGGCCAACATTGAAATCGCAAAAAAAACAGCTGTTCCATACATTTTACCCAAGGTCGATGAACTTTTTGTATGGAACAGCTGATAAATTTTTCGCGATTTTAATGGTGGTCCCATAGTAAAAGTTGATTGTTTTGATGTACTGAATATGCCCTTAAAAGGATGCTAATTGATTAGAACTAACCCTGTATATATATATATATATATATATATAATTGGACAAAATAATCTTCTTTTTGCAAATGGGCAGCGTAAATCATCGCCGCATGTTTTCCTGTGTTTACCTACTCACGTACAAAACAAACTTTACTGAATCCGTCTGTGTTAATTTTTTTCTGTATCACTGAGGCTTTTAGGCGACGTTGATTAATAGTCCGAAAGGGAAAATGTATCTTATGAAAACACCAGAGTAACGTGGCCTATTACTAATGTAGAGACTCCAAAGAAATCGAGCTACATAAAGAGAAGTCAACACGCTTTAGGAGATCCAGTTAATTTGGCTACTGAGGTATGTTACCGACGCTGCAAAGTGCTTAGTACGTGAGTATAGTACATTACTTTTTGTATACGAAAATGTCCTATTTATGTTTTCTATTAAGCCAAAAGAAACGTACTTGAGCAACATTTCTTGGCCATATAGAAGATTTATTTATGAAACTAACACTAATTATTATAACTGCGCAAGTTTGTCGGTATGTGCGTTTGTTTGTTACCTCTCTGCGCCAAAACGGCTGAACGGATTTGGGTGGAACTAGGAATGGAGATGGCTTATTTCACGAAAAAAAATAATTATATAAAATACTTTTTATCATCATTATCATCATCACCGTTTTTCATCCTCACGCGGGTGAAACCGCGGGGCGCTGGTTAGGTCAGGATAGACAAAAATACTACAAAATATACAAATGTTAACTTTCCTGATCTCTGCTATTAAATCTTATACAGGGTGTGTCATAATGAGTGGATAACCCTACGCCAACAGATGCCTACAGATAGGTGACATTGTGCTGGTTAAGAAATTTTAAATAGATATTCCATAAAAAGTCACACTATTTTCGAGTTGAAACGAGTTAAAAACCTTTTTTAAAGAAAAAATTATACTCGCTACGCAAAAATGACAGTTGATTCAACTACATACATTCAATTGTACATCTAACCAAGACTACTAACCAAAAAATTGATCGAGAAAATTCTTTGATTTGTACCACCATCATAATGTCTCCCATCTGTTGGTACAAGTTGTGGTGGATACCTTCATTACGCCACACCCTATATAGAAAATTGAGCATCCACTATGTATCCGGGGAACAATTTATTGTTATACTAAATCGTAATTATAACTTTTTATTTAAGTACTACTTACTAACTTTTATATTCAAAATAGATTTACTGTATACTTGTATTTTACAGAAGACTACATTTATATCAAACGGAAGAATAAGTTCATTACTCTTATGTTAAAAAAGATAGCACAAATGATTGCATAGAGGAAGAATATATCCAGTTCACCACAAAGCACCTATTGAAATAAAAACAGAACAAAACAACATGGAAATAACAGAAATTAAATTGCGGAAAAACATTTACTTTTCAATGCCCCAAAAAATAGATACGACGGATATAAACAAGTCCCCTCCCATTTACCAGAAGATAAGCTTCAGCCGCTGTCAACTCATACATCGTTAATTTCTCGGGTACTCAAGTTTTTATTGTGCCTAATATTTTTTGCCTGTGAAATGTATTTTGGCCGACGTGTGACACGAGAATGCATTTATCTTACTGATGACGGTAAACTGTGCTTTTCGCAGCAGAAATTAATTGTGGGGTTTATCTTCATTCTGTTTGTGTGTAAAATGATTGGGTGTACTACGGTGGGTCTAAATTAAAAGGTAAAATGATTATTTTTTATGTTAAAAGGTGCTTTATTCACTTTGTGATAGCTCTATTGTGTGAAACATTGAATATTAGCTTATAGTAGTATAGTATTATATTATCTTTGGCTACACTTATAATATAATATTATGTTTTATTATGAAAACTGGCGTGGTTTTAAAACATTTTGAGTCATTTTGTTTTATTTTGTTTGATTTTGTTTTGTTCTAAAGTCGGATTACCCGATTTAATTAAACGTGAGTGTTCCCGTATATAATAAATAAAAAAACGTAATATTAATATGTTGTTAAATATTTTTTGTAGATGGTTAGTTTCAGACACGTGACTGCTAAAGGCGAAAGTTCTAAAATTAGAAAAGAGATGATTTCACTCATAAAGAAAGAAACATCAGCAGTCAATGTCCATTGATGTCAGTTTTGAAGTTATGATGTGGTTTCTATTGCTGTCTAGCAAATGCTATCTAAAAGGCATATCTGCCTTTTTAAAGCACGTCACTGGAATCAACTCGCTGTATTATCGTCATCATGAAACAAACATTAAAACTGTTTCATTATATTCAATCATGGTGATAAATGACATAGTTTGTGCAAAAAGGTTTTATAAATCTTTTAATTTGATCACTAAAGAAGTCGGAGAGCTACGAAATTTTCGGTAAGCCCCATGCAACTGATTTCAGAAAGTAATTCCGACTTTGAACAATTATTATTGGCGCTCGTGGCGTAGCTTGCCTAGGCGATTCTAAACGATCACCGTTGTTAAACAACGGACGGTCCGGTCAGTCTTCGGATGGGTGACCGTGAGTGGCATTTATTTCTGAGCGGCCACCGTGGGTCGGATGACACGTTAAATTGTTGGTCCCGGTTGTTTGTTCTAGTTTATTACAACAACCGTCAGCCATGTCAGAGGCCTTCAGGCGGCAGATTAACTCTGACACTAGGGCTGGCCACTCAGCCTATACGAACTTACTTTATTAGCAAACTGCGATATTACTTTATGCGTTAGATCATTAGGATTAGTTAAGTGTACATACGGATTGAACGTGGGCTGAATTGTTCATGCAATCATACAATCACATAAATCACCAGTGAATTAGCTTGAATGGACTCTCACGTTAGGCAATACTTTAAAGATATAAGTACTATAAATATAATTTACACTGCAAGCGCTTCCGTCGCGGAAGGCTAAATATTGTAATGTTGATTATTCTGTCGTTTGTAGGCTTGGAGGTTCAGGAGATATGAAGGGAAAAGTGGGATACGTACCTCGGCCTTTCCACGCCACGAAAAACCACGCCACGTACGTCGCGTCGCACGACACAAAGTTTTAGAGATTTTGATACTGCACAACACTGAATTGTTTCATCTGGAGCAACCTGGAGTGTCTGAGTTAAGTAGTAAAGAACGGGGTTAACTCGCTTAGATTGCAGTTTTTCTTCTCGTAAAAAAAAGAAGCACACTGGTTTACCACCAATCACACAGTGTTTTTTAAAGTTCCGTGGTGTAACTAAATATTTGTTTTGTACGCCGCCTGGCGGAGAGTGAGAACAGCGCGGGTGGCGCGCAATTCTAATGACGTGTTCAACAGTCTTCTTCTTGTCGGGCCGAAGATAATGTGATGAGGGAAGAGGAAAAGGAAGTGGCAAGCCTCAACTTACAGTTATGGTCATGTTGCATATGTTGATTCATCTAAATATATAAGTTTGAATCACTTCCAGTAATAATTATCATCAGTGTTAGTTCCGGAATAATTTACAGCATAATTATTGTTACACATGACGAATCACAAATCTACACAATACCGTATATGGCATTTCAACTGGATAAAGTTACTGCAGTAATGTAATGTAATGTAGTAATGTCTACTACTTATAATAATTTAATTAAAGCACCATTTTATATGTTTGTCCACATAAACAATCGTCTTCTGGGTATGTCCTAAAGCTGCATTCAGAACCACCGGAGGATGTGATCCGCATCCTCTCGGTTAACGGGGGTGAGCATTCTGCGTACTCCAAGCCGTCTGCCAAGCGTGGGGATCTCGGGAACCCCTTGCTATTAAGTGGGAGGCCTTCGTCCAGCATTGGACGTCTTCCGGCTGATGATGATGAAGAAGCCAATCGTTAAAGCCAATCGCTGGCAATATCATTTCATTCTAGTCCCAGCAAGGTATTGGCCTGTGTTTTTACACTGTGTTAACACTTTTTCCTGCCAGTCATCAAGTCAAACATAAGAAAAATGTCTTTATACCTCACTAGTGTGCCAACAAGACTGACAGCAGCGATTGGCTTCTTCATTCATTGATCAGCCATTATAGTAAACCTACTTACCCAACTAAACATACTTTCTATGTCTTTAATGCATCATCATCATCATCATAATCAGCCTGTCATAGTCCACTGCTGGACATAGGCCTCTCCCAAGGCACGCCACTCAGCCCGATCTTCAGCTATCCGCTTCCAACCACTGCCAGCTGTCCTACGTATATCGTCACTCCATCGAGTCTCAGGACGTCTTACCCTACGTTTGCCGATACGTGGCCTCCACTCTAGAACACGTCTACCCCAGCGGTTATCGGTTCTGCGACAGATATGACCAGCCCACTGCCATTTCAGTTTACTAATACGCTGAGCTATGTCGGTAACCTTAGTTTTCTGGCGAATTACTTCGTTCCGGATACGATCCCTCAGAGAAAAACCGAGCATAGCTCTTTCCATAGCTCGCTGAGCGACTTTAAACTTGTGGACCGATAAAATAAGTCTTAAAAGTATAAAAATGATTGTTTCAAGTTTATAGGATTTACACGGCCTTACTTAAAAAAACTTTTCAACCGTTAGTCACTGCTTAAGATGCTCTGCCATCTTCTCTCTGACGTGAAGTCGCACGTGCTAGAAAAGGACAGAGAAGTTTAAGCAGTGACTAAGAGAATCGAGATTATTTTAGGTAAGGCCGAGAGTATCAAGTCAAATAAGTCATAGTCAGTCACACAAAATTACTCACAGTCAAGTCAATGGGATGGGCATCCCTGTGATGTAATACGATGAAACATGTATTTTCGTGTTGCTTTCAAAACTCCGTAGAAGCGTTTTTTTTGTACAATTAAGTGATGACTCGAACAAGACATTCGCCTGCCACTAACAATAGCAGTGCCAGAATTGTGAACTTGCGAACACAATCCTGCGCCGCACTGCACTGCGTTCGTCACCCTGGGATATTAGATGTTACCTCTCATACCCAGTAATTGCTTGTAGTAAAGTTGCCACGACTTTACTAGGGCATGATTGGATTTGACAGAGACTTACGGCCTTACTTAAAAAAACTTCTCAACCGTTAGTCACTGCTTAAGATGCTCTGCCATCTTCTCTCTGACGTGAAGTTGCACGTGCTAGAAAAGGACAGAGAAGTTTAAGCAGTGACTAAGAGAATCGAGATTATTTTAGGTAAGGCCGTTAATGTGAACTGTGACTAGGACTCATTTGAGCGAAGAAAGAAAAATCGATGAAGAAATTATTGCTGCGTTCCGTAATGCGCTAAAAGTGATTATATATTTATATCGCGATTTCGCGAATCCGACCAAAGTCCGATCAAATCAAAGCCCTTATATCGGATTCGCAATATTATCACTTTTAGCGCATTACGGAACGCAGCATATATGTATGCGGCAGAAAGACTTGTATCCATGGCAAGGAACTAATAATAAAAAAAACTCGAGAATAAAATTATTACGTAGTATTATTTACTTACTCTATGAATAAAATATTTGAGGTTATGTTGTTATTGTTTAATTCTGATATGTATTAACGTATAATATTTATTTTATGTATAGGGATGAGTTAGAATTGCGTATTTAACTATTACAAAAATGGCTTTATTTAGGACATACCCATTAATAAAAATTCTCACAAACCAACGACAGTTTTCGGCGTTATGTAAAACAGTGAATAAAAATATAGAAACATTTAATTATTATCATCCAGTTCTGATCACCACACAACGTTATTTGTTTTGGGAAAGCCACAGAAAAGGCGGATACAACACTTCGGAGAAAATATCATATTGGCAGCACATGAAGAATGGATTTAAAGAACTCAAACATGAGAGTAGATTATTCACACAAGAAGTAAAATAATTATTTGAATCTGATCCGCTTCTTACAGCTAGACCAGGTGAAATTATATATATTTAGATATTATTTACATATATTGCTCAAAATGTTCACACGCTTGTATTATTAATGTTACCAAATTCCTCCTGTCAATACAAACAAAACTTTTTTTTTTTTTTTCTTAGTTCTTGGCATCGCACGTTGTGCATTCTGCCAGTGTCAAGTTTATGATTTTTTCAAGTATTTATACGAAAATCAAGTCAAATATGTAATGATATCACAGTCAGTCACACGAAATTAGTCATAGTCGAGTCCAAGTCATGCCCTAGTAAAGTTGTGGCGACTTTACTATGAGCTTTTACTGAGTTTTGAAAACAACACAAAAAGACATGTTTCACCACATTATATCACTTGCCCACACTCGTGCATGTAATTCAACACTCAATGAATAAAACACCACCATTTTTAATCATTAATTCGCGAAAATACACAAGTTTAAGAAAATAATAGAATGCAACGACATGATTTTTCCGTGTTCCCGCCAAAACTCTCCAAACAAAACTTACAACTGGTCGATTCATAATATTATTGAAGACTTTCGTCTTGAGACATGACTTTAATGCATAGACAGTAAGAAAAATGATGACCTCTGGCAGGACTTGAAACTGCATAAGTACGAGAACTGCAATCTCTTGGTTCTCTAGTCTCTGGTTGGCAAAGCAGTTGGGACGGATACTCAAATTGCTCGTATGCAGGTTCTAGTCCTGCCAGAGGTCATAATTTTTCTTACTGTATAAAAAACAAAAAACATAAAAACAAAAACAAAAAAACAAAAGCATTAAAAATATAGAAATACCCAAAGTGTGGAAACACTTCATACAAAAATATTCAATAAACTTACTTTTACATGATGCTTCATGAGTCTAGAAATCTTCAAGTACAAATGAATGCCCGGCGAAAGAAATCACAAGGCGCGCTATAACTCCAAGTACGAAAACAGCTGGTCTTTTATTACGCGTCATCATACCCTCTCGAGCCATGCGAAACATTTCTTACCTGCTTCCGATATTGCACGAACATAAGGGGACCCTCGCTTAGCATGTATAGAGTGCTTGAAATGGTGTTGCTCTAGGCAGAAACCGAAGTTGGGTGGTTTCTGAAGAATAGAGGGCAGAGTAAAGATGTAGAGCCATGTTTTATTCTTATAATTTATCTAAAAGTTATCCATTAAACAAGTAAAAAAAAGTTATAGGTTGATTTATTGGATACGAAGCAGAATGGTTCCATTTTCAGGTTTGTAGAATATTTAAAAGTCTTCAACTACGGTTAATTTTTTTTTTGCGAACATAATAACTTTATTTTCAGTCATTTCTAACACTGATAACAATTTATTTCGGTATTTAGTTTAAATTAAATTTAAATATTTTTAATTATTAAGTTAGATTTATATACAATGTAGATTTTACTAATAATATTCCAACAATAAAATTAAGAACTATATACAAAACAAAATAATAAAATTAAATACCTATCCTGAACTAACCAAAACTATAAATTATAGGTAAAAAACTACATTAAGGTCACTGTCTTCGGGTAGGGTACCTAAAAAACTAGCGACATTACCACGCTGAATGGCCAAACTTATTCTTTGGCCAAGGTAAGCGCCAGCTCTCTGATCACCCGTTACATCTGCGAGGCGTCTGGACAGCTCTTTAACCAAAACCCGAGCGGCCGGACCCCACGGTCCCATGGTTTCAACTCCAAATGGAAGAAATATGTATCCATCGCCGAGAGATTCATATTTCCTCCGTTTGAGGCTTTCCGCCTCTTCCGCCGCTGCACCAGCCGCCCTCGATGTGCTCTGGAGGTAAGAGGGAGCCAGCGTGTCTGCGCAAGTTGCGTCCCATACTAAAGGCCTCCCACGACTCCAGGGAACTAACGTCAAGCCATCAGGCCTAATTAATTTAATTAAATTAATTAGGTTAATAATTAATTAAATATTAACCGTAGGTTAATTTAACGTGAACAAATAGAATCAATGATATTATATATTATAATATGTATATAAGGAGGGGTATGTCATATCGCGCCTTCAAAAGGCCCCGTGAAAACGGCCCCCGGGACTGTCTCGCCTGTCTGCGCTCACTAAGCGAGACGCTATCCCTTTTGCTCTCATAAAAGTGCTATCTTCTTTCGCACTCCGACGCAACTCGTAAACATGACGTCACGGGAGTCATTTTCAAACGTTGTTTTATTACGCGATACGCATCTATCGTAATCTTTGAATAGTAAACATAATGTACAAAAATACGCAAAATAATTGTAATCATTAATATTGTCTAACCTGAATGCCAATCTTCTGGACATGATCCCAGTTTTGATTCAGCGTCTTTTTTAGGTCCTGTCATCGTCTTCACAATCAGCCCAACTTAATCTAATGCTGAACTTAATAAGCCTATTTCCCCTTTGGCAGTTCACCTTATCTCTTCCCTTTACGAATTTCCAAGACTTGGAGAGTACGGTGCTTTGGTCCTCCGTTTGAGCTTAAAATCTTGCTAGTGTGCGTATCTAGTCCAGGCAAAACTTAGAGCTGCATCACTGATATAACAACATACCGTTCAAGGTAAAAGATGCGCGCGGCTGGGGTAGCTTGGGCCTTATCGAGGCTTTCCTACCTACCCTCCCTCAGTGAAGTTTCAGCGACTGGCCGAGGCGCACGTTTGGGCGACTTCCGCCCTAGATCGCGACTTGCCGATGTGAACAGTTTCGGTGTAGTGCTGTGGCTAAGTGATTGGACTTGTTGAACGGTGATGGATTCGTGAATTATTGTGAGTATGAACAACTTTATTCTTGTTGACATGTTTGATTTCTTATTGGAATCTGTTTCAAAAATGTTATTGGGAATATTTTCCTATTAGTAAAATTATCTGAACTTGATTCTTGATATCTTTTTGTATTCAAAATTTACTTTAAAATTTAATAGGCATTACCTTTTTTTTACTTTGCAATTTGATACAAGCATATCAAATTATAGAGTCAACACCACAGTCCAGACATTTTACTTTATAGTAGTAACAACTATTTTTTTTTTAAATAACAACTCATGATTAGTATTATCTTTCTAGTTTAAGCTAAGCAATCCTCTTTGTAAATCTTCAAGGATAATAAGTTAAATAACAATATTAATCACTGCTGTAAATAACATTAATCAAAGAAAATACGCTGGGTACGCTGCCGACTGGTAGTGGGTTTGAGCATTTGGATTGTCTCTAGATTTTCATCGGTCTGGATACAATCCTAATTTTTTGTGTAGTAGGCTAAGTAGTCTTTGTAGTTTGTTGTCGTTAATAAAGGCTTAAGACAAAAAGAAAACAAAGAGGTAATCATAGCAAAATTATAATTTTATCATCAGCTGCGCTGCGATTAAAAAACAGAATATTGTTAAACACATCCTTTTTAATACCTTAATCCAAACGGGTTCACAAACGGAATTTTGTTTAAAATATTCGGCACCGAAGCTACACGTATCATAGCAGGATATGCCGCCAGAGACAAGCGTGGGCGCGTGTATTTAAACGTAATAATGCCTTTTGTTACAACCTTTTGTAGCTTCTGCTATCTGTTTTATCACAACCTCTTTGTGTTCCGGCACAAACATAATCCCACACGCGTTTTGAGGCATTTTTTTCATGACCTGTTTATACATGACGCTTTTTAAGTTGATATTCGTCTAAAGCTACTTTTATGATGGGATCGAAATGATTGTTTTCTGAATGTAGTTTACAAAGATTCTAAGATGACAATAGATTCAAATGACTATAGTTGTTTCTGACGTCTTTTTCGGGCATTGTCATGTGTCTATTCGAGTAATTTATGGTGTTCTCTTTAATATTATTCCTTGTTCTTCGTTGTTGATACAAGTGCTCCAGATAACGGAGGCAATGTTTGAATACGAAGCGAGATTTGGAGCGAGGAGGATCCGAAAAGTGACCGAATATTTTATGGCTTAGTTCTTTTTATGGTATTCTTATTTTTGTATATTAAATATATATTATTTTTTCGTTTCAAAGAGCTCATTCTTTATGAGTATTTCAATAAATGCATCCTCACTGCATTTACGTTTTGTGGAACAACAGTTTGTAAATAGAAAAAATATAAAAATTCTAGAAATTCCTCGCAGGTTTATGGGAAGCAAGAAAACTTTGCAAGAAAACTTTGCATCGTCAGAACCTAGATGTCGTACTTACAAAATTTTGTCATTGTCAAAAAAAAAGTTACTGTGTGTTTAGAAACCTACACAATTATTATTTTCAATCATGTGACGGGGCGTACTAAACGTTCGACTTGTGGTAAGCGTGACGCCTGCTACTAACAGTAGCAGTGCTAGAATTGTGAACTTGCGAGCACAATCCTGCGCCGCACTGCAATGCGCTCGTCACCCTGAGATACTAGATGTTAAATCTCTTCATACCCAGTAATTTCTCTGGTAACATTGCCCTTCCAACCGGAACACAGTAATGTTTGCACACTACTGCTTGGCAGTTGAATTACTGGCAAAGGTGTGGTACTTCCCCAGGCGGACTCTGCAGTAAAGTCCTACCACTACAAAAATTTACCACTAAATTTTGATATTTTAAAAATTCATATTGGTGAAACTTTTTATGTTTCCATTTATGTGTGTTCTGATTGTATTATTTAGCCTTTATCTATTAATAGCACTGTTTTTCATATATTTTTAAATGTATTAATCTGCATACCCCGTACCCTCATAGTTATTTTCACAAGCCACTAGTAGCCAAATTCAAAAACTAATAGAAATTCTCCATAAATTGTTATCATCAGTCGCATCAAGCGGGTATCTATTACGAAATTGCGATTTGATAAATCGCCCAACATTATAATGGACGGCGAAAGAAATGGACCCACTCAGCTTGAAACGACACTGACTCCTCGAAACTCCCACGCTAAAATCTGCTCTATGTAAAAGTTTTAAGGATCGTAATCCTGGGAACAGGAAGTAGAAAGAATAAATATTATGAAGGTAATAAGAAAACATAATACTACGATGGTTTGATGAAAGCATTTTAGGAAATTGACCGGAGGCTCTATTTTATTAACATTTAGGTGCAGTTACGTTATTTTACATTAAATAGATTATATAAAAAACACACATTATCGCTTATATTTATAATTTATTCTTTAACATTTTATTTATAATTTTGAAGACAAAAATAAATTAAAAAGTAGAGGAAATCAATTTTGCCTGTTTACTCTGCATACCGATCTTAATTTTCTGATTTCTCCAAAAGGAATTCATTTATTTATTAGTAAGTACAATTTGATATCTTTACATCGACAATTTTCAAACCTACTTTATTCAAAATATAATTACATGTAAAGTGATTAAAATATTAAGTACCTATATTATAAATTATTTTCGAGTTTCAATCATGGACTACAAATATTCCATAAATCATAGTCTAGAGCGGTACGCGTGGCAAAATATATAATTACCTTGCATATTACACTCGTTTACATTTTTTTTTATTCACGTCGATGTAGGACGTAAATTAATTTCATGACGAAGTTAAATCAACTATCCAAAATTCAAAATCCAAGAGCGCATGAAACCATAGACATGTTCACTTGTTGGCAAAAAGTTAAATTTTTTCGTGTAAAAACTTCACGAAAAACTTTTACCACCCAGCTAAAAGGAATCAAAACACTCTCACCTCATACTACAAGTCACCGCTTTTGTTCAAACGCGCCACAGAACTATGAATAGTACTTTATCCATTTCACCACCCTGAAGGAAATACGATCGCGTGATTAGCAACACCATGTCAGTTATTTCCCGCACGCGATTCTGAAATTTACTAATATTTAGAAGACTGTGCCATTACTCTCGGATGGATCACGAAATCTCGTCGTCACATCTTCGCCCTTTGAGCTGGTAACACTTGGAGGGATCTACACAGCCCCTCACCCTCTTTATAGAAAAGTTTGAAAGTTTACTTCTTGTTTTCATTTTTGATGCTTTATTTAAAACACGCTGTTCATTAAAGGTATTCTTGTCTTATAGCAGAAAAAGATTAGGTTAACTTAAAAATGACTATTCAGAAACGAAAAACATTGCGTGGCATATTTTAGAATGAAATGCCTATAATTTCTCATTTTCAACCAACTTCTAAAAAGGAGGTTCTCAATTCGTCTGTATGTTTTTTTTTGTATGTATGTTACGGGATTACTCCGCCAATTATGAACTGATTTTGATTATTCTTATTTTGTTTGGTAGGTGAGAGGTAGAGGTGGCCCCATATAAATTTTATCGAAATCGGTTCAGTAGTTTGGTTTTAAATTAAAATTACTAGAAAATATGAAGATGTCCTCCAGGTATTCAAAGTTGAAGTCGGTTGTATTAAAATAAAAACGTAGTATTGACCTTTGTTTAAAAATGTTTTGTCTGTTTTGGAGTGATTTCTAAATAAAGAGATATAATAGGAGAAGCCACTGCCTTTTGATACCAAAGACCACGTAGTATAGTTCAAGTATCCCAGAGAGATCGCCAATGAACTAGCTGTATATGCACGCATGCATTAAGCTTATAACAATAAACATTTTATTTGTATATTGAATAGAATATGTCTCTAGTACATTTCTAACGTTCCTTTAAAATGGCGTACAATTTAAAAATAATGAACAACTAACTATTAAAGTAGCTAAAGGGTTAGGACATTTTTCATGCTTTCTTGTATGAATTAGACCAAAATGACACATGCCTTTACACGTACTTGAATTTGGATTGAATCTAGTTTGCGGTAGGTAACAAACTAATTTGTAGAAAACTTTTGTACAAAAGTAATTGCCTACGTGTGTAAGGTTAGGGACTAGGGATTGCACGATGTGTTAATTTGGTCTGTCATGCGATGAGTTACAACAATATTTGGATTGTTAGGGGCGCGGCGTAAAAGAAATTTCCGCCACCCAATGTTACGCTAAGCAATCTTGCGTGATGAAGAAAAACGTTGGGTAATAGTGTTGTTTTTCTGGTGTCTGGTTTTGGAAAGAATATCTTTTAGTAATTCACAAAAACGCCCTCTGTTTTCGTCATTTTTCGTTATTTTATGCGAGTGTTTTTTTACTTTATAAATTCAAATACAATAAATTAATGTATCTTCTATCTAATCTACTTAACGTACCTATTACATAGACTCTACAAGATAAACAATGAAAATCTTAAGACAATTTGAATGCCAGTAGGCAAAGAAATGATTGTTAAATTTTAGGAAACTTTTGTAGTGGTTGGCACCTACTGTAGAGTCCGCCTGGGGAAGTACCACACCTTTGCCAGTTATTCAACCGCCAAGCAGTTTGTAGTGTGCAAGCATTACTGTGTTCCGTTTTGAAGGGCAATGTTACCAGAGAAATTACTGGGCATGAAGAGATTTAATATCGAATATCTCTCTGACATATTCTCTCTGCTACTGTTAGTGGCAGGCGTGACGCTCACCACCAGGCGAACGCCTTGCTCTTCTCGTCACTTGATTGTATTAAAATATAAACTGTGAGAACATGTTGTGAAAATGTAAAGTTTGTAAATAAAATAGCTTTAAAATAATGATTTATGTTGGTGTAGAAAATATATGGTTGTAATAGCTCGATAAAGAATGTTAGCTCATGTGACATTTAGCTCCTAGTACATCTCACCTGGTTAAAAACAAGAGCTGTTATTCAACAAATACCAATTTTTTTTTTCTAGTTACGGCCTGAAAATAGAAATTGCATTCAAAGGTCAAGGCGAAGCGAGGCCGAAACTAAACGTGAAAGCGGCAATTAGATTAACACAACGCTCCTCGTTCGTAAATTGTCCAGGGGGCTGTCTGTACAACTCACCCTCTGACTAAGCCTATAGACGGAGGTCGATCTTAATGAGATGCTTGGATATAGACACTACATTATAAAAGGCGTTGATAGTGAGCTACTGGCTGTTGGCACTAGTTGGTATAGTTACCTTGTGCTGTATTGTAGCTGGTTGCATCAATGCAGTCTATGTTTTTTTGTAATGAATTCGAAAGTAATTGTGGAGACTTGTCAATAAATCCGCACCGCGTTAAGAAACTTAGTAAGAGCCATAATAATAAAATATTATGAAAAGCCCAACTAAACATTTTAACGGTATTGCTTTTCACAATGTCCTCGAGCTATCAGAACGTAGCGTCGCTCTAGTGTAGAAAATAATTTAGTGAACAATTTTGTTGGCGCACTCGTAAATATTATGTCATTTAAAATTATTTCAAAAAACCCTTATCTACCAGAAAACTGTAAAGAGTATTTAGAATTAGTTTGAAGCATAATGGTAATCAACATTATAAGGTATACCTACATTAAAAAAGTATCCAAAAGGGATTGCTGGTTTCGTGTATTAGATAGAAACAAATGAATTTTAGATAATTTAAACCAGTAAATTACCAAAAATCAATCTGTAACTACCGGTCTTACTTAAAAACGTTGCCTAAACTTAATAAGTGCTTAAATTGATATGTCTTTTTTTTGCACGTGACACTTTACGTCATTGAGAAGTTGTCAGCATCTTAAGCAGTGATTAAGTTTGAGTGACGTTTATTAAGTCAAGCCATAAGTCGCTTATTTGTTGTTGTTTTAATTAGTACTTTGTTTGGCAGAGAAACTGCCACTTGCCGAGAATGGAGTACAGCGATCTAGAATAAATCTATTCACTAACTTTAAAAGAGGCCTAGATTGTGTTTTTTTATCATACATATCATAAACCTTACACCGAACGTCCGAAGCTCTCAAACCACAGAGCGAAAGAGACAAAACGGGGTAATTAAGCTAGACTCGTGGTCAAGTTTACGAGTTTACTTTGCAGATGCCTACCTTCTGTTGAAATTGGAACCTTGATAAACTAATTATGGATAATTGTATAATGGCGGAGTTGTTGGGGTGTTGGCTTTTTCAGTGACAGCGAGGTGGTAATTGGGGAAAATTTGTAAACGTTTTGGTTTGTTTGCGTATTAGGAAATTGAAACTAAAAGGTTTGGAACTGAACAGATAATAATGTTTCAGCTGGGTGTAGCATTAGTTATGGATGTTAAGAGGGCGCCTAATGCCAGAAAAATATCAGATTTCACCGTCTAGCATTAATTTAGAGTCGAAAATCGTATGATATAATTGATGATGATAGTAGCTGTGAGCAATTTAGGCGCTATTTTATTTAATTAATCAAAATATAGGCATGAAATAAATAAAAAACGGTTACTCTGCTAGAACATTAGTCTGGCTGTGTAATTCGTAAAAAATAATGTGGTGTTGTCGCTGATAATTTAGAGAATTTGAATTAAAACGGTATTTTTAGTCTGTATTTTTTGTATTTTTTTTAATAAGCAAGATTATTAAAAAAAAAAAACCGTTACTCGGCTTCTATAGGGGTTTTGCCTACCTGTATATTTTTCTAAATCTGAATATTTACGGTCTTAATCATTAAACGATGTGTTTTAAAATACACTTTTTACTTACTTTTGGCATTGGTCGCCCCCTTAATCTTCCTATCAAAGTAAACGAATTTTAGAACACAGGTTTTCTTTTGTGTAAAACAGTTATGTCCCCATACAAAATTGACCACGGGACTAAGTAGGTACGAGTTCCTACGTCAATATGTGTTAGGAGAACTCGTTTGTTCCTGCGGTATTTTAAATCTTGTTGCGTTGTGTTTTGCGAACGACTTTAAGTTGTTCACCAAGATGACTGGTGACCTTTCGAGGTCTACTTGAAAATAAAACACTGCTTTTTCCATATGTGTTAGTAAAACTCCTTAATAAGGTTGTTAACAGGATATAGACGCACCAAATGATATTTTGTTTATTTTAATTGTAGATAATTCTCAAAAGAAAATTGTTAGTTTATTTGCTATGTAATTTAATTACTGGTAGGAGCTATGGTTGGCTGTTAAGAAATTAAGTTTATAAAGGTAGTGCATTTCAAAAACGAAATCCAGTCTATAGTCTTACAAAATAAGAACTGTAACCATTCTCATCATCGTAATCAGCCTATCGTAATTCACTGCTGGACATAGGTATCTTCCAAGGCACGCCACTTAGCCTGATCTTCGGCTTTCTGCTTCCGATCACTGCCTGCTGTTCTAAGTATATCGTCACTCCATTTAGTACTAGGGCGTCCTAAATAACGTTTGGAAATTATTGGCGTCCACTTTTGAACACGATAAAATCACTGTAATCAGACAGTGAAACTGCAGCTGGCTAGTTTCATTCTTTAAAGCCCAATTTAAAAGTCAGTTTAACCAAATCTCCCTGCAAAAACTGCAAACTCCATAAATCAATTGTTTAGCAAGCAGTGCGTCGTTTAAATAATTCGTCACCCATTGCGGCAAAAATATTGTGTCCTCTACGTAAATGTCCACCCGCATTGAATATGTAAGGATTTGACACCCCGTGATGCATTTAGAAGAACTCTATGTCCAACAATGGTCCCAATCATTATGTTACTGCGGTCGTAAAGCAATAATGCTAACATTGTACTAAGCATCTATTGTTTACGTGGAAGTGGTTAGAACTTAACAGCTGTATAGTAAACTAACTTTTCGATATAACGACCTTATTGCAAGTCCCTAAAGCGTATTTTAGGATACGTTTATAGCTCCATTTAATTTTGTAAAATGACGCGTGGGGTGCTGTGTTAGTGATTTATATTCGTCTTTTGTTTTTGGTTATTTACCGGTACCTATAGGACAGTCGTAGAAGACAGTTTCTTGCATTGTGCCACTTGTATTGTGTCGAAACGACATCGTTAGTAGGTAAGCGGGTGGTCGAGCGCATTGAAATTCTATTGATGACGTGATATATCACTAACTCGTGTTATAACAAGAAACCATTGGTGTAATTGTTATGATTATCACAAGGTAACATTTGTATGTAAATTGGTTTTTGGTTCCGACAACACGCTTAATAAATATTATGTGTAACATAGAAGTCACTCTTGTAAAGTCGTCGTAAATTTTTAAAGCTTTTTTAGAGAAGCGTTCCGAATGACAATGCTACAGTTTTTACGTTTATCGTAGCACATTCGAAAATTCCCATTCACGAATATTTTTTATGTCACAGAATTATGTGTCAGCCGCTGATATATCGTAGTAAAGACAACAAAGGGAATCCACGTCCGTTTGTCAAAATAAAACCGCATCGACCCACACGTAAAATGGGATATCACAAGCCCAAATAGACTAGAGTGTATCGACAGTTCAAGCGAAGATAAATCCTCAGAATCACCAGTCGGTAGTACATAATATTTTTATTCTGTGTCTTTCGAACTCGGATCTGAAACGTGTATTGTCCGATATATAGTTGTGATCGGTCCTAAAGCTTATTACAGGCCCGGGCTATTGTTGTCGAGAGACGGGGTGATTTCTGATGTCACCCATTGTATATGATCGGTGTTGAACAAAAGTGACCATCAGAATAAGGCTCATTGTTACCGGCAGCTGTATATTTTCATAGAGGATGTCTGTTGGACCGAAACGATTTAGTCGTTTTGTAAAGAGTTTGGTTGTGTAGGTGGTAAAAGATCGAATCCAGAGCACAAAAAAGTGTTATAAATTATATTCATTCAGGTAATCGTAGCCATAGCGATGAAATAATGTACTAATGCTGGGCCTCAATACATCGGTAAGTCCCAAAAAAGCTCGCACGAAAATCACCGCGACAAAAAGCTCGCACGAACATCACCGCGACGTTTAGTTTATTATAGAAATGTCTTAGTGATTTTTTGGAAATTTCTATCGCGAAAACTTAGATAATCGAATCAATGAAGTGTGTGGCGCTAATAGTATAGTATTATAATATCATCTTTGATGGCGCTTAACCCCAGCATAGCAAAATTATCACAGTATACTTGTACGTAATCCACTTGACATTTTCAACAGTTGTTGCTAAAATTAAAATAATTACGGAGCTTTTACAACTTGCCGAAAATACTAGCCAAATAACCACTCAGCCTTAACGAAGCACAGAGACAAAATAAAACGCCAAGTGGAGTTCCCGAAAAACTTTTCACGGGCGTCCTGTATTAACACTACAGCGCTAATGAGTTAGGTAGTGAAACTTTGGACCGATTCCAGACTATCTTGTAAACATTGGGGGTAGGCCGGTCAACGAAGGGGAGGAACTCTTTACAACCACCTACACTTTCATGAGTGTTGACCTTGCTGTTTGCTTTGGTGATTGGATTCAACGGTTTAACTACAGCTCTCACGTATCCACTATAATAAATAGATAAAGAAAATAACTAGAAAACCTTTTTAGATTTTCGTGTGTTCACCTGGCGCGATGTCAAGCGTAGCTTTAAGATAATCCTCACGCTCAGGCTCTGAATTTTAACAACATAGTGGAAATTAAAGCCGCTCGAGTCCTGAAGTGCTCGAATCGCTCGCTAGCTCGAGTAGCTCAAGCAGTCAGCTTCAGCTTTAATAAGTTCAGGCACGTTCAACGATCGCGCCTTTCCGAGTATCAACGTTTGACGCTTGCAGCGAATCGAACTGTGTATTTACATAAAAAAATTTTGGCAAGCGCTGAGGAATTTAATTTAATTTTATGTACGGCCGATGTTAAGATGCTTGATTTTCACAGAGTGGCGGTATATTACGTGAGATGGTGTACATTCCGAGTAGAGTTACGTTATTAGAGCTTTAAATATTGCTTAATTATTTTGGTGAACGCGTTTACTTAGATTAATGCGGTAATTAAACGGTGTTCTATATTATACTTACTAGGTATTATACAGCTTACAGGATTTAAACAAGGAGCTATAAAAAAAAAAAACATTTACTTGCTCGTAAAGTGGATGCTATTACGTTGGTTTTAGGCACATAATTCATGATATTACACACGCGTGCTTTTTACTTTACATTTACTTCCAGCACTAGAGTTAAAATAGATGTAACTTTTATGTTACATATAATAAAACTAGCAGTTTTATTGTATGTATATGAAGCATTTTTAATTTGACAATAGACAATAATTTATTTATGGCAAAGAATAAATAAATACTGATAACAATAATACAACAGTAAAAGCAAATAAAAATATTAAGTGGATCATTTACTTCTGCCACAAATCGGACCCAACTCAGCATGGTACCGGTTGCAAGCAACCAGCGCTGGTCTTCCGTTACGGGCTAACGTACAGGGCAGGTGTCGTCACGCACGCTTGTATTTACGGCCCGCGCACTATGGAATTGACGTATGGTATGGCAATGGGAAGTTTTCTGACAGCTGTCAAAACGTAGTTCTACAGCCAAAAGATAGACGGCGCTGGCGAGATATGGCCCACTTTTTTTCGCATTTTTCTTGTGAAAAAGCAGTTCACTCACCTTCACTGCTTCACTTCACAGTTCGCGTTCGTTGGTGTAGTGCTTTTCTAAATTTTCTTGTATCTTTTTGTTGAAATTCAGATAAATTATTTTTGTTTATTATTTCATTTTTATTTATTATTATTTTTTGTTAACAAACGTTGTTATTTTTATTGTTAGTAATTAATTAATCAATTGGCAAGGCGCACTTATTAATTTGCGTGGAGTAACGAAAGCTTAAGAAATACTAGGGGCAAGTACTTTGTTAAACAAACAATAACCATAAAAAACGCATGACAGAACTGATATAAATTAAATAAGGTTACTTTTTATTTCTTGACCTTTTTACTTTGCTTCATTCGTTCTAAATCTTCAGAACCACAGACAAGATAGTGAAACTGTTCAGGGCCATGTCTCTTCATTGCCATCCAATGGATTTTTATGAACTATATTTTTTTTTATTGGCTTTCAGAAAATCGCCCATTAAGTAAATATCAGACGTACAATGAGGTAAACAAAATTATTAGTAAGCTAAAAAACTGACACTACAAATAACAAAAACAAAACCGTAGTAACGCAACATAATTTAACCGGGTAATACAGTTCTTTTTATAATACCAACAAAGAGTTTTTATGTGTCTAAAGAAAATGTCACCTGTGCGTGCATCGTTAGCCTTTTGCGCTATTTTTCGCATTATATTTGGTGACGCAGTTTTCGGTGTATGGTTGATTATTACCAAAAAGTTAATATACTCGTATTTACCAACACAAGTTAATTTTTTTCCTCGCAATTATTATTTACAGCCTTATAGCTCAGTTGGTAGCATGTCTGCCTTTAGAGCTGTAGGCGTGGGTTCGATCCCCACCCAGGACAAAAAATTATGTGACGTACATCGATGTTTGTTCTGTGTCTGGGTGTAGTATGTATTATAAGACATGTATTTACGAAAAAAAATATATAAGTATTCTATCAGCTATCTGGTTTCCATAATACAAGCTTTGCTTAGTATGGGGCTAGATGGCGCTATGTGTAATAAATGTCCCCCCAATATTTATTATTTATTATTATTAAAAACTTCGTATGAAACGCGAAAAAGTTTTAATTATAATTAATTATGTTCGCTAAGATACGACTATAATTTTCCCGTTCCTGTTACGTCCGGACGACACTCACAGAACTGGACATTCAAAGAAATCTACGGTCACAGAACTGGACATTCAAAGAAATGGACGGTCACAGAACTGGAAATTCAAAGAAATGGACGGTCACAGAACTAGACATTCAAAGAAATGGACGGTCACAGAAATGGACATTTAAAGAAATTGACATTAAAGGAATGTCAAAATACACTGGACTTAACAGGAACTGGACCTAAGAGACCGAAGGGGTATTAGTGATTATACTTTCGGCTAACTCATCATTATTATACCGCCTCGAGTGTGTCTTAATGTGCTATTATAAAGTAGTTGAAATTAAATGTTAAAATTGTAGTAAGAAGTAGCTCTCGAAAGATTATCATTGCCAAAGAGGGATTAAGATATTGGAGGGTATGAGATTTTACTAGTTTACCTTGCATTAGTGCATTATTCAGTTTTTACAAATTTTAATAAGCCATCCATTTTTCTCAAACACGGTTTAACATAATTACGTACCATAGGTCAGGTTCACACTATCATCTCGTTTAAATACAAAACACACACAGAAAATTAAACTAACATGCACTAAGATAATATAACTGTATGCAGAGCGGCGCCAAGCGGCCGGCAAACAGTCCAAATCTCTATCTCGACAGAGGATTTTCTTAGCTTAACTCCGGGCCGGGATTATCTAGTTCTTGAGAACGACTCTTAACATAGTTTACTATTGACGTGCCGTTTATAAACAAGACTGAAATGGCATTGATGGCGAACGATGTGTAAAATCTAGGTTATAGACCGTTTATAAGAAAAAGATACAAGATAAAATCAACGTTTTACGTCACATTTTACAATACGTTATTCACAGAGTCTGTTACTCGGAGTCTGCCGTGAACATAGTGCATGTAACTGCACCGAAATATTGGGCGCCCATTTCACAATATAACCACGGTAAATCTATATGTATAAAAATGAATTGCTGTTCGTTAGTCTCACTAAAACTCGAGAACGGCTGAACGGATTTATCTTATCTTAGTCTTGAAATGTTCGTGGAGGTCTAGGGAAGGTTTAAAAGGCGTGAAAAAATAGAATAATTTACAAATAAAAAATACTGATTTCAAATTTTTTTTTTACCGTATACGATTTAAGGGGGGGAGGAGGGGGGGTGGAATGTTGTATGGAATGTTCTTTGTTTTTAAAGTTATAGTGATGAAAAATGGATATCTGGGTAGTTCATTCAAAAGGGGGAAGTTGGGGGGGAGTTGGTACAGTCGGTCGAGTCGGCAGAGTCGATAGAGTCAGTATAGTTGGTAGAGTTCGGGGAGTTGTGGGGGCGGGCAAAAAAATTGTTTGGGATGATTTAAAGTGCTGAATTTTGGGAGCGGGCCGAATTTATTCCGCACGCGGACGAAGTCGCGGGGGACCTCTAGTATCTTATAAATAATTATGGAACCGTCATGTAACTGAACGAAGTTTCCAAGAGCTCTAACATCACACTTTATCATCACCCAGAAGATGTCCACTGCTAGACGAAGGCCTTCCCCTTAATTGGGAAGAGTTGCCATAATCGCCACGCCTGGCAAGCGGCTTGGGGATCACAGAATACTCGCCACCGTTAACCAAGAGGACGCTGCTGCCCGTCCTCCGGTGGTTCTGGGTGCAGTTTTAGGACATACACAGGTCCAGCTCTAACACAGAAGCTAAATACGAAAAGGTTGTTGAAGGTTGTTGATACGAAAAAAACAATGTTGAGTTCTACTTATTTATAATTTTTCAACAAAGTGTGATTGCTACCGATGTTTAAAACATCACATATCAGGATTAGGGACAATCCTGTGTAATCCTCCACAAACAAGATGCGGGCGAAATGACAAATAGATGCGTTTCTGACGCATCATTTTATACATGCTCCTGTTTAGGCATTGAATAATAGAGTCGTGATGATGAGGCGAATTTCTGATGCGACATACTAAGTTACTTAGTTTGAGTTCGGTGAACTTCAACGAACTCCTTATGTATTTATTTGGGACGAGACCTCGTCTTGGGACGAGGACAGTGTTATATTTATAAAAGTGCTAGTAATGCAATAAGTCGTATCAGGAAAGTGTCCAATAACTATCTGATAATTGTCCCATAACTGACATTTCGTCCAATGACTATAAATTTACAAGCCACCTTTCCATCATCTACGGGGCTTTTAGTTTAAATTTTAATTTTTGTATTTTTATTATGTAGGGTTTGTTTTTACTAGGTAGGTTTTATTTAGTTGTTAGTTAGTTATAATTTAATATTAGTGTATAATTGTATTTTATTTGTAAATAAACTTACCTAATTTACAAGTATTTTTGAAAATGGATTTATTTCATAGGTATTATTTAAAATATTATGATCATATCATATCATTTACCCTATTAGGTTTTAGTAGTTTAAATTATTGTACTTAGTTAGTTTCCAAATAACGACACAATATAATCTACTCCCCGAATAGATTAGTTTACAGAAAAGCGTTTTCCAGTTTAGTGATTAGTCTAGCGAAAGTTTGCTAGACCATGAAAACTGACGTAGTTTTAACAAATTTTTGATTTATTTATACTCACATTCATTTAAGACGGATACTCCGACTATAGTTTCGATCACATCCGGTGATCTTTTTCAAGGCATGAAAGCAGAGCCCGACGCGCCTGCGACCGCGTCCTGCTGAGTAGTAAGTAATACCGTGTAAATAAAACAACGCTAGACCAATTATTATAATTTTAATACAAATATATCAAAACCGCAGCAGTTATTTTTCCTGTCAAAAAAAAATGCATTAAAATTGTGTAAGTACCTCTACCTAGTTATTTCGTACTATTAAGTCATTTATGGCTAACTTAGTATACACCTAGGATTCATATTATCGTTCTTTGCCCGTGGTCCGGTTAATCTATCCGGACAACCGGACTAAAGAAAAAAAAACAGTTTTTCGTAGAATTTTTATTTACAACAATATTTTGGTCATTTGGACTTCTTAAAACTTCTGAAAACTAATAAATCTACAATTTGGTAAAATAACCGTCTTAAAATAGTAAAACATTTAATTCTGCAAAATAATATTATATGGGCACGCGTTTCTCTCTCGCTAGTGCAACCAAGCTAAAATTAAACTAGATCAATACGATGCGATACTAGGAACCGAGATTTTTACAGAAACATAACTTTACACAGATAAAAAAGTAATTAAACCAGTTACACAGCGGAATACAAAAGTTGTTTGTTCTAGTTTATATAACAATAACCGTCAGCCATGTCAGAGGCCTTCGGGCGGCACATTAACTCTGGCCGGCTCTGGCTGGCCACTCAGCCTATACGAACTTACTTTTTAGCGAGAAATGAACAGATAAAACCAGCAGCAGATTCAGATTCAGATGCAGATTCGTCCAGGAGTGGACGTCTTCCGGCTGTTGATGTGTGTATGTAACAGATAAAACAATATTAGTAAACCAGTTACTCAAGTTAACCGGTTGAGTATAACTAAATCAGTGCCATCATGTTTCCGCCATGAACTTGAGAGCATTAAAAATCGAATTAATAGATAGATAGATAGAAAGATAGATTAATTCTTCATTGCTCACACCAAAGAAACATACATACAAAGGATTAAATAAATTAAATACTAGTGCACAAATGGCGGCCTTATCGCTAAAAGCGATCTCTTCCAGGCAACCTAATATTAATTATTACAACTTCATTTTAAAACAAAAACTAATATTTTCGGATCATCTTTTTTCTTGGACACTGAAAAGCGAAGGCCCTACTTTTACTTCTTTTACTTCTCTCTTCAGTATTCTTGGAGGATTTAGCTCCTCTCTCTCTTAGTAGAGAGATCACTGGGATTTTTTTCACAAATTTTAAATACATTTTTGCATGGAACAAAAGTTATTTGTTATTTAGAAGCTGATACTAAGAGCTACTAAGAAACCACGACAGGTAAAGCACGATTATAATAATGACCGTCACAGACGACGATATTATGTTATGTTATTGTGTTGTGTTATGTTGTTGTTGTGTTATGTTATTATGTTATGTTGTGTGTTTGTTGTTGCTCGCCATACAATTATGAAATATATACTTAATTATTATCTTCGTCATTTGTTTTGTAAGAATAGCGATATTGAAATATGTTCTAAGATAACATGAAATATTATAGCATCTTCTTTGTGTGTGACCGCTGTTAGATCATGACGTCGCAAATAAGGCTTTTGCCAGTATCAATTACTTTTTTAAGATCAGGTTATCATGTAACTATTGTCAATCAAATCACAGTCACAGATAAACGAAGTATTCGTAGTCAAGTCCAAGTCATGCCTCGATATAATAACGAAGACTCTTCTACGAAACATACATGAGTCTTCTACGAGTTTCTGCCGTCTTCTATGCTTTCTTCAAACCCTTTACATCTCAAAATTGCCTGTTCCCAAAGTTGGAAGAGATTGCTTTTAGCGATGTTGCCCCCAATTGTTACACTAGTTCTAAGTTCATTTTCTGTAGTAATCATCATGACTGTAATATAATCATTTCTTTTGGTGTGTATGCACACTATATAAATAAATATTGGTGGATTTCACACAGCGCCATCTAGCCCCATGTAACTAAGCACAGCTTTTGCTATGGGACCCAGTTAACGATAGAATATAAGTTAATTTTATTTTTTCGTCCCGCATTGTAATGTTTGTCTTTATTCGTAAGTTTATATACTTTTGTTTTTACTATTATTATAATACTTACTAGACCGAGGTACAGAACAATCATCTATGATCGTCACAAAAATGTTGGTCCTGGGCAGGAATCCAATCCACGCCCTGCAGCTCTGAATGCAGGCATAGTACCAACTGAGCTATAAGGCAGTCAAAAGAACATATCCGCGGAAAAACTATGTATGGAAATTATAAAATAAAAGAAAAATACTCATTTCACCACGTAATTTTTTTATTACCTACCCTACAAGTTGATATTATTCGACCCGAACTTTGAGATTTTATAATGTACTGCTCAGACTGTACATAGTTTCAGTATAGTTTATTCTTGTATAGCAATGCAGACGATTGTAAATAGATTTCCGATTAACTATTCTCATCTCCGAAATGCACTGCTGGTACTCTTTGTGTGTGTGGAAGCGGGCGTTTTATATCGTCTAGTCGGAGCTTTATATGCGGAAGTAACATTGAAGTTTTTATACTAGGAAAGTTTGCAGGCAATCTAAAGCTTTTTACTAACTTTTTACGACAAGGTAAGTTTATGCTTGGATGTGTCAATTTTTTTTTTAATATGATTTAGGCTTGCGTTTGACTGCCATCTCGTCTGATGATAAACGAAAATGCAGTCTACGATGGAGCACGCTTGCCTAGAAGAAACCGATTCACTCGCGACTTGAAGACACCCAGATTATAATTATCGGGAAACACCCATTTGGGCAGCGCATTCCACTGTTTAGCAGTTCGAATAAAGAAAGTGCAATCAAAGCGTTTTGTACGAGTTTTTGGTATATCAACCATAAAACGGTGTCACTTTTTCGAGGTCCTGGCCGTCCGTTAAAAGAATGGGCTGGGGGGAATAAGATCGTGCAAATCCGAAGCACACTCTCTGAAATATATCCGATAAAATACCGATAGGCTAGCTACTTTTCGACGATGATTTATATTTATTACTATGATAAGATGATTCTTTTTCCTTAGTACTTAGTTCATTATTTCTTTAAAACCGACTTCAAAAAAAGAGGTTTTCAATACGACTGTATTTTTTATTTGAATTTTTTTATGTACCTATGTTATGCGATTACTCCACCAATGATGTGTAGATTTTGATGTTTTTTTTTGTTTGTTAGATCATACCTACTTCAGTGGTGGTCCCATATAAATTTTATAGAAATCGGTTTAGTAGTTTGGTTTTTAAATCAAAATAGCTGGAAAAAATGTCTCTAAGGTCGAATCGAAATTTAAGTCGGTTGTTTTTTTTAAATACCTATTTTTATATAAACCTATAGTAGTTGCAAACCTCATTGCAGTCTAGACTCTGGACCCTAGACGAAATTCTACTAGCAGTCAGCATTGTATTTATTGTACTACAGTTATTACAGATTATTCAGTGGCATTTATTATTACGGTAATTTTGCTGCTTACATGCCTAATTAGTTTTTTAGGTAACATACTTATTACATAACATAAAATCTCAATTATATTAGCTTGAAAAAACAGTCACATAAAGTTACATCATGTGTACATTTTTAATTTATGCTAAGGAGTTCTATCAAGTGTAATAAGACTTATTGTGACTTTAATTTAATTGACTGCCCACGTAATTATGAAAAAGCATAGTACCTTAGTTCGTATAGGCTGAGTGGCTAGCCCTTCCGAAGACAGAAATAAGAATGGATAATACTTACTACCTAACAAAACCGGTTAAAATAAATCCAACATGAAAATTGCATAATTAACATTGATTTGATTCTTATAAACTCGTAAAAATGATAACAGACGTGCAAATCAACTTTAACTAACTAGAAAATACTGAAACATCGTAAAATAATTTCTGCCACCTCCTTTATAAAATACCAAAAAGTTCAACATTCAAAAGCACGAAAAACGCTTATAATTGAAGAATAATGTTCAGATCTGCTACCTCAAAAGAAGAGCAGAAATTCAGTCTATCCCCCGAAGATAAATAAAGTTAGGAACTTCCCTTACCTTGGCCAGTTCGAAACTTTAGGATTTCAAAGCGACTTAATTATCTTCCAAACGAATCGGCGTTAAATCGCCTTCAGGAAAATCAGGATCTGCTTTGGATATAAGGCAAATGAATCTGTCTAATTGAAGCACAAATTCTGTTTTATGAATATTTGAACGAGTGCTTCCTTATTGATGTTTGAGCTTGGTCGTTTTCTGGGAAAACGGTACTTGGTACTTGGCGTAGGGGTTGATTTCGCCCTGCGATTTCCCCGCTTCCCGCTGCCACACCCCTCGTCTAGACAGCGACAGGCCTTCCCGGTTTTAGCGGCGGGCCTTGTCAGTTGGCCCATAGCTATCGAGCGGGAAGGGTATATCGCGCTGCGTGACGTTGGCGCGAATTTTAAAACATCGACGTGCTTGTGAAATATATGAACTTGGGTGGGTTTTTGAGTGTTTGTGAAAGGTTTTTGGACTTATTAGTACTTTGTAATACAGGAGTCGAGAAATCTGTAAGTATTTGATGTTATTTCATAGTTTTTGACTAGGTTAATTGATTTAATTGTTTGTAGGCTTATAACATGACTATGAAAATAGTTTGTGTAAAATATGTTTTGGTGACTGCGTTAAGTTAGTCTTTTTAAATTAATTTAATCGTAAGCACGTATTATTGTAACTACCTCTAGATAACATAATACACAAAAAGAATTGCATAAAAACCAATCAAAGTCTGGAGAAAATGCTACAGAAGTATTTTTTAATGCAATACTAGCTGCACCAAGTGTTTTCCTCTCACGATTCCTGGATTACAAAGTAGTCTTTGTTTTATGTCAAGATATACGCCACTTCTATAATGAATTTCACCCAAATCCGCCCAGCTGTTTTAGCGTGAAGGAGTAACACAAATACATACAGACAAACTTTTGCATTTATAATATTAGTGTGAGTGTGTTAGATGGTTAACAATAATTTAATGTTTATCAATTGGTATATTTCGTGAGACCTATTTTTGAACTCTTTTCACAACGTAATCACGGTAAATATCCCATAATCATGGATATGTAACAAGCACTCTTTCTAAAAAAAACTGACTCAATCAAAACAACGAATACAAAAACTCAAAGCGCATTTAAAATCACTCAAGTACCATTGGATTTGCAAAAAAGCGAATGTTGGAATGTACTTAAGAGGAGAAAAAGTCATCTCGAAGACATTTTGCGGCACTCTCAAGGGTTTGCTGTGAAAAAAGCGTCTTCCGGTGGCGGTCTCCACTCGCCACTTATGGACGCCGGGGGCGAGATGAATTAGCAAAAATACTCTGCGATTGTTGAAGCTTTATGCTTTTTAATGGACTAGGTTGTTAGCTTGTACCTAAACTGACGTAAAAGACAATACAAAATTAAAGAATTGAGTTGTCACAGTCCAAAACTTACATGGACTTACTTATTTACAATTATTTTTAAATGTATTCATAAAACCCACAGTCCGACGTAAACCTTGATATTTTTGGCGTTTAGGTTCTCAAATTATTTATTCCCTTTTGATATATCAAACATAATTTATAAAAAAAGAGGTAAACAATTTTTTCTTCATGCCAATAAAATTATTTAAAATTCAAATTAGAGGTAGACAGTTACCTATCGAACTATTTCATCACTTTCTTAGAACCTAACTTTAACTAGTAAGCACTATTCCGTCCAGTATAAAACAGCCTACTAAAAACAACCGGTACCTATGGAACGTTCCATTCATTTAAAACCTACCACTACGAGTAAAATAATGTTTTAACTCCGGCAAGGCAGGCAAAAAGCCGGAAACTCCGGCAGTTACAAATAGATACATTAGTTCTTGTGATCGCGCCATCTGATACATTCGGTCGGCGTTCACTTGCGCATCGGAAGTAACTAACTTGGAAGAAAAAGTACATGCGAAGTTTTGACTAAAAACTTAATAGGGTAAAAAACAAGTAGAAGTTCCTTTTTTTTATTTTTAGAGACTGTTATACTATCCGTCTATGTCAGCCCCATCATATCCTAATATACAATAACGAATCAATTAAATATTACAATTATGTAAATTACTTACTTCGTATATATTTTTGTATTACTCGTATCATGAGATAATTACCGAACTAGGTAGCCGTGTGGAACAAGATAGAAGTTGCTTTTAAACATAACACACAACATAACATAGCATTTTAATATTTGCGTAAAAAAATATCAAATGCATTTATGGCTTGGATGGATTTCGGGTCAGTGCTAATAAAATATAATTGAACTTAGTAAAAAAATACCAAATACAAACTTAAAATTACAACAAGGACACTTTTCTAAGAATCGCAGCTCATAATTAAATTATGTAAGGTTATTATTTCACATGCATATGAAGTGCATGAGTTTCGCAATTAGCGCACTTCATTTCTGTTACACAGAAATACATCGACTTTATTTAATTGAAATAGAGTTTTTAAGTACCATAGATCTAAAAAATGACTCTTTATTTTACATTGACAATCACTGTGTTCCAAGCAACAACGTTTTTCTTTTTTTAATTTTGCAAACGTTCTTTAAAATGATATAAGTACCTACCTAGTAATTTTGTTTTCAAAGCTTTAATATTATTAAGAAAACAGCAAAACACATGTACAGCTGTACATGTACATTCTCGCCGAAACATACCGAGTATACGCGAGGTAAAATTAGATTTAGTTTCATATTCATATTCATTTTATTGTAGCATTCCACAATGTATCTTTCTTAGGTGGTAAAAATTTAACAATACGGTTACAATTGTGGACCCCGTCGGGCATAGCTAAATGTTACAAGGTATGATAGAGAGGAAGACAGCAATATCGTGATAAAGTAAGAATATTTATAAATAATAGAAAGGTTAAAAAAAAAGTTTTTTCTTTTATATTTTTATCTTTGAAGTATTCTTCGATGTTATAATATGTTTTGTTTATTAGGAGGGATTTGAGGTGTTTTTTAAAGATGTGTGTCTTTAGTTTCTTTTTTTATCGAGTGTGGTAACTAATTATATATTTTCCTTAGATATGCAATTTTGTAAACAACAATGGCGGTTACGAACCAATGGCGGCTCTTAATTTTATCACCAATGTCTGTGATTGGTCGTAAATCTGCCACTGTTGTTTACAACATAAGACACCTAAAAACAAAACACTGTTGTTTACAACATAAGACACCTAAAAACAAAACGAGACTCAACATCATAATAATGATCTTTTTGTGCCATATTTGATCGTATTTCACCTCACGCTGTTCCTTTCGTATTTCTTCTTACTAATAATGTTAAAAACAGCTTCTGTGGGAAATCAGTCTACGCTATCCGAGCACTTCTAACTCACAACAGATTTAACGAATACAAAACGGGCTTAGATTATCATAACTAACAGACGACGTGATACTTCGGATCCTGCGGTGTCGGAGGTCATCGGTTACTGAACGGATGCAACTCATACAAAATACAAGAGAATAATCGAGAACAAAACATTTAGATTGTAATACTCTTTGTCTCATTGCTAGAACACTGTTCGTGTAGTTAGTGTTTCGTAAGGTAAAATAATAAGATTATAAGATAGAGAGATTAAGAAGATAATAAGATATATCATTATAATTATATAATAATTGAATCTAATAATAATAATAATTATTATAATAATAATTGACTCGACGATCATTGTCCCGATAGTCGTTTCGGCGAACGGTCTCATAGCGAAGAGCCTCGACCAATACCTCAAGAGGCTCTCGCTAGACGGTTGGGTCAAGGGTCAGATACAAAAGGCGGTGGTACTTGACACGGCACGCATTGTCAGGAGGTTCCTCACTCTGCAGCCCTAACCACCGGCAGCTTGAGCCCTGCCCCGCTGCCGGCGGCACTCTAGGTTTAGGTTTTTTATAATATTTATGTTTTTAAATTCATATTGTAAAAAACTTAGATTTAAGAAAGTAAATAAATAATGTGAATAATAATTTAATTTAATTTTAATAATATAATTAATTAATTTCTAATATAATAATAATTTGTAATTTGTACTAATATGGATCTCTGTGTCTGAAAATAAACGTGTTTTGATTTTGATTTTTGATTTTGATAAGAAAAATGCAAGACCAACATGGTTAATAATAACTTACAATACAACAAAAAAACGATAGTAAAATTTTAAGGAGATTAGACTTGTTTTAATTACCTAGTTTTTGTTTTCCACTTTTTTATAATATATATTTTCTCAAATACATTTGCTACAATAGGTATAGTTTTTGTTAACTAGCACCTTCTAAGCCTCGTTGAGGTTTGTCTTAAGGCTAGGCCCTCTGCTAGCAAACAAAAGGAATATAATAATTACATAAAGTCATAAACTGTCACGGTTGTTCATTACAATTCTATGATCATCCGTGAACGTGTTAATTGTGACTTATCAGTCTAATACAAAAATATCTTGGTTTAATTATTTCTCCATCTCACACAGTAATGCTAGGGCTTCACCTGCGTGTAATGCCATTATTTAGCGCGGTATTTGATACAGTACGCAGATATGGCCGGGTGTTAACACGCTAATAGGCTAGTGGCATTATTAACGTCGCTAGACGTTAGGCGATATTCAAAGTCAAATGATAGTGTAGCCACCCATGTAGTGAATTGTTGCATGCGTCATTTGTTGCACGCTAATTACGATATTTGCGATAACTGGACGTAAAGCGTCACGCAGTGAAGCCCTAGCATTACAGACCAACGGATCAATATGATATTTGGAATGGTTATAGATTATAACCGAAAGTAATACAAGTTTTTCATCATCATCATCTTCAATATTAAAAGTTTAACATCACCGCGCGGGTAAAACCACTAAGTGCTAGTCGAAAATAATTTCTTAAAATTGATTCTGTTTCACTTTCTGTGTGTGTGTGTTTGTGTTGTTTGTTTCTGTTGTTGTGTTTTGTGTTATTATGATGACTGTCAAGTTTTTTAACTGTATTTAACGGAAAAAATACTACCAGAAACTTAACTTTGCAACAGTTGCTCTATTTCACAAGATGTTTACCACTTTTTTCCTCGTCCATACAGATTTACCATACAATACTGAACATATGCGCATATTTACAACAAGCCGCGCCTCACTTAGCTTTACCACTTAGGATCTGCAAAGGAAGGTAAACTAAAAATGTTAAAATATCCGTCGTTTTACATCCATATGCATGCGCCCACACACGCACTCTTTTGCGATTCTTCACCGTGAAATCCAAAAATTGTTACAGAATAATCAACGAGTTCCATTGTTTCGTACATTGAAATTACTAGCAGACAAGGGGTCTTTTTTTAAATTGGCTTCGCACGTTGTGCATTCTGCCTAAGTCAAGTATATGAATGTGCAAGTTTATAAAATATAGTCATCATCAGCCCGGATACCTCCACTGCTGAACGAAGGCCTCCCCCTTAGACCGCCACACTGTACGACAAACATCCTCATCTCATTCCTTTATATTTTTTTCGTAATGTTGTACAGATATTATTTTACATAGTTTTAATTTTAAAACGTTTCGCTGTTTTAAGCCTTTCGTGGCCTCATTTCAATCGGCCTCAACAGAAGATCAGCGCTGTTTGATAAACAGCATTACGCTGAGTTGAAGCTATTTTTGTGACATCACTTTTAATTTAATTTTATTTGTAATTAACTACTTAGTTATATTAGTACCTACGTTAATGATGTTACAAAATAAATTATTTTTCTTTCTTTCTTTCTTTCTTTCAAACTGCCATTTGCATCCATCGGCCAAAAACAAAAAAGTATTATCTTATAATTAATTATGAAAGCACGTTGAAACATACGCGTTCGAATAATAAACGTGAATGATGCCAAAACAGAGAGCTCGTATTAAAGCATGCCCCGTGAATGAATTACACGTTAAAGATTTAAGCGGGAAAAGAAACCTTTATCGTTATTTTATTAGAACTTCAAAGCTATAAACTGTTCGTATCGGCCGTAGTTATCTAATCCCGAACATCTTTGAATTTTACATTCAAGAAATCCGATACAGCACCTAAAAGTCAATTTCGAGACGAATAGGCTGAGTATTCAGAAGGTCAAGTAATTTCGGCCTCTTTCCACCACAAGACGTTTCTCTTAAAAGCCGTTTCTTGTATTTGAGATAAAGTGGAGATATCTCATGACCTCGGCTGTCTCCGTTTTCAGGATAAGAGGAACAATAAATTTTAATTCTGGATTCGTCGCTCGAAGGACCATAAATATAACCTTATCGAATAGGTAATTGGTAATGGTCGAGCGCTTATAAAGGCGTTCGTACAATAGGGGATACAAATCGACGACACAAGTTGCGTTACGACTGTAAATGTGCATTTGTTTCGCACACACTGACAATACATTTTATAGTCGTATTACCCGAAGCTGCAATGTTATAATACTATTAAATTAAATTTATTCAACTAGGGTCAAGTACCGTCAAGTACTGTCTGCCTTGCGCTGCGAGTGAATGAAAAAGAAGTATTTTTTTCTGTCTCTTGCCCCTATTGATCAACCGTGATTTGCCTTTCTCTTTCTCTCATTATAAGGTCATTGATTTAGGTCGTTTTTTTAAACGGAATCTGTGTTTTACTTCCAAGTCACCTGTTGGTAAGCGACGATGCGGTCGAAGATGAAGCACGCAGACTTAGAAGTTATCTATTCACTCTGCCCTTGACAATATCTAGATTATATCTCTCAGGAAAAAAGGAAGCTGGCAGGTTGTTACATTCCTTGGCTGTACGAGTAAGAAACGTAGAGGACGTTTAATACCCTACATACGTAAACATATTCTATGCGTTAAGTTTTTAGAGGAACACGTAGTCAAATAAGAAATACTGTTAATTCGTTTTTTTTTCCACATAAACTAAATAAATAATTATTATAAATTAAAAACTTGTCTATGTGTATTAATTCAAAGTATTATATTTTCTAATAAACAAAATAAGCATAAAGGGGTCGAATTATGGTATAGGTATGTACACAACTGCTAATCCGACAGGAGGACATTATTTTATTAATCATTGCATTTGTATTAATGCTGCTGTTACATACGTTTCGTGGAGGGCGAGTTTCATTTTTCTATGGAACAGCCGATTTATTTTCGCTCGTAACCTTGTATTACTTGAATTGCTGAGTAATCCTATACCCCATAACTATGGTCACCTTGTATACGAACGGCTTAAACAAAAGTCACACTATCTCACACGTAGCTATAAATTAAATTACTCAGATCTCAATGGTGCAATTAAAGACAAAGTGATACAAACGACCGCTATCACAATTATAAAGTGGCTACTATTTTAGTTTCAATAAAAGTTTTTTTGATAAAGTAATATACATAATAGCCTAAAAGAAGTTCCAAAAAGTTACCTTTAAGTATTATACTATGATTTGGATTCACGGGATGATTTCAAAAATATTTTTTTTATAAAAGAATTTTTTATAAGAATTTTCGACATTTACCGTGATTTCGTGGTATCTAGGGGTTTCACGAAATTCCTGGTATCCTCATTTCCCTGCGACATATATAAAGACTATCCGTCAGTGCGTTAGCCAAGATTGCAAAGCAAAAAGCGAAAGCACGGCAAGAGTACATGAATCGGAAATAAATCATTACGGGCCACATTCGCCCAACACATCCTTATTTTTTGCTATACGTGTACCCAGCTAACCTCTTGTTAGTCCCACAACATAAAAAACTCGTTCCACACGAAAATTTATTTATTTTATTTTATCCCAAACGCTTAAACTCAAAAACATATCGTAATATTTCATAAACTGAAAACTGGTTCTTATAAATATTATATAATTTTGCAATAGGTTATTATAATCGCGTTTAAAAAGAAAAGGTGTTGGGCCTTAAAATAAGTCTGCCGTAAATATCGCTACAAAGAAGTTTAATTCTACACAATTTAAAATAAAATTTTAGTTATATTTTCCCTTATTTTGCATTACTCCGCAAAATTACTTACTTATTTACACACAAATTTATTCTAAATAAATGTATCTGAATAAGCTTTATCATCTTTTGAGCTTATCAGTTGAAGCCGCGATGTATCCAACGCTACTGCAGTAGTCTTTTGTACCACAAAGATAACGTTGCCTAAAGAAATATTATAAAGTTTTACGATCTTAGAACACCCAGCGTGTGGTGTTATTACTTTTAAGCTTCTGTATATATAAAAACCATCAATTCGAGGTTACTTCCTTTTTAAAGTTATAAAATTTACATACATATAAAAATTTATTGTAATGATTTAATTTAGAAAAATGTAAGATACTTGTATTAAGCCGGTACGGGACTTGACACTGTTTTTAGTGACATGACATAATTTTTTCTATCTAGATATCGGAATAGTACGGTCCCGGTAAGATGACGGCTAAAATAGCGTTTTTTTTTAAACTTGTTAGTTGTTATTATTTAAACTTTCGTATTAATTTCGTCGTACATAAAACTTTATTTTTGCATACCACATAGCCTTGTCTACAGCGAAATTTTGTTCAAATCGCTAATATACTTGTATAGCTCAAGAATTCAATGAAATACTTTTTGCCCGTACCACAAATCAGGGAGCCATTAGGGCTACGATAGTAGAATACGTTCAATTTCCCATTACTATTATTATTTTACTTACTGGGTTAAAATACATAAATTACTAGGTGCGCCCCACGGTTTTACCCGCGGTTGCTGGGATAAAAAGTAGCATGTTATATGCTAAGGTATATAGCTACCTCTATACCAAATCACATCCGAATCCAGTCAGCGGTCTCAGCGTGAAGGAGTAACACACACACACACACACACACACATAAACACACACACACACACACACACCGAAAAACCTTCGCATTTATAATATTAGTGTGATCTGGCTTCGGCCGCCGCAAGATGTAAAGTTATAGGCACGTTGGCGTTGGTCATTCGTGAGCTAGATGGGTCGACGATATTCAATGTCGCGGTTTGAACCTGGACACGATTGTCATTTGACTTAATATTCTGATTGCATAGCAAGAGAAAAGTCTATCCCAGCACTAAAAATGGGATAAGAAAAGCTGCGAATGAATCATCATAAAATTTCACCAGACCTAAATATTGTGATAACGGCAAATGTAAAGGTACAAAAATATTTTGACCCTTTAACGACAGCGAGCCCTAAATCCTACATCAAGTCTATCAAAATCGAATAAAGTACAATTTTCCCCATTACCGCCCTTCATATCTTCCGTCATTTTACGTATCGCTTCCGAGCCTTTAGGAGGGTAGAACGTAAAGACGAAAATAATAAATCCGTATCGAATATGCACGAATGAAGCGATTGAAAATATTCTTTCGATGAAATATGATATTCATTGATCTCGCTTGCGCTCGTCCGTAAAATTCGTCGATGATTCGCGTCAATCCATCACCAATTAACACCGGGTTGTTTGTGATATATTATCAGACGTTAATACCTACTACGAACTCTGATTGATAGCTGGTGCCAAAGCTTGGTTCCTACTCTCTCCATTGGGACCACTGTCATGGATTGACCGATCGCCTTCCACTCCCCAGCCTTATTCTATTTATATCAGTACCGCAGTATTGACAATCTAATTCATTCACCGCAACAACGTTTGCTATTGCCCTAAAATTTCGTGCATTATTAAACCTCTTCATAAAATTGATGCAATAAATTTACACGAAGTAGATAATTGCCTCCATTTAGCATCCAAACAAAGCGCACCTGATATTATTAATATTTAGAAGGTTGTTTTAATCACGGCCTCGAATTTGAGCTTAATTATTCTGTCCGTTGGATAATTAATTTAACAAAAGACGCCTAGGTGAGTATTGAGCTGACTTCCATTGTTGTTGGAATTACAGGGAAAAATCCGCGATGCTTCCGGCGGCGGCCCCGCTGTCTCATTGTTCGTCTTTACTCCAATTTACGCAGTTTCATCGTCATGATGCATTTATACTCGTATTTCGCGTTGTAGAAACCCCTCCAGTATTTATAAATTGTTTATTGAACGGGCGTCTCTAATCGCAATTCGAACATCTCGATGTCTTTTTGATTTGTGCCTTAGACGGATTTGTAGGCATTTAGTGGGTTGTGGGGTCGCGATGGTCTTCGGTTCCCATGCTAGGGGTGTTACGCTATTTTAGTGCGTCGTCGCCTGTAATTTATAGGCATGCAATGCATACGACCCGCTTTTAGGGTGATGGTCTGGAATAACCATTTTTCGGAAATTTATGTCGACTTTAACATGATAAGTGGCTTCATACTGTTAGGCCAAATTTACATTTAGATGTTGTGAAGGAAGCTTCAGCCAACTAATAGAGTTGGCAAATAAAACAAATGAGATTTTGTCAGAATGATACACAATGCTTTACAGACTTCATCACATGATTTTTTATTGTAGGTGTCATTATTCACGGATCTTTATTATACAACAAAGACGTAAGAAAGGCCCGGTTTATAACACACATTACCCTACATCTTTTGTTCCCTATTTTGTATATAGATAAACTTTTCAGCCTCCAATATTGAGTTCAATCTTGATAACATTTTTAATATTGAATTTAATAACAGTTATTAACCAAAATGATCAGTCGCTGGGGGCTATTCACTGATATATCGCACTATCGGAGCTTGAATCTATTTTTCTTACACATTTAGCTGTTATCTACTAATGAACTTTTAATCGTAAACTTAACCGCATAGCTGGCTCTAAATATTTCTCTTAACAAGCCAGTTAAGAGAAATGCAGCAGCAATTTGTATTCAAATTATTTGTCAAGGCAACTCATTCCCAAAATTGCTTCCAGATTTAGCTTCGAAGGGGTATGTTTCGAGGATACGCCGCCAACATTCCTATCATAGGCAATACCGTCGATGATAGATGTAATAATCTATTAGAAGTGTTTCTATGACCATGTAAGTGAATACAGTGATAGAGTTGTAATGCAAACTAGTCGAGTCGAACGCGATAGCTATAGACATACAGTAAGAAAATTAAATAAATTATAGTTAGATCATCAAATTAACTTGTCGATCTTTGTTTCGAAGTTAACGCCACATAATGTTTTTACTATGCTACGTTCGCGACGTACCTTGAACTTTGTTTTTCATAATATGCTTAATGCTTAGGAAATACTTAGAGATGAAAAAAAAGCATTCAGTTAGTCTACGAGGTGCACAAAACATACATTATTATTTAAGTATCTGAAAATTAGTACTATGCGACACGTTATAGGTAATCAATGTTTTTCTCTATTTAACAGTAAAAAGTAGTAATAAGGTTCATCAATAAGTTTCCAAAGTCGATATAAACATCCTTAAATAACTTAATACTTTTTCCTTAAGTGACAAAGTGTCGTCTTTGAGTCTAGTACTCTAACAGCCGCACTCAGAGACGTTTAAGGGATACTTAAACTATCACTAAGTAAAGATTTCTAAAAGTTGTCTCTCAGAGTCAGTTAATGATTCATTAGTGAGTTTAATCAACCCTTAACTTTAAGTAGCGCCCAACCCTTACTTAACTATTTAAGGAAAGATTTGATGTTTACGATTGAGGTTATCTTACTGTTTTCGTGGTGAATTTGTGTTGCTTTGTTGTTGTTTTTTAGAAAAATGTCTGATTTCAGTTTAGTCAGAGTTTATTGAGTTTGTAAACTATGCAAGAAGGGACGTAGGACCGAGGCGGTATTTACGAGATTATACTGATCCCTTTACAAAATATTCAGTCCAAGAATTTCATGCACGATATAGGTTTACACCTGAAACTGTAAAAAGTGTGATATTAATCAAATGATCAATTTGATTTTAATTTGATTAGATTTTTTATTTAACAACTTTTTTTAACACATATTTATCATTAAATTTTTTTGCAGGCAAAATTTTATGAAATTTCTTATTTTCCTGGAGTGATTGGTTGTATTAATTGTACCCACATCAAAATAAGAAGCCCCGGAGGAATAACTTCAGAAGTGTACAGGAATAGAAAAGGGTGGCTACTCCAGACTTGTTTGACATGACAATGACAATACATAATTTGGAGTTTTGGCGGGAACACGGAAAAATCATGTCGTTGCATTCTATTATTTTCTAAAACTTGTGTTTTTTCTCGAATTAATGATTAATAATGGTGGCGTTTTATTCATTGAGTGTTGAATTCCATGTTGAATTGCCCACACTCGTGCATGTAGCACGAGTGTGGGCAAGTGATATAATGTGGTGAAACATGTCTTTTCGTGTTGTTTTCAAAACTCCGTAGAAGCTCATAGTAAAGTCGCCACAACTTTACTAGGGCATGACTTGGACTCGACTATGACTGGTTTCGTGTGACTGACTGTGATTTAATGACATGTTTGACTTGATTTTAATAAAAGAAACTTGGAAATTCATAAACTTGACACTGGCAGAATGCACAACGTGCGATGCCAATAACTAAGGAAAAAAAATATACATAATTTGACATTGGCTGAAAATAATGCCATAGAGAAAAATGTGGAATGATATATTATATTTGTACGCAAAAAAGTCCTTTAACTTTGTCTTATAATCAAATCTGATAGTAAAAAAACTAGTTGTTACCTAATAATGCATTGAATGAGGATTGTGATGTGTTTTATTGTATATTTGTACTAATTGAAATTTACATTTTGTAGTGCGGCAACACAAACGCTATATCAATATTCTATCGATAGAGTTATTCAGATGTTGCCTCGCCTTACGGATACTTAAATCTGTCATTAACTAATGAACACTTAAATTCTGTCTCTGGGATGAAACGATAATTAATACACTTAAGGTTACTTAGTTAAGTATCATTTAGGACTAATTTAAGGAACCTTTCTGAGTGCGGCTGTAAGCATTGCAACACTGTCATAAACATTTCAAATCAGGGTCCGCTGTTATTGCTAAACTCAATATCTTTTATGGCATCGGGCAATGTTACGGAAGAAGCAATGATGTGTAAGCGCCACACAGCTGCCATCACCGTCCCGATAATGATACTGTTTGTGCATAAAACGCAATGCTTTACCAGAATTTATTCCATTTATTCCTGATGTCTGGAATAAACCGTGTAATTTATTAGTGAATTTGTTTAATGGAATGTTTGTAGTGACTCGTCTTTGTTTGAGAAAGAATAAATCTAGAGACGAATACTTTTAATCATGATAATGGGGTAGAATTTGTATGTTTTTTTTTGTAGGAAAGTCAACTTTTTTGCGGTGTTTAGGTACTCGAGTGTAGGTATATAGTTTTTAGCTTTTGCTAATACTAATTACGTGACAACTTCTCCAGCCTTAAGACAATTATTTTGTATCTGGATTCAGAAATGTAAATGAGTATTGTTATAGTGTATTGAGTTGCAACAGTTGCAGTAAAATAGCTCTTTGTAATGTACCTACAGATATTGAAGCAAGACCATCAATTCAGACATTTTGTCTTGTTTTTAAAGACAGTTAATGTCATTATCCATAGATTTTTTCATCATATTGAGCAATATGGCGGTGATAATTATAGCATTACTCTATCTTCTTTTCATAACTTATGAAACTGATCTGTAAAGTAACTTTTAATGCAAAAAGTGAATTTGGACACAAACATGTCAACACAAACAATTTAGAAGCCGTGTCTATTCATAAGCATTTCTATGCCTCTGGGAATAGAACGGTAAGTTGAGTATATAAATTAGCTGTCAAGGCGCTAATCGCTCTGCCAGGCCGCGATGAAACTTTAGAGTCCATCGGCGGTTGTCTGAAAGGCCAACGTGTATTCAAAAATAGATACACAATAACGCCAGTTATTTGTTATCCTTTTAGCGAAGGCCCCTGAGAGAAGCTCGTTATTTTTAACGAACATCGCTTTCATTGTTGTGTGCTCAAGGATTTTCTTGCTTCTTCGATTTTGTAATCCTGGATCGATAAAGTCTCATGGAATTCGTGTATTTCCGGGATTACGATACTTTTTACCTTCTTCTTAGGGTGTATATCCATTGGGATGGTGGCGAAGTTTCGGTAGTTTTCGGACTAGTACAACTTTTTATTGGTGATAGTCCAGTTGGTACAAAACATCGAACTATCAATACTCTTTAGTATATAGGTCTAAGCTATTTAACGTTATTTGGAAAAAAAATATGTAACTTTTTTTTTTGTTTTGTCACTTACCTGCTTACTTACTATGTTGGAGTGGTGACCACAAAATTAGGCTTGGCCTCCGACAATAAAAGTCAACAGACGTTGTAGCGTTGGGCGATCTCTTGCCACTCAGGTAACTGGAACTCATACAGATCTTTCTCCACGGCATCAGATACTGCTTATATTTGGTCACTGCTCTAACACATTGCTTGCAAACTAGCTCTTTGGTTAATTATAATACTGGACAATTTTACCCAGCAAAAAGTTCCCGCAAATGGAGATGTCCCCCTTAGCAGAGATTCACACGGTTTTGGGGGAAAATGGCCGTCTGGATAGCGCACAATGGGCCAAAATTACTACGTCCGCCGGCGTAATGAGCGCGCCAATGAGATAGCAATAAAATTCGCCTCACAATACGGTCATAATTAGAATTAACTGTCTCATGCCCGCCCACAGCCGATGCCTCTATTTTGGCAGTTTCGCCCCATTGATGTTATCCTTAGCTTTGGAGCCGTTTTTGCCACGACTGTATGTATAATGCTTGCTATCTATTCGATCCATAAACTATGAATAAGGTTTATTTCAAAATAAGACTTAATAATAGTAAAATCATATTGACATTCAACAGAACCCGCTTTGCAAACCTTTTGCGTTTTTGTAACACCAAAATATGTAATATTCTATTCTACTATAAAGATCCTTCTGTGTTTGAGTTAAGGCACAAAAAACACACAGTACTATACAGTATACCTACATACATCTTTTGTAAGTAAAAGAAATATATTTTTCTAGAGAGCTCGTAAGTTTTGTAGAGCCAATTAAATCGGCAGTGTTGCCTTGTTCTTTACTTAAATTTTCGATTGCCCCTCAGACCTTTCATTTAGAGGATTTAGTTAGAATTAAGAGGAACGGTGGAACAGTGAAAGCGTTGCGTTGTTTTCGTGAACAATAAACTATTGTGTTTTATGGACCTAGCTCTTAAATGTAGCGGGGCTTTTGTTAGATTCATAAACATGCAGGGTCTCAAATTTCGGAGCCGTTAGTTCGCCTCTGTTTGTTTTGTAGTGAATAGAGACTGTAATGTACACTGATGAAATTATGTTTGAGGTTTTATTGCAATTTTTAAATGCTCTTTGCTTCTTAATTTTTAATTTAGTGTGGTTAAGTCTGAATTTAGTACAGTTAAATGGTTTTAAGTATGTCCTTATACTGCAACCAGACCCACCGGAGGATGGGCAGCAGCGTCCTCTTGGCTAACGGTGGTGAGAATTCTGCGATCCCCAAGTCGCCTGCCAAGCGTGGGGATTATGGCAACTCCCCTCTATTAAGGGGGAGGCCTTTGTCCAGCAGTGGACATTTAATGGCTGACGACGGCAAATGGTTTTAAGAGCCATTAGTAGTTTAGTACTAAGAATCAATCGGATTATTTATTGCCACTGAAAAGTGGCGCTTAACCCAACCGGACTAACAAGCGAACTTCACAGACTACACCAAAATTGTATATTAAGGCCAGGATATTCCACGTTTCAAGCACATTTTTAATGAGATCTATCATTAGTCTAAAGCTGTATCTGGTAGGGTAACATTTAGCGGATCAAAATTATTGCGGTTACGCAGATTCGTGCGTGTCAAGCATTGGTTTTTTGAAGTTTTTCTCAGATTACTCGAAAATTTTCGAAATTAATAACTTTTCAATCGTAAAATGTTCTCCAAAATACTATTAATATTTGAAGTTTGAAAATTAGGCAATTTATGTTTACCTATGTATGCAAATACATAAATATATACTTATTAAAATTATGTTATAATAAAAATCTCATCACTAGCCAGAAAATGTCCTCCACCTTAAATAATAGGGAGGGGTTGCTATAATCCCCACGCCTGGCAGGCGGCTTGGGGAGCGAAGAATGCTTACCAGTGGCAAACAATCAATGTGGGTGGTTCTAAGCAGTTATGGTTGTAAGTTACCACTGTAACCAAGAAGACGCTGCTGCCCGTCCTCCGGAGGTTCTGGTTGCAGTTTAAGGACATACCCAGGTCCATAGGTAATAATAATCACGTAGGAGCAAATGTGCATCCCATGCAAAAACAGCACAGTAAAATGTAAATACTTTTGTAATTATTTCTGCCATAAATATTATGGCGACGGATACTGGCTCCATTAAATTAGGCAATCCGCCTTTTCTAAATAACGGTGGTCGAAATATGAACTATAGCATTCTGTATAGAGTTATTTACTACCGGAATAACAGTTTAAGAGCAATAGCAGTCGCTTCAGTTATTCGTTATTTCGGTCACAGTAATTGAATCCAATAATGTATGTAAATGTATGCCACAAGATCCAATAAAGTTGTAAAACCCTACGGAATTTTAGTTCAGACACTGTATTGATTTCTAACTTTTTATTGGTTTCAATCATTACCATATTACTATCAGGCCTTATGGTGATTGGGGTAATAAATTAGAATTTTAAATTTATATGGAAACAGTACACTAAGGTAAAGCTATCAATCAATCCTTTTGATATTCAATCTGTATTTTTAGACCCTCAAATTAAGCATAATTTGAGATAAGCCTTTAATTTGTACGTCACGGGTGGGCTCAAGGAAAGTGTAAGCGGTCATTAGCCACTTTTTTAAAAGCTTTTGTACCTTTTGTTTTAAAAGCACCTCGTATTACTCGAATGTAATCCATAATGCATGAGATACTGAGCTCCTCATAGCAATTATGTGTAATAAATCTCAAGTTAGATCAACAGCTGACGCCTAAAATATTTATGATTTTTTGTAAACCAAAATTCTGTAAAAATGTTGCGGTAAGTTCAAAAAGAGTTTTTTTAATATACTCCTTTGATAAAGTGCCACTTCAGTGACCAAAAGTGACTCGACCTCGACTCTGTGACTGGCGTTATCATCCAAAATAAATGACCAATTAAACAATCTAATTCATTCCGGGCGGCCCTTGAAGGGGTGGAAGCATAAATCAACATGCCGTCGAGTGGCGATAAACATTTTTTGACTTCCAAACCAGGTGATAAAAAGTGTCCTCTTTTTGGTCACTGCACGCTAAACCTTCAAAAGGGTGACATTTTTTACCTAAAACAGCTTCTTAATTGTTACTGGCCACCCTTTACGGTTAAGTACGTCCCTTTCAACAAAAAATGGACCTAAATAAATGACCCTAATGAGAGCGTTTAGGACAAAGTCCGAGCAAAAAACTAGTAGGTAGCCGTTATTGCTGATAATGGTTTGATAAGAGAGAAAATATTTGAGTTTGGGACATCACTTAGCTAAATATTTTTTCAACGCATGGCAGCGCTATAAGTGGTAGTTAATGGGGTACGCAAATAGAAGTACTTTTAGATAGATACTTGTGTGTACTGGAGTGCTACAATGCAATGCGGATAAGAGGGTCAATATTTTGATAGTACGCGTGTTCAGAAACATGTGGTTAAACATTGTGCAACGAAACTCTATGTGGTGTTTTAATAGTTCTAGTGCGGTCAGCTTCTCGTGTTAGTGAGCTCTCTCTGCATCGGATCAGGCCAAAAATAGCAAGGAATGAATCAGTCGCTAACTCGAGAAATTCCATAACATCAAAGGCTTGACTTTCGTGGAACAAGTCTTACTCTTTTTCTGCAACAAATCCCCAGGAATTCTCGCCACAATGATTGGGATACTTGCTTTTAAAGATCTAATTGACGCTTACGCTTCTGAGTAAAATGTAAAGCTGTGTAGACCTAATTATTAGTTGATTGCTTTTGATTGATCGCCTAACTTGCCCCCAAAATAAAACGGTTGCAATTTTTGTAAATTTGAAAGTTAAAATGCGGGGTAATGACTCGGAAAATTAGACACTTCGCCTACGGGCGGCGGCGGTGGGCGTGGAGCAAATTATTCCAAGTTTTATTGACGGCTCTCGAGATTTACACGCACAGCTGCCGCTGCCCTGTAGCGGGCGTAAAATTGTGTTGCTCATGTATTTATACCAATTTAACATGTTACATGGCAGACCTTTAGACGTCCTTCTTATTATAAACGTGTAACAAAAAAGGTTCAACCATACTGTAGCGTATGCATGTACTCGTCATTATGAAGAACTTTTACTATGGGGCCAAGCTCGAAACGGCGAAAAAATATCTGCTGTTCATTGACCTTGGACAAAATGTATGGGACAGCAAATATTGTTTTCGCGATTTCAAGGTTGGCCCCATAGTAAAAGTTGTTCATAAAGATGAGTACAGACATGCCCTTCAGTATTGTTGAACCTTTATGTTAAATGTTGTAAACCTATTCAGTAGGTACTAGTCGACAGTCCAATGTCCAACAATGCTGTTGTAAACTGGATCAAAAATAACTTCAGATAATTAATTTGCTTGAGATATTTGTGTTAAAAGGCTATCTATCGTGTAAGGAATTCAAAAGAACAAAGCATGGCATTCTGTTTCTAAGTATAAACTACACATTAAACTTATCTGCTTACCGCAAACTACAATAATTCTCATTAATCGATATAACATATAACTTTTGTGTCTAAATACAATGCTACCGTTTGATTCAGTGTGTTCTGTGACATCATTTGAATAAATGATTACAATATTAAAGAGTATTGATAAAGAAATAAATGCAAACATTTAGATATGCCTACTTACCATAAAATAGATAAAAGTCTAAATTTCCCGCAACGATATTCACTTAGGTACAAGAATAAAAATCATGACAGCTGTTAATACCATTTTTAGGATTCCATGCCCAAAGCGCATTCGAATTTTTAACTTTACTATACTAAATCTAAACACAATTCGATAATTTCGGTAAATCAAATTCAGTGGTGTGTATGTTTCTTTTTTTTTGTATTATAAAATGTGCTTCTAGGATATCCAAGCGTCAGAAAATTTTTGATCTACCTAAATTTATTTCGCCAGAGTAACAAAACTAAAAAGAATAAAATAATATTTTTATTTACAACCTGTCACAAAACTACGGGAAATCATAAAACGGCGTCGAACTTTGATCGGCGACTGGAGCTCGTAACGTAACCGAACTTTTGCTCTTTCTGCCGTTTTGACATCTCTATACCGAACTTCGAAGTTAGTGGCATGCATTATTTATAAATGTTTGGTCTGGCGCTGGTAGTGAAATGGCAAATGCGAAATGTATTCTGATTTTTGATACTGGCACTTTATTGTGCCGGTCAGCATAGGACAGAAAGCATAGATGGATGGATGGAATAGGGTAGATGACTGATGTTTATATCGTTGAAACCAATAGCTTTGATGAAGAATTTAAGTAAATATAGTACGTTTATTGAAAAAAATATTTAAATCTGGTAATAATGTTCTGATATATGAGCGTTTAAAGTTTTTGTTAGAGACAACTCTATCCCTTTCCCACAAAACAAACAACAATGACGTCACGCCTTACTTGTCAGAATAAAATGTAAATGGCGTACAGAGAAGTGACGTCACGATTTGTTGTTTCTTCTCTCTGTCTAGCATGGTATTAAAATGCTTATAAGTTGCTTATTTTTGATCAGATTTTCATTAATCAGCTATATTTATGGGCCACGAATTAATAGGACAATAAAAAAACCTGTAATCTAGCCTATTACATAGGTCCCGCATTACATTAACAAACATGAGTACTTATATTTCAGTTCTATTTAGTGGTGACATGCAATCATACATACTTAGTTATAGAATTTCACAAAGCAGCAAGCTTTAATTTTGTAAGAGTAAATGACAAACTCTTTGACTCAAACTAATATCTATAGTTTAGGTCTTTGGTGTCGGCATGTTTTATTCCCAGTCAACTCTAAATGCGTGAATTTAGAAGGAAGCTAATGTCTTGTTGTTATTAATTTGCTATTTTTATAGGAAAGTAGGTGGCGCTGCTAATTTAATGACATTGATCGTGACGTTGAATGTGCGTTGATGTATTTCAGTTTCTTTAGAATTTATACGGATAAAGATGAAACACGGATTCGCTATTTCGAATCTACTCCACCTTAAGCCGAACATGAGCTAACGACATGATGTTTAAGAATCTACATTAAAACGTAGTTTTGGGCATAAATCATGCACAACTATAATTTATATTTATGTGAGTCAAACAGAAAGCATTAGAGGCCATAACTAGCCTCACTGTGTCCTCTCTGTACACTCTGCGCAGAGTCTGTACAGACTTTTCCAGAAAGCATTATCGAAAGTAAAACGGGTATTTCGTTTCAGATACATAATCTCCATAATTAAAAATATTTAACTAAGCAGCTCCTAATTTAGAAGCATTTGATTTGCACTCAGTATTATATTTCAATTCCCGATTCATTCATAATCTTCGAAAGCCCTCCGTCGACATAATCTCTGTCTTTGTGAAGCCGCTTCCGTTCCATACAATAGATGTATTGCAAACTTCGTGAAATGGGTAAAAATAATCCTCTACCCGAGCCCAATACATCACGCAAACTGTCAGTGGAGACCGCACGAACAAAAATACACCATTGTGTGACAAGCCAACCATTGTCCGAAACTTTGGCAAAAACTTGCGCAATTCCGACAATACGCACCGACGCGACGCAACAAAAACTGCGTAATCCACCCTGAGCTTCAACTGTCTAACATACTTTTCACACTATGTCTGAAACCTTCCTCAATTGTCCATTATAACCGTCGTCAGCTTGTAAATCAACGTCGAGATATTGATGATTGTAGCAATTAAAAAACTAGCAGCATCGACAAATGACGTCCCTGGCGGCTCTTAAATTGGTTCGCAGCGTCTCGGAAGCCTCACTGACAATTAATCAATTCCAAAAGTAGAACGCTTCATATTTTACGAGATTGTAGCCATCAGTCGCGTTGTGTGGGTCTAGCTCATGTCGACACTCGATTCTTACGCACCGTAAATATGGTAGCCCCCGTCATAACAAACATTATTCAAAAAGCATGTTTTCATTTATTTTTGTAATAGCACCCACGGTTGAAATGCTGCCTCGTGTGATCGTGACGAAGCGGAGGTTTCGTGAGACCTTCCTATAAACTTATAAGGCTGCATTGAAAACATTTTCATATGTTTGTCATAATACCACACAACCTATATGGATAAAGTACCGGTGATTTTAAACTTATGGATATTCTATGGTATATTATAATTATGTGGTACGTACCTAATCTTTTTAAAATTATTCTTAATGTACGCTACTCTACGCCAGCGGATACAAAATAACCTGTCTTCTTAGACAAATGAATATCAGTAATATGAAGTAGTCAGGAATATGAGTAACTAACGTCGTTGTATGCTCAGTTGCAGTGTGAACAAACTTACACACAAACCAAAAACACTTTTGTATTTTTGTTATTATTCAAGTTAATGATAAGGAAGGATTAAACATATGGGATAATAAGGATTATTTTTATATTTGTCAATATGTTCTCACAAGAAATTAAACAAGTTCAAAGTAAAAAGCTTATACTATTGTGACAACTAAAATTTACTGTGAATTATAGCTGATACCAAAACGAATCGGATGATTTGCAATAGGTACTTATTTGTTGATCGAGCAAGCGAAGACTTGGAGGGGTATTTCCTCCAAAAAGGGGGGAAGTTTGCTACGGCCCCATTAATCGGCAGGTTTTGAAAATATCGGCGCAACTGGGCAATATTTGGGGCAAATATACAATACAACTCGAAGAAAAATCACTCACAGAAAAAAACATGACATTGTAGAACCTGTATACAACATGGAACAAAAAGGTTCAACAATACTGAAGGGTATGTATGTACTCATCATTATGAACAACTTTTACTATGGGGCCAAACCTGTTATCGCGAAAAAAAACAGCTGTTCCTTACATTTTGTCCAAGGTCAATGAACTTTTAGTACGGAACAGCTGTTTTCGCGATTTCAAGGCTGGCCCCATAGTAAAAGTTGTTCATAATGATGAGTACATACATACCCTTCAATATAATATTGTTGAAACTTTTTGTTACACATTGTATACCGCGCTTTGTGCTCGCGAGGTCTACTATTCACAGAACAACTAGCACATAATTACATAATCCTACATACTTTTTTTTTGGCCTAAGCTTTTATTAACTACAACAAACTACAAAGACTACATAAACTACTGTGCCTACTAAGTACTCAAAAAACAAAATGACTGTATCTAGACTGATGAAAATCTAGAGATACATTAGTCCTACATACTTGCACATACACATACATACATATTCATACATGAAAGTAACTATCCAGCTAACACATAACATTATCTATGTAGTTCCATCTTAATCTTCAAACGCTGTTATTAGGTTGACTTGCCGAGCTCTATGTGAAGAGTAAACAAAAAGCCGCTAGTCCGTTTGCTAAACTTATCTCGACTGCGCCTTCCAAGTAAAAGAGTCAACAGCCTTATAAAATCTTTGAGCTGCATACGAGTAGGTACTTGTAGGACTTGGATACCTCACATTCATAGTTTGCGACAGTGACACAACAAAATGCGAGCCTCCAAGAAAATTACCACTTATGAAAGGAAGTGCAGACCACGTTTTTAGATGCGGTCGTCGTCGCCAGCCATAAGACGTCCACTGCTGGACGAAGGCCGCCCAATAGCCCCTCTATTAGAGGTAGAGGTACTTACACAATTTGAATGCATATGCTGCGGTTTTGATACATCATCATAAACATCAACAGCCGGAAGACGTCCACTGCTGGACGAAGGCCTCTCCCGTAAAGCGAGGTGTTGCCATAATTCCCACCTTGGCAGGCGGCTTGGGGATCGCAGAATGCTCACCACCGTTACCCAAAAGAACGCTGCTGCCCGTCCTCCGGTGGGTCTGGTTGCAGTTTCAGGACATACCCAGGTCCAGATGCGGTAACGACAGGGATATAGAAACTTTTCTATTGTTTAATGGGTATTCTGTTAGAGGATAAAATCGTGCTTTTTACACAATAAATAAAAGATTTTAAATTCAATTAAATAAAAAATAAGACCTTAATATTTGGCCAGGTTTATTTGCTTTCAGACAAACAGATTTGCCAACTTAGAACTATAGATAGAACACAGAAGTAGTCAGGAATAGATAACTTGAGTCTTTTGCATTGCTTTCTAATTTATTTTTCGTCTATTGGCATTTTTTTTATTACTCTTTAATCTTTCGATTATTAGATTAAGTTTGTAGTCTATCAGAACACCTAAAATTTAAGCTTACCGATTATATATTTTACAAATAAACGCCATGTTATTTCAAACATTTTGTAGTGTAACGTCCGCCGAATAACTGGCAAAGGTGTGGTACACCCCCAGTACCACACCTTTGTCAGTTATTCAACCGCCAAGCAGTAGTGTGCAACATTACTGTGTTCCGGTTTGAAGGGCAATGCTACCAGAGAACTTACTGGGTATGAAGAGATTTAACATCTAATATCTCAGGATTGTGTTCGCAAGTTCACAATTCTAGCACTGCTACTGTTAGTGGCAGGCGTGACGCTTACCACCAGGCGAACGTCTTGCACGTCTCGTCCCTTGATTGTATATAAAAAAACTGTTCTAAATATACAAAAATACATCCATAGCCTAAATAATTGTGAGTTTATCACGATCGCAATCGTCTTCAGTTGTAATGTGAAACAGTAACTGTTGTGTCGCTGTTGCGATTTGTGAATTAGACCAGGCTGCTGCAAAGGCTACTTTTATTGGTTTATCCACAGCATATTGATTGTCTTTTCACTCGCATCGACATTTTAGTGTAAAACAAATAAAGCGCTTTAAAAATTCCGCTCCACTTTCACAGTCTATTCCAATCAACCTCTCTCGTACAGTTTTTTATTGCATCGCCACTGAACGTAAGCTTCAGATGTTACAATATAATCCATTGTTTATAGAACGTACATTTTTCGGCTAACCACAGCCTGTCATCGTTCAAGTGGCGATAAATTATGAACTTAACCTTGGTTTGAGTTTGTTTTGGTTAACGTTTGGTTTAGTCTACTTTAGACGCATATGTGGATCGTGAGAACCCTTTGCTTTGAAGAGGTTAGTTATACTTACATACTTGACGTTGGATTTCCTTAATATGTTTATTTTAAACGTTAACAAGCTTTGAACTTATTTGACCGCAACTTCAAAATGTTTGTCAAACAGAGCTTTTGAAATAGATGTGATTATTTGAGTTTGTGATTTATTTTACGTTTTGCTTATACAAACAGTAGCTAGCTAGAATTTGGAACCTCAAGACGTTTATAATACACTAGAGGTCGCCCGCGACTTCGTCCGCGTACGGAAGAAATTCGGCCCGCTCCCAAAATTCACCAAATAAACTAAATCATACACCACTAAACACTCAATCATCACTAAACACTAAATCATCCCGAGCAATTTTTTTTGCCAAACAAAACATAGTTAGTTATACATGAACTAAATAGTATTAATTACAACATTCAAAGGGTAGGTAGGTACCTCCTAAACTTTTTGGCCCTACTTAAAAACGCCGTTTAAAGTTAAACGACGTTAGTTTCATCTGCACTTAGTCGTTTGTTAACTTAAGCAACGTTTCTAAATAGGGTCTTATATGCCCTTAAAGCCTTAAACTTAAGCAACGTTTCTAAATGGGTCTTTTATGGCAATTTTTATGGGTGACATATTTTTTTCAGAATATTATGATTTTAAAACCAAACTACTGAACCGGTTTCGATAAAATTTATATGGAAACCTTTGAAGTATGACCTACTAATCAAAAAAAGAACCTTTATAATCAATTCATAATTGGCGGAGAGATCGCGTAACACATATACAAAAAAAAAATACAGTCGAATTGAGAACCTCGTTTTTTAGAGTCGGTTGAAAATATCCTGATTCAGGATTATTCGATATGCAAAGCTCAGTTCAAATCAGAATTACGAGTACATTGATATTGAATCAAGTGAGACTGGCTTCAGTTACTTCCATTTACAGTTGAGCTAACATTATACAAGTTTGTAAATTAATATCGGTTTCCCATCAAAACATTATCGCTTATTCCGCAATTCTATTCCTGTTCAGATTGGACTTGAGTTCCATTTGAGATTATCGCGGGTTGTAATTACCCTGAGATTGAACTTCAATGCAACGAATTCTGTTTACTTATTATCTTTTTTAACGTGATTAGATTGAGAAAGTGAGTTCAGATCAAAGATTACGAAAGATGCGCCATCGCGTAATAAAACAACGTTTGAATATGACCCCCGTGCCGTCATGTTTACGAGTTGCGTCGGAGTGCGAAAGAAGATAGCACTTTTATGAGAGCAAAAGGGATAGCGCGCGTCTCGTTTAGTGAGCAGACAGGCGAGACAGTCTTTAGAGCCATCTTCACGGGGCCATTTTAGGGGGCGATATGACATATCTCCCTCCTTATATATATAATATCATTGGTTCAGATGATTTGATATAATAACAGGAATTTATGTCAGACGAGATGACAGTCAAACGCAAGCCTATAATAGTAAAAAATATATATTGGGGGACATTTTACACACAGCATCATCTAGCCCCATACTAAGCAAAGCTTGTAAATGTAGGTAAAATTTAGAAAAATATTCAAGTATGCTGTAAGAAACTGGAACTACACTTTTTACGGACTTACATAGAAAATCTACACCAACTCAAAGGTTATCATTGAACTCTTTCACATCGATGTGAATGATCATCATCATCACCATTCATTGTTGTTTTGGTTTGTTTGTCATATTACACTCTTTACAATGAGATAGTAAAGTAATAATTCTGTGGATAACAAAATATACATTTTATCGCAAGCATATCAGATCTTAAAAACGATGTCATATTAAAAATTAAAAACAAAGCGAACTGCTTTAAGTCAATAATAGAGTAGAGTGGACTTATTGATAGAAGCCAAATAATTAGTAGAGTAGCGGTAGGACTTAATAGTAGTGGTAGAACACTACAGTAGAGTCCGCCTGGGGTAATACCACACGTTTGTTAGTTATTCGACCGCCATGCAAGCATTACTGTGTTTCGGTTTGTAGGGTTACCAGAGAAATTATCGAGCATAAAGAGATTTGACATATTATAATATCTCAGGGTGACGAGTGCAGTACGTCGCAGGATTGATTTCGCTAGATCACAGTTCTGGCACTGCTACGCTATGTGCAGGCGTGACATTTACTACCAGACGATCGTCTCGCTAGCTTCGTCTCACAGTACCATTAAGGATGTTAAGGAGGTGGATGTAGCTGCACGCCAGCGGTCCCTCATATACATGACATTTAATGCTTCATCATCATCATCATCATCAGCCCGGAGACGTCCACTGCTGAACGAAGGCCTCCCCCCCCCTCCTTAATGCTTATATAAATTTTAATATATGTAATTAATCACTCAATAAAAAAAAAAAAATGACATTTGAATTTTTTATTTTCTAGTAGGTATATTTATTGTGTTTTTATTATTATTCACATATTTATTTTCTTTCTTAAATACAAGTTTTTTACAATATACATTTAGAAACATAAATATTATAAAAAACCTAAACCTAGAGTGCCGCCAGCAGAGGAGTAGGGCTCAAGCTGCCGGTTGTTAGGGCTGCAGAGTGAGGAACCTCCTGACAATGCGTGCCGTGTCAAGGACCACTGCCTTTTGTATCTGACCCTTGACCCAACCGCCCAGCGAGAGCTTCTTGCTACCTTTAGTCGAAGCTCTACGCTATAAGACCGTTCGCTGAAACGACTATCAGGACAATGATGAAATGATGATGACTATTATTATTAAAAAAACCTAAGAGAACTGAAGCCTAAAGCTTATTTTTTAATTAACACGTAAAGTAACACATTTAATAGCTGACCATTACGTCATATCCGTTATCACGTTTTATTTGTTTGTTGCCAAGTTTACATTACATCCTTTATCGTAGTTTATTGGAAGTTTCAGCCGATATTTATAACATGTGTCGTGGCTATCTTATCGGTACAAACGGTGGCTACTGTGAGATTGTTTTGTAAGTAAAAGTTGTCATATAAATATCTCGTAATTTATTGGTGTTTTCTTATCAAAGGATTTGAGACTAGTTTACTGGCTTTATATTGATAAGTAGAGATTCTCTAATGCCGCCGGAATGTTTCACGTTATCACGTGACACTAACAAAAAGTTGTTCTTATTCCTTTCTAAAGGTTAAGAAATGATCAATTTTCACATCGTGTATCAGGGAATCAGATTGTTTTACGTATCTTGACGCTATCTTTACTCTATCTTACTTTATCTAATTTTTACCGTATCTAATTAAACAAAAAAAATTGCATGATAAAACTTGGACATTTTTGAAATATAATTATTCTTGACAAAGTTTTACCCACGCTTTTTTCAAAAAGCGTGGGTAATATTTTGACAATAACGGTAACGGTTTTTTTTTAACATGTATGTTGACTACATTACATGAATAAAACGATTTAATGTGTCTGTGTGTGTGAACCATCAAACAATGTCGGTAACCGTTTAAAATTATGTTTATGTTCACAATATTCAGGTCCTTAATATAAAAAAGTAAGTTTTCTATGATTATTTACCATGATTTTGTTGGCTGGCTTTGAGTATTCTGATAGGCCTCTTTAGACCTAATACTAGTATCTATTCGATTCGTAGAATACATTTTTGTGTTTCCTCTCAGCTAAACAAATATATACAAATATTTTGCTCTAGATTTCGAACATGTGCGATCGCAATAATTGCCTGAAATATTGAGAGCTACATAATTTATAAATAGAAAAACAATACATCTGATATTGCTTATTGTAAACGATGATGTTAGCGTCTCGCCAGCTAACCTACTATTACTAAAAAACGGCTTAAATAGAGTGGAAGAGGCTGGAAATAACGAACAATGGACTAAAATAACGGGTTGTTTGTTCCTTACTCGTATATTACTCGTCCTTCGTACTAATTATTCTTAACTCAACCTTTTTCTACTTCAACTTATCCGACAGGTTTTTAATAATTTTATTGCTCTTAATTCATCTTTTTCGTATTCTTTACTCATCCCACTTCATTTTTTTTTATAAATACTGTTGCAAATCTAATTTGAGACCCTACGATTCCTACCTCAGGGCAGCTTTATAAAGAAAAGTCAATAGGAGTCTGAGTAGCGATTGCCTTTTTAATGATTCTTATTATCCAATTTAACACACACGAAGAACAATTCAGGTTTAACAGTTACAGTAACAGTCGGTTGCCGTTTACAGTTTTCTTAGGTCTATGATAAAAATAAGGTTAAGGTAACCTAGGTTCTTAGAGACTAAGATTACAAAGTATTCCTACTGGATGCCAACGTGGTGAGATGGACAAAGAGACTAACCCGGCTAGCGGACGGGAAGTCGAGGTGCGTAGGCTAACTCCTAACGTGCTCGAACCTTCGCGAATGTTCGTAAGTAAAAGAAAAATGGGCGCCACCTGTCGATCCGTAGAGACTGGAGAAGTTACTTGGGTTATCCACGAGCGCGCGGGAGCGGGCGCTCGTAGCTGAAGTGGGGCGTCGCCGTGACGACACGCGGTCACGGGCGGCACGCGGTGTACGGGCTCGGAGCCGGCGTGCTGCGGCCGGGGCGCGAGTCGCGAAGCGGCGCGAAGCGGCACGAAGCGACGCGGCAGCCCCGAGAGGGAGCCCGTACGCGGTGAATACCGGCCAATTAAAAAAAAAAACCCTGGAAAGCATGGGGGCTCCAGTTAGATTTAGTTAAAAATAGATCCACAGCGGAGGTACGCGATAGCGGTAGCGAGGCCTGGAAGAGGTCTCGCCGGCCTAGCCGCGTGGCAGGATTGCCACGTTCACGTTTCACTAACTTTCCGAACTTAAACGGGGAGGTGATCATCCGCACTGATCAAGGATAAACTGTGGGTACTTACCGTTTAAACGGGTTGGAAGGCACGCGTGCGAAGCGAAGTCAGGACGCGGCTTGGTCGGCTCAGGCCGTCGGGAAGGCTGTAAAATAAATTGGGGAAGTTAGCAGGGCGTTTGAAGGGCGACATGGCACCGCTGTTAGTCGGCGATCCTCACCTGGGGTAACCCCAAAATACTGTAGGGAGGTCCGGGACCACAGCCGTACATTGTGGTCGTGAATTGCGACCCAAGCAAGGCATCGCCTACCTGGGGACAAATGATCACAATCTCAAGCCCGGACCAGGAATGGAAAAGATGGCACCTCACGCAACCGATGAAACAAAAGTGCGTAGTTACCTGCTTCCGGACCTCAGGCTTGATTTGGCAGGCGATGACTCGCAGGAATGCAGAAATAGGTCGACAAATTCTTGCAGCGAGCTATTTATAGACTTGCAATCCGAGGGTTGTCTGCTCCGCTCAACTTAAACTCCCAATGTTTCACGTAACCCGCGTTCAGTAGAATTCACACACGGCGCGACCGATTTGGAAGAGAGTGGGTCTAAAAATTCTCCCTATCACCGCCGACAACGAGAGGGAAGCGAGAAAATTAGACGGTGATCTTTCCTGTGGGTTTTGTTTTGGGAAAAACTAATTTCTCCCATTCAATGTTCCCACTTGTAACACTTAGGTCTGTCAAGTGTCAACCCGACAGACTGTCGGTGTCAATCTGACACTGACAGACAGTAAGTGTGAAGTTGGTTGAAAAAATATATGTCGGCCGGTCCCTCGCGGCTTTTGGCCGAATCGGCCGTGTCTCCGGTGTTGTAGAAAAACGCGGCATATTCAAAAAAGCAGGGCGTAACAATACCACGGTTAACTACATAGCTGTTTGCAAAAAAAAAACAGTATAAACTTCATAGGAAATTGATATCGCCAGATTATGGTGGGGCAATGCGGGCCCCTAAAATGAGTGGACTGTATTTTTTGGTTTGAAATATTGGTGCAACAAAACAAGAGAAGGATGCGGATTAGACAGGACAGCACTTACGTGATATTCCTCGGTCCTTTCCCGATCCCGGGAGACGCCTGCGAGGCGTGCGGTACCTTCGCTACGCACACACGCACTTTTGGGAATCTGTTCACTTGTACACACCAGATTTGGGGGCGAATCACAGTTTAGTATTATGGCTAGATCTCAATGATCGGCGAGACCACCCTTTCAATATACGTGGTCGAGTGTCCTTGTCCGCAGCGCGGGGGTTGCAAATTAACACGAGATGCGATGCGCGCGGAGATCGACGAAACACTGGTTTTTTGTGCGCATCGCATTACCCACTATAGTTTTTTGCTAAGTAGGTATGTCCCCGACCGTTCAAGTATATATGTACTTGATAGTGCTGTTTAAGGGTAAGGTAGAAAAATAGGAAATGCACCAAAATAATTAGCAAAGCTTAAATTAACATAATCTGGCGTAACCATCCACCCGCCCTTAAAGGGTCACCTTTAAAACAATTATAAGGTGAGAAAAGGAGCTCCATTTATTGGAGATGAAATAACGCTCAATGCGTATGAGTAATTTATAACGGCATGGGGAAATATAACAAATATAATATAGTATAGTACAGTATGATTAAGTGTAATATATAGTATAAATTTATGTGTTAGAAATAATAACTAACCTAACCTGCGAAGCGATACTACTGCGACGGAAGAGGACATAAGCGAACGACTGGACGGAGGTAAGTTCTCCCGGCAAGTCTCACAGTCGCTACCCGTATAACACCATCCTTAGAGGGATGTACTTTCTCTACAATTGCTAAAGGCCAGGCTAGGGGCGGTACATTATCATTGATCACAACGACGACAGTTCCCGGAGTGATCGGAATGGAAGGAGTATTCCACTTTTGCCTAACCTGTAAACCGTGCAGATATTCTATTCTCCAGCGGTTCCAGAAAGATTGGACCAAGTTGTCCAATAACGCATGCCTATGAAGTAAGCTGACTTTATCAGTGCTTACATCAGGCGCTGGCAATGAAAGTAGAGGCGCAGTATGTAAGAAATGACTCGGCGTAAGAGCTGAAGGCTCCGCAGGGTCTGAACTAAGTACTGTCAGCGGGCGTGAATTCAATAAACACTCGACCTGCGTGAGAACAGTACAAAGTTCTTCGTAAGAAAGGAGTTGCTGTCCGATGACCCGGAACAGAATCGATTTCGTAACCTTAATCATACTCTCCCAACAGCCACCGAAGTGCGGCGCGTTGGGACATATGGGCTTCCAGGTTATGCGACTCTCTGCGCACTCGTGCTCTAGTTTCGGGTAATACTCATCCCTAAGAAACTTATAGAGATCACGGAGATACGAAGCAGCGCCCTGAAAGTTCGTAGCGTTGTCGCTATGAAGGACTTTTACAGGTCCTCGTCTAGAGAGGAACCTCTTGAACGCGGCCATGAAGCTGGGAGTACTTAATGACGTAGCAACTTCAAGATGGCAGCTACGTGTGGTCATACACGTAAAGCATACTAACCAAGCCTTTTCGCTATGCACGCCACGACGACGCACAGGCGTATAGGCAATCGGTCCTGCATAGTCACAGGCCGTTTCAATAAACGCTTTAACAGCTGGACGTGTACGTATATCGGGCAAATCGGCCATAAGTGGATAAGTCGGACGCGGCTTGAGACGGAAACAAGTATTACACTTATGTACTCTTTGTCTCACAAGGCGGCGTGCTGACAAAATCCAAAACCTTTGTCGAAGCAGCGACATTAAGGTTTCAGGTCCAGCATGTAAATGTTTTACATGATAATAGTCAATAATCATGTTCACTACATGATCATTGCGCGGCAAAATAGCTGGATGCATCTGAGCATATTCCAGCGTCGAGTTGACAAGGCGACCGCCCACGCGGATCAAACCGTTGTCAATGAAAGGCCTTAATCGATTGAAAGCCGGAGAACAAAGTTGGTTGTTCTGAATTTTACTATAGTCCTCTGCAAAGTACTGACCTTGCAGAGCGGAAAGCATTTTGTTTTCAGCAAAATTTAGTTCCTCGGCAGTCACTGCAGTAGTGCTGCGGCGGGGTAACAATTTTGTGAATTTACAAACGTACACAATTATACGCAGTAACTTACTCCACGACGAAGTGCGGAGAGCGAGCTCGTATAAAGCACAGTGCTTTACAGGCGTGCACACAGTGTGCATTATAACCTTCTGCTCTGGTATGTCAGTAATAGACTGCCCGTCTAAGCTCTTCAGGGGCCACTCACGCGGATTCAAGGTAGCCCACGGAGGACCATGAAGCCACAGGGGGTGCGAGACGAGTTTCTCGGGAGTCACACCTCTTGACAAAATGTCTGCGCTATTTTCAACACCGGGACAGTGGAAGAACTTATCAGGAGAAATATTTTCCGTTATCTGTACGACGCGGTTAGCGACAAACGTCTGCCACCTGTGCGGCGAGCTTTTAATCCAATATAATGCAACCTTAGAATCAAGGAAAGCATAGGTATTTATAGGTCGGTCAGCGTAGTAATCTTGAACTGTACGAAGCAACTTAGACAACAGGAGTCCCCCGCACAGTTCGAGACGCGCGATCGACATTGGTTTAGTAGGCGCAACCTTACTTTTTGCACATACTAGGCGCACAGTGTTACCTGCAGCAGAGCTGACATGCAGGTACACTACGGCGCCGTAAGCATTAAGACTGGCGTCGGACAACCCTAGGAGGGTGACGTCACAGTCTTCATATACACCCACATGACGTGGTATACGTAGTTTATTAAGTGCCGGTAATTCGGCGCAAAACTGCTTCCACATCTTAATGATGTGTGCCGGTGGAGTTTCGTCCCAGTCCAATTGCAACTGCCAAAGAGATTTTATTAATATCTTTGCGTAAACAATGGTAGGGGCAACGAAACCCATTATGTCCCACAGGCGAGCGACGGCAGACAATATCGTGCGCTTAGTACACGTCTCATCGCTCGGCGCGGAAATTTTAAAGTAAAACGCATCATCTTCAGTAGACCAATGAAGGCCTAGGATTTTATTTGCCGATTTATCAAACTCCACTTCAGTAGGGAGTTTGTGCGTGGCTGGAATATTGTCCAATACCGCGCGGGAACTACTATTCCACTTAACAAGGTCCCATTGTGCGCCCTTAAACAGTTCAATTAGCTGGTGAGACGCGGCGACTGCCTCACGCTCACTGGGGAGCGAGAAAGCAACATCATCCATATACAGAGAAGATAGTACAATACTACTAGCAAGCGGAAACTTCGCACCATCGTCCTGGACGAGCTGAGCGACCGTGCGCAGTGCATGGTACGGACTCGACGATAGGCCGAAGCACACGCGATTGAATTGATAAAGCACGAGAGGATCTTGCGGGCTGAACCGATACAAGAAGCACTGATAACGACGATCGCCTTCACGCATAATTATTTGCAGAAATTGCTGACGACAGTCCGCGGTCATGGCTACTGCATGCAAGCGAAAGTTTAAAATAATTTTAAATAAATCACCCTGCAGGTTCGGACCTGAATGGAGGATGTCGTTGAGTGACCGCCCGGAAGTGGAACGGCTACTCGCGTCCAGCACTATGCGGAGCTTTGTCGATGCCTTATCGTCGCGAACGACACCGTGATGAGGAATTACGTATATCGGCGCAGGGTCCTGTGAATCATACGGCGGTGCGGGAGATACGTAATCTTTCGCGAGGTAATCATTAATGGCGTCATCATATGTCGCCCTCAATTTAGGCGAAGCTTCAAGCTTTCTTTCAAGGCATATGAAACGCTTACGAGCTGCGTCTATAGAATTCCCTAGAGAATACGGATCGTCCTTGAATGGCAGTCCGACTACGTATCTGCCACTAATGGGATCACGTGTAGTAGTTGACGCATAAAAATCCTCGCATTCAATATGCGTAGGATGCTGAATGGGAGCGGAAGGAAGCTCTTCCAGTTCCCAGAAACGCCTAACTAACGAGTCAATATCGGTAGGCCCTTGAACGAGGCAACATGTCAAGGCTGCACTGATACTCGTTGTAGGTATGGTGGGCGCTTGACCTAACAAAACATAACCCAAGACCGTGCGCAATGCAACGGGTGAAGACTTCTCGCGAGAAGCATGGAAGTCTGGTAATAATAGGTGCGGAAATAGGGAAGCTCCAATTAACGCATCTATTCTAGCTGGTACGCCGAAGTTGGCGTCCGCCAGAGGTAGACCCTCCAAGTGTGATAGGACAGACGTATCTACCACAGCTGTAGGTAACAGATCCGTTACCGTTTCGACAACGAGGGGCGAAATATCAAAATTTATGTTATCATCAAAACGAGAATGAAACTTTATATCAACCGAGTTAGTCTGTAAAACCTTCTCTGAACCACCAAAACCTCTAATAATAGTACGTTCCGTGTTCTGAGAACGAATACCTAACCGATCGCAACATTCCCTTGTTAGGAAATGGCTCTGTGCGGCCGAATCTAGCAAAGTCCGAATTATATGGCGCTTACCATCAGAACCGTATACGGCAACCTGAGCAGTTGATAATAATACAGTATTATTAGCAGTATTCTGCCGCGGCGATGCGCAGGAATCTTCGTTCGTAGTGCACAGTGCTACATCCGAACGCGCTACTTCAATAGGTATTGTAGCAATAGGTGGTCTACGGGATTCATTCGCTTGATGCGCCGGCGGCGACAACACGTGCACAGCGCGCGCGGCGGGGAGCCCGGAGCCCGCACCTGATATCAGCAGCGCGCGGCCGGCGGCTTCCGCGCGCACGAAATGAAGCTTTCCGTGATGCGCCTTAGCACAAACCTTGCAATTAGGTTTCACAGAACAACTTGCAGCTTTATGATTGAGTGCCAAACAATTTACGCACGCATTATTATCTTTCACGCATCTATAACGTTCTTGAGGAGTTGCGATTTTATTGAAATCAGCGCATTTATACAAGTGTGAATGCGTCGCATTGGCGCATAGACACTTGTAACCCGTAGGTACAGACTTATCAATCGTATTTACATAAGCCTGATACTTAGGTAATTTAGACGAAGTGCCAGCAGTAGGCTTTTTATTATTATTTGAACGAACGTTCGAACCGCAAGTAGTTCGCTCAAATACCTTTGCACGAATCGTGATAAATTCGACGAACTCGTCAAAGGTCGGTATTTTCTTCCCATATTTGGTTTCAAATGCGCGAACTGTTTCCGAGTCTAATTTCTTAAGAGCAATATGCAATAAGATAAGGTCAGATAAGTTATCAAATTTTAGATTCTTTAAGGCGCTCACTGCGCTTGTAAAGTTATCAGTAAACGAATCGAAGTTAGCTGCAGAAGCGTCGTGAAAAGGTTTGAAATCAAACATTTGAGTTAGATATGCCGAAATAAGCATTCACTTATCATCGAATTTTTGGATGAGAGTCTGGAGAATCAATTCATAATTTTCAGCACATGGAGTAATACCTGAAATCGCAATTTTCGCTCGCCCAGTTAATTTAGGCAAGAGATAATACAACTTATCGCTTGGCGTCAGCAACTGATTATCATGAACAGTAGACTTGAAGGTCGCGTAAAACATCGGCCAAGATTTTATTTCACCATCGAATTCCAGAAGCTGTATCGGAGCCAATTTAGGCCTAGCCTTATGCAACGCAGAGGAAGCATCCCGCGACTGAACACCGGAAGTCGCGTATTGAGATTGTATTCTCTTTATTTTACTATACAGAGACTCAAAGGCAAAAAGGCATTTATAATCGGGCTTCGCTGTTGGATTTAATTCTAACATGCGAACATTATAATTATCGACAATGTTTTCGTATTTATCGCGTAATGAATCGATCTGTGAGGACTCATCCAGAAAACGTTCCCTGTTTGTCTCATTCGTGTGAATATCTGACGCGGAAGCTAAATCATAACATTGCTGTACTATTTCGAATATCGCTTCACGTTTCGATAATAACATTATTATCTTTGCATCGGTCTCTGCATCTGCATAATCTGCGCCTTTCTTTTGCGACATTTTCGCTAGTTTTAATTACAATAATTTACTAAATAAAACTATGAAGCAGATAATAATAGAAAACTCGATGCAACGATAGGAATGTCACACGAACAAATAATATAAAAGGTATATACGCCAGTTACTGATAAGAAAGTGGTTAATATTATACCGTTAAGTTTAGTAGACAGGTGACTTTAACAAAGTACAAAAATCACTGATAAAAATATGGTCATTATTATACAACCAAATTATGTAGGTTATCGTAGTAACAAGTGAGAGCGCGATATCTATGCGCGCTGTACCGCTGTGCCTGCGACGGTCGGACTTCGCTACGCAGTCGTATAATATCGAACGATATGCGAGATCCGCGGGCGTCGGAGTCACGTAGGCACGAGTTAAATACAAACCGAGGGTAGTAGTGAAAACATGCGGAAATCGCAATGAAAATGTTTTCAACTTGATTATTTTGGTTATAAAAATACAATATTTATGTAAAATATATATAGATATGCGTAGATAAATATTATATCTAGCTAATTTAATGTCTAGCTCAATGCTTACGACATAAATAGGGAGATTTATAGTGATGCAAAAAGATGACGCAATGTATATCTATTTTTTATCACGTTAATTTTATTCGCAATGAATAAATTAGATTACTAGGGCGTATAATATATCCTAGTAAGTGGAAATAAGCCAGAACGAGTATCCGGCTCGAAGGATAAACTATGATATCGCCAGATTATGGTGGGGCAATGCGGGCCCCTAAAATGAGTGGACTGTATTTTTTGGTTTGAAATATTGGTGCAACAAAACAAGAGAAGGATGCGGATTAGACAGGACAGCACTTACGTGATATTCCTCGGTCCTTTCCCGATCCCGGGAGACGCCTGCGAGGCGTGCGGTACCTTCGCTACGCACACACGCACTTTTGGGAATCTGTTCACTTGTACACACCAGATTTGGGGGCGAATCACAGTTTAGTATTATGGCTAGATCTCAATGATCGGCGAGACCACCCTTTCAATATACGTGGTCGAGTGTCCTTGTCCGCAGCGCGGGGGTTGCAAATTAACACGAGATGCGATGCGCGCGGAGATCGACGAAACACTGGTTTTTTGTGCGCATCGCATTACCCACTATAGTTTTTTGCTAAGTAGGTATGTCCCCGACCGTTCAAGTATATATGTACTTGATAGTGCTGTTTAAGGGTAAGGTAGAAAAATAGGAAATGCACCAAAATAATTAGCAAAGCTTAAATTAACATAATCTGGCGTAACCAGAAATAAAAAGTAGTTCAATTAGAATATTAAGCTTCCAAAATGTAAAGATTTATGTGCCTAAATAGGTACGACTAAGTTATCATCTCTACAAAATAACTAGCTTTACTATTACCTACACTAAGTAAATTGAGGTTGTGTAAGTCGTATTCTACCATAACAATATCTAGTTCAAATCAATAAACATCCAATAACCCACTCGAAATGAACGGAAGTTGTCAAGAGCAGTTGAGCCGAGATAAACTAATTCTAACTAGTCAGGAGTTAAATCAGGGTCATGTACTCCCGACTCAGTGTTACATTGTATAATATCATTATGTAACATATTATATGTTATTCAAATTCAATCTAGATAATTTATTTTATGTTGCTCAATGTCTAACGTATATCTTTGCGTAGCAATTTTCGGCCTTACTTAAAAAAACTTTTCAACCGTTAGTCACTGCTTAAGATGCTCTGCCATCTTCTCTCTGATGTGAAGTTGCACGTGCTAGAAAAGGACAGAGAAGTTTAAGCAGTGACTAAGAGAATCGAGATTATTTTAGGTAAGGCCGATAATGTTTAGGCCTTTGCCTCTCATGCTGGTAGATACTTAAATTAAAAATTTCAGATAAATACTAACCGTCATATTTTATGCATAAAACGCTAAAACGTATTTCAAAATTATTTTAGTTAAAAAGTGTTTTATCAAATTTCTATCGAATTACGATTTGAGTTTGAAAAAAGAAGACACAATACTTTTCAACTAAAATAGGTTCGAAATACTTTTTAGTGTTTTAGGCATAAGTAAAAAAGTAATTTCGTATAGGCTGAGTGGCCAGCCCTAGTGTCAGAGTTAATGTGCCGCCCGAAGGCCTCTGACATGGCTGACGGTTGTTGTTATAGAAACTAGACAAACAACCGGGACCAACAATTTAACGTGTCATCCGACCCACGGTTTTAGGCATAAGACGGCTAATATATAGTTTAAGAAGAAATACATTAAGTATGTTAGTGTTACTTACAGATACGCTAAAAAAATACGCGGGTTCTTTTAGTACTAAACAAAAAAGGTATTTTTGTTTACCTATGAAGTTACACAAATATCTTACCCTCAATTTTTTTTCTCTTAAATCTAGGTTTTTACTAAATAAAAATTAATTAAAAACGAAAAAACATCATGAAAAAAACACGATCATAAGGGGACGCCGGAACAGAGCAGCACCCAAGCTATACCTATTTAAGTTAGGGCTGCATGGTGTGGAACCTCCTGGCAATGACGTGGCTTGTCAAGTTAGACATCACCAAATTATTACCAAATATCTTCATTATTACCCTTATGCCAATTTTAATAAACATACAGCCATATTGCCACTTACACTGATTTTCATTTAAAGTTGAGTATTTGTTTCCGATTTACTGTAATAGTTTTTGAAAGGGATCAGTTGAAGAGCTGTCAATTATAATGGAGAGATGTGGGGAGTTATCACTGACAGTTTCTATAATCCCGTTTAACAAAAAAATAAATAGCCAAATACTCCTAAATTTGGGTTGTCTAACACAAATGTATCAAGATAACCAAATACCAAAAGTCAAGGAATATCATAATTTTATCACGATAGGAAACCCAAATCTCTATTGAATACAAGGCTTATTAAATTATTTATATATTTTTTTTGTATAAGCAAGGTTTTCCTTGTAGGTATAGAAAAAAATATTTAAAAATATGTCTCTAAATGTTGGATGTTCTAAACTAAAATTAATATGATAACATTTTAAATAATGCATTTTGACTGCCTTATAGCTCAGTTGGTAGCACGTCTGCCTTCAGAGCTGTAGGGCGTGGGTTCGATCCCCACCCAGGGCAAACATTTATGTGACGAACATAAATGTTTGTTCTGTGTCTGGGTGTAGTATGTATTATAAGTATGTATTTACAAAGAAATAGTATATAAGTATTCTATCGGCTATCTAGTTTCCATATTACAAGCTTTGCTTAGTTTGGGCTAGATGGCGCTGTGTGAATAATGTCCACCGAAATTTATTTATTTTAAATTTGTTTATGTAGCTTAAACTGAATTGAAAACGACAGTAGGAATTTTATACCTGACAAAAATACTTTATTTCAAAAATTAACGGCTAAAGGAACATAAATAAAACTAAAAAAGACAAAAATAAAATATTAAAATCCTTTCACATAACCTACAGTATCATTCTGAATTTTATTTACTGCTGTTCTCGTAACCGAAGCTGTTGCCAAAAGCCGATGTCACATTTTATTTATGCCATAACCCACTTATTTCCATGTCAATATTTTAAAAACTACAACTTTTTATAGCACTCTGAAAATTCGGCTTAATTTAAAACTTATACCTACGCTGTTGCAATATGTTACAAGCGATTCGGTGAAAAATAAACTCGGATGCTGGGACGACGTGTTTAGAAAGTCCGTTATATCAAAGAGTTGTAACTGTGACAAGTTTAAGAGCTCCAAATCTTAGTTTGACAGATGTTTACGGTCCTCTTGATAATCCAAATAAATATTTTGAAGTTGTTTACGTTGCAGCAAGTCCGGGAAACGTTTGGGAGTGTCGCTAGTGACAGAAGTTGCATTGCTGTTTATTTTGTTCAGAAACTGCTGTGAGCTGCTACTGAGTTGACAGCTACTTTTTATATTTATTAAGCTCCTCTTGAATACTTTGTATATTATTAAGAATGACACACTTCTTGATTATAATGAAAAATTTACCTATATGGGACTACCTCGGACGTATTACCTACCAAACAAAAAATAATCATCAAAATCAATTCATAATACCTACTGGTATAAGTATCAATTTAATAATATACAAATAATTTTAAGCACAAGCTTACAATTTTTTTTTTTTGGCCGGCGTAACAATCTGATGATGTTGATGATGATGAATAAGCTAGTTCTGTACACCTACACGTACAAAATTGCGGGTAAAAGCTTTTGAAATAGTCTGAATCTCAATTAATATAATGAAATAAACAATTGTGTAAGTTTAAATAACGACCCGTACTTGTTTTAAGGTAAAATGCAATAAATGTAAGAAAATTAAGTCTCGGGTAAATTTTTACCCGTTTGAAGGTAAATGAGGGTAGAAGACTCTATTAAAAGACAAATTTACTGGGCGTAATATTAGGTTTTCGGATCCCGTTAACTCGTTACATTATTGAATAAAGGAAAAAGGGTTACGTGAAACTCTGTAATTCTCTGAAACATTGACTAAATTAACATCTTACAGCTTGCTTAATTCTTATTTAAATTCACGGAAATGTGTAAGCGTGAATTGCCTTTGGGCAGTTGGTCTATTCTACAAGCTCAGTTCAGTGAATATATAAATATCGGTTGTAAGTTTTCACACAGCGACATCTAACCCCACTACAAAGCAAAGCTTGCATAGACAACAATGCGCGCGCGCGTATGTGTGTGTCTGTATGTGTGTGTGTGTGTGTGTGTGTGTGTTGCGTAAGTGAAGTCATAAACCTTAAGATAAATGTCAAAATAAAGTATCATAAATAGAGCAGGGAAGTAACGAACAGAATAATAAATTGATATTTTGACATTTATTTACAGTAATCAACTAAAATATAGTATTTCACCATTATCTAACATGCTTTGCTTAGCTTACAGATTCGACCAGCTGGATTCATTTTGGGAAAAATCATCTAGGTCTACGCACAGAGTTATTTGAAATTTCTAAAAAGCCCTTGGCTAAAAATATGTTGAAACCTAATTTGGACTCGCTGAAATGTACCTATACCTATTTAATTAAAAAAATGTGTATAACCCAAGAATTGCCATTTAAAACAAGGGCAATTCAATATCATTTTGACTGTTTTTGTAACATGCAAAATTTCTTAATTGTTTCAGATAAAAATTAAGGATGAAAAGAAAAGACTTGCTTGATACTACAACACGCTGACAATGTTGTAGCGCCTACAAACATGGATATACTGACTGTGGTGACATCTCTATTGGGAATAATTTGTTTATACCCAGGTAAGTTACTACTTAACTAATTATTTTTTGTCTAGGTGATCTAGAGAAAAAATGACTGCGCCATATTAGAACGCAACGCTTAAAATCAGACTAGGCGAGGTCAAACGCAATATTCCGATTTATTTAAAAAAATATAACATCAATTTTAGTCATCAAAACTACTAAGTAATGAATATTTTGCGTTATAACTTGTAATTATACTTAAATGAATATTAGCAATTTTTTTAAAACATATAGCGTCTTCTAATGTACCTACAGCTGTACCAGAAAGAGTAGAAATTAAATAAAATGGAACTAAAAGTTTTCAATGCAAAATATTATTGAGTGTTGCCAACTTTATTATACGTCATTTTGAAGAGTTAACAAAGAAAGTAGTCCTCCATTTTTTTCTACTCTTTCTGGTACCTACAGCTTTATAATAAATAATCTTTATATTATTTTTGCTTGTGCACAAGTAAGTACAATAATAGTTGCAGTAGTTCAAATCAATCACCATAAGTGCTTTATAAAATGCACAAATGGCTGGGGCTTTACTGCTGTAAAACTTTCCACGATCAATTTATTCACTAACCACAATCTTCAAATCAATAATTGAGTAATAAACGTCAAGAAACCACAAAAGGGTGGCAACTTTACTAGAAAGAAAATAACCACGAAGTCAGAGTTCAACCGTTGCTAATAGCTAAGTATGCACCCTGTCTCCACCCCAAGGGATATCACCCCACTATTTGATATAAATTTAGTGCCTTGCCGTACCATCTTAGATTTGTGGCAACACTTAGCGACGAAAATAAGCGTGTCACTCGCGGAATATTGCTTTTATTTGTCACGGGAAGAAAAATGGGGTTAGGAGAAACTCACCTTGTTTTAGACGAAAATAGAAAGATTTATTTGGCGTCATAGACGCGTCTATGAAAATGGTATAGGAAAAACATTAGGTAATAAACATTTATAAAAACAAAAACACAATGTATATTTTTGCTAAAGTATAATGTAAAAGCTCCTCGAAGGTATAAAGAGACCAGTGGCAAAATCAGATGAAACAATTCTTTTGACAACCTTAATTTTTTTAGTTTATTACCAGAGAAATTGAGAAAGAGGTAAATCCTTCCTCCAAGTTTATGACATTCTTTCTTGGAGGATCTAGCTCTGGGTATATAATTAAAGCAATATTTTGAAGCTTGATAGGTTGCTATGACAACTGACGTGGTTTTGACACATTTTTGTTTTATTTTATACTGGATTATTACTAACGAAACAGGATGCAGCTGTAAGTGCGACATCCTCTGTTATCAGTCCTTGAAAAATATCACTGGATGTGATCGAAGCTGTAGTCGGAGCGCCCGAATTAATTTAACTTGGCAAGCTAGGTGTTTTTAGGTTTTCTAGGGCAACAGTGTGATCGTAGATGGCACTTGTTAACACTTTTAGCTTAGTAGTTCTTTACCAGTACTGGGGCATCACATCACTAAGTTCCAAAAAAGGTTTAAAAAACCTTGTCTTATAAATACCACACCACTAATGATGCTCTTGGGACTAATACAAAGAGGAAAGCGTTACTTATTGACAAATCTCATTAGGTTAACAAAACACACATGTAGGCCCACATCTGTCTATCGCATATATTTTACAATCAACAGACTAACAAAAATACGGCTTTTGAATCGTCTATCCCCCAGTAAAACCGTGTCACTCGTGTTAATTTATTTAGTCTGTGTATCGTTAAAAATGTACGCACCCTAGGCGGTTATCAAAGCGTAAAGAAGTTAAGTTAATGTTAAACGACGCCTATCTTTTGTGCCTAATGCGTGATGGATGCTGCGTAAAATGCGGTGGAAAAGGAATAATAAAAATAAACAGATTCAATCGTTCGAAGCGTACAAAGGCTGCTCATATAGTACAAGTCATTGTGTGAGAGAAGGAATTGAAAAATGTTCCCTATCTCGGATCTTTCCTAAACAAAACTCTGACTTTTATGAATATTGACGCTTTTGACCCCTATAAAACGTACACGCATCGGTTTTTGTATAGGATAGGAAGTGGCTAACATGGGTTAGAAAAATAAGTATGGAGTAGGTACTTACGACGTGTAGTAAGTACAGTCGTCTTTAATAGTGTAGTAACATTTCATAATTTTTTAAATGATCTCATAGTAGTTATTGCATTGAGGAAACTGACGTGGGTTTGACACATTTTTTATTTATTTAAATTCTACTAACTTTTAATTAAATCGGATACTTCGACTATTGTCGGAGTGAGCATTCCCGTATAAATAAAACAAAACAGTATTGAATGTGTTATTTTATTTTTTACAATTGTATTATTTATCTATGTATTAAGTATATCTACTTTTTGGTTTGGTTATACCTGTATTGGCGTCATCATCAGCCCGGAGACGTCCACTGCTGAACGAAGGCCTCCCCCTTAGACCGCCACACTGTACGACAACCTGCCATTTGCACCCACCGGTTGCCCGCGACTTTTACAATGTCGTCGGTCCACCTAGTGGGAGGCCTTCCTACGCTGCGTCTTCCGGTTCGCGGTCGCCACTCAAGAACCTTTCTTCCCCATCGGTTGTCAGTTCTTCGAGCGATGTGGCCTGCCCATTGCCACTTCAACTTGCAAACCTTGCGAGCTATGTCGGTAACTTTGGTTCTTTGGCGAATATCCTCGTTCCGTTCCTGTATTAGCTTATTACCATTAAACTAGCGTAATAGTTGTATAATTATATACTTTCACTATACGAGTAGGAGTGTGATTCTTGTTGAATACTTCTTTTTAAAGGAAATGCGTGTGGGTGAATTTTGTAACTTCTTCACACTCAACGGGTTGGGATGGAATTCAGAATAGAGATAGTGTATACATTGGATTAATATATTACATACTTTCTTTTTAGCCAACCCAAATTTGGCAAACATTTGTGTGACGAACATAGGTTTTTTTCTGTCTGGGTATAGTAGGTATGTATTATAAGTATGTATTTACAAAAAAAGTATATAAGTATTCTATCAGCTATTTAGTTTCCGTATTACAAGCTTTGCTTAGTTTGGGGCTAGATGGCGCTGTGTGAAAAACTGTCCATCGATAATTATTTTATTTTATTTATTTTAAATATACGGTTCTCGTAGAACAGTGGTTGAAAGTTCGGAGTGTGTGCAGCGTGTATACATAATAATATTGCAGGTGACTGTACTAAGCTTTGAATATACGCGTGGGCGTGCTAATCATACATAGATTTCACACGTATAAAGCCATGAAATATAGCTGTCAGGATGCTAATCAGTATTTTTATCTTACGAGACGATCGGCAAAACTTTTTGTCGCTCGGTCTCAAAGGCATAAGCTGTTGATAACATCAGTTTGCAAACTAAACCTTTTTTGTCTTTATTCGGTAGATATCCCCAGTGTCGATCCGTCTTGTTAATACAGACGTGTCTGAAACAAAAAAGTTTGTTTTTTTTTGTGTCAAAATCGTTTAGCCGGATTTTTTTTCTTATTAAGTATTTTACAATTGCATAAATCTTGTAATAATTATTATTATAACCGCCTTATTAATAAAACACTAAACCGTATTTAAAACCAATTTTAGTTAAACATTATTTTGTCTTCTTTTTCAAACTCAATTAGTTTTTAGAAAAAAATGGTTTTAGTGGTTTATGCTTAACGTTAAAACGGGTAAACTTGTTTTTTTTCTTATTGAAATAATGCCTTTCTCTAAATTTATTAGTAAGAGTAGGTACTTACACTATCCTACGTTACTATGTAACTTACTTAGGTACCTAATTCAGATAATAAAGGTTTTCAGTTTCTTATTTCATTATATAATGCACACATACGTACATTTTAAAAAATACTACTTAATGCTAAAGCATATTATACCAGTCATCCCCAAGGCTATAGCGATGGGGATGTATTTTATAGGCGTTCAAAACAAATAATAGAGTAGAGCATAGGTAGCTTTATAAATTAATCTGTTTCTTTTCCCCCATGCACAAAATGTCCTCTCCCTAGAATGTAGAACACTTAACAAAACATGTAAACAAAAATGTACTTTATAATTGTACCACAAAGTATACCTAATGATCTGAAAATTCAATGTTATCAGAATTTTTTACCAACATTACGTGATTAAATATTCGAAGATTTTTGGCCGAGCGCGATAATTATGTACTCTCATATTTTTCTCAATGAAGTAGCCTCCATTGAGAAAAAGTGTCTACTAACTCTGGTCTATAATACGTGCGATTAGTTTTGTGAAAAAATACACCTAAACGATTTTTTTCAATTTCTAAATTTCGGCATAGAAGAATTTTCAGTCGATTGTGTTAGTTCATCTGTCCACGCGCCAAAACTCTACAACAACAAACCTAACGATACGCTGCAACTGTCGTCTGCATTTCCGTAAACTTTTAAAACGATTTTGCTACAAATACTTGGAAACTTCCATCCGTTTCAAACTCATCTCTAACTTCAAAGCTAGAGAGTTCTGAATAGTATGTTATGATATCGATAGATGCCCCCATTTCTTCCAGGTACGCCGGACCCTATGAAAGATGAGACTGTGTCAACAATTTGTCCCCATGCATTAGACGGCCGACTTACAACATAAACATTGTCACGAAACTCGCGTCTAGCTAATCTCGCCTTCCTTTGAGGCGGCTAATTCTTTGCACATGTGTCTAACAGCAAACTGTTTAGTTTTACAAAAAAAAACATTTTTCATTTGATCACTGTTTTGTTGTTTTCTAAGTCTGGTGAGCGATTATCCATTCAAACGTATTCCCCTATTTTTTTCCTGGCTAATGTATCTAGAGCAATTTTTCCTTTTTTTTATTCTAGGTCTACTGTAGACATGCCTTATTTTCTTTTCAGCAACTAATTGCTAAAGAAAATATAACCTTCCAAATATGACTATGAAAATCTTTAAAAGCTTATTTTTATCTTAGCAAAAAGTTGCTGAAAAAATAAATGACAGAAATATGTCTACGATAGACCTAGACTTTATATAAAAAAAAGGCATTACCTAGGAAGAAAATAAGGGAATACGTTTGTATGGAAAATCGCTCAACGGATTTCCCCTCTCTGTAGTTATCGATAAATAAATTGTGTTATTTTTGTTTATTATTGCTTTTTATATGTTTTTCAGTATATTACTCATGATTAAATGAGGTGGATACTCCGACTATAGTTTCGATCACATCCGATAACTTTTTTCAATGAGTTAAACAGACTAGAGACCGAATCGACTTAATCGTTATTTTATGGTATTTTATTGTAAAGATAAAATACAATATGAATATAGCAGAATACAATACGTAATAGTTTAATAATGTACCTACCTACATTCATCATCATCATCATCCGTCTGTTCTTCTCTATCTGGCTATGCTCTGCTGGCTATGCAGGCCTCTCTCGTTATGCCGGATGCCTTGCTCGGTCTCGGTCACGCATGTCCAGGATTGACCCACGGTTTTGAGGTTCAAATTTTGAGCGCCTCGTCACCGAGATGCGTGATCAAAATGCCACCGTTAATTTGTTCGCAGATAGTAGCTAACTTGCGCCTCCTAAGCAGTGTCTCTACTATACTTTGTTCAGAAAAAACGAGATGGATCTTGGATCCATGAGATTTATTGCGATTGCTAAGTGGTTTCCGCATTCAAACCAAATTCCGCAGAGTGTAGACTAATATATCAAAAATGAGCTTGGACAGTAGTGTTATGGTAATTTTTAGTACTCGACTATCTACTCTCTCATCAGCCCGGAGACGTCCACTGCTGAAAGAAGGCCCTTGGTCCCTTAGACCGCCACACTGTACGACAACCTGCCATTTGCATCCACCGGTTGCCTGCGACTTTTACAATGTCGTCGGTTCACCTAGTAGGAGGCCTTCCTAGCTTCCTACGCTACGTCTTCCGGTTCGCGGTTGCCACTCAAGAACCTTTCTTCCACATCGGTTATCAGTTCGTTGAGCGATGTGGCCTGCCCATTGCCACTTCAACTTACAAACCCTGCGAGCTATGTTGGTGACCTTGGTTCTTTGGCGAATATTCTCGTTTCGGATTTTATCGCGCAAAGTAACCCGAGCATAGCTCTCTCCATTGCCCGTTGCTAGACTCTGAGTTATCTACTCTACCATCCTCAAATTAAAAACCTGTTATCAAATTCTTACCCGATTTCATCCCTGGCTAAATGCGATAACTATCTTCTACCAGCTACCAATTAGTAATTAATATGATATACACTTGTGTATAGTAAGGTGACATTGATATTTGAAATTATTATTATTTTATTTTTTATTTCTGACATTGACTTTTTGACTAATAACTAAAAAAATCTATATAAATTTAAATGACCAATTAATAAAATTAAATACGTATAATAGGTGAATCTATAGTTTTCTTTCGATTGAGTTTCAAATCTTTAGCATTATCAAGAGGAAAGTTAGCCGTAGTGTTTCACGTGTTTCAGCTGTCTTTTTACCATACTATACGGAGGTCACGTACCGCAACGGTCACGAACCGCTAACCAACAAGTAACTCACATTTAGCTAATCCCAAGTATCCGAACTCACTTCGAGACTAATTCCTCACACATGTGCCGAGCGTGTCGCATTTTTTGCGCCGTAAAACATAAGTGCTATTTCATTAACTGTGACCGTCTTATTGGACGTTTGTTTTCGAGCCTACTGGTAACCGATCCCCGTTTATTACCCCCAGTTTCACATATGGCTGCTAAGTTAGCGCTTACGACCAATGACATAAAACGCGCAGTAAATTATTTAATCGACTTTAAACACTTATTGATCCTTATAGCTTTTAAATTAAATTCAAAATAACCAATTAAGACGAAAAATGTCGTCGACGTTCGACGTCGATATGACGCCGCGTATAGCGTCGCATTGCAAAGGGGTTCCCTGAAAATTAAACACGTGTTCCAACTTCGAAAAATCATGATTACCTCCTTAGGGAGCCAATCACTGCCATTAGAATTAGATATTCCAAATTCAAACGGCTATCAAATTACTTGGGGTGACATGGGTGACAGTTATTGCATGTCAAAGTTTATGCCATGAGATAATTACGTAAAATAAACTCGTAAAATATCTTTAATCTTTCGCAACTGAGGTTTAAAAGCGTCGATCAAAGGGAGTTGAACAGATCTATAAAAGTTTATTCCAATGCTGACAGATTAACCGAGCAATATCGGTTACGGATCAAATAAACTTTTGGAAACATACGAAAGCGGTATACGAGCAACACAGTCATAAACCTAAATCCTTGGTAGGAGCAATCGAATGTTGAGTTAAAAGTTCACACGATCGCTTCCAAATGAAAACAAAAGTGGCGGCACTTATGTAGCAAACTTAACCTCTGTTAAGAAAAGGGAATAGCTTTAAAAATAAAAACATGTAGGTAGTCCATTTTGAACATTGATACATGGCATGGCAGAGCGATCGCGTGGCTTTCCGTCCAAATGCGAAAGCCATGTCTATAAGACCGACTTTTTATTTATTTTTTCTTGCGACGCGTGTCAACATGTGCCTCTAGTAAATTAGCAGGGGCGACGGAGCACCCTCGCATTTTTTTTAACAAAGATTTTTGAACAATAGCGCGTAACTACTCGCGTGAGAGATGAAAAATTACACCCTTTGGCGTTGGCGTAGACTTACGCCATGTTAGTGATGTGGAATTTTGTTACAACTAGCATAAAATTATTTTAATAACTGTCAAACCGTTGACGGTTGATCAAAATTGCACACTATGACGTTACTTGTAATGGCACATAGTTTTTTTTAACATTGTAATGGCGGACTAATGTCAGATAATCTTAACTTCTTTGCCCTTCTGACTCTACAAATAATTTAAGGCTCATTTTAAATTAAACTTTTGATGTTGAAGCTTAGTGGTTTTTCTTGTTAGATATTGATTGACATAGAGATATATTTAGTGCTTTTATTAATTAAGAACAGGACCTACAAAAACAATGGGCTTTGTTCATAGTTCGTTTTCTATAAATTAACAAATAAATATTGGTAGTTATTTCACACAGCGCTATCTATTCCGAAACTAAGCAAAGCTTAATTACTACTAGTGTTTTTTTTGTATACTTATTATTAGTACTTATTATGCGTAAATACAAGCATACAAAACCTAGACACAGGACAAACATCAATGTTCGTCACATAAATGCTTGTTCTGGCTCGAGGCGACTATTACGTCTTATACAATGTGTAACAAAAATGTTCAACAATACGAAAGGGCTAGTATGTATTTTTGCATTATTTATACGGGAATACTCACGTTTAATTAAATCGGATACTCCGACTATAGTTTCGATCACATCCGGTGACCTTTTTCAAAGAGTGAAAACAGAGCCCGACGTGCATGCAGCTGTGTCCTGCTTTAACAAAAATGTGTCAAAACCACGTTAGTTTTCATAATAAAATGGCATGTATGTACTTATCATTATAAACAACTTTTACTATGGGGCCAACCCTGTAATCGCGAAAGTTCATTGGCCATGGACATAATGTATGGAACAGCTGATTTTTTTTTCACGATTTCAGTGTTGGCCCCATAGTAAAAGTTGTTAATAATGATGAGTACATACATGCCCCCTTCTGTTGATAGTTTTTGTTACACATTGTATATATCTTGTAAAAACACTTCTGATCGTCGCATCCCGCTAAACTGTATGCTTTCAAAGTTACCTGATTATCTTACTAAAACTATAAAAAAGACCGGATATCAATCATTCATAAAATCGATACAGTCCTATCGCGCGACTAGAGCAAACTAAAACGATAAAGTTCGGTTTATACGCTATAAACTAGCATAACGGACAACATAAACAATATTTTATGTACGTTGCAATCAGCTGAATCTTTATTTTTATATCTTCGCGTACTGCAGTCAAGTAAACAAACATACTAGGTAAAATAGATGCTTATCATCTCGTAGACTATGCATCTCGTAGAGGTAAAAAAAATATGTCATTTTGTTTATTAACCTTTTGACCGCCACAGCATAATGCATCGCCGTGCCCTGAAAGCTAAGACACCATAAAACTACCTATTAAAAAAACAGAGATTTAAAATTAAAAAAACAAAGATTTCAAAATAAAAAAACAGAGGTTTCAAAATCAGTTATAACCATGCATAATTTTTATCGTTGTTTATGCTATGTTATTATTGTCAACAAGACGTCGTTGTCGTACTGTACGCGCTGGAGCTTGTAAAGTATTGGTGACATTGGCGCTCAAAAGGTTAATTTCTAGCAGTGTCCCACGGTTCCACCCACGATTCTGGGGGTAAAAACTAACCTATGTGTTCTTCCAATTCAAAAGTACTGCTAAAAGTAAAGCTATACAAAAAATTAACTCCTTTAAGCCGCTTGGCGTGATTGAGTAACAAACATCATCTCAACAATACAACAAACAACAAACAACTTCGAAATGTATCAAATGAAATAATGTACTTTTGTTTTATTTATACGGGAATACTCACGTTTAATTAAATCGGATACTCTGACTATAGTTTCGATTACATCCGGTGACCTTTTTCAAAGAGTGAAAACAGAGCCCGAAGCGCGTGCGGCTGCGTCCTGCTTAGCACACAAAAGGTCACCGGATGTGATCTATATATACGGCTATAGTCGGAGTATTCGATTTAATTAAACGTGAGTTTTCCCGTATAAATAAAATAAAAATGTGTTAAAACCACGTCAGTTTTCATAATAAAATAATGTACTGTTGAAAACCAAAACATTTTTAAGACATTCTACATTTTAATTATGAAAACTGACGTGGTTTTGACACATTTTTGTTTTAAATAAAATGAAAACATACTATATTCATTACATAATTTAACCGAAGTTCTGTTATTATTAATGGGATATTATTATAAACAGTGTTTTATAATTTAACCGATCAGTCAATTCAATATATTCGACTCTACCGAGAGGCCCAAAGACTCGGCGCTTGAGTAGACTGTCTCAAACGCGAATTCAGGGTTAGCCACTTAGAAAAAGTTGCTTACAATAGGCTAGATGACTGGTTTTATTTTATTATCCTATTAAAATGTGGCCCATAAGTATAGCTTATTAATGAAAACGAAATGAAAATCTGATCAAAAATAAGCAACTTATAAGCATTTTAATATCATGCTAGACAGAGAGGCGAAACAGCAAATCGTGACGCCACTTCTCTGTACGCCATATAAATTCTATTCTGACAAGTAAGGCGTGACGTCATTTTTTGTTTTGTGGGAAAGGGACAGAGTTGTCTCTAACAAAAACTTTAAACGCTCATATATCAGAACATTACTAACCGATTTAAATTATTTTTTCTATAAACATACTATATTTACTTAAATTCTTCATCAAAGCTATTGGGTTTAACGATATAAACATCAGTCATCTACCCTATTATGAGTACAATGACCTCCTTACGGCTTAGTAATACCGTAACGCGCATGATCCTGAATATAAACCTGACCTTAAATCTACTTCATATATTTTTGAAATTTGTATGTTTAATAAGCCGGCCTGATTTTGGTAGTTTATGATTACTAACTTACATATCTCATCTGTCGATGGGGTCCGCGTACAGTGTAGGCCACGAATCAGCAAACGAAGCGTAGAACGCCGAACGGCCGGAGACTAAATGGAGACGATGTACGTAGGACAGCTGGAAGTGGGTGAAACCAGAACTCTAAAGATCGGGCTGAGAGCGCGATTGGGCGCGACGGTAGAGTCCTATGTCCAGCAGTAGACTATGATGGGTTGATTATGATGATGATATCTCATCATTGTCAACTTTATCTTAAATTTCCGAGTCTTGAAAAAGTGATGTGTCGTAAGTTAGCTATATCAAATAATTTATTAGTATGAATTTACGACACTCATGTGTGTCAATATCGCAGGGAACTAGGTATAACCGAGGTTGACAGTTAATTTATAGCCGTCATCTGGTTGAATGGTCAATATATTTTTTTGCCATCTTTTGCTCTCGTATCATCCATTCACGTGGGCCTCGGCTGTTTTTACGAAGCTTTTGTAGTGTCGCATCAAATGATTAACTGTTTCCATTAAATTTTAGATAATATTGAAAGATATTCTATTCGTGATATAAAGATATACGTGCTTTTTTTTAAATTACTAATAACCCTATATGCATATTCATTCTAATATAATTTTAATAAGAGTATTTCTTTAGAAAACCAAAATATATTCAAAGACTTGCGTTAACTAATAATTATTAATGAATAGAATATGAAGCTCTGTGAGAAGAAGAATCAATGATGTAGTTCTAAAAATTATTATTTTTTATACTCGCACCTTTATCCTAGCTACTAAAGCAGCGTAGGATGCCAATGCACAAGTGACAACATAATAATGTAGAACAGCCGCTGTGCTAACTGTGGAAGAGGAATTAGTCTAAGTTGTGGACCTACTGGACCTTGGGAAGGCCTGAGTCCTGCAGTGAAATGCTATGATAGGCTAATTATGATGATAATATAAACTGTTATAAGAGGGTGTTTCTATATTGTTGTATGTTGTTCTTCTTGTCACCTATTACAATCACTTAAAATCTAAACGGTTTAATCGATATTAGGTCTGGATCAATAAATATTTTTCTGGATTCATCATTGTCTTTGTAGCATTATACTCGTAGTTGTAGGTTATATTTTGCATTCTAAGCAGGATTGTTTCTGGGTTTCTTTAAATTTTGTTTTGTAGGAAGGATTTAGAGAAATTTATCTTCAAATAGGTTGTATCTTATGTTTATTCCGAACCTGACCCGAAAACCTAACCCGGTAGCGGATTAGGTAAGGAAAAGCTTAATTTAAAAGATTAATTTTCATTCCGAACGTAACACTCTTCTTAACCTGACCCGAAATGGTGTTCCTAACATAATCTGTGCAGTCCCATCGTTACAAAAGTTATTGTAGTAATAATACTGATTAGTTCTAAAATAGGTCACTAGCTAATAAAAATAATTCAGCATAAAACGGGGGATTTTGCACAAAAATGAACGATAGGGAATCGAATGGAGATTCAATTATAGATTAGCCCTTGTATCGCACCGCATCCACAGCGATGGGACACGTGAATAAATAAACACAATTACTTTGCACAAAAGAGTAATCTCTATTGATTTTGTTCACAAAACACTGCCTCGCCGAGAATCGAGTCGCAGACCATCCCTGGAGGTTCATTCTTTCGATAGCGGACACCGAATCGAATTTTTTGCAATCGATTGAATTTTTTGCGATCGATTTTTACATCGCAACAATAACACAGAGTACAACAATAGACATACATCAATTCGAGTGTCAAAAACTAACATCTGCGCGTTCGTTGTAAACATTGAAGGCAAGGGGTCCGACCAGCATCCTTGGGGGAGCCGTGCTTCGCCAAGCCTGTGTTTATGGCTCATTATTATTGTGCGCCGCTTTAGAGTAGCTGCAAATGACATACTCCACCTATTATTAAAATAAACCGTAGCCTAGAAAGGCCCTTTTGTTAGGTAAATTTAAAATAAAGCTCGTAGGAAATTGCAGTGGGTGTGGCCTTGCTAGTCGCCTTTCATTAGACTCCAAGCACGCCAACTGCAACTTCCACTTGAACTGCAGTGTTTACTCGGTAACCAATAGGTTATAAAGGATCATTGTGGTTATATAAGCTTTCTGTCAACAGGTCATGTTAAAGGGGGGATGAACGATGACTATGGAAGTACGGGAGAAGCCCCTTACATCATAGAACAGCCTATTGATGTGACGGTAGCTCGACATCAGCCAGCTACGCTGAACTGCCGTGCTGGGGGATCCCCTTCGCCCACCATACGGTGGTATAAAGGCGGGGTTCTTGTAGTATCAGACACGCATAGAAGTCTTTTACCGGCTGGTGGTCTATTTTTCTTGAGAGCTACTCATGGAAGAGCCCATTCAGACGCTGGAGTGTACTGGTGTGAAGCTACAAATCCGTATGGAACTGCAAGAAGTAGAAATGCTTCGCTTCATGTTGCCGGTACGTTTACCTCAATAAATCTTCCTAATTTAGACTGAGTTACAAGTAGTTAAATTGGGTTTATATATATTAAATTTCAGTTCTTCGGGAAGAGTTTAGGCTAGAGCCTGTTTCAACACAGTCAGCTCAAGGCGAGACTGTGATTCTAGAATGTTCTCCACCAAGAGGTTCACCGGAGCCAACGGTTTATTGGAAGAAAAATGGTCAAAATTTGCATTTTGACGGAGATTCCAGGTCAGTAACTTTATTACAAACTTTTTGCGAAAATTGTATCCCCAATATTTATTACTACTTGACTGCGTAAAGACGTGTTAAACAATTTAGCAAGTTGATAATTTACCCATTTCAATTCCTGCTGAAACAGTAGTTTGCCAGTTAACTTCTATTATTTCAGAATCTCCCAATTTATAGTTTCTATATTATTAGTAACAAACTTCGTTTCGAGCCAATGTAAGTTGAACAAAACTCATATCATTGAAACTTTCGGGTTGCGGAAATTCAACAAACTTGGCAGTTACGTTATTAAAATAAAAACTTCCAGATATCCGACAAAAGTTCCCAGATCGATAGTCAGATAAACGCAGTTGGAGGCACATCGAGGGTAGTCAAGTGCTCTCATCAAGGAGTGAGATAGAAATGCGATAGTCTTGTGAATGTGTACCTTCCCGAATAGACTTGTTTGATATCCGATATCTCGGTATAAATTTAATCGTTCTATTTCATGAGCAATCCAGTACCTAATTTATGCAGGGTTTAACGAGCACACCGCATTCTTTTAAGTGCTTGCAACTTTGTCGCGGTCACTGTCAGTCGTCCTCTGTTGAAGCTCGCTTTAATGACCGCTGAGAGACGAGACAAAAGAAAACAAACACGTTCAATAAGCGCTTAAATAGATCTAAGCGGTGCTAGAGTCTATTTGCAAAGGAATTATCGCGGACAGGTTTCTTCTAGCTATATATTTATGAATAGTTGACGAGCTGTGCGACCGCAACTCACCTGATGTAGTGACGGCGCGGCTGAAAATGGTCAACTCGCTTAGCCTGGACTGGGTACTGGATCTCAAGTGGTCACCGATTCAACTCGGCTCGACGACTTTCAGCTTTTTAGAGCCAGTGGCAGCTTGCCAGTCGAGTAACGTCATGCTAGCTTAGACCTGGAAGGACGGACAGCAGCGGACTCTTCGTTAATGATCGTGAGCATTCTGCGATCTCTAAGCTGCCTGCCAGGGGAAGGGGGAGGGGCGTCGCGTCGTCGCCTTCGTCCAGCAGTGGACGTCTTCTAGTAGATGATGATCTTGTTAAGCATCATTTTCTTTTATCCCCGACCAAAAAGGGGGATCTTATAAGTTTGACGTGTGTATTGTATATTCTGACCGTGGTCCGTGAATTTTTTGGGGGGATTTACAAAATATTATATTATTAGTATTATTGTCTTACTTATCTTGTTTAAGAGCACTATCTTATTCGATCAAGTTTACTGTCTCATTATCATCACGTTAACACAAAGCAAATGAAAATATGCTTTCTATCTTTTGGCATAAATAGATGTAGCTATAAATCATAATCTTATAGTGAAGGGACTATTTTTATTAGGTACACAAATATAGAGCAGAAAATCAATACTTTAAAGAGAAAATTGATTATTGAATCTCCCAAACTTGTTTATAAGAAATTTATTTCACATTGAGTCGTATGAATTTTGATGAGCATCTTAAGGGCGCATGTTACGTATCGCGGAGCAGAAAAATAATTAACAGTTGGGGGAGGGGTACATCAAAGTTATAAAAGAAGGGTATATTGAAGAGCTCAACAAGCAATCAAGTAAAAATCTCAATAGTTCTGACTCAGACCCCTTATTAAATGTTAATTTCCCATTGAATTATTCCGCCCTACATTTGAATGACTTTGTTTCAGTGCACTTTGTTCGTAAGTTTGTAATGAAATGCATTCATTCCTGAGCGAATATTGTTGCTTTATTAAGACTTTATGAGTAATAATATGTGCGATTTTATTGTCTCAGGATGCATTTAGTAGACGGTGGCAACCTCGTTATTCAAGATGCGAGGCAGAGTGACGCCGGGCGGTATCAATGTCTCGCGAGAAATGCGGCCGGCACCAGAGAGTCGTCCATCGCCACTCTAAGAATACATAGTAAGTTCTGAAAATTGACATACCTGGATTCACATTCTTAGGCGTTGTCACTGACCTCTTTAGTACAAGTACGCTGGACTAAATATTGTCTAGGAAATTACAGTTTTTTGTGCCGATTTGAAGCGCCCTTTCAAGCATCTCCGGTACTAAAATTGACATAATTGTATTACGAAATATTACATGGACGCTCACACTGCTATCCGTTGGCTATCCGCGCCAAAATGGCGTAAATCAAATGGCTTCAATTTGCTACCGACAATATGCAGTCTAGCGTACTTGTATTATAGAGGTCAGTGGACGTAGTATTATGTGAGCGACAAATGCGATGAAATTCGAAAGCGCCAAAATCTAATCGAGACCATACTGATACCCGAAAGTGGACATGGTCAGCTAAATAAAAAAAATTAAGAAAAAGTTGACGTCTATAGGTACCAACAATGCAACACATTATGTCGCCTGTCCCTTTCCCTCACTCACGAAGGGCAATTAGGTAACTATTGGCGAGTCCTCTTGCGACAAATTTTGTTGCTCTTTGTCTGAAACAAAATGATTTTCTTGCTATCAGATATTATCAATACTGAGTTTGCATTTTAATTTAAATCTCGTTTCGGATTCATTTTAGAATTTAAAACCAATTTCTCTAGTTTTGCTATATCGTTTTCCACCAAAAGAAAAACATTCGTGACAAAGTTCCTGAACAACACGCTCTTTCTGCATACAGAAGTAAAACACCCAAATGTAAAATTAATTCAGCTAAAGTTTCTGTTTAAATTTCGCTCTCTGACTTCAACTAATTTCTGTGTTACAACACGAAACAGCTATTTTGTCAAGTTATTCAGGGATATTTCTCATTGTGCAGTTAAGCCGTACTTAATCACGGGCCCTGAGGACGTGGTGGCACAGACGGGCGGTAGCGTGACGTTCCAGTGCCGGGTGGGCGGTGACCCTCTACCTGACGTACTGTGGCGGAGAACCGCGGGTGGAGGGAACATGCCACTCGGCCGCGTCAAAGTACTAGATGACAGGAGCCTGAGACTCGACGGTGTAGCTCTAGCAGATGAGGGGGAATACACTTGCGAGGCTGATAATTCCGTTGGCGCTGTTAGTGCGAGTGGATATCTTACTGTGTATGGTAAGTTTTGTAGCAACACTCATACGTAATAATATTGTATAAGTAAATGTAGAGAAGAGCGCTGATAGAAAAAGTGGAAAAAAGAAATGTGATGTGCCGATAAATATATAATTACCAATGTTTGTAACTACTATGAACATTCTTCACCTCACTTAAAATTGATTCCTGTTATTTTTTTATTAATTGGGAATGTAGTGACGTGGTTTCGTATTTATACAAATACTTAAATAGCTTTTGATGCTGCTGAGAACTATAGTTTTGGGATTTTCAAGGCAAGATTGAATATGTTTTTTTAGTTTTTGGTCAAATTACCATTACGTACTTACTATAAGGAAATTTGGTGGCCAAATGTAGAAATATAGATCGCTTTCCGTATAAGTAGCCAATGTTTTGGTTGAATTGAAAAAAAAGATAACGTGTAGTGTAAACACAGGCATAGTTTTAGAACGTATCACGAAAACGCAAAAAAACTAAATAAGCGCAGACAGTTTTTTAATGGTTGAATATTTATTTCAGATCCTCCATCAGTTAGTCTAAGACCAAGCACAGTAAATATAGAGGCCGGTTCTATAGCAACATTCACGTGTTCTGCTTACGGCAAGCCTGAACCAACAATTTTCTGGAGCATGGAAGGCAACCGGACGATAATTTTGCCCGGCACGTTGCGCGGCAAATATCACGCGTCCACAGTACTCGATGGAGTTACCGTGCTAACGATCAATGATACAAACAAAAACGACAGCGGAAACACGATAGTTTGCTCAGCGGTAAACTTCGCTGGCAGCTCGTTCGTCAGAGGGAAACTGACCGTGACGTCAGACGATGACCGCCCACCGCCAATCATAACAAACGGACCCTCTAACCAAACGTTACCTATAAAATCGATGGCAGTATTCCCCTGTTCTGCGATCGGCACACCTGAGCCAATCATTGCCTGGTATTTCGAAGGGGAAGCATTAATACAAAATCATAGAAGAAACGTGTCTAATGACGGCACCCTCATTCTGAAGGATTTAGTCAAAGGAGATAGCGGGACTTACACGTGTGTGGCGTCTTCTCATCACGGAAAATATGTATGGAGCGGAGTTTTGGTAGTCGATAGCCCAATCAATCCAAATATACATTTCTTTCGAGCGGCAGACACGTCGTCTTTGCCTGGGCCTCCAACAAAGCCACAAATATACAATATGACGGAAAATAGTGTCACGATAACGTGGAATCAAAACAACAAGATTGGCTCTTCCTCGGTGCTCGGTTACCAAGTGGAAGTATTTTCAAGAGAAACTTTGCAAGGGAATAATACACCGAGAAACTCTCGAGGATGGGTTGTGCTCGCTCGGCGAGTGTATCAAGCACAATACACCGCGAAATCTCTCATCCCGGGAGTAACGTACATGTTTATTGTGAGAACGGAGAATTCTCATGGGCTGTCTGGTCCGAGCCCGGTGTCCGACGCTATCACCGTCGGAGACGACGCAAACTCTTTGTGGGAAACCGGAGTTTATTCAAATAACACTGAATTCAGAAATAATATTCTAACAGACAACATTGTGGAGCTTATCGAGGCGACGCCGATAGACGCCAGAACCATAAAGCTTATGTGGGAGATTTTGAATTTTTACTACCTCGAAGGACTTTTTATATATTTCCGCCCCCTAGACAATGTGACTACTGAGTACGGAATGAAAACTATTTTGCATTCCAACGACGTATCCGGCTATGAAATAACGTCTTTGAAAAAGTACACAAAATACGAATTTTTCCTGATACCCTTTTATAGAAAATTCGAGGGGAAGCCTTCAAATTCCAGGGTGGCTCAAACTTTGGATGATGGTGAGTACGACTTAATTTTTCCTACAAATGTCAACCTTTTAAGAATACAACATAAGAAAAAGACTTTATTTAAAACAAAACAAACTAAAATACTTAAATAAAACTAAACTAAATACTTAATTGATATAATATGAGACCGTTTAAAGCATCTATAAGTAGCAAACCTATAGATAGATTAAACAATATCTAATTTTGGACAATGTGCCCAAAATGCTGACCACGTTGCCCCGCTGAATTGCGCAGCTAATTTACTGCCCCAAATAAAGGCCACGTTAAATTTAAATCACGTGTAGATTTTTAAGTCTCTCCGATAAATCCTTAAAAATGCTCAAAGCACCCGGCCCTCACGGGCCAAGTGTCTCTACCCCAAACGGCACAAATATGTAACCTCTATCGAGGTATATAGAATAATATGCCATACATATCTTTTATTTCACCATCTAACGAAACTCATTTATTTCAGCTCCTGATGGTCCTCCGATTAACCTAGAAATGTTTATACTAAACACTACAACCGTCCACTTGAAATGGTCACCACCAGAGCTGCACCTACAAAATGGGATCATTACTGGCTACAATGTCGTTGTTAATTGGCTTGACATACCCGCCAATAAATCCATGGTAGCCATAAACACTACCGTCCACCAAGCAACGAGCCTTATAATGACGAACTTGACCTCTGGGGTCAGTTATTCGGTTCAAATCGCAGCAGAAACAATCGTAGGTTTGGGCCCGTTTAGCCAAAAAGTATACTTAAATATTGACTCTCGTTCGGTCGGATTGGATCCATTATCGAGGTAAGAGAAATAAAAGCGTAAAAACATCGAGAAAATATAAATACTGCGCGACATTTTCTGACAAATGTATTTCATTTCAGATATCCGATGAACGGGGAAGTGTCTATAGTGGCTGGGGACTTCGTGATGGAAACATGGTTTTACTTTTTGATTGGAGCCATTGTTCTGTTCAAAATGATTGTGATTGGCGGAATTATTTACGTAAGGAAGCACAACATTTTCGCCAAAAAGTCGGCCCTACCTAATATTTACGGTAAGCAATTGTTCAAATAGGAATTTTCATAACAATAAAGATACGCTGTACCGTGTAATCTATCGCATAGCGGACAGCGGCATTCACGAAACGCGGAGCTAACGTAACTGGAAAATAAACAGTTATTCAGCTTATCTCGAAACGGTTACTTTTTCCGTGGAATCAGCATCAGAATTTCAAAATTAAAAACATTCCACGGGTGTCGTGGGGTGGTGCAGGGCGCCGAGCGTTTGTTTGATGGAGGCTTTGCCACGCGAGGGGCGGAGGGGCGCTAGATTACTTTCGAGTTGAAAGGTAGCATGGCCCTCTCGTGAGCGCACTGGATCTCTTTCACTTTACATTCACGTTCGGGGCACAAAGGAATGATACAAATCCGTGAAATAAAGACCCAGTAAATGTAAATGTTTTCTATTTTGTTTTCTCGAGGCGATTCGTTTGTTGACTCACCCAGTTACCTTTAAGCCAATTTCGCTCGTTTTATTTGTTCTACTGCGTTTACATCTTTTAAGTCTCCGGTAAACGAGGTCATTTGCATGCGGCTTACGAAATCGATAACGAGTCTCATTATTATACATAAACCGATGATAGTAGGTAATTGGTTCGTTTTTGTTTCAGATTCCAACGGGACGAGCTTAGTGACTCAGATGAATATAAAAGCGGCCGTATCTCTGTCGCATCCGCTGAGTAGTTGCTACAACAAGAACACAGTGACTAAAACGGAGTCATTGCTTTGGATGGAAAATCAGCCGGGCGTTTGTTTGTCAGGGAGTCAAACGAATCAGAGTAAAGAGAAGGCGAATTCCGAGTACGATAAAGTTGCTCAACAGTTGCCGGAATACGCGGAGGTGACATCTTCTCGCGTTAACGGGAATGAATGGAATACGAGCAAAACCGCAAGCTCGCCGGCCGCGTACGCCTCGGTTACTTTAGTCGCTAACACTCGCCAGTGTGTGAGTTCATTGGTAAGTGAATTTTCCTCTCTCGCAACTCATTCAAATTGAATTTAAGCCCCGCTTTAACTCAATGTGTATTTGTCTTTAAACGTTTTATTTATTTTGCGCCGCAGGGTTGGTTTCCTCCGGGCAAGAATGTGGATTCCTTTGACAATCGCTACGCTCCAGACGAGGAATTGTACCCCGCTAGCAATGGCGGTTATTACAATAGGAACGTGTATAGCGAGAAATATTTCCAAGGACACCCGAATGTGCTGAAATTTTATGACCTTCCATCGATGGATAAAACTCAGAAAGCTCATTTGAGATACAATCAGAGCTTAGAAGGGAAATGTGATAAAAAGACTGATGTTAATCAATCGCTGATTGGTCGGACTTACGTGTCGAGAAAGAATTCGGAATCTGAGACGACGTACCGGGCATTTGGGGAAGAAGATACTGATGAGGAGAATTATGGCGATGACGCTGGGTATGATGAGTTGCAGGCAATGCAGCCACAGAGGCAGCGGTCCAATCACCAATATGAAAGGCCTAACTTCGACAACGATAGCAATCGAACGCTGGCTCGTTTGACGTCATTCAGACAAGGGCAGAGTGCCGCAAAGCTGTCTTATGCCCCTACGCACCCCCCACCAGCTCCGCACCCCCGGGTGGACTCCGTGACTCGGTAGTATCACGCCTTGCCGGTTTTCGGCGACCTGTGCCAAACAGACGTATAGACTTGAGTTAGTTTAGTGATGTCATACTTGTACAGTTCTTCATACGTAGAAACTGATTCTTATTCTATGAAATTGAGTGAATTTGTGATTCCAAAGTGACTGTTTTTTTTTTTAGCTTATGTTGCGTTTTTGAGGCCTACGAATATTGGCATATTACGAACAATTTTCGAGCACAATTTTATTTTACATAACTTTAATAACGTAATATATTTTTATTCAACAAAAGTATTCCTAGTCTTTGTAACGTAAGTTGTAAATTATGTAAATACGGTTAAACTAATAATAATGTTAACTTAAAAGATCTGATTACCTACTCTAAATATCAATTCTTTTTGATATTGACAATGTTACTGTTGGAATTGGTAGAATTCAATTGATATGTCCATCGTCTGTATATCAATAATCGAATTTGTAATCCTATATCATTAGTTTAAGTAATCATAGAAACAAACTAACGCTTGGCAATAATTTGAAATAACAAACTTGTAATGGAATTCAATTTAGTGTACATAACAATAATAGCCTTATAAACAAGTTAAACTTTTTAATTAATTTAAAACAAAATTTCAATTAAATTACATTCACTTAGAAATTCTAGTTAGAAAATATGAATAATAATTTTCATTTAGATTTCATTTTCATGTGCCATAAGTAGATTAACTGTTCATTGTATACTATATAGTAATGATAAAGAAACGTTAGAGTTGTGAGTCACATTACAAAATAAAGCTTTGACAAAAAGTTATTATAATCTACGTAAAATATGTGATATGAGTTATAATAATTATAGCCACTTGTTATTATAAAATTGGATAGCACGACTTGTATTGCATATCATCTTTAATTTAGGCGTTTAGTAGTTGAAATGTTATTGAATAGGACGCTTCCAAATCTGACTGGTAATAAGTAATCGTCCTTTAGATATTATGTAAATAACTATCATAATTGTGTAAAATGCCTTTTATACTTCAAAATTTGTTCGAATTTAAGTTAGGTTTTTATGTATATCAAACCCTGCGATATGATACAATCTTAGAAAATATTTTTCTTTTTGTAATATTAAACAAAAATGATGATTTTTGTTTTACGTTACAATCAGCTGTGACTTTCTTGTTGCACTTGACTTCGCCTGACGTAGGTGCCTCGTTTATGCACATTATCAATGCCAAAAAGTAGCAAACATTTCTGTGTAATTTTTTTATGGGTTTTTTTTTAAATACGCTTAAAGAGATTTTGTAACATCATTAAATATCCCAAAGCGACAAGCGCACAATAGTACATTTTCCTTTTGACACTACCAATCCCTACCGCAACCCTATGCGGGTTACTTAGTTCAAATCCGATTGGCATTTGGCACTGGACTAAGTATTGGTGTGCAAACATAACGCTTACCATTAAGCCAGCGACTTGGTTATCTTTATCCATTGCATAATAGACCGTCCCTCTGGAAAGAGGCATTTCTATCCTCTTTCCACCGTTCACCGGTTAAATGCTCTATGAGCTCGAGTCCAGCTCGTCCCGCTATTTCAACTTGGGTCTACTGGGTCATCTACCATTCAGTGGGATATATTTATATATCATATTTAATTTAACTAGGAGCCCGCTAGGCTTCATACGGGTGCAATTTACTAATGAGTTTGACTGACTACTTTTCTTCCCACAATCTTACGATATATACTCCTTACAATAATTACGAACTAACAAAAATGGGTAGAGCGGCCAGGCAAATTGCTAGAGACGTTCTCAAGTAATGATTTATGTGGCAATTGATTCTATAAAACATAATAACAAACATACCAAATAAAACTTTAATATTTAGATTTTATGGTTGGTTTACTGCGGTACAAAGATATATAGCTAATTGACTAAGATCGTATCATATTGCAACCACGTCACGCCTAGATACCTTGCTTTCTACTGTGACTATAAAAAGTCATTTGAATAAAAAATATAGTAGTGTTGCCACCAAACTGCCGTAGTTCCTATTTTAGCACTTCATTAGCCTATAATACGTATGCAATAGGCTCTTTACATAATGTTATTGATCTACAACTTATTATAGACCAGTTAGTTGATATCATTCAGTAATACGAAGCAAAAATAATGATCTGCTCGATAGAGAAAATAGATTCATACAGTTTTGATACTTGAAAACGTAGCTAAAGGTTCAAAATTGTAGAACATTGCCAGAGAGCATCTTTATTATTTTTCTCTTACTAAAGATACTCGTAAATAAAAATTCTAATAACGTTTTTATTTCCATAAGTTATTAGTAAAATGAAACTTGTCAGTGTTATAATAATTGTAAGTAATGTTATGTTATAGCAAGGTGTCTTGGAAAATTAACATGTCAAACGAAATTTCAATACAATCTGTATGGAAAGGCCTATTTTTGTGTGTGAATGACCATTGACCATAAAATAGGGAAACTATGGAGAAACAATAAATTGTGACGGATTTTAATTTTTGTATTAGTCTTGAATACCTATTTTTTAATAAAATAACTTAAACTACTTAATTTTGTTGTTTTCATTATTATGAACGATACCTACAGAAGATAACAAAAGTTTGGTAAAAATGTTTGTGATATATGTTTTCTATTGCATGATAAATAAAAATAGTGAAGTATGGAAGTAAAAAATAGTCTAATTCCCCAAAATCTGTGTAGAAATAAAGTGGGTTGAAATATCTACACAAAAGACAGTCTCACTAATACGTGCATGCGTTCAATTTTCCAGGAAAATTTTGATATTGCGACCCGACCCAACCCCATACAGCTTTGATGCGTACCAACTTCCCACCTTCACTCGCATTTTCAGAATTTTCTGGTTTTCTGGAACAGGTACTCGAAATTATAAATTATTAAATTCGATCTCATATCTATAAATACACAGTCTCTATGAAAATCAAACCTCAAAAGTGGCCCAGGGCCTATGCTTACTTATACAGAAACCATACCTCTCCAGCTAATATAAAAAAATCCACAAGCGGGTAATGTCTCATTTTAATAATGAACCTTAACACCAACACCTTAGTAATAGCGTTGTAAAACATTTGTGAGCGTGTAAAACATTCGGCATCGTAGCAAGTCGTACGATTGGCGCGGTCACACGTGACTGATAGCAAAACAAGGCATAATTAGGCGATTTATTTATGCCTTGTTTTAACAGTGCCGTTTTTGAGCGGGGATCGGGGATCTACGCTATATTTCATCGCAGATTATAGCTGTATTAATTATGTTAGCAGCTATTTATGTAATAGTATATTAGATTTATGTAATAGTTATAATAGTATATTTAAGGCTATTTACCCAATATTTACCACACTATTCAGTATATTATAATAAGTAATTTTCGTATTCATCATCATCATCACCATCATCATCAGCCCGGAGACGTCCACTGCTGAACGAAGGCCTCCCCCTTAGACCGTCACACTGTACGACAACCTGCCATTTGCATCCACCGGTTGCCCGCGACTTTTACAATGTCGTCGGTCCACCTAGTGGGAGGTCTTCCTACGCTGCGTCTTCCGGTTCGCGGTCGCCACTCAAGGACCTTTCTTCCCCATCGGTTATCAGTTCTTCGAGCGATGTGGCCTGCCCATTGCTTTTCAACTTGCAAACCCTGCGAGCTATGTCGGTGATTTTGGTTCTTTGGCTAATATCCTCGTATAATAATTCGTATTTTCCGTATTATGTATGTAATAATACTACATAATACTAACACAAATCCACAGTTGGAAATCCAATAAAGCAGCTTGTATTAAGCCACTGCGGATTGCGGTCGGGATATACTCGTATGCTCTACACTTAACACAATATGGAGTAGTATCGTAATTGAAAATACGATATGAATAGACTGAGCTAACAAAGCCATAACCAGCGCTCTTATTCATTCGAAATTTAAATCGCACATACAAAACGTACGTTACTATTGTGTATAGAATATTCAATTTACGAGGTTGCAATTCATAAACCAAATCTCGGCTGTACACTCGCCATAAGTGTATTATTGGCCAGTAATTTAGCAGAGGCTTGCGGTCGGTCGGTCGTCTGTAACTGCCTGATAACCGAACATTCTACCCACATTAAGGTATACGGGACTACGGTTCGCTCCGATCATACCATTCCGCTTTGTGTACTAAATGTAGACCATTGTAACGAGATTCTCCGCTCGGAAGTTTTTTTTTGTAAAATATAGGTCCAATACCGGAATTTGTGCGATATTTGCGCGGCAAAAAACACATTGAAAAACGAGTTGGATCCGCGCGAGCTTGATAAACTTTTTAAAGAGAAGTAAATGTATGAAAACACGCGCAAATTTTTGCTTTTAGTTCCACTTTTAAATTTCTAGGGTTCCGCATCTGAAGGGTGTAAAAGGACTCTATAAATGAGTCTGTCTGTTTATCTGTCCGACCCATTATGACGATGTAGCATACCCACATGTTTGAATTCTGTATTGCAAGATTGTATCGCAATTTTTCTCTTTCGATAAGCAATAGATTGCCAATTAACTGTTCAAAAATAAATACTAAGACTACGCATACATTTTCCGTTTAGTTTCTTGTAGGTAACGTGCTTTTAAATATGTTTTGTTTTAAATTAATGTATAGAAAAAGCAAAATTTTAATAAGTGAGGTAATTTTAAGGTACTCGTCGTCAGCCATAAAACATCCACTGCTGGACGAAGGCCTCCCTCTTAATGGAGGGGTGTTGCCATAATCCCCACGCTTGGCAGGCGGCTTGGGGATCGCAAAATGGTCACCACCGTTAACTAAGAGGACGCTGCTGCCCGTCCTCCGGTGGGTCTGGTTGCAGTTTAAGGACATACCCAGGTACATATTTATTATTATACTCACTTTTAATTAACTCGGAAATTCCGACTATAGTTCCGGTCACATCCGGTGACCTTTTTCAAGAATTGAAAACAAAGTTCCACGCGCGGATATGCGGCCGCGTCTTGCTATGTTAATTATTAAACGCAAGTATTCCCCTATAAATAAAACAAAAACGCGGCTTTCCGATTTGCATAGAGGCAAATTTGGTGCACTTATATAAAGCAAACCAAAATGCGTTTCAACTGCTTTCCTCTTAAATTTTTCTTACTATTTTAGTATACTTAATATTTTATGTTTCCTCCTACGGAAGCCTTGGTACACGAGTGCAACTCGCACTTTGCCAGTTTCTTACAATAGACGGATACGTGTGGAGTTCGCCGCGGGTATCGTTTTAATTTTCCGCCAGCGCGGAAATTTACAGCGACTGAATGAACCATCTATTTTAATGAGCTTTAAAAGTTAACTGATCACGGCCTCCGTGGAATGCGGCTTTTCAAATATGCACGGGTAGAAATGGGTACACTCGTAGGTATAACTAAGTGTATAGGTAGGTATACCTAAAAATATGTGGTTCGGGCATTGAGCAAACATCTAAAGAGTCACAATCTCTAAGTGAAAACAGTCAAAAAATTACCGAGTGCCGTTGTACATACCTATACGTGCATTATACAGTTCACAAATATTCAAATTTAGACGTTATATCTCTTGTATAGTGTTCGATGTATGCTTGAGCTTTTGTGTCTTATGTAGCTCAAGTCGTTGAATAAGTCGGCGCAGTGCATAGCGTGCGCCAAATTATGGCGCGGGCATTTTTTTTGCACGTTTGTGACTTTATAGATATTAGCTCAAAGGGTTCGGGACATAATTTATGAGGATAGACATAAGTTATGGTTAAGTTAATATAGAAAAATTCTACTCTAAGTTAAACATTGGAAATTGGAAATGTCTAAGGAGTCTACCATAGATTGAACAAAACCAAGGTCTAATAAAACAAGCATTTTCTCTATGTATCATCATCAGCGGAGACGTCCACTGCTGAACGAAGGCTTCCCCATAGACCGTCACACCGTACGTACAACAACCTGCCATTTGAATCCACCGGCTGCCCGCGACTTTCACAATGTACTCGGGCCACCTAGTGGGAGGCCTACCAACGCTGCATCTTCCGGTTCGTGGTCGCCACTCAAGAACCTTTCCTCCCCCTCGGTTATCAGTTCTTCGCGCGATGTGGCCCGCCCACGATATATCTAATGTATGTCTATCTGGCTATCTATGTGTATCTATGAACATATAAGATAATTGTATCTATGTATTTTTATAGGTAAGTATATTTTTTCGACGTTAATTACTGCGAATTCTTCATCCACATCATCATCATCATCAGCTTATCGAGGGCCTGCTGGACATAGGTCCCTCTCAAAGCATCCTATATTTGGTTTAAGTATTGCTTTCAGTCACTGCCTACTGACTTACGTATATCGTCACTCATAGAGTATCAGGGCGTCCTAGGCTACGTTTGCCGATTATTGAGCACATCGAGCCAACGCAACGTGGCAAAATGGACCAATCAAGGCCAAATCACCCTTCGAGGATAACAAAACAAACAAACATTTATTCATTCATTCTTTTCTTATTTTTTCGTGCTCCTATAATTGTTTCTACTTATTTGCCACAAATAAACTATTGTCTATTGTAAAAACTTATACTTAACATATTCCGTATCAATTTAAATCAAATATTTACCAACTAATTCCTCTAAAAAAAGGTAGGTACGTACTTACATAAATAGATAAATTAATCTATGTCCACCTTCACAGCTATTTTAACAAAAAGTAATTTGTGGATATTAAAAAAAACTGATTCTGAGAGCGCCCGAAACTTAGATAAGTCAAGCAACAACTCAGATCTACCACGTCTAACCCCTCACTTCCTATAAGCCTATCTCAATCGTAAATCACCGGAATTCCGCGTGCACTGTTCCCATTTCCAAATCGTTTCCGCGTCCACTCAAATCCAATGACGGGTGTAATTGAATTAACCCGTTAATTGCTAAATTAAGTTGCGTCCGACTCCCCGGTCGTCCATGATTTGAAATATAACTGGAAATATGATTTTGACGGGAAAGGTGTGTTTTTTGACGTCAATTAAGGTAATGGAAAACGTTTGCGCTAAGCCAACGTTGAGTGGATGTTTTGTTAGGGTTAATACTGGTCATTAAGAGGATTGCTAATTTATATGAAATTTTAGATTAGTGTTAAAGTGGTGAGCGTTTATCGATTATGGTTCTGACTTTGAGTGGCTGCTCTATATTGATGCTGTATTGACAAGTTTATTGCGTACAATTTAAACTATGGTACCATGCAAATACAGGTTAACATGCTTCTACGGATTTATTAATAATTATTAATGATTTATAATTTAGGATTATACACGCATACTTCACACAATGCTTAAAACATCCGTCAGAGCAATATTGCTGTCATCACGTAGTGGCGCGCGTCGAGCTGTTTTCACTCCTTGTAATAGGTCACCGATTGTGACCAAAAATGTAATCGGAGTGTCTGACTTAATTAACCGTACATAATCGCACATTTCCGAAAGGAAGTCCTGGGTATGTCCTAAAACTGTATCTAGAACCACCGGAGGACGGGCAGCAGCCTCGCCTTGGTTAACGGTGGTGATCATTCTGCGATCTCCAAGACGCCTGCCAAGCGTGAGAAATATGGCAACCCCTCCCTATCCCTTTGTCCAGCAGTGGACATCGTCCGTAAATTATTACATACTATTGTTAATATTTAACAAAGATTTACAAGATTCCATAAGAAAACTATAATAGATAGATAGATAGAAACACTTTATTGTGCACACCAAAAATAACAATTGCAATAAAAGAAAGAACCTTAAGAACTAGTGCCACAAGTGGCGGTATAATAATAGGGCTCACCGCTGGTCCAGATACAGGCGCGTAGTAGACTACAGGTCGTGGTAGCCTGATTGGGGGAACGCTGGACTTGTAATCGTGAGGTTGTGGGCTTAAACCCAGGCCCATCCCAATGAGTTCTTTGGAGTGTTGGTCTTTGTGGTACAGATACTCGTACCACTGGCTTTTCGGTAAAGGAAAAAATCGGGAGGAAACCTGCGCACGTCCGGAGAAGAAATTCAATGGCTATGTGAATTTACCAGCCCGCAACTTCATGGGCCAGCCAGCGTAGTAAATATGGTCTATTCGCCATATCTGGGTAGGCCTGAGTCCAGTTAAAGGCCAAGTATAATTAAAAAGCCTGATTACGCTGCTTTAAAGCTGGTCCAACGAAATCAAACGAAAATTCTAACTGCAAAATGCCTTTAAAAATGCAACATTATTTACGAGAGCACCGATAAGAGCGCCTACGCTTACCGAGGGTGCGATATTAAAAGGCTTAGAAGTGTTGGGTCTGAAAAGCTCCTGAACATTTCTGAACCTCGCCCACTTAAACACAGTATTAAGGGCACTTTGGGCTTAAGGACGGCCGTATATTATCGCTGCCTTCTATACGGAAAGAGATTTTTAGTACGGGATTTATGATTGTGGAATTGGATTCTAGCCGGAGAAATATCTACCTGAAATTTACCATAAGTATAAGTAGAATTAGAGCAGTTAGTTTTTTTTATTATTTTACCTTATACTAGATACTAAAACAGTTAATTACAATCAGTTCTTCAACATACACTTTATTTACTCTAACTATGCTCCAAACTCTCGCTTCACGTTGCCGGTGAAATAACCGAGCATCCTATCCATTAAGAACTTACTAGTTGCTCGTACGAATTAATTTAGCTAAATAAGCACAACTAACGCCTGCATCACGCGATAGACGCATCTACGACGTGATTCAACTTAATTCACTCAATTCTCACTTTGGGTCATTGGAGAGTTATACGAGTATATATGACAATGACTATGGCCTAAATTTAATTACGTAGTGCATTCTAATCTCACCCTTCGGACTCAGTTGTGAACTTGTGTAAAACAGTTGATAAGCTCCCAAGAAAATGTGTTAGCAATTTATGCTCTTCTATGCGTCTTTATTGTCACCAGACTTCAAAAAAGGAGGTTCTTCTTTCGACTGTATGTTTTTATTTTGTATGTGTGTTACGCGATTTACGCGATTTATGCGATTACTCTGCCAATTACGAGTATGAGTTGATTTTGATGATTATTTTTTTTGTTTGGTAGGTCATACTTCAGAGGTGGTCTTACATACATTTGATCGAAATCGGTAGTTTCGACTTCAAAATAGGAGGTTCTCAATTCCACTGTTTTTTTTAACGTATGTTACACGATTACTTCGCCAATAACAATTATTATGAATCGATTTTGACGATTCCCATGTAAATAATCAGATTCGATCGATTTTGATGATCAGATGTGGTCCCATTTTATTCATCAAAATCGGTTCAGTAGTTTGGTTTTTGAATCAAAATTACTGGAATAAATCAAAATAAATGGAAAATAATATGAAGATGTCATCCAGGTAGTCGAAAATTAAGACGTTTTTTTTTATCGTATTATTATAAATGTACATATTATTATTATATTATAGCAACTGGCTGGAAAATAACTAAGTACATAAATTAAAATACTTCATATTCTGATAACGTAGGCATCTTTTTCTTCTCACATAAATAAAACACACTGTCGAAACATAAAAAAAATAACAAAAAAACGAAATTAAGCTAAAAACCTGACAGTCACACAGGTTTCTTAAGAAGCGCGTAGACATCTGCAAAGGAAGTATTTTAAGACAAATATAAAAACAGGGTTTAAATCGGATTGAAAGGTAGTGTGAAAGTAGAGGATTATGAAAATGCAAGTAATAATCACTGTAATAATACCTAATACTTAAGTTATTGTTCGTTTTGTGTATACAGTGACAAAAAACACCAAATATTGTTGACATACAATATTTGGTGTTTTTTGTCACTGCATAGGCTTCGAGATTCGCGATGATACGAGCCTAAGTTAATGCTTAGATTTATAGATTTGTTTTGTTGATCCGTGAGATTTTTTTGACCGGCACTTGTCTAAGTTATGTCACTGTTCGTGAAAGTTTGAACGGAAAGGGACAGAACCTTTAAAGTTCGAATGGCACATGGGGCCAGAGTTTTGTAATTTTATTAATGACGTAATAACAGTTCTGTCAAACGCATGTGTGTGCCCGTGAGCGATAGTGAAGTCGTTAGTTCGGACGGGTTAATATTGGGGGTTGGATGGGGATCATCTACGAAATCTATGGCGCTCGTTTAAAGCCGTGGCGATAATGGCTGCATAGAGTTTGCAAAAAGCTATTTGTGAAATTAAATTAACTTTAAATTGACACATGGAATGATTGGTTTTTGTTGGGATACAACTTTTTATAATTACAACACGTTTAATTATGTATTATTAATATTGCAACACTCTTTCGTGAAGTTACCATTTGTTTGTAAAGAGCCTAAATGTTTACATGAATCTGCACCACTAGCATAATACATAAACTATAGAAAATTTAATTATATTTTTTAATTCTATTTAAACGTATTTAACGTATTAAAACACTTTTTTTTAAATATGGAACCGTATTAATTTTTCTGCTACGGGGGACTTTTTATAGTTGAAAGACTACGTGATTGACCACAGCGCACTTGATTTTAGGTGCTGGTGTCGACGACGGTGAACACACATAGCCTGGATGGGAGCTGGCTCTCAAGCAAAGGTATCGGAACTCATAATTAGGTACTTTGTTAGTCAGATTTTCAACTTGCAGGCATTAGGTAGCCAGCCAAGTACCATAAATATTTTTTCACACCACCTGCTCTACAATGCCCAGTTACATATAATGTAACCTCAACGTAAAGTAAAGCATTATCTCATTGGGGTTATAAAGTTGTATGAAACTCCCTAAGGAATAGAGTGATTTGAATTTGGAACGTATAATTCGTGTGGAAATTCGTGGAAAACTCTAAGTAAAACAATGCCCATATAGCATTGTAAAGAGGTTTGTTCGAAAATCGAACTGGCCACCATATTCAGAACAAAAAAAAAAGGTGCGTTTACAAAGAATGTGAAACAGACGGTGCTTGTTCCTGTGAATGTCAGTGAATTTTAATTTTAATTTATAGAGCCCTGGCTTTTTATTGTCTCGCAGAAGGTGTGAAAAGTAGAGTATGCTCTTCTGGTATAAAGCCTGTCTTCATCTTGGGCAGCTTCAACCCTTCGCTTCACTCAGGATTCTATATAAATCTCTCGCTACGCTCGGGAGTTAACTCTAAGACTCCTTCGTTACGCTCAAGGTTCAATATGTCGCCCGCGACGTAAGAAACTGCTTTATTCCCTTAGTGCATAATCTTCTATTCTTATGTGGCAGCTCAAGTTTATTATTCGAATTTGAACCCATGCTCTTTAGTTTTAAAAATTATTTTCAATATTTTTCTATGCAGCCAGTCCACTGAAAATGCATAAGTAATATTCACTTATTTCATGTCAGTGCGACAAAATCATTTTCAGAATAATCGCAGCCAGTGCGATTGCTGGCCACAGCACGATTACGATGGAATGAAAAAAAAAACATTACCTATTTTATTTTATGCTATAAACATACACAGGGTTAGTTCTAATCAGTCAGCATCCTTTTAAGGGCATATTCTGTAGGTACATCAAAACAAACAACTTTTACTATGGGGCCAACCTTGAAATCGCGAATAAATTATCAGCTGTTTCATTCAAAAAGTTCATCGACTTGGGAAAAATTTATGCAACAGCTGTTTTTTTTGTTGCGATTTCTATGTTGGCCCCATAGTAAAAGTTGTTTGTTGTGTTATACAGAATACAAAGAAAAAAAGGAAAGGATGCTAACTGATTAAAACTAACCCTGTATAATTTATTTAATGATTTTTCGCAAATTCAGGGCAGCTCCGTTGTAAAAGCTGTTCTCAATTATAAGCAAAACTTCCTTTCGGCTTAGTAATTCCTTTACGCGTAACCCTGTATAAAAATTATTTGTACTTGTAGCGCTCGAGGTGCAGTTTCACTAGGTGGTTATAAAAGATCACCGATGTGAAGCAACTGTCGATTTGGTCAGTATTCAAATGGGTGACCGCGAGTGGCATTTACATCTGAGCGTACCGTAGGTCGGATGACAGGCTTAATTATTGGTCCCGGTTGTTTTTTCTATTGTTTATGTAACAACAACCGTCAAGCTATGTCAGAGGCTTAGGCAGTACTCTGACATTAGGGCTAGCCACTACCATCCTATACTCCTGCCACTACTATAGAAAGTTAGGTACTTATACCAGATACGTAATAACAAAAGTTAGTAAACGCTAACAAAAGCATTATTATATAAAATGGAACAATGTCGCCTCTATTACTCAAACTTCAGCATTAAACTGTCCAAGCTGTATTTTCAGGCGCACTGAAATATGAGAAAGCTCGTGAAATTAAACTTGCTTGTAAATTAGAGCTGAGTGACGACGTAATACAAAACATAAGCGATATTTGTACCTATTTAGTGTTTAGCATTTGTGGGAATTTTGTGGAAATGTTTTGTTTTTAAACGGGCTTAGGTGCATCTTATACTCGCTATTGGCTCACAGCTTACACATGGTTTTTGGAAATTAGTTTCTACGGTAAAGTAAAACAGATATGATAACGAATAGATAAGAAAGTATTGGTAGCCTATATGGAAAAAACGCACCGTACCTAACATTAAGTTCTTTGAAATGTATGTAGTATCAAAGATAATAATATAATAGTATATTACGTAAGTAGTATGGATTTTAAAAATGCATGCAAATGAAGTGGTTTATTGGAAATTAAAACATTGTGAGGAGATCTGATGAGATATGGAACTGAAACGTGGTCTTTAAGGCGGCGGCTAATACCAAAAGTAAGTAAAAGGTGTATTTTTAAACACATAGTTTAATGATAAAGAACGTAAATATTCTGATTAAAAAAATACTACAGGTAGGGGAAAACCCTAAAGAAGCCGAGTAACTGAATAGAATTTTGCAAAATAATCCTGTTTAATTAAAAAAAAATACAAATTACCAACAAAAAAATATATATTTTAATTCAAATGCTCTAAATTATCAGCGACAGCACCACATTATTTTTTACGAATTACATAGCCAAACGAATGTTTTAGCACAGTAGTCGTTATTTTTTTTTATTTCATGCCTACATTTTGAATAATTAAATAAAACCACACCTAAATTGCTCAAAGCCATCATCATCATCAATTGTGTCATGCGATTTTCGACTCTAAACTAATGCAAGACGCGCGGGTGAAATCTCTTATTTTTCTGGCATTAGTCGCACTCTTAACTGCTGGCCTTTTGGAGAAACTCAGAATCAAGTAATGGACAATGGAGTGAGCTATGCGGAGTAACTTTGCGCGATAGAATCCGGAACGAGGATATTCGCCTAAGAACCAAAGTTACCGACATAGCTCGCAAGGTTTGCAAGTTGAAGTGGCAATGGGCAGGCCACATCGCTCGAAGAACTGACGACCGATGGGGAAGACAGGTTCTTGAGTGGCGACCGCGAACCGGAAGACGCAGCGCAGCGTAGGAAGGCCTCCCACTAGGTGGACCGGCGACATTTTAAAAGTCGCGGGCAACCGGTGCAAATGGCAGGTTGTCGTACAGTGTGGCGGTCTAAGGGGGAGGCCTTCGTTCAGCAGTGGACGTCTCCGGGCTGATGATGATGATGATGGGGCTACCCCGACTCAGGTTGTCGTACAGTGTGGCGGTCTAAGGGGGACGCCTTCGTTCAGCAGTGGACATCTCCGGGCTGATGATGATGATGGGGCTACCCCGACTATCAAATAAATAAATGTCTTTCTACCTCTAATAACTCCACCCTGCGTGTATTGCACCTATAAAACACGGACAATGTTTTTATATGCAGCTTTCAAGACAAGTTGTCACGGAGAGGGTCTTATACGGTGTCTAGACACGTAAATATCGCGTACATTATTAGATGTCGTAATTATTCAAAAGGAAGTTAGGAAGTTTTAGGGTGAAAACAAACAGACATTCAAATTTATACAGATAGTTAAATCAGCAACGGTAATATAATATGATGGCAATCAACATTAATGTAGTTACTATAAAATTAAATGATGGTAATTATAAAATGTTAATGGTTAATATGACGTACAATATATAGAGATGTACAGGTTTGAAATGATTATCAGTACTTTTTTTTTTAATAAGGTACGATGAGCTAATCGCCTGAAATCCTAACAATTTATTCAAGACATCGTATTATATTATGCATTATCAAAAGCCCTAATTATGCATGCAAAATTGCTATACAAAGCTAAAATGTGCATCAAATACACATTACAAAAAAGCCAATTACAGTTTGTTAAAAAAAAAAAATGTGGCCAATTCTGAAGGTATAAGTTGACGGAACTAAACTAACTAAAGTATTGCTGTCCTTAGCTAACATGCCTAGTAAAAAAGTGACAGCAATACTTTAATTAGTTTAAAACTGTCAACTAAAACCGTCAGAATCGACCACAATGTATAAGTAAAAAAAACCGTGCGCTAAAAATCAATCGTACTATTTATTTATTTATATTTGTTACACAAGTATTTAATAACTTTGACATAAATAAAAACTAAAAGACTAAAACTACCTAAAGAAAATATTAAATATCTATTATTAATCGAAAAAATAACGGTGTCCGTGTGGTAAGGTCCCAAGAACGCTAGCTACATTACCGCGTTGAATAGCTAAAGAAATTCTCTTGCGGCAGGGCGATTACATACCGAATAAGCACGATTGGCAAGAGATTACTAAATCATGTAAAAACGCTGTAAATATCGAGTTTCATACATTTGCCTATGCAAAAAAATACAATTGCATAATTATAATCTGTCTAATTATTCATTATGAACAACTTTTACTATGGGGCCAACCCTGAAATCACGAAAAAAAGCAGCTGTTCCATACAAAAAGGTTCATTGATCTTGGATAAAATGTATGGAACAGCTGTACAAAAAGGTTCATTGATCTTGGATAAAATGTATGGAACAGCTGTTTTTTATTCGTGATTTCAGGGTTGCCCCCACTAATTAAAAAGTAAAAGTTTTAAAAGTAAAATTTGTTCATAATGATGAGTACAATGATATCCTGGAAGGATAACGGTGTTCAAACTTAACACCCTGTATATCATTCTATTCTATATTTTTTTATAAAAATTAATTCATCATGTTGAATAAATAGAAAACAGGCTTTTTAATTCGCGGTTGCCGAAAACAGTATCAAGAGACCCTTTTTATCTACCGTACTATCATTTTCTACAATAATTAAACTCTTAGGATAAAGTCACTTGAATGTGTCATTTTGCTCAAGTCCCTGTTAGTGATATCCCATACGACGAGATCGCTCTAGCGCCGGGACAACCTATTAATTGGCTCGCCATGGATGCGGCAAATGCGGCTAAAACTATCAAAAAAACTTAGTGACAACTGCAGTCGCGGATCCACCGCAGTGGGCACGGTGGGCATGCCTACAACCCTAACTGGAGGTAAATACGCGAATTTTTACACCCAAAACCTTAATAAAATTTACAAAAACGTCATTTACAATGAGACGTTCGAAATTTGGGCGAAAACAAACATATAGAAGCCCACCGTATAACCGCCTATATATGACCAAAATGACCATGACCACAACCTTTTTTGAAAGCTGAATCCGCGCCTGGGCAATATTAGTGATACATAATTATACATGCTAGTGTGTAACATGAGCAATGAGTATGGTGCATCATTTATCACATTCGCTGGTGAACAAAAGAGTGAAAATAACTGTTTACCACGGTCAGCGATGTCGCCGGCAGATAAGTGTTGCCCGATCCATCATTGCATTAGAGGGGACGGTGTATTTTATTGATTTTCCACCAATTTTTGCCTCGATGTACGCATGGCGCCCTTCACCACTCAGGCTCTGAAAAATAATAAACAAGTTTTGTGAGCGGTTTAACTTATTAGCTTATTTTGATGTGTTTAAAGTCTTATTTTAATTATCAAAATGACATTCATGTAACTGTACTGAAGAAAATTAAGGTCCAGTACCAAGTACGGCACTTTATGAGAGGTGTTTTTGAGTAAGGCCGAATTGTTTTTACGCGATTACTCCGCCAATAATGAACTGATTTTGATGATTATTTTTTGTTATGTAGGTAATACTTCAGAGGTCCCATATAAATTTTAACGAAAACGGTTTAGTAGTTTGGTTTTTAAATCAAAATTACTAGAAAATATGAAGATATCGTCCAGGTATTTGAAGTTGAAGTCGATTGTATTTTTTTTAAAGATATAAGTTTTTTTATGGACTATAAGTTGCTAGCCGATCCTCGATAAACATGATAAGCGCCAAAGTCACCATTATATCTATAATGTGAACAGATTTCAGACTAATATTTAAATTTTATGCATGGTTATTTTATTACTATTGTTTCCTAGTTAAAAATATCTCTATGACTTTCAAAATAACTAAAGCTGTCTGTTTTACTATATCTGTTTTTGGCTAGTTACCACAATTATCCAAAACCAGGTTTTAATTAAGGCAATATAAACCAGAGTATAAGTGCTGTAAATGTACAATGCGCTGAATAGCTTTTTTTAAATATATTATTAGGCTTGCGTTTGACTGCCAACTCGTTAGTTTAAAATACTTATCGTTCACATAATCAGCCTTACTTAAAAGCACTGCTGAAAGTTAAATGACGATTCTAGTTTTTTTCAAGATACGAGTGAATAGGTACTTTGCTTCACCTTCGACCACATCGTCGCTCACCAACAGGCGAGTTACCAGTGTTAAAAAAACTTCGCACTTAATTTTTGTATTGCACAGAAGTTAAGTGACTTTTGTTAACATAAGAACGTTTTTAATTTTTAAAAAAGTACGACTTTTTGTTTCGGGTTCGGGTATTTTATTTTTTTATAAAATGCTTTAAACAAGGAGAGGTGACGCCCCTTGGATATATTTCGACAAATTGTCCTATGATTAATGTCTCACAACTTTAGTGCAACTCACAAAATGAAGGGAAGTCACGTCCTGAAACTTAAATAGCTCGAGTATTCATGATTTATGTCCCTAACTTTTCGGCTACAAGTGTTGCGTAACCAAATATCTAATATCTGAAGATTTAATGTCGACATGCATTAATTAATGTGCTAAATCTTTATCAAGGCGGAAACAGATATTAATTATTAGTCTTAACACTTACATTAATTTAACGGATTTAAATAGAATGTTCACATTTGTCGCCTTCGCTCAAATCAAAAAAGTATTTTATTTAAGTATTTATTTATTGTACATTCCATAAAAATACGTTCAATAAACATCCCGTGTTACTTACAAAAAAGTTCTATGGTCTTTGATTGCAGTAACTCTTTCAATCACGAATTTTTTAACTTTTTAAGGCATAGTACCATACTGCGCTTACATTATCACTTTTTCAACCGACTTCAGAAAAGGAGGATCTCAATCAGATTATGTTATTTTTTGTATGTATGTTACGTGATTACTCCGCCAATTATGAACTGATATTGATAATTTTTTTTTTTGGTAGGTGATAAGTACTTCAGTAGTCCCATATAAATTTTATCGAAATCGGTTCGGTAGTTTGGTTTTTAAATCAAAATTACTGGAATAAATAAATCAAAACAACTGGAAAATATTACGAACATGTCATCCAGGTATTCAGAATTAAAGTCGGTTGTTTTTTTCTTCAAAAAAGCGTATTGTATCTTTTTTTTATCACTATTTATAATTATTTATCAAATAGTCGATTTAATTTTACATGCAATAATATCATCATAATCATCATCAGCCCGGAGACGTCCACTGCTGAACGAAGGCCTCCCCCTTAGACCGCCACACTGTACGACAACCTGCCATTTGCATCCACCGGTTGCCCGCGACTTTTAAAATGTCGTCGGTCCACCTAGTGGAAGGCCTTCCTACGCTGCGTCTTCCGGTTTGCGGTCGCCACTCGAGAACCTTTCTTCCCCATCGGTTGTCAGTTCTTTGAGCGATGTGGCCTGCCCGTTGCCACTTCAACTTGCAAACCTTGCGAGCTATGTCGGTAACTTTGGTTCTTTGGCGAATATCCTCGTTCCGGATTCTATCGCGCAAAGTAACTCCGAGCATAGCTCTGCAAAAATATAACATCTCGAAATAGATCGTTTCTTGTCGCACATGCCGCCTTCATTCAAAAACTTATTAACTGGTTTCTAATGCGAGAATTATTAAGCCCAGCTGCTAATTCTTAATAGTTTATGCAAATCTATGTCAAAAGGGTTTCAGGATAAGACCGATAATTCCTTTTCACTCCGAATGGGGTTGATATTATGGCCACGCTCTCATATTTTTCCGGATAGCTTCTAGTTTTAATAGGCAGATTTACACAGAGAAGAAGACCATTGTATTGTAGTGTTTTATAGATTTAAAAATCCTCTTTTGAATGTAAAATCACCACAATTTGGTTCCAAATTTGCCATAGTTTTCTACTCGAATTAGGTCCAAATTTTACAAAAAAAAAAGGCTTTATTTATTTTATTTTATATTCAAATAATCTACACTATTCATTTACTCACATGATAAACTCTTACTATCTCACCACTCTTATAATTTTTGCAAGTGCCTAGTTATGTACAGGTTTCTAACAAACAAGTTATTATTGTGTGAAAAATATATAGCGTGATACCCAAAATACTTACATTAAGAAAAAAAATTTTTGTAATGAATAGTTTAATTTTTAATTTTATTAGGTCCATAAAACTCGTTAATGAAGGCAACCCTATCTCACTGTCATTTCGCAGTGAAACGAAAACAAAATGCTGATTTGCATGTGTAAATAACAGTGTAGTGAAATCCAAACAGCAATTTGGAAGACAATGGAAGCCAGCTGCGTCTAGAGGACAATAATTAAACAATATTTTCTTGAAACAAGACAGTTCTGAAATGGCTGACGAAAGTTTATATTTTCTTTGATGCTGATTCATGAAAATAAAATTAGAGAAAAAAGGAAAAAACTTAATTGCGAAGGAAAAAAATAACAATAATAAAGAAAAAAAAATAGAGTTGATGTAACTGTATCGTTAAAAAAAAAATAAGTAGTGTCTGCAAACTGGCACTAGAATCTCCAAACAGCCAAGGCGGTGAAAACTTTATCTTGTTATATATATACATCATACTGCCATAGCGGGAAGGAAACTGTCGAAAAGTTAATATCATTGAAGCAGGGATTGATTATAGCTAAGAAAAAGACATAGTATAGGTTTAACATAGTATTTTGTGGGAAAAAATAAGGTTATGTAGGTAGTAGTAGTAAAACATTCATGATCGTGTTTGAGTAAGTAGCTTGTACTCGTAACTAAGACCGATTTTTTTTGTACACCCAGGTGACGAGACGAGCAAGACGTTCACCTTTGCCTGCCACTAACAATAGCAGTGCCAGAATTGTAAACTTGCAAATACATTCCTGCGCCGCAATGCCGACAAAAAAAACTAGAATTATGCTCATCAAAATGTTGCTGGCAGGCCACTAAAATGTTTGAATTTAATTTTAAGATTATTACTTCAGAGAAATATGGTCAAACGAAAGACAAACTAAGGTATAATTTATTATTTTATATTCATTTCCAAGTTTAGTACTGTACTGTATGTACTGTGTCATCATATAATTTGGAAAGGTTTTTTGATGCTATTTTAAGCATAGAAGTTCTAGTGGCTAGTTTATAGCACTTATGCATAAAATAACACCTAAACCCAAAAGAACAATTCTTCTCTATCAACGCAACGCCAAAAACATAAAAGTGTCATGTGCATAATGCACCCTATAAATATTATTCCCTACGGACTCTTCTAATGCTCCCTAGTCCCTACTGAGATATAGGTCACTATGTTTGGGAATAGCCCGTAAATCGAATTTTATATCTATTCCCTATGATGCAAGATCTATTTTTCTATTAAAACCAAAATGCAGTACAAGCAAGCTAATTGAAACTATGATACATATTACCAAGGTTCAGTTTTCTCTGGCCTGAAAACTGCATTAGAAAAACGCACACGCGTCTAGGGTAACTGATTTGTGCTTGCATCTATTGCATTTGTGTATCTAATGGTTGCGACATGCGTCCAGCTACTAAGTACGTTGGATGTAATTTATGTGCAAGAAAGGGTAGCAAAAGATAATCCATTGTCAACATAATCTTAAATATTTTACGGTCAATTATGTAAGTCTCCTTTTATTTTGGCCCGCCATAAATTCTGTCCAAGATATCGTGTTTGGGATCAGACATGTAAACTAACCCTTGCGGTTCTTTGTCTCTGTAATATATGAGCTTGTATGAAACACCGTGCTATATTTTTAATTTGTTTACTAGCTCGGACTCAGGGAGTTCGCGTTCTCATATTGTTATTTCACTGCAAAAATATTTATGATTTTATTATATTAGAATAATTTGAAATGAAAAGACACGGTTTTCGATTCCCAATCAAAAGACGAAAAAACTAAACGATTCTACAATTCTGATGTAACTATTAACTAAGATTCTTAAAGAAGTGAAAGACTAGACCACTGCACTATTATTATCACCACTTAAAACACAAAACACAATTAGTGCCATTACACTAATTTATTTTATTATATTATATATTATTTATTTATCTAACTTTCTTCTTTTAAAATGAATCGCTAGCGCAAAACTCGATAAAGGCTGGACCAATTTAGCAATTTTTTTTTTAATATTGCTTGAAGTTCCAATTAGATTTTTATAAAAAGAAAAATCCCGAAAAAAAGGCCGTATAAAGCCGGTTAGAAAATACTTCTGTGTTAAGCCGGGCCGGGGTACGAGATAAAAATAAGTTAATAAGTCAAAGTGCATATTAGTTAACTCTCACCTATTTTACTCACACTTAATTGTCCCAAAAGCTTTTAATTAAAACAGACATAAAGTTCACCCAAACCGCGTCTTCCTAAAGGGCAACCACCCCAGCTCTGTTTGCACAGTAACCTACATACAGGGTATGAGGGATTCCGTCATTAATGATCAAGGCCCATTATTGGGGACAGAACCCTCCGTGACTCTGAATGCATTGAGTCTGTTGAATTGCCGAGCTAAGACTTTAAGCTTTTGAAGTTAGGTTGTTTAAGTTACCTTAATATTGGTGCGGGGTGTTGGACTTGAAGGTTTGTTGTCTTTTACACTTAAAAGCGTCTTGGCACTTCAGTATTAATAATTAATAAAGCATGGCTATATACTAATAATACCCCATAGTCTGCCCTGCAATATGTAGCTCTGTATTTCATACTACCATAAATAAAGACTCCTGTTAGAGTAATTCGAAAATTTAATTTAGATATTAAATCCAAATTATACGTACTGTACTGTATAGTAAAGTTTTGAACAAAGTTTCGGATTTGTGGTGAGTCATTTTCATCGAGAGATACTTAAAAACTGAAATTAAATCTTCACAGAAGTTATCCACAATTTTATAACTACCGTGATAAGATGTGTTAGTAGTTAAACTCACATCTGAAAAACATGAAGAAAAAAAAATTGTTCATGTCAAATTTCAATATGAGAGAGTCCATGCCAATGTATTGTGACCAAAGTCCGAGTGGTCGGAAGTGCGCTGGATGAGTGGTGCGAGCGTTTCAGTATATTCGTAGAAGACAGCGACTCAACTTGTGACAATTTACACCAGAAAAAAAGACAAGACTGTAAACAGCATAGCACACTGCCAAAGTCAAGGCGTAGTCAAGGTGGCGGGCGTGGTAGAAGAGCGGCGAAGGCGCCAGGGCCGTAGCTAGGGGGGGACATAGGGGGGACATTGAGGGGCAATGCTCTACCTTAAAATACCAATACCCTACCTTAAAATAAGTAAAGTACTGTGATAGTACTGAAGCGCCCTAACTTTTTTTTAAATTGCTTTGCTTGCTGGCTTGCGTTTGACTGCCAACTCGTCTGATAACAACTGTAACAACAGCTGCCCTACATTAAATTCATGTCTAGCTACGGTCCTGGAAGGCGCATGTGGAATCTAGCGGATGTGTCCTAAATCCCTAAGTCAAATTGACCTCGCCCTGGTGACGCCTCGACTCCGCCTCGACTCTGGCAGTCACACTAGTTCGATATTATAGAAAAGCTAGACGAAGCGCGCCTCCGCCCCGACACCGCCTCGACTCTTCATTCTGAGTGCGATGGCTCAAAACTACGCTGATTAATGACTTTGTTTAGCGCTTAGCAGATTGTCCAGTTACTAGGCTTTTGAAAAAATGTTCTAGTGATCACGATAAGGTGTCATATTAAGCTATAGAAATTAAACGCCACCCGGTATGCTTGAAAATAATGTACTGTCAATGAATAAATGCAAGGTGAAAATATCCTCTAAGTGCTAACAAATACTTCAGTGAAATTGAAGCATAGATAAAATAAGTAACTCGTGAAAAAGTATTACATTCTGATTACATTCAATGAATAGTTTCAGTTAAAACGCTGCTGACTGGTAGTCGGCTTGAACAATTGGATTGTCTCTAGAATTTCATCTTGCTGGATACAATCCTTTTGTTTTTGTGTAGTAGATTATAAATTTTGTTGTAGTTAATAATGAAGCCGCACAGGTCACTTGGTCCTGTCAAAAATCAATCACGGTTTTTTTTTGTTATTGGCATCGCACTTTGTGCATTCTGCCGGTGTCAAGTTTATGAATTTTCATGTTTTTATAGCAAAATCAAGTCAAATATATCATGAAATCACAGTTAGTTACACGAAGTTAGTCATAGTCGTGTCCAAGTCATGCTCTATTAAAGTTGTGGCAACTTTACTACGAGCATATACGGAGTTTTGAAAACAACAAGCAAAGACATGTTTCACCACATTATATCACTTGCCCACACTCGTGCATGTAATTCAACACTCAATGAATAAAACACCACCATTTTTAATCATTAATTCGCGTAAAAACACAAGTTTAAGAAAATAATATAATGCAACAAAAAAGATTTTCCCGCCAAAACTCAATGAGCGGTTTATCTGGTAGATGTTTAATTATGGATAAAAGCAAGCTCGCTGCGTGCGAGTAGGTGTTCAGACCTTTCATGTGTGTGTGTCAAAAGTCGCAAAGCATTTGTATGAGTTGCATCACCGATACACTGCGTCCAAGTCCTCTGTTCCCTTTCATGCCTCCCTGTCCGCATATTCCATTCAAATTTTTACCCTCACCGCGGCCACGCTCGATGAGTGCTCTAACGTCCATTCAGTGCAATTTGATGAAGCCGCGGTGTGCTATTCAATCTGAATAGGATTGGTCACGACAATGCGCTGATTTAATAGAACCATGGCGAAATACCCGCTCGTGATCGCATTGTTAGAATCGATTTTGGAGTTTACTGAATTGTGGGGTAATTACAGTGAAGCAAAGTTTATGGCATTTCGGTAAATATATTTATAATGGTCAGTATATTTGGTGAATCATCATTAATTTATATCTCAATTTAACCATACCTATATAATGTAAAAAATCAATTGACGAATTTTTGATCGAAGTAAATTAAATCCTTCAGCAGGGCTAGCATGCGCACCGCGAGAAAAATTTCTCGATTCTTAAAAACAGGACAAGTCTATGATTCTGTATAAGTCTGTCTCGTTTTCTCACGACATAAAAGTAGCATTGCTTCTGGTGAAAAACATGTAAAAAAAAACGCCATTTTGTGATAACATGAAACAGGTTTTCAACTGCTCATAGCATTATAGTTAGGCGCACCGGTATAACTAAGCTAAAAAGAAGTCTTAGTAAACATCATTGTGATTACCTTCTAAATTCAGAACAACCCTAAAATCGGGAAAAGAGTTCAGTTGTGCATGAAAAAAATGAAAAGTGGAAAGAAAACAATAAAGTGCATGGGTGTATTTCCATTTCATTGAATTATATTATCATCATCAGCCCAAAAGACGTCCACCTCTGGACGAAATTAAATTATATATATATACTCGTATCTATGGAAAATATGAGTTTTTGAGACTTCTGAGTCTGTCCCGTTATAAAAATTGTTCACAATAGCAAGCAGCGCTACTTTCGTTTTAGTATTAGTATAGATAGACAAACTAATTAGCATGTCACGTAATAACAACGATAAGCAAATAGCTTCACCCAAACTGAAATGCATCGTACACAACAATACCTGTCACAGTTTAGCAGATTTCACTAAAGCAATAAATCTGCCAACGGCGACAAACTAAAACTGAGTTATAACAACAAAGTCAAATTACTGAAGGAGTTTACCGCATTCGAGGGTCGAGGGGGGTAGCAACCGACACCGAGCGCTCGCGAGGACGGAATACTGATGCAGGAGACTTCTAACTCTCGTAAGATTTTCGGATAGGGATTTTCCTTTCTTTACAATGGGCCTACTCTTGGGGCATATCAATTGCACGCGGTTATGTCGTTAGAAACTTTCTATGGGGAGACGGCCCCATCGATTTTCGGGATTACCACTCCTTACCAGATATAGTGTGGAAACGTGGCTAATTCAGCGGAAGGTGACGAGGGTGTTGTCTACAATCTTATGGGTTTGTTTTTGATGATATTTGTTTACTTAGTAATGTAGCAACCATCTTGAAACAATAAATACTTTTAATATCAAAATATTATACATAATGAATATAGTAAAAAGTAGTTGTTAAAATTGGGTTTTTTGATTTATCTCGTTGCAAGGTTTATGATTGCTGTGGTTTTGGGAAAAGGAACGCGAGTATAACTTGTAACTAACATTGAACCTAAATCTTGCCTGATTAAAAGCGGCGATGTTATCTTCGATGTAGTTTAGTACCATACACGTACAAGATACAGCATTTAAAATACAATTTAAAAAACAGACTATATTTTTCCTTCTGCGCCTCGAAGTTTTTTATTCTTTTCTACAAGAACTTATACATTTTTTTGAACCTGTTTATAGTCGTTCATAGTCCACTGCTGGTCTTGGGCCTTCTCCGGAAAGGCAACTGTGTCATATCCACCACGCTGGTCCAGTTGCGCATTAGTGGTTGGTGATGGAATTTTTAATGACACTTTTTTTTTAAACGTTTATTTAAACTTTCGACATTCTACTATCACTCAAACACTTTTGCTTATTGTTATCGAAATCAATCGATACAGCCCTAAAAGTAGAACCAAATGTGGGTGGCTCTATCATAATGAACTTTATGCCCACGGGATTACTATTTAGTAAGGATAATCCCCTTTTACAGAAAAAATAATGGCCATTACTTTTATGTAAATGAAATGAGGGAAACTTCTAAGCATATCGTATATCCTAGTTTAGTGAGGGTGATTGATTTATTTGATGGAAAATTATAGTTGTGCGCATATGGCTAACAACTAGTATATAAACTGAAAAAAAAAAAACATTTTATTTGGCTTCATTTCAAAAATTTTGTGGTTTTTCGAAATAGTTCTTCTTTTGTAGTGGTAGGACTCTACTGCAGAGTCCACCTGGAGAAGTACCACACCTTTGTCATTTATTCTACCGCCAGCAGTAGTGTGCAAGCATTACTGTGTTCCGGTTTGAAGGGCAATGTTACCAGAGAAATTACTGGGTATGAAGAGATTTAACATCTAATATCTCAGGGTGACGAGCGCAGTGCAGTGCGGCGCAGGATTGTGTTCGCAAGTTCACAATTCTGGCACTGCTACTGTTAGTGGCAGGCGTGACGCTTACCACCAGGCGAACGTCTTGCTTGTCTCGTCACTTAAACGTATTTTTTGTTTGTTTTTGTAATTCTTGGTTGGTTGAACAATAAAGAGTACTATCAATCAATCAATCAATTTTTTTTTAATAGAAAACAGTATTTAGAGATTTTAAAATAGACATCTAATTACAACAACAATAAAATGTGAATGTTAAAATTGTTGAAGATGACAAATTATTGATTTCTAGAGAACACGATAGTAATATGTGTAAAAGGCAAACTATAATAGCTTCGCATTTTATCATATAAAAAGTGATCGAAAATAAGCCAATTTTGAGGTTGAGGACTCCCCAGATCTGTCAGAAGATCGGTTAGATTCTCTCCAAATAGTCAACTAGATCAACCTATTAGGGCCCCAGGGCATACCCCTTCTGGTGTGCCAGGGCAAGTCTGGCCCCACTCCCGACGACGGCCAAGCCGAGGTTCGTACCGTCTGAGGTGCCCTTGAGCTAGTCGTCTTTAACCTAAACTAGGCCGAGCGCCATTTGCGCTTGACTAAAGGCCGGTGCATGTCCTAAAACTACATCCAGAACCACCGGAGGACGGGCAGCAGCGTCCTCTCAGTTAACGGTGGTAACCATTCTGCGATCCCCAAGCCGCCTGCCAAGCGTGGGGATTATGGCAACACCTCCCTTTAAGGGAGAGGCCTTAGTCCAGCAGTGGACGTCGTCCAGCTGTTGATTTGAAAGTCTGGTGACGCTGTAGAGGCCATCTGAGGCCAACAGCATCAGTCAATTTAAAAAAAAAACTATTTTGAAACAAAAAAAAACGAATATTTTATTACATGTGTCTTGTTGAAAAGAAGGTAAAATTTCAAACACAGCAAAAAAATAAATCACCTACCTATAGCCGTGTCGGTTTTTTAAATCATATTGTAGAAACCATCCTAGCAGCATCACATTGCATTGCTATTTAAATCACCAGTTGAAACAGATTCTACGCCATATGGTTACAAATGCAACCCTCCTGCGATCTTCTACACCTACAGCAAAATCAGCAACTTTTTCCTACTTATCGCTTTAGCGAAGGGGGCTGGAATCCAGGTGGTATATCTGCCGGGCCCCGCCTAAACTCTGTTCAGAGACTTGGAAAATTGCATTCGTTATCGGATACCCGTGTCCGTGTGCGTACTGGGTGCAAGCATGTTGAGACTACGTGGATGAGACCTTGTAAGCCAAAAATTCACAACATTCTGAGAAAAGATTTACAGATTCCTAGGGTAACTGATACCCGATACTATTGATTTGGATACCGGTTCATGGGGTATGGGCTCCTAGGCCATCAGTCTCTAAAAATTTTTTTTTTTTTCATGGAATAGCTCATCATCCGCCCGGAGACGTCCACTGTTAAACGAAGGCCTCCCCCTTAGACCACCACACTGTACGACAACATTTGCGTGTGTGCGATTTGCATCCACCGGTTGCCCGCGACTTTTAAAATGTCGTCGGTCCACCTAGTGGGGGGCCTTCCTACGCTGCGTCTTCTGGTTCGCGGTCGCCACTCAAGAACCTTTCTTCCCTGTCGGTTGTCAGTTCTTCGAGCGATGTGGCCTGCTCGTGAATATCCTCGTTCCGGATTCTATCGCGCAAAGTAACTCCAGGCATAGCTCTCTCCATTGCCCGTTGCGTGACTCTGAGTTTCTACAAAAGGCCAGCAGTTAAAGACCACGTTTCAGTTCCATATGGCATCACTGGCAACACACTCTGGTCGTAGACCAATTGAAATACCAATACAGGTTTATTGATTAGCAATATCTTAGAGGGTCATTAAGTTCATCATAATGATCAACTTGTACCATGAAACCAACCCTGAAAACGCGAAATAAATCTAGCAGATACAAACAAAATACAATTCCAATCCCATACAAAAATACAATTACGCAATCTTTTTTTTACTAAGTGTGTAGTTTTTAATATACAATAATCAGCCTTTTAAGAGTCCACTGATTTATTTTATAGATATAGGCCTACTCACGAAGAGCGATTGGGCGATGCACCACGCTGCCTGGGATGCTGGTTGGTGGATTCACATACTCCATTGAATTTCTTTTCTGCACATAAGCAGGTATCCTCAAGATGTTTTCATTCACCGAAAAGCTATGAAAATATCCTTACATAAACTCCAAAACGCTAATTGGTAAGGGTCTACGGGTTTGAACCCGCAACCTCACAATTTCAAGTCGAGCGATCTTCCGATTAGGATACCACGGTTTACCAAAATAAAAATATAAGAAAAATATTAAATAATAAGAATTAAAAAAACAAATATTAAATACAAAAAAAGTCCAAAAGAAAAAAAAATGAAAAAAAAATACACATCCACATTAATGCACTACGTCTCACTATCAATCGAACACAAGAGGAGTAACAAATGTCACCCGCAACGTAAATAAATTCCCGATACGAATTGATTTATCGCGACTCACTCGGTAATGTCCAGTCATGATGGCCGCCTTTATTTCGAGGACGAAAATCGAGTGACTGCTTACGTTACTGGCGCCCTAGTACTTCATGAAGTTCTTGCTGTTTTAAACTATCACAGTTGTTCATTACAGTTCTATGAGTAAATTTATCACAGGGACTTAATCGCGCTCAAAACAACACGACAAAACATAGCCGAAACGTCGAGGCAAATAAATAGTTCTAATATGTTGATAAGCAAGGCTGCAAATTTGTTTTTTGCTCTAGTACTTGTGTATTGAAACCTGAGCAAGCAAAGTATTCTAGATTCAAATAAAGAATCTTGAGCGTAGCGAAGGTTTCAAAGGTACAAGACGCAGAATAACTTTCCTGTCGAGCGAAACAACTTTTCACCTCAATACTTTTTTTTTCATGCAGTCTTCGTGCTGGGCAGTGCGATTTTTCTAAAAATGTTGTTGGCGCACTGACGTGAAATAAGTATTAGGTAGGCAAGTACTTAATTATGCATTTTCAGTGGACTGGCGGTTTAGAAATTTATTGAATAGAAAGGTTCGAATTTTAAAAACTATTTCCACGCTAGCGGTCAAAATGCACTTTTGCCATTGAGCAAAAGTGCACTTTGTCCGCTGTTGTTGTACCTAATATCTAAAGAGTCACAATCTCTAAGTGAAAACAGTCAAAAAACGTCCGAGTGCCGTTGTGCATATACGTGCATTATATACTTCACAATTGTTCGAATTTAGACGTTTTAAGCTGTATAGTGTTCAATGTATGCTTGGGCGCTTGTGTGTTATCGCAGTTCAAGACGTTCAAAAAGTCGGCGTATGCAATGCGTAGCGTGCGCCGAGTTTTGGCGCGGACAGTTTTTTTGCTCTTTTGTGACTCTATAGATCAATGACTTTTGCACTCAGATTTTGAATGATAAACAGAAACAACACAATCACGGTAAATAAATCATTAAACTGTTTTTTTTTTACTAATTTTCATTAGGTACTCGTCAGTCAAAGACGTCCACTACTGGATGAAGGCCTCCCAATAGAGGGGTATTGCCATAATCACCACGCTTGGCAGGCGGTTGGGGAACGCAGAATGCTCACCACCGTTAATCGAGAGGACGCTGCTGCGGACGAGCGTCCTCCGGTGGGCCTGGTTGCAGTTTAAGGACATACCCAGGTCCAAATTTCATTAGGTACTAAGAATAAGTAATTTTAAGACATTTTGGCCTAGTGGGTACAAATACCTAAGTGTGACACACTTTCACTACTAATTGTGGTGAACCTTAACGTATAGGCCACGTGCGAATAGGAAATGACCTAACATTTTAAACAAACACTCAGGTTTAGTGTCAAAAGTTATCATAGTTCAAGTTCAATTTCCGTCTAGGTATCTGAATTAAATTAAGGATTTATATTTATCTTCTTAGTCTTTGTCGTTATTTAGACGTGTCCAAACACCTATGAAATGGTTGGTTAAGATGAAGAAATTTAATGTTTCTCAGTCAGTCGTCAGCCATAAAAACGTCCACTGCTGGACGAAGGCCTCCCCCTTGATAGAGGGGTGTTGCCATAATCCCCACGCTTGGGAGGCGGCTTGCAGATCGCAGAATGCTCACCACTGTTTACCTAGAGGACGCTGCTGCCCATCCTCTGGTGGGTCTGGTTGCAGTTTTAGGACATACCTAGTCAGTAACTTGTTAAATTTATTTATTTATTTGATACACAGAACAGAATACAGTTTTTACATTTGCGTTGTATAAATTGACCAGAGGTACGGAGCAGCCCATTCCATTATTAATTTCTATGAACACCATCAGTGGTAATTAAAGAGAGGAAAAACAAAATCTTTCACATTACTTATACAAAATGTCGCCCCTATTTCCTGTTGCATGTATTCTCCTTTCAACAGACACGCGACTTTTGACGTCTGAATGACCTCTATTCAGGGCCATTCGCTCCCAGACTCATTCTCCTAATGGAGTTGCCTTTTTAAGGTGCCAACTCGACGACAGTGATCGAGGTTTGGATGAGTCCGACTGCCAGTGTTAATTATTTTTACATGCCTGCGGGACGAAAGTGGTTACTTTTGCCTCGTCACGCGGAGCGATGGTAGGTACCACTTCCTCCCCGCAGCGGCAAACAAAATCGTATACACAATTACATACACCACGGGAGCAAGTAAAGAAGCCTCAGATCTCATCTCAATCGTGATGTCACTTCTCAGTACGCCATTTAAAATCTATTTGACAAGTAAGGCGTGATGTATTTTTTTGTTTTGTAGGAAAGGGACAGAGTTGTCTCTAACAAAAACTTTAAACGTTTATATATCAGAACATTAATAACCGATTTATTATATTTTTTTATTTAATTCTTTATTGCACACATCAATATATTAATGTACAAAAGGAGGACTTAATGCTAAAGCATTTTCTACCAGTCATCCTCGCGGTTAAATATTTTTTTCAATAAACATACTATATTTACTTAAATTCTTCATCAAAGCTTTTGGTTTCAACGATATAAACATCAGTCATCTACCCTATTCAACGGACTAAACTCTCATTTTGAATGTTGCTACTTTTCGGAAATAATTAAATGGTGCTGGGAAAATTATTAAATATACACACAATACAGTAACATATGTTAAGAAACTTAAATTTTTTCCTGAATCATTTTAATCTTTCCAAGGTTTTAATCATGAAAATAAAGTTACATTTCCCTGTAGCATTTTACAGAACAATTTTTTAACACAAATGCTACCTTTTCTCCCTGCACTTCGACTAGGAAGAATTTAAAATGTTTAACGTCAGTTAATAAATTATACGATAATTCTTTTGAACGATAAAAACGGAACTATATCCATCTACAGTTCTTTAGCTGGCAGCATTATTTTGGAAAGTGACATTTCAATCTGACAGTTTAGACCGTCTAATTATGAATTTGACTTTAGGCACCTATTAAGTGTGTATTAACCACTGAAGAGAGAAGTGAATAGAACGGAAATTTGACGGGCCGCGCTAGCCAGCATTAAGTGTTAATGCGCTTAATGCGCTTTGCGCGACAATTCTACCATTATACATGTTTTTAAGAGAGAGAATTTAAATAGACGCGTAGGAATCCAAACCACATTGCATCGTAATTAGATCAATTTTAATCTGTTGCAAAATGGCATTTCTAGCGTTTTACTTCAAATGCGCGACCAATGATTGGCATTTTTTCGTCGTACTTAGTGACTATACAATTATGTGTGTAACTAGCGAAAGCGGTTTTCCATACAATTGCTTTACAGCATTGTTTTGAAATTGTTAAAGCTTGGACACTGCAGGTTCAATATTGTGGTGCAAACAGTAAGAGTCTCAAAGACTTGTTGTCGCTGCTAATTAATTAAAATATTAATTTTAATTCTTTTCCGTTTGCATCTTAATTAAACTAGGTAATGTACGTACTTACAGACAAGTCTTTTTCTATGAAAGACTCTATAAAAATAGATCTTTGTAGTGGTAGCATTGCAGAGTCCGCCTGCAAAAGTACTTATACACTACTGCTTGGCGGTTTTTTCGACCGCCAATGGGTACCTCAGGGTGACGAGAGCAGTGCAGTGCGGCGCAGGATATTGTTCGAAAGTTGACAATTCTGGCACAGCTACTGTTGTGGGCAGGCGTGACGCTTACCACCAGGCGAACGTCTCTCTCGTCTCGTCAAACTAATAAAAAAATATATAGAAAGATGAAATAGTAATTCTGATGAATAATCTAAAGGCCAGTAAGTCTTTAAACACTTTCAAATTATAGATACTTTATCAACATTTAAGCAACTGAGGTCTGCGGCAGCAACCTCATTAGTGGCAACCGGCAACAGTTTTGGCCACTACCATAAGTCAGGCAGGAAATGCTACACTATATGCTGATGTCCTTCACCACATGTTGCGGCATTGCGGGCAAGCCTAGTCGTAGTCTTAGCCGGCCGCATTTTCGACCGCCACCGTAGACCACCATCTGTCTGGGGAAAGCCTTAAAATTTAATCGAAATTGAAGTAAATCCCTTCACTTATTTCGTTAAAAGCAGTAAATCTATGTCGAGACTTGGAAACTTGAAGACTTTATAGCTGTCTCGAATTTTCAATTCAAACGCGACCGGATGAGAATCTGAGAGTGGCGGAGCATGCGTCATTTTACAGTCCTAATAGATTTGAAAGTAGTTTTGCATAATAACTGGATTAGCTTGTACCGGAGCTGGAGCTGGAGCTTTGTAGCGAATGCTTCGTGCTAATGCCTAGTACTAATACCATACGTGTAAACGTACTTATTCGTGCTTAGTTTGTAAAAGTGGCAGTGATATTTTTTCCCTAGGTGGCGCATCGTCGATGCGGCCATATAGTCAGCTCAAATCTAATACATTTTGTTGTTTATTTTATTAGACTCGGATTACGAGGGGGAATCTGCATAATACTGGTTTGTACAGCAATCCTTTGCATTCCTAATTAAGGCTCTGTCCAATAACAATCTAACCTAAAAATCTATTATCTGGCCGTCAAAAGCTGCATAGATTTTTAAACCAAGTCCCAGTATTTTTCCTCGGACTAGACTATCGACACCTCCCTATTAAGGGGGAGGCCTTCGTCCAGCAGTGGGCGTCTTCCGGCTGTTGATGTGTAGACTATCGACAACGCTCTCATCAGCTACGTAGGTATATAAGCAACGATTAACAACAAACTTGATTTTGCCATATCCGTACCGCCGCTGGCGCCACCTGTGAAAAGTTATGCCTGTGAAACCGCATTTTTAGAAATAAATATTCTAATGTTCTCGAGGCTTTACTTGACAGATCTAAACTTGATAAAAGCATAGTTGTCTGTTTCATTACAATCTATTAGTTATAAACTGCAAAAAAAATTATGATCAGTCGACTAAAGCCTTTTTAAATTGGCCGTATTATTCATAAATCAAACGTTATTATTTTTAATTCATCAATTTCAATAGCTTGTGCAATTCAAGCAACTCTTTAGCTCTTTTATACCCGGCAGAGGGAATTTTCCGAAGTTTAAAGATAACCGGGATAACCGAGCTCTCCCGGATGACGTGATCGAGATCGGGTGACACGCGCCCGGGCATCACCCAAGTATCATGAATGAGTAACGGGTGAGCCCATGAATGTTTTATATCCGGCTCGCCGTGATACCCGGTCGATCACACCCGGATTGTGTGGAACACTCTTGCGAGAATGTTATTGTTTGCCGGTTGAAGGTTTACGACAGGTGATCTTGTTGAAATAAATCCGTGACTCTTGACAGTCTATAAACGTGGCACTGCGATTTATTTTGTGATTGACTTTTATAATTGACCGATTGACCGAGTGAACGAAGTTTTTGCTACGAGTGCTTTGCTTTCATCCGTCCGAATGTTTGGAAGTTGATACTCGCGTACAGATCGAATTATTTAATTAATCTTGTCCAAACTTGGTATACACTTTACAGATTCTACGATTTCATAGAATTCGAAATCGGGGATTTTTGATTGGAGGGGTAATTCGCCCAAAAAATGGGAAGTTTGCTGCGGGGCTATTTACCACCCGATTATAACTTGAAAAACAAAGAACTTTCCATACAACATTCCAATACCCATAATGGGAGGGGTTGCCATAATGCCAACGCTTGTCAGGCGGCTTGGGGATCGCCAGAATGCTCACCACCGTTAAACGAGAGGAAGATGCTGCCCGTTCTGCATGCAGGTCCATAATGCAGGTTATTATTACATAGGTACATTACAACTAATATTTTTTTCTTCGTTTCCCTTCAGACGATATGACAGTCAAACGCAAGCCTACAAGTAATAAAAAAATAAAAATAAAACTATCCTGCGTATACATAACATGGTATCCAAAAATACTCAAGTTCCAATCAAGAAGCGTTCGTCCACTTGATTAAACCGCTTATTCTGCTTATCTTATCAAATCAGTCGCTTGCGTGACTACAGCGCCCATGAGACTAGTTAGTGGACATTCATAGTACTGGTCTAGAAAAGGGAAATCACGCACACAACACATTAATCTTTATAGCATGTAGTAATCGATCTGATTGTTTTTTTATTAGATTTTTTTTATTTAACCCCCTATCTAAATTATTTAGACAAAATTAATAATTTTTTGATTTCAGATTAATTTGATTATTTGTTTCAGGCTTAATAACTTTTTATTACAGATCAGATTATCACGTTATTATTTTAAGGAAACTTATTATTTAGCCCCCTAACCTACCTACTCTATAACCTTATTAGTTAGTACTCTATACGATAGTACAGCGCTAACACACTAGAGCCACAGTATACAACAGTTCGATTTGATCAGTTTATAAAACATCAGTTATTACATTAATCGCATAATTTCATTAAATTGCTAACATTTTAGTAGATACTAAAGCATTTTAAATATGCATGTTTTTTTCTGATCTTAAGATAAATACCTAATAAGCTAAAGAAACAATAATAATGTGACGCTTTTACGTATTAATCAAATTAAGCAGCTCAATTAGCCGCAAAATGTCAACAGATACAATGCATACCCGAGATATTAATGGTGTGTTGCGTCGTCTATCCTGAAAAAGGACATCTCTATGATTAAAAAAAAGGCAAAAAGAAGACATTATTATTATTATTATTTTTTATTAACTTTCCTTTCCAAACAGTTCATTCGGTAAAGGCACATTAATCATACTTCAAACTTTTTTTTTTTACTTTAGCTAGTTGTTATAATGATGTTAAGCTTTTGTGTGAGAACTTTGGTATCCGCTATACAGGATGACATTGAATTCTTGTACACCACATTAGAGGGTCATTCAACTCATCGTAATGAACAACGAAATCAATGTGTAAATCGCGAAAAAAGACAGCTGCTCCACAATTTTTTTCTTTCGTAAAAGCATTTTTTATATGGGACAGCCGATTTTCTTTCGCGTTTTCAGAGTTGGTTTCATGGGGCAAGTTGATCATTCTGATGAGTTGATTGACTCTCAAAGACACCGACCATGAATTCAATGTCACGCTGTAGAGTTAATCTATCTATCTTTTATTCTATTTATTACATAAAAAAATTGTACAGGTATATAAATGTATATCTTACTTTGTTTTTATTTCCGCTAACAAATCATCAGGGAGTCCTGACGTAAAGCTTTTGTTCCAAGCAAGGAACTCATAAATAAGGTCGGAGTCGGTGAATATTTTATAAATACGCGGCCATTATCGAGTGGGGTAAGGATGTCCGGGCTTCGATCCGGGAAATCTGTTGTTGGAGACGTGTTCTAACGAGCAAGACGGGATTTAAGGATCAGAAAGTAAGGCATTTTCTTGTAATTCTATAAATTATGTCATTAAAATAGAAGTAGATACCCATAAATGCCGATTCTTAGTCAAATTTAATGCAGATGGTACAATTTACAAGAGTTGAGTATCTGTAGTTATAATAAATAAATAAATATAAATATTGGGCGGACATTTATTACACACAGCGCCATCTAGCCCCATACTAAGCAAAGCTTGTATTATGGAAACCAGATAGCTGATAGAATACTTATATACATTTTTTTTTCGTAAATACATACTTATGATACATACTAAACCCCAATAACTAAATATAGTGACTTCAATGATCAAATCAAAAGCCTAATTATACATACAGTAAATTATAAAATGAATTAGGAAAAATATGGGTACGTAATTCAAAAAAATACTTTAATGGTTGAAACGGACACACTACGAACGTGCCCGGGACAGACATGTGACGCGTGTGAGTTATAGACTGAAGGCCTTACTTAAAAAAGAGGCTTTAAGTTAAATGCCGTTTAATAGTATTGCATACCTACTTAATATTTGTACTGCGTTAGAAGTGAAATGACGTTTGTTAACCTTAGAAGCGGTTCTAAAGGTACACTTCCGTGAGTCACAGCTGACCGCAGCAGCGTACGGGCACGGCCAATGTGTCAATACTAGATGTATGAAAAACTGTATGGCGCCACTTCCGAAGTCTATGACAGACGCGCGTGGCTGATGACTGAAGCGTTGCTATATATTTTCTTAGTGCTAGTATATTGAGGCATTTGCCACAGCCGTACGTGGCTGCGATTAGCCGCGATGCACGGAAGTGTACCTGAGAGCACGATGCTTAGACACTGACAATCCTTTTTTCTTGCATATATTATATGGCCTATTTTTAGTTTGTGCGTCCTTATATTGGTATCGGTCTCAAGAGTACCGATACCAATATAAGGACGCACAATTCGGATGTTTTCTGTAATTTTCAACCCAAATATAAAGATCCGTATCAGGAAGATCAATCAGAGAAAATGACGATGTTTTCAGACGAAGTTGGTTTCAGAAAGTCGGCAATTCGGCATGTTAAAACGTCTACATGGTGACATTTTTTTTTTAAATTTTCTATATTTTTTTTACATTTTGCCGTAATTTATCAAACCAAAAAAAAAAGTTTTATATTTCTAGCATACTAAATAGTACTTAAAATGATGACCAACGTCAACTCAGCAATTATTTTTTAATAGAACTACAATCTTTCCTTACCATGGTCTTCACATATTAAGTATAGATTGTTTTAAAAATGATGCCTAACTGACAGTGTATCATTAACTTGAGTTTTCCATCGTTCGATACGCCAAAGCGATGTCATTGGGTTCGAAAGGGTCGACCAGTAATAATACCTTTCGTTCGTTCGCGATGCACGTACTTGATTCTTTTAAGGGTTAAAAGATACTTGCTCGACGTAGGAATACTTTCCGACTAATTTTTTTACAGAAAAGTTGAGGGAATGTTAAAAATTACTTGCGTTACTTATAGAAATTGTTCTATGCACGTGAATCTTCAACTACAGTAAAATGTTGTGTATATCTACTTCTGTCTAAATTTTCATAAAAAATGGGTACTGTCTTTAAATTTATTTTACAGTATCAGGCCTGATGGAGATATTATTAGATAAACCATCTACAATAATTCGCATTAAGAACCTCTATATTTTGAAACAGGCTTATTGATAACATTTTTCAGAACAAAGATAGAAACAGATAAAAAGCGGCCAAAAGAGGAAAGTCTCATAAAAACTGTATTTTGTTATATTAAATACTTAAATTTGCATATTAATCACCAATTTAATTACTTATAATAATTATATCATTATCAGTTGCTACCGTTACATTAGGGTTTTCTTTTCTAATCACTGCATTTCGTATATCATAATTATTACAGTAGCCGCCAAACAAGTTGTCAAATTGTCGGCATGGAAGAGGTGAGCCTGCGCAGGTACGTCGTGTACACCGCTGAACAGAGAAGAGGAAGTAGGACCTTCGCTTTTCTGTTCGCACTTCCGTATTTGGCAAGTTTTATGACAAGTAATTATTTTTTTCTGCGCATCCCCACTTTTTGACAACTTGCGTGGCGATTAAGTACTGTATCTCTATTAACTTACATTGTAGTATAGAGTAAACGTACTAATTTAGTAAAAAAAAATTGAATTTCATGAAGAACAAAAAATATTTATCATTCCACCACAGCCCTGTCTGGATAAACCTCAAAACTTTTAATAAATTAATTTTCGGGATTATTACTCAACTTTTTTTTAATTCTTTGATCTCAACTGAAAGCTGACCTTTAAAGCTAAGGTTAATCCCTGAAACAGAAATCAATTATGCCTGAATAAAGTTAAATGCACACCTACACAAAAATTGGGACTGCAAATAAAGAGGAAATGACAGATGATGATGTTTGTTCAGTTTTGTTAGAGCGCTCAGAAAGCTTTTGTAAGTACGAGTAATGCGGTATACATTATATATTGGATTATTATAACTTTTTTTCTGACAGTAATTATAATAAATAGCTCATCATTATTTTAACCAGAATATCATTGTCCACAGTCGGGCATATACGCATATAGGCATGTACGCCAATCTACGATCTTCGGCTTTCGACTTCAAACCACTGACAAATATACTTACTTTTTTCCAAATCGGTTAAAGAATTAATACTGAGTTTACTAGTTTAATAGTTTGACAGCAATTATTCCAAATTTATCTTTTATTCCCAAAGTGTTATTTTTGTCTCAAGCTCAACCTTGTAAGATGTAGAAAGAAGAGATGCCCTTAAACAATTATCTCGCGCAGGTATGATAATACGTTTTAAAATAAAAGTACGATGTCCAAGGGGAAGTTTCAGGAGATTAATACTCTTGATAAAATTTCACGGTTCAAGAAATCCAACTACCGGTTGCGTGGGGCGATGAACGATACTGATTACGTCTCTGCACTGGCTTACCGTGGCAGACTATGCAAGACGCTGAAAAATAGAGCTGCAACATCTTGTCCTCCGCACTTACCAATTTTAATTGCATTTTATCAAAAACTCTTTTTTTTCTTCTTTTTTATATTTCATATGCTTGCGCTTAATTGCTCGAGATGCAGTTTTCGATAGAGCACGCTTGCTTAGAAGAAACCGATTCAGTCGCGGCTTAAAGAGACCCAAATTATAATTGTCGGGAAACACCCACCTAAACCAAAACCTACTTCAGGTTTGTCTAGACAATAAGTTCTCTTGTTATTCTCGAATATTATTTCAGTGAAAACTAGAATAGGATAACAAAGTTTTGGCTGTATAAAACAAGGAGAAAACACCAAAATTACATTGTAGAGCGGCTCTACGTAATGCGCAAGTCTACATTCGTTTACTAGGCGCTACGTCTGCGCTACGGCTCGTAGCAACTACGACTCCCTTGAGGCTTGAGCCAAGATGCGAAGACTGTGTTTCACTTTCTGTTTTTACCCGGTGATAAGCCCTAGTATATAAGCGTAGCGCTCGTGGCGTAGCTTGTCTAGGTGATTCTAAACGATCACCGATGTCAAGCAACGGACGGTCCGGTCAGTCTTCGGATGGGTGACCGTGAGTGGCATTTATTTCTGAGCGCTACCGTTGGTCGGATGACACGTTAAATTGTTGGTCCCGGTTGTTTGGTCGAGTTTCTATAACAACAACCGTCAGCCATGTCAGAGGCCTTCGGGCGGCACATTCACTCTGACACTAGGGCTGGCCACTCAATCTATACGAACTTACTTGACTTACTTAATTATTTTTGCCCATTCTTAGTTATTCTTTTTAGATTTATATTACCTATTCACGAACTAATGGATTTACCTTTGCAGTTAATAAATTAAACATAAAAATATATAATTTTGTCTCTAACGCTTATGAACCTAAAAGCATGTTATCACTTAAACTAAGAAAATTTGTTAAATACGAGTGAGCCTGTTTCTCCAACTACTACCGGATATTGACTTCCTCTTGTACACGCTGTCTACTACTACCTATTTAATTTTAATGTTAGCTGCACCCTTTTTGCAGTTCAGTTGCAGTTAAATGGTATCTAAAATTGGTAGTAGATACGTACGTGTGATAAAATAAATCATTTAAAAATTTAATAATAGTTTGAAGAATCAACTGTCTCCCATAGTACAGGGTCATCCTAGTTTGGGAGACAGGGACTCCAGTGTTATTATTCTACATCTATTATTTTGTATCTTTCCCTCCTTTTTCGAAATATATATATAAACAATAGTTAAAACATATAAATACCTATATATAATAATGTAATCCATAATTACCTACCTACCAAAATTGTAATATCCTAAGGTTTTTGGTTTATGTTAATGTAATATTAGCTGTAGTTTCTTCATTTGGATAGAAATAAATTATTATTATTATTATTTAGGTAAATTTTACTGAAATAACAATGAAATTTTGTTTTAATAACAAGTCACAATAGCTGCCCATTCCAACAATAACACAACCACCAATAAAAAAGGTTTCAATAAAACTTTAACACCAAACTAAACTAATGACAAGAATCCATTAAACTCATTAAAACATAAAATCAACCCTCAAGTAACAAACGAATTGTTAGGTAAATCATAACGTTCACTTTAAACGACCTATGGAATAAGTTCTTTCGAACACTCAGAACTGCTTAAGCGATGTTTAAATAAACAAAACAAAGTTAGTTCGCCAATTGGCCACAGCGGGTAAGAGTATAAGTTTTATAAAGGTCAGTTACTGAGTATGAAATTTTGAATTACCCCAAGGCTTTCATATAACAACATTTTGATGTCTAAGATAAAAAAAAACTAACATGAACCTATTAAGAAAGAGCAATTTGAGAGTAAGAGCGAGTACTTTTGCTAGTGTTTATTTGCCGAGAAATGATGATGTACACATTATATCGACCACAATGCTACCCTTACGGTAGCATTGTGGTAAATTTTGAAGGCTTTAGTTTACTAATTAAAATAACGTATTCACTTTTTAACAGACATGATTAGCTAAAGACAGCAATACTTTAATTTAGTTCTGTCAATTTAAACCTTTAAAACCGATCACAATGATCACAACCGATCCGATTCTGACGGTTTTAGTTGACAGTTCTAAACTAATTAAAATATTTCTGGTCATTTTTTACTAGGCATTTTAGCTAAGGACAGCAATACTTTAGTTAGTTTAGAACTGTCATCTAAAACCGTCAGAATCGACCACATTATCTCTTTAAATAATAAGGCGATCCATACGTTAATTCGGTTTAGTTTGTTTAAAAAAAAAATTAAGATGTTACAATAAATTTGCATAATATTTTTCTATTCTACAAAAAAATATATTTCTAAAAGTTTTTTTTTTGTAGGTTTCGAGTGTGCGCTTGGACTAATTCTATTAAACAGAATCAAACCCTTTCTCCCTCATATAACTGGTTACAAGTCATTTCGAATTGTGGTTCGTGGCCTAATGTTTGGTAAAGTATTAAATTGGGGAACAAATTTAACATTTACAAAAACAATTTTAAGTCTTCTTTAAGAAAAAAACTTCGGCATATTTTGAAGGATAACAGCTGATGTAAAAGCAGCTAGTGAGTATAAACAGCCCTTACCTTATTACCCCGCTGTAGTCATCATCATTATCATCAGCCCGGAGTCTGGAGACGTCTACTGCTGTACGAAGGCCTATCCCTTAGACCTCCACACTGTACGACAACCTGCCATATGCGTCCACTGGTTGCCCGCGACTTTTACAATGTCTCAGTCCACGTAGTGGGAGGCCTACCTGTACCTACGTACGCTGCGTCTTCTGGGTCGCGGTCGCCAATGTATTCCCCTGTTTAGATGCCTGTAGAGTAATCATATTTTTTTATAAAGTCTAAATCTACTATAGACATTTTGATCATTTTGTCTTTGTCATTTCCTTTTTTCAGCAACTAATAGATAAAGAGAGTATATAACCCTCGAAAAATCACTATGAAGATTGTTAATAATGTATATTTATTAACAATTAGTTGCCGAAAAAAAAGGAAAGGACAAGCGGGGTTAATGTCCAGTACACATAGGTTTGATAATTAAAAAAATAAGTATTTCTCCAGAGGCTTTATCCAGGAAGAAAATAGGAGAATACGTTTTTATGGAGAATAGGCGTGTGGCCTAATATTAAATTTATGACAAATAACAGGCTTAGTGATGAATATAACTAAATACATTACACATACTGAAAAAATAAATTGTGTTGGCTGATAAATCTCTGAGATACGAGCGTTTAAAGTTTTAGGTGGGGATAGAGAGGGGATGCTCTATCCCTTTCTCGCAAAGCACGTGTTAGTATAGCATTTGTATGCCGCGCCTGAGGCTTGACGTCATAGCTCAGTATAGCGCGCTCTCTGTCTAGCTTGAAATTAAAATACTTAGAACTTATTTATTTTAGAATTATTTTAAATTTTGTTTTCGTTGATGGGCTCAATTGATGATCAGCTTTTTTATGCAGTAATAAAAAAATTGTAGTCATCATGCCTATTGCAGACCGGATTCCCTCTTAGAAGTTAATTAATAACTAAGACCCAATGTGTTCACTCTCAGCTATCAGCTATGCTCGGAGTTAATTTGCGCGATAGAATCCGGAACGAGGATATTCGCCAAAGAACTAAAGTTACCGACATAGCTCGCAAGGTTTGCAAGTTGAAGTGGCGCAGGGCAGGCCACATCGCTCGAAGAACTGACAACCGATGGGGAAGAAAGGTTCTTGAGTGGCGACCGCGAACCGGAAGACGCAGCGTAGGAAGGCCTCCCACTAGGTGGACCGACGACATTGTAAAAGTCGCGGGCATCCGGTGGATGCAAATGGCAGGTTGTCGTACAGTGTGGCGGTCTAAGGGGGAGGCCTTCGTTCAGCAGTGGACGTCTCCGGGCTGATGATGATGATGATGAATGTGTTCACTCTCAATATAATTATTATATACCTACCCCTCTTCACGTTATTACTCTACTATCTCAGTTAACTTAGCAACTTGCTAGTCTAAGTTACTGCTATTTTGCTGCAGGCACAATCTCTTGTGTTATTTTTCATCACACTTGCTCGTAAAGTAGATTTTATTACATCGCTTTTGGGCTCATAATCCAAGCTATTATATACGCGTGCTTTTTACTTTACATTACAGCACTTGTACTATAATAGGTATAACCCGGTAAAGTCAAGTTTGTACGTGACTGCAATTAGACGTACGTGTACGAAGCACTCTTAATATAGCCGGGTAATACTTACAGTTTTTTTGTAATACCAACAAAGAGTTCTTATGCCGCTGAAGTAAATGTCAACCTGCGCGCGCATTACTGATTTGGGCGCCATTTTCCGCAAATGTTTGTTGACGTTTTCGCTGTGTGGTTGATTATTATCAAAAAAAAAGGTTTTTTCCTCGCAAGTGTGACGAAAACAGTCGTATGGAACTCTTGTGCTATTAGTCATTACGCTCTCGGCTTTCTTATCGCGCTCGCCTGCGGCTCGCGCGCATAATACCGCCTCTAGTGTAATGACCAACATAGCACACTCGTATCATAATGTACTATTACACAATTAGGCTTGTATTCTTGGCAGTTACGGCTAGATAATACCTGGAGCACATCTTTTTACATGAAGAAGTTTCATTTTGAAGTAATTAGAGTAGATGTTGTGCATTATCTTAGTAGTAAGGATATGTTAATTAACGCAAACCTATTGCGAACTGGTTGTCTTCAACTTATGTACCTGACAAATTTTAACAACTTAACCGAAATACACAATGTTTTGTTGTTAACTTACAAAATATTCTGTGGAATCGCCTGGACATGAATGGTGCTAAACAAATAAGGTTGGCGAATGAGAGAGCATGCTTATGCCCAGCAGAGTGCTTACTATGCGAATAGAATGGTAGTTAGAGACAATCTTAATTAAACTCAACATTATCTAAGAATTCATCTAAATAGGTTGCAGAATAAAGTTTCAGTATTATCCTCTTTACAATGTTACAAGGGGCTGACAAGTAGTAATTTATGTGGCAGGACGGAGCCCGTTCACCGCGGGCACATCTGGTTTCTTTCAACAAAGACATGCCGACTTCCGAAGAAGAACCGCAATGCGCGCCTGAGTGTGGCACGAGACTGAACTTAGTTTACAAACGCCTGTGAAAATGGTATAGCAATACGGGGAGTACTTGACTATGTTATTCCTGGCAGGCGCTATGATGATTTCGCATTTCTATTCCTGATAGGGTTGTTTAAATTCCTCGCTCTTGAGATCATTATTTATACAACATGTAATAAAAAAGTTGAACAATACTTAAGGGTATGTATGTACTCATCATTATGAACAACTTTTACTATGGGGCCAACCCAGAAATAAAAAAAAACAGCTGTTCCATACAAAAAGTTCATTGACTTTGTACAAAATGAATAGAACAGCTATTTTTATTTGTAAAAGTTGTTCATGATGATGAGTACTTACATACCCTTCAGTATTGTTGAACCTTTTTGTTACACGTTGTAAATACAGCATAATACATAATTATAATACAACATTCCTATTATAATAATTTATACAGCATTTCTAATCGTATATCGCTTGTGTTCATCCAGCCTGATTAACTAATATATATTACTGGACAGTTTTTTGCGCTTACGATTACCGTTTCACATGACAGTGTGACCCTTCTCGTTAGCGGAAAGTTGACACCAGTTTTTTTTTAGATAAGATTTGTAGGTATTCAGCGTAGTATTTTATCTAACACAATCTTGGAGGATCTAGCTCTAAATAATATATATCATTTTAAATAATTTAGTTAAATATATGGGGTGCCAATGAAATGAATGAAATGAAGGTAGGTATACACGCCCCCCCGCCCCCCGCGGGGGGCTTAGTAGCCGGGGGGAGGGGCACGGTGAAGCTAAGAGGTACCTGAGGTAGCGGAAGCGGCCACAGTGGGGGCTTGGCTACTGCACGAGCCGCCTGAAGGATAGAGACAGAGAGGGGCCAGAGCTCCCCATCCCCAGCCGCCGAAGTGGCAGGCAGCGGGGCCACTCATCTGACCCGCCGCATAGAGGCCAGGGCGTTCGGACGTGGGGCCGTCCGGCGCCAATCACGCTGGCATGGTCTCCGAAGTGGAGGATGCACGATGTGTCTGGTGTTCCGATACATCGTGCATCGGTGCGGGGGGAGCTCCGGCTCGCCGTGGTGGGCCCGAAAGGGCAGCGCCGTCGAGGTCGCGGTATACACGTAAATAGTTTTACACTAGTCTCTCCAAATTTTTTAAACGTGACTGTTATAACTGAAAAATCGCAAGAATTATTTCCAAACGTTCATATCACAAACTCTATATAGGTATATATTTTCCTGACTATGTGTTTCACATGTGGTGGTAGAGTCGACCTTTCTTACTTACCGCCTGAATTTGGCTCTGCCTTAACCATCGTCTTTAGTTACCAGGCCCTCGTAATAAAAATACCAAATTTTAGCTATTGTTGCTATTTTAGCGACTGAACAGCTTAATTATTTGCCCGTTTTCTGTTAAGTATAATCACATAATCAAACTTTACTACGAGATCTTGTAACGCGAAAATAACGTTTTAATTAACAACGAAATGAGATTGTAACTCGTTAATTATTATTCATGTTCCGCTGCCCAGCTTCTACGTTTTCGGTGGAATTACAGTAATGGAAAAACTTTTTTTTAAGTGCCCGAAATCTGGAGGTCTGTAATAAATAACTGTTAAGGCAAGCTGTTACGCACGGCCTGAGTTGTTCTTTAGATTGAGGGGTTAGGACGCACGTAGGTAATTATTTAGCGGGGAGTCGGTGAGTTATTGTTCTTGTTGCTGTTGTAAGAAAAATTATAAGAAATAATACGCTTTAAAAATATCCTGGATGACATCTTCATATTTTATAGTCATTTTGATTTAAACCCCAAACTACTGAACCAATTTCCATAAAATTTATACGGGGCGACCTCTGAAGTATTAAATACCAAGCAAAAAAAAAACATCAAAATCAGTTCATAATTGGCGGAGTAATCGCATAACATACATACAAAAACATACAGACGAATTGAAAACCTCTTTTTTGAAGTCGGTTGAAAACACTTTAAATTCGAAATTTTATTTACAGCAATTTACATTGGTATTGGCAGGCCACATTGGTCGAAAAACTAATCACCGATGGGGAAGAGAGGTTCTTGAGTGGCGACCGCGAACCGAAACACGAAGCGTAGGAAAGCCTTAGAAGTGATCATTCCACCAGTGGTGGACAGCGAAACAACTTTTTAAATGATCCCGATGTCCCCTAGTGTTGGAGAGTGACACGTTTTTTTAAATTAGGGCCGTTGTCCCCTTTGTACCCTGATACTGCTTGTTAATACTATACCCACTGACATTACCACTTTAATGCAACTATTTTATTATTTTTTACACAAAAGGGATTTTAGATGCTATGCTAATGAGTAAATAATTCCGTGTACATAAAGTATTAGATTACTATTTAGTGGAGTTGCGTATGTCCTACGATATTGTAAAAGTCGCGGGCAACCGGCGAAAGCATATGGCAGGTTGTCGTACAGAGTGGCGGTCTAAGAGGTCTTCGTGAAATGACATTCGTGACAATCGTACTTATAATTTTCTTTGGAATAAAAATGCTTTCCGAGTTTATTAACAAAAGTTTTTTTTAAATATGTCGTTTTTACGAAAAATAGTCCAACTTTGGACCGCGACCACGACCTTCCTTATGGGAAAAGCTGGCGTGCTTAAGCATTGAGCATGTCGATTTATAAATTTGTACACTTTAGCCTTGAAAATGTTTTGATATTAGTTCTTAGTAAACAAGAAAGATGATCCAGAATCTACCAGGGCACTTTGTTACTCCAGGTTATTAATGATACAATTTCTGTTGTAATACAAATTAATTTTTGTGATTTCTTCTAGAAGCTTAAAATTTCTAAAATCAGCATTAGGTACTGTATACTAATAGTAAATAGGCCTCAGCTCTATAAAGCCAATATATCCCAAACAGCTGTACATCGATATGTGAAAGGAATCCAGCTCAAAGGTTAACCGGGCTATCAGATGTGCATCGGAAGCTCCTCTTTGAGTTATAGCCTTCACATCCGGCGAGTGTATTTTCCGGTTTGTGCGCCTGACTACCGATTGTAGTGGTCACTAAAGTTAATTGCCAAATGAATCATTGCTAATCAGTGGTTACTGGTTACCCTAAAGTAGGTTTGGTTAGGTTTAGTTTGGTTAGGTCCGGTTTAATCTTTGATGTGGTTGTTGCCGTTGATCTGTTGTTTTTGCTGTAAATGACAGAATAACCTGCAGGTTTAGCTTATGCATCGCGACGACCATTGGTACTAGTAAGATTGTTTTTAGGTTATGCAACTTTCGACATTAAAATTGTATGTTTTTTAAAGCTGAAACAGTACAAAAAGTGAAGAAGAAGTGGAGAATCCAAAGTGTGGAAACACTTCATACAAAATATTCATTAAAATTGTAGTTCTCGTTTTCTCGTTTGAACAAAGGCCTCCACCATAGACTGCCACATTGTATGACAACCTTCCATTTAATCACCGGCCGACGACTTTCACAACGTCGTTAATTCACATAGTGGGAGGCCTACCAACGCTGCGTCTTCCAGTTCGTGGTCACAGCTCAAGAACCTCTTCTTCTACATCGGTCATCATCATGATTATCAAGCTTTTGTTAACCACATACCTACAATAGGCCAATACTAGAAATTCATCGGCATCGGCAGCACATCAAGTTATCACTCCACCTAGCTTCAGTAAAATAAGTAATAATAGGTACGTAACTTGTAAAATTGTAAGGATCATCAGGGTAGAGTTGAATTTAAAAGTCTAGAAAATACTAACTCGATGGATTAGCTGAATTATTAAACCGCATGTTAACCTGCATAATGTATAGGGTGGGGGCTGAAGTAAAGAGCAGTAAGCATAGACAAATAAAGCTCAGTAGAGTGAGATGTTTTTACTCGACGTTTGTCCCATTTCTGGCAAATGTTTCTCCCAATTTCTTCTTCTTGTCTCTATCCTGGGATAGCACTAATCCAATCTTTCACTTTTCGTCTAATCTTCAATGATGGATGTTGATAGTTCAGTGTTAGATTATGGACGAAATACTATTTTAAATGATGTAATAAGTATTACTATTTGAATGATCTAATAAGTATTTATAAGCGCTCCATAAAATTATCTGCTGTCCTACTTTTTATTAAAGCATTTTCGAAAAATGTCTTCAGCCTCCAATCCTCACAAACCGAGTAAACTTGATTTGCATTCCAATGCTCCGAAACCCTATTATGATGTAAAAATTCATTTCTTTATCTACATGTACGGAATATTTAAGCGTTCATTAATGTTTTACTTTCTTTCCCGATGCTGAAACAAAACTCATAAATATGTAATGGTTGAGGAAAGCGGGAATGCAAAATTCCATCGTCCTGGTAAACAGGTCAACTTCAATTTAACAGCGTGTTTATTTTGATGGGATTCAGATTAAAGGATGATTTTGTGTTTTCTTCTTTGTGTGGAATCAATAAAATATTGAATTTCAAATAGGTACACAAAACATTTACATAGTAGGTAAGGCCTAAGACATGGACTCTTAAAAACATATAAAACGATCCAAATATTATATTTTACGTGTTACAAAGGGTTACTAGATAAAGGTGTTGTTTTTATGTTTGTAATACTTTTTTTTGTTTGTTTCTTTTTTGTACTTTAGTAATTATGTTTTATAATGAAATAATGTAAATGTAATATTTATTCGCTTAAAAACATATAACTACGTCTAAACTAATCATTTTTATATAATTACCTAAAGTATTAGAACAAAAAGTAAAATGATGCTAAAACTGACCCATTTACCCTACCCTACCTTTTATTTAAAATATCAAAAAAAAACCTACTATAATTCATAAACTAAAAAAGAAGCAAACAAAATTTTTTTAGCTTTAGGCACCTAAATTAATTAAAACGAATTTGAATTAAATGGATATCGTTTAAAGTATCCGTCGACAACAAACCCCCTTTATATAGTTCTGAGGCCTAATTAAAGATGTATGTACTACATCGGTCACTGATATCACTATTTTTATTGCTTGCTTACCAAAGTTGATCAAATATACCAAACTAAATTCAAAATATTAATATTTAGGCCTATCAAAATGATATTTCTGATGCTGTTCTCTACTCTAATATGCGTATTTTACTAAATCTTCCTATTATACATTAACACACACACACATATTTTTTTTAACTATTTTTTTTTTTGGGTTTATACATTATATACTAATCTGCTTCAAAATAAACTACGTCCATGTGTAGATTATTTTGAAGCTGATATTATAAACAGTTTTTACTCAATCCCTTCATAAGGCAACCAATTTTTATCTTTTTTTGGTTACAATTTTCATAAGGTATGAAGAAAGCTCCAATATTTTATAAGTTATTTTACGTCTATTTTATGCATAAAATACCAAGCTTGGTATGCCGATGGAAAATGTCTCGGAATTTAATTCCAGTGCTTAGACTTTATTCAGTTGCATTTTTATCTTACGTTAAGAATTTAATTTAGAAATAATTGAATGTATAAGGAAATACGAAATAAAAAATAAATAATGTATAAGGTGGAATGTATATTGAATGTATAATTGGGTTGAGACGTTCGAGAAATGGCATACTAAGAAGTCTAGGAGACTACCTGGGTAGCCCGATTTTTAAATCGTGGCTGACAGTGCACCAGAGTGCGAACCGAAAATGACTGTGATATTTTTTATCGTACTGTTTTAATTTTTAATTTTAATTTTATTAATTTATCATCATTTATAATTTTATTTTATTTTCTATGGGTGTTCTAATGTGTACCTGAAATAAAAACATTTTATTTTATTTTTATTTTTATTTATAAGCCATCACTAGATTAAAAATAACTGAAAAATCCAAATACTGTGATAATCTACCTCTGTTTACAAATAATTTTTGTTTTTGTCAAAACACATCGTCCTTTCTGTCTGTATCGAGTATTTGATTGAATATTTTCATATTCCTTTAGATAGCTAATACGTCTGAAAACCCAAATCAAATGTTATGACTTAGTTCCAGTCGAAGTCACATAAAGTAATTCATGGTCAAATTTAGGTCATGTTTCCTGAGACGCTACCTATTCAATTAGCCAGTTTTTTCTAAATCACCACTCTTCAAATTTTGCACAGTAATTCACCTATATACGCTTTTTTTCTTAAAGTATATTTTAAATGGACGTGAGCTGTAAAAATAATCCGTGTAAATTGTCAAATTTGTTCTAACATTTTTAACAGTTACGAAAAGCTTATAAAAACCTCGTCTTGCATTTCACATTTTCAGAAGTCTCACAAAATACGTCAAACTTTTCAGTCACGAATGCTTATAAAAAGTCACCCCTTCGGCTTGACCGCGTCCGAGCTCCTCATAACTTGACTCGTCCTATAATTTCGTCATATTTTTTTCTAACATCGCAAAATTGGAATAAAAGGACGGAAGGGAAAGTTCCGCATCGAAATTGCGGGGGTCGCGTCTACTTCACATAAATAATAGACGCAATCTGTGACTTTACTGGCTACTGTTTCGGCGGACGTGCTTCGGGGATGCAGTTAATAAAGACGATGCGACCGACAGTAGGTTTTGATGGCTGGTTATATGCTAAAGAGTTTTTCAGTCAACATTTTTATACAAAAATATCGAGAGAGAGAGCTAGTTCCTCCGAGAAAATATCTAATGTCTGGTTTTAGCTTTTTTGGTTGTTACATAATATTGTTTGACAGTAAGTATAGGTCGCGTCATGTAAAAAGAACGCTGGCGGTTAAGCTGCGCAGCAGGCCATATTTATCGGTCTATTTGGTGGTATGAGGCGCGGTATGAGTAATAACAAATATAGGCAGCTGCGAGCAAAAGGCTAATTAATAATTATTTAAAACAATAGCCCTAGTACTTTTGTGCGCAAGTGTACACATGCGCAAACACACCCCGTCTACTTTCTTGCAGCGTTCTTTTTACATGACGCGACCTGTAACGAAAAATAGCGTAGCTTATTTTAGTCCACTGCTGACATAGGTTCACCCAGGACACATGACTCAGCCCAAGTGTTGGTGTGTTATGCTTCCAGCTACTACCAGATACCGTATGTACATAATACATTGCCTTTCGGCTCTTAAATCTACGCAATTCTTAGAGGGATTTGTGAGCTACAATTAAACAAAAAATACAAATACTTTTTTTTACATACAGGTACGGCTGTAACGAGACTAGAATTGCACCTCTTTCTAGATATTTACTAGCTATCAATCTAAGTAAATTTCCAAAACACTGAAGAAATCGCTTTTGATGTCGCTGTCTAAGCGTATCTCATGTAAAGCGAAAAAACAACAATATAATGCTATCTCAGAAGTGGAAAACGCGTATGACATCTTTTTTTTTTTTTTTTTTCTTTTGTCTTATTTTTTCTCATGTTTTTTGTTTTTCCACAATTGCTCCCGTTACAAAATGCAGGAATCCCCGAAACCTCTGCCATTGTAAACTGAAATATATTTCAACTTATAGGACCTATTTTAATTTTATTACGATTATATTTTGATTTGCTTACATAGACTAAGTTAATAGAAAAGCCATTGGAAATGAGAATGGCTGTCGATTACCGTAAATAAATGAAGAGGCAGGAGACAGTAGCTAGCATTTGTGACAGGTGCGTCCCGCCTTCTCGATGTCAGGGGAAATGAAGCAATGCAGCAAGGCCCTTGCTCCCCATGCGCTTCGAATTGTTCATCGTATTGTCTAGTGCTGCTTTTGCATTCAGTAAAACCTTTGTGCTAGAAAGGAAAGATGAGTTTGAGACTAAATAGGGCGGTGTCCGCGGTGCCCAGGCACCGGGCGCATATTTGAATATTCTTCTTTAAGGGCGCAATTATAGAAGCTCGAACCGGGCGCAGAAATAGTACATTGTTATCCTAGGGTCGAAAGTAACTTATTTGGTCCCGAGACGGGGTTTGGCGCCCGAGCGTAGTGAGGGCGCCGAGGGACTAAATAAGTCTTTAACCCCGAGGTAAACACTGTGTTTTTCATTAAGAATACAAGAAAAGTAAAAATGAAAACATGAACTGACACTAGGGAATGCACGAGAAGTGCGGGACCATAATCCTCTGAGGAGAAAATAAAAAGTTGGAACATGGTTCAATACAAATTTATGTGAAAATAGAACTCGTTTTTTTTAAATAATTTGAGTGTCTGTCATTTGTCAACTGTCACTGTCAGTTCAAAGTGATTCTCCGTAGGGCTGAAATGTATTACTTTCAACCCTTGAGCAACTTCAGACCTATTTTCCGAGCATGAGTAATGAAAAGGCTATTTACGGCACTGCTAATGAAATTAAGAGTTCATTGCGTGTCTCCAAAAATAATGAGCACCAATGCAAATTAGCCGTTCATTGTTTTGTTGCTCAAAATTCAGGACATCACTGCAATGGGCATGGACAGATGTTATCCCTTACCATCATCAGAACATCTTGCTGATCTCACTACTTGTCACCGTAATAATACTAATAGTTTTGCAAATAGCCTCGTGCGCACGAACTTCCATATCATGTGGAGTCAATCGGCCGGAAAATAGCGCTAACAGCTATAACTTCCCCACTTTTTGAGAGGAAATACCCTTACAATAAAAAATAACCAACGACAAAAAAATATTAATCGTAGCAACTGCATACTAAGTTTCATTAAGATCAGTTAAAAATAAGACCTGGACGTGTACGCGAATACCAACATCCATACATCAGAACAGATTAAAAAATTGCCAGTTGTTGCAAAGACTTCCCTCGCTTCATTCCGTCAATTTCTTAATTACGATTCTATGATTGCGACTACACTATTGATGAATTATTCGTGTAGAAACTCGTAGTCACTAAGGCTAGTTTTAGCTCTAGTTGTGATGTAAGTCAAGTATTGGAAATTTCCGATATACAACTTGTGCTAGCTCGGATGGCAAGGGAAAAGTTTCGGTATAGAGCAGACAGCTATACAGGAACTTGGCTGGCTTTATTGGCTTAATTTGATACTCATTATAGCTCAAAATTGTTTGCGAGAACATTTTGCAGTACCTACTTATATAATTTTATTTGGTCGTTTAATCGGAGAGAGAATTATGCTCGGAGTTTCATTGCCCGATAAAATCCGGAACGAGAATACTCGCCAAAGAAGCACAGTCACCGACTTAGCTCTCAGGGATTGCAAGTTGAAGATGTAATGGGCAGGCCACATCACCCGAATAACCGATGGGGAAGAAAGGTTCTTGAGTGGTGACACCACCGGAAGACACAACGTAGGTAGGGATCCCTACTAGGTGGAACAACGACATTGTGAGAGTCACGTGCAACCGGTGGATGCAAATGGCAGGTTGTTGTACAGTGTAGCAGTCTGATTGGGGGGCTTTGTTTAGCAGCGGACCTGATAATGATGATGTTTAATTATTAGGTAATCGTTGGAGCAAATGAGTCCTAGTAGAGACCACGTATCAGCAAACATGGAGCAGATCTCCAGAGGCCAGGTGGAGAGACGACCTATGGAAGGAGGCAGGTGGATGCGAAAGATCGTGCCATGTAGTGTTTTACGAGAGGCGTTATGTACAGATGTGGATGAACATCAAAACGGCTGATGATGATGAATGTATTAGGTCGTGGGCTGGCAAAAGTACCTATATCCTAAAAAAAATGTTTCGTAATATTATACAGGGATGCGAGTAACGGAATTACCAAGCCGTAAGGAAATCATTGTACTGATAATTGTAAACAACTTTGACGGCAACCCTGAATATAACGATATATTTTATTGTGCCATTAAAAATTTCTCGACCAAGTTTATTTTGATTTTTCTTTTCGTGAATTGAGAGTTGGCCCCATAATAACAAAAATCGGTCATATTGATGAGTACAAAGGACAGCATTTCGGTTTTTTAATATGTCTGCGTAAAGGAACGAGATAAATAGTAGATTACTCAGCTAGTGAGCAAAAGTGAAGAATGTGTCAGATCTCATGTACATCATAATATAGTATTATTATAGTAAGTGTAGTTTTGTTTGCACCATTAACGGTGCAAACGATACAAAGCAGTTGCATCTGCACCACTGATGGTGCAAGTCAATGATGCAAACGGTACGTCGGGCATATATATCATGTTCGCCTCCGGAGACAAACATGAGATCTGATCTGAGGCTTCTTTTACTTGCTCCCGTGGTGTGTATACGATTTCATGTGCCGCTGCGGGGAGGAAGTGGTTCCGTTCACTAAGAGTAGCGGTTAGCGTAAGCGCTAAGTGGTTACTTTAGCCCCGCAGGCACGTAAATAACAATATTGCATATTCTAAAATTTGAGCAAAGAACGATCAAACGTAAGAGTAAGACGGTCTACACCCTGTTGGATATCCCAAATAAAAATCCCAACGCAGCTGAATAACATTTAGAATAAGGTACCTATTGTCTTCTTGTGATTGTACAAAACATTATGCACATTACTAACGAACTTAAAATAATACTATTGTGGGTATAGAATTATTATTAGCATAAAGCGGAATAACAGAGATGCCCGTGGGATACCACACGTGGGCAAACACCGACAAACTGTGCCCGACCGAACCCTGTACACCACGACCAACTTGCTGTAAGTATAGTTTAACCAAGGCGCCACCATCGAATTTCCTGTGCAAAACTAACAGCTGTACGTAGAAAAATATTACTTCCCTCGTTTAGTCGTATATAGAATAGCTGGCTGCCTTTTACTCATTGAAAATCTTACCAACTTACAAAAATATCGAATTTTGTATAAAATACTGTCATTGTATTTGTTGCAAAATTTCTGTGGAATGAAAATGTAAGATTCTACCCCAAATGAAAAACATGACTGTGAACTTTATTGATCATAAATTATGTTTCATTTATGTAGAGTGAAGATTTTAGAGAAGTTTTTAAGAGTACTTAGGTAAGTAATCCGATTTATGTAAACCAGTTTTTTTTTAATTGATTTATCTAGTATGATAAACGGGCCACTATCGCAAAGATTTCTAAATATAAGCACCCCTGTACTACAATCTGTGGGACATAATTGGACGAATTTCCAAAATTACGTGATTATTCATTATTAATTTGAGGTTATTTTAGGTATCGTAAGGTTGGTATATTATGGTCACTACCATAATACCCTTTGTATGTATTGTAAGTTTGTTTTAGTGTGTGTCTATACAAACAAGAATTCGTTTTATTAGTGTGTAAGTTTATTTGGGAGTAGTAGAAAATTATGGAGGCAGACGATCGCCATTGGCGTCTCCTATGGTATATACTCGAAGCCATAGTATTACCTGTGAAAAAAAAAAGTTACCGTTTCAAGATGCGTTTCAAAACCAAACTACTTTTCAAAAGCATGATGTTTATTACCGTTTGCGTACAGATTTATCAAAAGCTACTAAAAATAACTACGACACAAAAACTGTTAAATAGCGACAGTTATAGTACTAAATGCCTAAATAGGTACGAGTTTATCAGACATAGACATGAATCAACATTACACATCCTTGCTCATGAAAATACAACCTACTTATCCTGGTAACATTACGAAGAACATATATTACCGTACATTCATTACCATTCTAAGTAAGTATCTACATACTTTAGTATCCAGAATACGGTAACTAAGCTTTCCTGAATATTTTTACCAGCAGCTCAGACCAAATAAAAAAGTTAAGACGGAACTCTGCGAACAGCGAAATGAGGCCAGTTGTCTAAACATGTGTTTTTAATATTTCCTTGCCATGGATACTAGTCCTTCAGCCGAATACATATTTTTTTATCGATCCTTCTTTCTCCAGTTAAATGAGTAGTAGTCACAGTCCAAGTCACACACAGCAAGTCACGGTCACGGCCAATCATGCCCTAGTAAAGTCATGGCAACTTCAAGCAAGCTACAAGCTTCTACAAACTACAAGCTTCCTCGGAGTTTTGGAAACAACACAAAAAGACATGTTTCACCACATTATATCACTTGCCTACACTCATGCACGTCTGTCGGCACTTAATGAATAAAACGCCACTATTTTTATGCATTAACACCTAAAGAAACACAAGTTTTGAAAAATAATACAATGCGGCGACATGTTATTTCGCGTTCCCGCCAAAACTCTCTAAACATGTAATGAGCCGGTGCTGCCATGATAATTCAAATTATACAAAAATTACAAAAATAAATTTACCAATAAGAATATCCTGGTTAGCCATTCCAATGTAACGTGTCAATAAAAGTAGTGGTGGTAATCTGTGGAAAGGCAATAAAAGTCAAGGCATAGATTCGTTGTACGTATATAAGTATGTGCGTGTAATTATGTATGTACAAACCGGCCACGCTAAAAACAAAACGGTAATTTAACCCCTCCCCTAATAGGGGCGCCCTCTCTCACGCCCAGTCATTTTTGAACATACTAGACGCACACACACGCACACTACACACTTTAGTAAGTTTAGATCAATCAACTAGTCTTCAAAATTGGTTGTAATAAAATAAATAAATAAATTGGTTGTTGTAAATATCGGTAGACATTTTTCGCACAGCGCCATCTAGCCCCAAACTAAGCAAAGCTGTAATATGGAAACCAGGTCGTCGTCAGCCATAAGACGTCCACTGCTGGACCATGGCCTCCCAATTGAGGGGTGTTGCCATAATCTCCACGCTTGGCAGGCGGCTTGGGGATCGCAGAATGCTCACCACCTTTAACCAAGAGGACGCTGCTGCCCGTCCTCCGGTGGGTCTAGTTCCAGTTTAAGGACATACCCACAATACCCAGGTCCTGGAAACCAGGTAGCTGATACCTATATATATATCTTTTGTAAATAAATACTTATAATAATTACTATACCCAGTAACAAAACAAACATCTATGTTAGTCACATTAATGTTTGCCCTGGGTGGGGATCAAACTCACGCCCTACAGCTATGAAGGCAGACATGCTATCAACTGAGCTATCTGCCTACATAAGAGTATGTTCGCCAAAAAAACTGAACACACGCCTGTCCTAACATTTATCACTCAAACCTCTGTTGCAGTATACACTTTAACAACAAGTAGAGGCTAAAGTATGAATGTTACATTATCGCGCCGGCAGTCTAGGCGCGTGCTTGTATGATATATCATTCCGTTTGACCCCTGTCACCGCTCTTCTAGAACGTAATGTTGTAGATTAGGCCTTCGTGGTGAGATTATGAATTGCGGGAAATGATGTTATAGTGAAACAGAATCATTTAGTTTCCCAAAAGGTCGGAAATAACGTATTACCGTAACACACAACGGGAAGAACTTCTCTCAGTCAAAGACTAAACTTGTTATTTTATTGAAGTAACAACATTTCATCAGATGTTCTGTGAATGGTAGATCTTTTAGTATAATCAAAGCTATGGGAAAGCTATAGCAATCAGGTAGCTTAATAGGTACTTACGGCCTTATGCATATTACAACGTATTTTAGTCAAAAAGTGTTTAGTCTTCTTTTTTCAAACTCAATTCGTAAGTTTTTAGCTAAAATAGCTTTGTAATATTCGTTTTAGTGTTTTATGTATAAGCCGGTTATATTATACTCTTATACCCTTTTTTATATGTTTACTTCTGTTTTAAAACAATTAATTATTTGCAATAAATTTGATAGGTACTTTAAGTTAAGAAAAGTCGCAAGATTAAAATAAATCTGTATTAAATTCCTGGCTTATAAAGTTATCTGTAAATACGGATTCTCATAAGGATTCTTCGTGTGGTATTTGAGAGATTTTAATTAAATGACTTCCTGACGATCAACGCTTCATAATTAGAGTATGGGTAACATAATACACAAAAGTTCTGTTGTAAAATGAGATGGTGCAGTTACTTTTAAAACAGTAAGATACCTCCTCCTTCTTGTTCTTCCTTATAGCTCAGTTGGTAGCACGTCTGCCTTAAGAGCTTTAGGGCGCGGGTTCGCCCCACCCAGAAGAAAAAATATGTGACGTACATAGATGTTTCTTCTGTGTCTGGGTATAGTATGTATTTACAAAAAAATGTAGAGATATGAACTGATTATAGAGAATTTAGATATTTATATAAATAAATAAATATTGGGGGGAACATTTATTACACACAGCGCCATATATCCCCATACTAAGCAAATCTTGTATTATGGAAACCAGATAGCTGATAGAATACTTATATACATATTTTTTTTCGTAAATACATACTTATAATACATACTACACCCAGACACAGAACAAATATCGATGTACGTCACATACATTTTTGTCCTGGGTGGGGATCGAACCCACGCCCTACAGCTCTGCAGGCAGACATGCTACCAACTGAGCTATAAGGCTGTAAATACTTAAGTATATAGCTATAAGCTATATAAGTATTTTATCAGCTATCTGGCTTCGTTCGATGACATTCGTCGATCATTCGTTTGACATCATGATTTAACCTGATGGAAAGTGATAATGTGATAGACGATGAAGCTCGCTCGCATAGAATTTAGAAAGCAAATTTTTCGTGACAATTAGTACATGCGATATAAGCTACCATCTAATTATTCCCCAAATTATTAATCTTATAACTGTGGCATGGCAGAGTTACGGACCGGTGATACCAACTCTGTTGTTATAAATAAGTCTGTCACTCCTATTTGTATTAGTGAGTTCGTATAGGCAGAGTGTACAGTCCTAGTGTCAGAGTTAATGTGCCGGCCTCTTACACGGCTTGACGGTTGTTGTTACCAGAAACGTAGAGCAGACAACCGGGACCAACAATTTAACGTTTCATCCGATCCACATTAGCGCTCAGGTATATTATTATTATTATAATTTTTGATGGAATTGTGGGACGAGACGAGCGAGACGATCGCCAGGTGGTAAGCGTCACGCCTGCTCGTAACAGTAGAGTAGCAGTGCTAGAATTGAGAACTTGCGAATACAATCCTGCGCCGCATTGTACTGCGCTCGTCACCCTGAGATATTAGATGTGTTTTTTTTATGCCCAGTATTTTCACTGATAACATAATATATTAATACTGCCCTTCAAAATAAAACGCAGTAATGCTTGCACGCTACTGTTTGGTGGTTGAATAACTGACAAAGGTGTGGTACTTCCCCAGGCGGACTCTGCCATAGAGTCCTACCACTACAATCTTTTAGAAACACCTACGCTACAAGCGTTACGCAACGTTATTTGTGTTAAAAACTACCTACCTACTGTTTTCAATAAGACTGTGGCTAAGGGAAGTAATTAAAATATTACAGCACAAAGTCAGATAATTTTTTTTGGCCTCATATCTCTGGGCTCAACAAGTACCGCCTTGTTTATTGAACGGAATAAACAGAAACAAGAAAATATACGTTAAAAGGAGCCGAAATTAATAGATAAATACGCTTTAAAAAAAACCGACTTCGAATTCGAATACCTGGATGACATCTTCATATTTTCTAGTCATTTTGATTTAAAAACCAAAGTACTTGAACCGATTTCGATAAAATTTATATGGGACCACTTTTTAAGTATTACCTACCTACAACAAAAAAATAATTGTCAAAATCAGTTCATAATTGGCGGAGGAATCGCTTAAAATACATTTAAAAAAAACGGAGAATTGAAAAACAACAATCTTGCTACCAGCACCTGTAAAAGTAGAAAAAAATATTCTGCAATTATTTTTCTCGTGCTAAAAAATATGCTCGTATAGACTGAAAGATATTTCAGAATTTTGTATCGCCTGAAGGCCTCTAACGTGGCTTGACGATTGTTGTTATAGGAATACGGAACAAACAGCCTGGATCAACAATGTAACGTCATCTGACTCATGGTAGTGCTTAGATATAAATGCTACTCGTGATCACCCATCCGAAGACCTTCTTCCAATGAATAGAAGGCCGTAGAATAGAATATATAATATCTTTATTGTTTCACTCTGTACATAGAGATGTTACAGAGTATAAATTGTATCAACAGCGTGCCCATTTCGAGCATACAATAAAAAAATAAAATTTTCAAATCGTAGGTAGTACTTAGTATAGACTGAAGACCTACTACTATTAGCACATAGTAGTTTATACAGAAATAACATGTAAGTGGATACATGAATAATTAAACTGAAAATCAGTGCACCAGCTTAGAAAGGAAAGAAACCAAGCATAGGCTTTCCTGTGTGAAATTCTACCTATTTTCTCTTCAGCGGAAATTGTAAAACAGTAATTTTAGTCTTGTTCACTTCTAAATGAAAGAATTATAGACGACAGGTAATCGGTCAAAGCCTCTTTGCGGATAATATACTCTACTGAATACGCTACAAATTATAGGTATGGTAAGTTTTGGAGTCAGTTCTCTATCTATTTCTCGCGTTAGTTTCCACCTTTTTTTAAATATGTTTATAGGCTTGCGTTTGACTGCCATGTCGTCTGATGATAAACGAAGATGCAGTCTACGATGGAGCACGCTTGCCAAGAAGATACCAATTCACTCGCGACTCGAACACCTTTTTCACCGCGCCAAGTGCTTGGTGTCTTCTAGTCTGCTACAGGGCACGGATTAACGAAAAAGACCAACCTCATCCAAGCTATCAGGTAATTGATTATTAACTATAACGATCTCAACATCTATGCCTCTATACACGAAACAAATATTTTTTGTTTCATAGCTTTTATATTTTTAAGAGAAAAAATCAACCGATCCTTGCTTAAATTATTAATTCTTGGTAAAATGTATGAAACAGATACTTTTCGTTAAAAGTTATTATGCTATTTATTGTGACACTAGCTTAGATGGTGCCACACTTAACTCATACAGATTATTTATTATTGTTGTAAAATGTATCGAAGTCGTTTTACTGATTCATCATCATCATCATCATCAGCTCGGAGATGTCCACTGCTGAACGAAGTCCTCCCCCTTAGACCGCCACACTGTACGACAACCTGCCATTTGCATCCACCGGTTACATGGTCCCGCGACTTTTCCAATGTCGTCGGTCCACATAGTGGGAGGCCTTCCTACGCTGCGTCTTCCGGTTCGCGGTCGCCACTCAAGAACCTTACTTCCCCATCGGTTGTCAGTTCTTCGAGCTTTACTGATTATGTTTACCTAAATATATTTGGAAAACGACTTCGGCTTCTTTCTTGACGAAAGACTGGGTCCAGTTATTTATAATCCTTTAGCGTGAAATTGAAGAAAACATCAGTAGAAGAGGTTATCTCGTAGTCTGAAAACGTCCAACAAAATGCGAATTATAGACCGCATTGCAACTGTCTACGTAATTGGAACGCAAGTGGTTTAGTAAGGAAAGTTACCCACGATGGCGATTACGGTCGATAACCCAAGTTAATGCAATATTTATTTTTATGTTATTCTTAGATTTCGTTTTTAAAGCAATGATTAATATATGTTCATTATTTAGGTTCTGCAATAAAAATCAACCTATCCTTTCATTATTTATTTTGTTACATTGTGGTCTAGAGTTGATTTTATTTCCACAAAGAAGTGTAAAAAATCAACGCAGTATAACCCTTAGAGCGAAAATAACGTGGTTTTCGAAACATCTCAATTTTCAAAAGACCTAATTATTGTATTGTGTATAAGGAAGAATAAAAATTGCATTGTTACGTACAAAAAGAAAATTCGATTTTTGAGAAAAAAAAACCCTTATTGCCACGAAACATGATCTCCAATTACTTACTTTCAAAACGACGATTGATAAAAAAACCTGATAATAATCGGAAGATTTTTCTTGATTCTTCCCTTCCTTATAATTACGTCATTGTTCGGGAACCAAGTTCTTTTGTTTAAAGCAAGGCTGGAATAACAAAAGAGTCGAGAGCTAGGGTGTGATATACCTACAGTATGCCATCTAGATACAAAAATCGTGTTGATCTTTGATTTAGTTTGGATAGAAAATTAAAAAACAACTTTCATGTCTTAGATTACTGTCTTCGCCGAGACACTGCGAGTTCCTTTTACTGTAGACTGTTGTGGTAAAAATGAATCCCGAGATTTGAGGTGAAAGCTATATTGTATATTTTTAAGCTCATTTAGTTTGGGAAATTGTTAAGACAGTATTTCCTTTTGAGAGACGATGAAGTAAGTAGCAAGCAAGTAGTGAATTCTTAGTGAAAATTGACGTATAAAAATTATATAAAATAAACAGTTAGTGGAGGGTAGTTGCTGTCGGTAGTCGGAGAAATAATATTGACTGTTATATTGGTAGCCTTGATGAAGCGGGAATTTCAAGCCGCGACATAGTCCGCCCCGTTGACAGACCATCGGTCTTCAACCTTGATTTTCTTCTGGCTTCGGTAGAGGGCACAGCCGAACAAGTGAGCGCCGTACGATGCCTCTTGATGTGAGAAGATCTGCCACTCGGTTTATGTTGTCAGGTCCAGTGAATAATTTCGTGACTCTGCCGAGTCTCCAACATAGAGGAGCTAAATTGTCTTCCTTGAAGAAGACTAAATCGCCGACGTCTAGGGTTGCAGTATGCTTGGTCCATTTTTGTCTCTGCTGGAGCTCTGAGATGTATTCCTTCTGCCAACGAAGCCAAAAGTGTTGGCGTATCTGTTCCAGTCTCTGATACCGCTGTAGCTTGTTTGGATTCACATCGTGTAGTGCAGGAGACGGGAACGTTGTCAACGGCCTTCCGATAAGAAAGTGTCCTGGGGTGAGGGGTAGTAGGTCGGAAGGATTGGAAGACATGGGACACAAGGGACGGCTGTTAAGTATTGCTTCCACTTGTGTGAATAAAGTTTGAATTTCCTCAAAGGTTAAATGGCTGTCGCCTATGACTCTGGTTATGTGATGTTTGGAGGATTTAACTCCAGATTCCCACAGGCCTCCGAAATGAGGCGAATAAACAGGGATATTAGAAAACTTAATTCCTTCCTGTGCAGCAAAGTCAGAAAGAGAATCATGATTTGCCTTCAAAAAAGAACGTAATTCTTTGGCCGCCGCGGTGAAGTTTCGACCGTTGTCGGAGATTATCTCCGCTGGTTTACCGCGGCGCGAAATGAATCTGCGAAGTGTCATTATAAAATCTTGCATGGATAGACTGCTCACTGCCTCTAAATGTACGCATTTATAGCGCATGTCCACAAAAATACATAAGTAGCTTTTGGTTAGTCTGGCGCCACGTCCTTTACGATTTTGGATGTAGTATGGACCCGCAAAGTCTAAACAAACTGAAACAAACGGAAAGTCTGGCGTGATGCGCTGAGCTGGGAGATTTCCCATCTTTGGGCAAAGCGTCTTGCCTTGAAAGCGTTTGCATTTTACGCAGTTGTGTACAGTGTTGCGAGCTAAGCGTCGTCCGTTTATGGGCCAAATGGTTTCCCTAACAGTGGCCAGTAATAACTGAGGGCCAGCGTGCATTTGTCGAATGTGTTCGCGAGCAAAATATATTTTTGTGAAGTGATGTGATGAGTCAAGGAATATGGGATGCTTCCTCGTGTATGAACAGTTGGAAGCGTCTATCTTGCCACCTACTCGTATTAAATTGTTGTCTATAAAAGGTGACAATGACACTAGCTTGGATTTCGTGTGTAAAGGTGAGTTTTGTTTTAGCATTTTATATTCATTAGGAAACGATTCTTGTTGAGCCATAGCACATAGCTGATTGAATGAGTCTTGTAGTTCATTAACAGTTAAAATACCAACTTGTTTGGTAGATGGATGCTTTACATTGAATATGAATCTTTTGACGTATGCGAAAGATCTTTGTAGTTTAATGAAACTTGAATAATTTTCGAATTTTATTACAGGTTCTATGACGACGGCTGGACTGGATTGGATGAGCTTCACTTCAGGTAAGTCATTTTGTTTTTTATTTAGTTTAAGGTATGGCCATTCACTTTCATCTTTGGCGAGAAAAGCTGGACCATGCCACCACAGATCTGAATGTTGCAGCTTATTAGGGTTGACACCTCTTGAGATTAGATCAGCTGGGTTCTCATTTGTGGTTGTGTACCGCCACGAAGAAGAATCTGAAATCTCTACGATTTCACCTACACGATTAGCAACGAATGTCTTTAAATTTCTAGGTGGGCTGCGTATCCACGCGATAACCACACTGGAGTCGCACCAATAAACTACACGCGCAGGCGTGTACCTAATAGAATCGAGTACACATTTTGTTAACCTGGCTGAGAGGAGAGCGGCGCACAACTCCAACCTAGGAATAGTCGTAGGTTTCAAGGGTGTAACTTTCGATTTAGCACACAATAAATTAATAATGACTTCTCTAAAGTTGTTGGTTGATTTCAGGTACACACAGGCCCCGTAGGCACCCTGTGCTGCATCGCTGAATGAGTGAATTTCTATTGCCGTTGGATTGTCGCAGAGAACGTTTCTTGATATTTTGAGATTAGAAAGATGATGTGCGTTGCTAGCAAATTCGTACCACGATTTCTTAATTTCTTGGAGAATGGGTGTATCCCAGTCAATCTTCAGAAGCCACAACTTCTGAAGTATCATTTTTGGTTGTATAAAACTGGCACATAATAATCCCAATGGATCATAAATCCTGAATGCATTGGACATAATCTCTCTTTTAGTTACATTATCAGTTTGAATGTGTATTGATTTAAATGGAAAATATAAATAATCTTCGGTAGGGCTCCACCCCAATCCGAGAGTATTCGAGGATTCGCTTATAATTAACTTGTCTGTGTTTGATTTTTGTTCGATGTTTTCAATAAGTTTCGGTGAGTTACTTTTGTATTTACGCAGTGGGAAACCTGCTGATTGTAATGCTGCAGATACTGACTTTTGTATGCAGCGTAATTCTTCTTCACTATTCGCGCCAGTGGTCAAATCGTCAACGTAGAAGTCGTTTTGAATGATTGTTTTGATTTGACTATCCCTACATTCCTCTCCGACTTGCCACAAGCACCTTGTGCTCAAATATGCCGCACTTGCAGTACCGTAAGTAAGGACATTTAAACACAAAGTTTGTATAGGTAGCGACTCATCTTCTCTCCACAAAATTAATTGTAAATTCCTATGGTCAGGATGTACTTGCGTTTGTCTGTACGCCTTTTCGATATCAGCGCAAAGTAAGAATTTGTATTGCCTTGATCTAATTAAAATGGAGAAAAGAGAGTCTTGAACATTCGGGCCTACCATGAGAATGTCGTTGAGTGAAAATCCAGAGGAAGTGGGTGCTGAACCGTCGAAGACAACTCTGATTTTGGTTGATTCACTATCTTCACGGAACACAGCGTGATGGCACAAAAAATATCCTGGAATTGGATGAGGATCTGAAGATATAGATAAATGGCCTAATTCGGCATATTCTCGAACGAATTCTGTATATTGTGATTTTAAGTCAGCGTTTCTACGAAAGCGTTTTTCGAGGCTGAGAAAGCGTTTTTTAGCCATGATGTATGAATCACCCAAGCAATCAGGGTTGTGCTTCAATGGAAGCCTAACGCAAAATCTGCCTGTGCTCAAGCGAGTAGTGTTGTTAATGAAATGCTGCTCGCACATTTTTTCCTCGTTGGTTAGAACAGACTTCTGTGGAATTTCTTCTAATTCCCAGAATTTTGTTAACATTTTATCGATTTTTGATTGCATGTTGTTCGACTGATCGTGAGACAGATCGTTTGAATAGTTGTGTGGTTGAATATGTGTGTGTGAGTTTGACTGGTTGTGTGATTTATCGTTCGACTGTTGGTACGATAGATCGCTTGACTGTATGTCTGATAGGTTGTTAGGCTGATTGCGCGATGGATCGTTCGACTGATTGTACGAAAGATCACTTGCTTGTTTAGATAAATAATTAAATGCGTGTGAGTGCATGCCTGTATCTGTATGATCGGCTGTTTGATTGTATGTATGGTTGGCTATGTGGTTGTGTGTATGTGTCGATGCTAGTTTGCTTGCATGCTTATTTGTACGATTGGATACTTCATCGTATGCTTGACTATATTTGTGGTTGAATGAATGATTGCATTGAATGTATTTAGCCGAGCTTGAATGTATAGGTCCGGCTATTAGCCAACCGAGCTTAGAGTTGATTAGTTTAGGATTCCTAAACCCTAATGAATGTGTTTCAGGACACAGTACGTCCCAGAATACGTCCGCCCCAAGCAGGACGTCGATTCTCGCCGGCATGTGAAAGTTAGGATTGGCTAACTTGATGTATTTTGGTAATTTAAGATTTTGTATATTTATAGGTACCTTTGGAAGTACGCCTGTCAGCTCCTCCAGTACTAAACAAGGTAAGGTAGCTTTATATGCATCGTGCTTTGACTGTATTTGAATAGTACAACTTTCGACTACTTTGTTGCATGAATTGTTGCCTATACCTATGACTTTTATAGCGTCTATTGATTGTGTACTTAACTGTAATTTCTGTTTCAGGTTCTCACTGAGGAAACTTGACTGGCTGCCGCAGTCCAGGAGCGCATAAACTGTCTCCGTCGCGTGAGTCACCGGATTGGACACTTCTATGATAGCTGTGGACAGTAGTACTTCGCTAGGACCCTGCTTGGAAAAATTCACAACTGACTCCGTAGAAGAGGAGGCGATTGGAGCCACTACACCTGGATGGATAACTGTGGCGTGTTTCAGGTTGCAAGCTCTGCACGTTCCTGAACGACAGTCTGAAGTTACGTGTCCTTGTCTAAGACAGTTACTGCATAAGTTATGTTTTTTAATGTCAGCTAACTTCTCATTTATGTTTTTATTCTTAAATACAGAACAATCATAAATGCGATGTGAATCCTTGCAAATAATGCACGTTAGTCTCTTTTGTGTAAATTGATTCGTACCTGTAAATGTTTTTACATACTGGTTCCTGTCTTGTTTATAATTAGAACTTGATTTTTTATTAAAATTCTGATAATTGTGTGTGTTTGTGTTTTGTTTAAAAAAAATCTCATTCGGACGTGAAGTAGCGGATTGCGTAGTGCTAAATTTGTCATGCTTATTACGACTGATAGCTTCGAGAACATCTGCGCGATCTGTTAAGAACAGATTGAACTGATCGAGGGTTGGAACTTCTTCGAAAGTGTTGCGAAGTTCTTCCCATTTTGTGAGAGTGTTACTGTCTAGTTTAGATGCTAATATGAATATGATCAGAGTGTCCCACTTGTCTGTGGGTTGACCTAAACTAGCCAATGCACGTAAATTCTTCATCACGTGATCAACGAGAAATCGTAAGGAACGTTCCGACTCGCGAGTGATCGGTTGCACATTAAATATCGCATTGAGATGCTGACTGATGAGGACTCGTTTGTTGTCGTACCTTGAGCAGAGCAGTGACCACGCATGCGCGTAGTTCAATGATGACACTTCGAGATTGCTTATAACTCGAGCAGCGTCCCCTTCGAGGTAACTGATCAAATAATGAAACTTATGAATATTGGTTATGTTTGCGTTCTTATCGACGAGAGCTAGAAATGCATCTCGGAACTGAGCCCAGCGGAAATAAGATCCGTGGAACTTTGCGATTTCAATTTTCGGTAGTTTAAATGTTGAACTCTGATCGTGACAGTGAGAGTGTAGGCATGATTCTCCCGCCTCAGACTTGCGGCGAGACTGTAATTGTGTGTTTGCATTGTCTATCAAAACTTTGGCTCTTGCCATGCATGTGACGATATCTTGTTCGATACCTTCCCTCTCATCTATCTCAGAATCCAAAAATTCGCAATTTAAAACCTCAATTTCCGTTTGTAAATTGTCAAACTTACTGGCCAATGACTCAAATTTGCTTAATTTTAAGTTTAATTCTGCCAATTCTAAGCTACTTAGCTCAGCTGATTCTAAAATCGCAAGATAATTTTTAAACTTTGTGATTTGGCCTTTAATTGAGCTACGTTTAATATTTAAATCTTTGAGCTTCATACTAGATTTTAATGATTCTGTAGCCATGTTTTGAAATGATTAAATACGCACTTAAGATATAAACTGTTACTATGGTATTCAAGTTCAATGAACTTGTGATAAGAATGTAAACAAACGATGGCTAAGTTATTGCATGAAACTTATTATGGCAAATATTTCTGAATATTGTTTTAAACATGAGATTCCTTTTGACTTAGCTGCAGTAGGGTATGTCCCTTCCCCTGTGCAGGGTAGAAGGTAGCTCTCCACGCCGTGACGCCGAGATCCTGCGGGAATCTGGGTCCCGGAGACGCCCGCCAGGTGAGCGCGAACGATGATCGCGCGAAGAATTTATTGTGACCGGGGCGTCCCGGTTATGTCTGGAATAGTCGGCAAATCGGGTGAAAAGCGAGAAAATACAATGTATGAGTTGAATATGTGGACTACAGCTCGTACTTGGAAGCTTATGTTTTGATTATTATCAGATGCATGACGTAATTATGATATGTGATAAGTAGGTCACTTACTATTGCAATAATTTTGTTGAAACTGTTTGATTATGGAATGAAATTACTTACTAAACACACAACAGCTAGGTATATACTAAGATGTAGATGATTTGTTGATCATTAAATCCATTTATGATCGTTTTACAATGATTTTATGCGAATGACCTTTGGACTTGCCTAGGTGCGAAATAAATATGAAATATTTATGGAATAATTTTGCACTTTCACGTACAAATTGGTAAGAAAATGTATTTATATTGCCTAAGTGAAGCTATTTGATACTTTAAACACACTGTGGAGGCAATAACAAGATGATTTTGGAATTAAGTTAGTGTGGTTGAAGGTCAAAGGAAGGACACTTATCTTTCTGCGTATTTGCCGTGATCCGTGCGAAGTCTTACGATACTGCTTCGCTGCCAGATGCTGCCGGTATTTGTAATTGTATCTATCCTCTTCGCTTCGGGTTATGGTATTGAGTTCTTCGGATTCTTCGAATGCAACGCCGTTTTCTTAATGGAACTTGGCACGTCGACGAAGTCCGTAAAATGTATATATTGCGTCCTGTCACGGTCGCCAAAAAACTTATGTCTTCGCCGAGACACTGCGAGTTCCTTTTACTGTAGACTGTTGTGGTAAAAATGAAACCCGAGATTTGAGGTGAAAGCTATATTGTATATTTTTAAGCTCATTTAGTTTGGGAAATTGTTAAGACAGTATTTCCTTTTGAGAGACGATGAAGTAAGTAGCAAGCAAGTAGTGAATTCTTAGTGAAAATTGACGTATAAAAATTATATAAAATAAACAGTTAGTGGAGGGTAGTTGCTGTCGGTAGTCGGAGAAATAATATTGACTGTTATATTGGTAGCCTTGATGAAGCGGAAATTTCAAGCCGCGACAATTACATATACGTTGTTCTAAGTTTCATGTATTTTTGATACGCCGCAGGCAGACGATCACAGCTCAGTGTCTCGAGCAATCAGCTTTTATCCGGATCATTGCATAATCTTACAACAATAGGCCCTAAGCGCCCAGAAGTTCCATTTGCTGTTCTTCAAAGGCCGTATTTTTTTTTCCAGGAGCTACTTATACACCAAATTGCATATACCTCTTTTTAGTCTTAGATGGCCCCTCATCTCTTATCACATTAAACACAAACTTCTGCCTTCATAATAATACTAGTGTGATTCTTACAGATGAAACACAAGGACACTGTGTATTTTGTGCTCTCGAGATTATTTATGAATAAGCTCTCTATCTCTTTCATAAAAAATATCATAAGATAGATAGATAGATAGATAGATTAACTCTTTATTGAACACACCAAAAGAAATGATAACAGTCGTGACGATCACAACACAAAAAAGAAACTTAAAAACGACTGTTACAATTGGCGGCCTTATCGCTAAAAGCGATCTCATCAATAAACTCATAAGAGTAAGTGTGACTTCACTATAATCTTGAATATACAATAGTACTGATCCTACATTGTCTCAGTTGTCCATACTGTTATTTATCATGTTAAAAGAAGGGAGCACGGAAAACAATGATGTCTGCTCTATGAAACCCTACCTTTGGTGGTGGATGGCGCCCATTCACGTCATTAAAAATCGATGGTGACAATTAAAAGGGGAATACTAAATTAGCGGTGCAATCAATTTGTTGCAGGGAATTCCTAAGCCTGCTTTGATATGCTTTTGCACATGATTAGGTTATAACAAATCTCTGATAATAAAATAAAAGGCGCCTAAATTTTATCCCCGTCAAGAAATCAAAGTCCGTTGGGTAGTAGCATTTGTTCTAGAGTAGATGAAATGTAGGTACCTGAATTCATAAATCATTCGAAATAAAAGTAAAAACTGAACTAAGTGAGTGCCTAACTTTGAGAAATGCCTACGTCCAGAGGTAGACAGAATAAAACCAAAGATGACTGACAGTCTTACTTAAAAAAACTTCTCAACCGCTAATCACTGCCTAAGGTGCTCTGTAATTCTCTATAAATCTGCAATTTCTTTTTGACGAGAAGTGTCACGTGCAAGAACAAGACAGAGAAGTTTAAGCAGTGACTAAGTTTTGAGCGGCGTTTTTAAGTAAATCCGTTAGACTTACGTACATAATTTGTTCTGTACCTCGATGTTGTATTTATTATAAGTATGTATTTCCAAAAAAAAAAAAACTATCAGCTGTCTGGTTCTCTCATGGCACACGCTTTTCTTGGTTTAGGGCTAGATGGCACTGTGTGAAATGTCCACTTATATTTATTCAATTACTGGTAACCCTACCGGACCTGTGTATGTCCTAAAACTACATCCAGGACCACCGGAGGAGCAGCGTCCTCTCGGTTAACGGTGGTGTGCATTCTGCGATCCCCAAGCCGCCATGCAGCCATGTTTGGGGATTATAAAAAGCCTCCCTATTAAGGGGGAGGCCTTCGTTCAGCAGTGGATGTCTTCTGGATGATGATGATGACATGGTCACAATATTATTAAAAAATCGCCGTATAAGATAAATATTTTAAAATACTTTATCCACGTCATGTTTAAAACAACGACCTTCTTACTTACTTCGTCTATTGAGATAACATTCTTATAGCTAGTTTATGGACCAGATTTATGTTCACACACACAGATTGTTTTATTCTAATAAATATATAATATATATAATTTATGATAATAAATATATTCTCCCTGCTTCGTAAGAATTATCCACACGAGCAGCCTCTCAAAATATAGTTTTTCATCTCAGACATAATGCTCGATTAACACTCCATAACGGTCAACCGGAAGTCCCGCCGCCATGTTGGCGTTGAGATAGCGGAAATATATCGCCGGAAGTAGCTAGCCATTATTCAGGAAGGAGAGGTCCGTTGTCTCTTTATAAGAGGTTATTATTTAGATGATACCTCTCGAGAGGTCGAGATTAGTAAGAGAATGAATTGTTATTAGTATCGGCAGTTGTGATTGGGAATTATGAAGAGGGTGTAGGGTTTATTATTTTTCTATTCTATCGTATAATAATAGGTGTTGGTCTTAATGAGGCTAAGTTAAGTCAACCGGTTTTTGAATGGGTAATCATGGAGTTTACCTAAAAATAGAATAAGCCTTTATTGTTTATAACATTAGGTGTTTTTTACTAAACTTATTACGAACTGATAACCGATGGGGAAGAAAGGTTCTTGAGTGAAGACGCAGCGTAGGAAGGCCTCCCACTAGGTGGACCGACGACATTGTAAAAGACGCGGGCAACCGGTGGATGCAAATGGCAGGTTGTCGTATAGTGTGGCGGTCTAAGGGGGAGGCCTTCGTTCAGCAGTGGACGTCCCCGGGCTGATGATGATGACTAAACTTATTCTCATATAATATGTACATTGTACTATTTATTGATTTTGCAACTGTAACTAGACTTATCATAAGAGAGATAAAAGCCAAATGGGCCAGGCTTATAAAAGAATGGTATCCCAGAGATAGAAAAAAAAATCGAGGTAGACTGGAACAAGATAATTTAAAAAAAAATTGGTGGCCCAACTTGAAGTCGGAAAGCAATACATATATAGAAAGATGGAAGTCTTTAGAGGACGCCTTTGTCGAACGACATGCTGTATTAGAAATTTACTTACATTATTTTTGTAAATGTGAAAGTGTGAGTGAGTGCGTGTGTGTGTTTGTTCTTCTGTACGCTGTAATGGCTCAACAGATTCGAGAGACATTTGGAAGGGAGAGCTAGTTAAGCCCTTGCCCGCCGCGATTAAACTAGAGAAGGCTTTCTCAGAGTCTAGAGACCTTTGCGGTTATTTGTAATGCACGTGATGGTAGAGTACAAGGACGGTACTGTACCACAATCTATGGCTGACTAGCCTTAGGTGTCATTCCAAATAATGATCACTAAAAATTATAATAAAGACTCCAGATTGGCTTTATCTAAGTATTTTAGTATTTAAAAATGTTGGTTATGTGCTCGACACGTGTTGGACACGTTATTTAGACTGGCAATGCATTATAATTATATTAAGATAAATTAAAAAGCCAGAAATATCTTATCTAGCAGCTTTTAGTTTCAACCTGTTCTAGATAAAGAACACAATATTGCACATTCACCATAAATGCAGTAATTCATTGGATATATTTAATACTAATTTGAAAATAAAAATATACGTACAAGTTATTTTTATATTATAACTAGAGTTCGCCGATCCCAAAATTCACTACCTTTTTAACCCCCCCCTGCCCAATTTAGGGATCGAATTTCAAAAATTCCTTAGAACACCCCTACGCATCGAGACGAATACACCCTCCAAATTTCCAGTCTGTACTTCCAGCGATTTGGGCTGTGCGTTATCTGTCAGTCAGTCAATCAGTCAGGACAGAGCCTTTTATATATATAGATAGATTCTTTCTTTGTCAGGATTTCACATTACCACAGATAAAACAGATACAAACCAACTAATTCCCAACCGTTACACATTCGATGCGTATCTACTGCACTTTGATGGATTGCAGCGATTGTTAAAAAGGTCTCTCCCTCGAGACTCGTGGAAGCTAATGACGTGTCCTCAGCCAGTCGCGTGCCAGTCACGTGCCGACCTAACCTCTAATGTGAGCTACATACGCACACAGTTAAAAAGATTTGAGTGTCTGGCAAATTGGGAACCAACAAATCACAGACAACAGAAAAGTGTTGCAAGTTTTGTACACAAGTGCTGTTATTTGTAAGTAGTTGATCTACAAATATCTAAATCAGCATCATATTGCCAGTTATTCTATAGCCAAGCCGTTAGTGTGCAAGAATTCCTGGGTTTCGGTATAAAGGGCAATGTTACCAGAATAAGATAATACGCAAAAAAAAAAGAAACAACCTACTTCAATTTTAACTACTATACCTGGATGACATCTTCATATTTTCCAGTATTTTTTATTTATTCTAGTAATTTTGATTTCATAGCCAAACTACTGAGCCGATTTCGAGAAAATGTATATGGGCTAATATCTGAAGGATCACTTACCAAACAAAAAAAGAACATCAAAATCAATTCATAATTGGTGGAGTAATCGCTTAACATACGTACATACAAAAAAACATACATAATAGTCGAAGTTTTGTAGTGGTAGGACTCAACTGCAGGGTCCGCCTGGGGAAGTACCACACCTTTGCCAGTTATTTAACCGCCAAGCAGTAGTGTGCAAGCAGTAGTGTGCAAGCATTACTGTGTTCCGGTTAGAAGGGCAATGTTACCAGAGAAATTACTGGGTATGCAGAGATTTAACATCTAATATCTCAGGGTGACGAGCGCAGAGCAGTGCGGCGCAGGATTGTGTTCGCAAGTTCACAATTCTGGCACTGCTACTGTTAGTGGCAGGCGTGACGCTTACCACCAGGTGAAAGTCTTGCTCGTCTCGTCACTTGACAGTAGAAAAAAAACTGAGAATCTTTTTTTGAAGTCGGTTGTAAACAATGTTTTTCTCTACTTACAAAAAAAACATACTATATACGTATTTATGTGCGTTTCTTGTAGACTTTGAGAGAAAACATTTATATAATAAAAATGTATAAAAATATGGCAATTGAAACAGACAATACGAGTAGGTACAATAAATGTAATACAAAGAACCATCGTAGACATCAACCCACGTGCTATAGTGTAAAGGTACACTGTTTGTGCATCGGTCGCGCGCGACTGTTATCGGCCACGGTTAAGGCGCATTACTACCACATTTTAATGTCAGTGTATCTTTCTATGGGCGTCATTATCATCCATTATTTGTGACTTAGTACAAGTTAAAAGACACTCAGGTAAAACACGATCAATAAACGAAACAGCCATTAATCGACGTGAATCGACACAACGTATTGTTGACATTGAGGTGTTGTTTATCAACCCCGGATCAGAGATTGATTGATAAATAAGCTAAAAAGCCTTGGTGGGGCGATATAATTGAGCGAATTTCCTCGCACTCGTACATAGGGTGTTAGCGTACATTCTGACATGACACACGGATGTTAAGTATGGAAAATAAAATTAAGCCACCCAAATAAAAAAAAAATACAATTCATGGTATGAGTACTCCAAATTGTAGCGGAAAAACACTAGAAATTAACAGATAAAAAACAGGAAAAAGATAAAATTTTGGATATAACATTAAAAAACAAAACTTACATACCTACACACACATTGTCCAACCGAACTTACTTTATCCGGGTTATTTATACAGGGTTAGTTCTAATCAGTAAGCATCCTTTTAAGGGATTTATTCTGTACATCAAAACAAACAACTTTTACTATGGATAAACAATTTGTCCTTTAATTCTCTTTGCTTTGAATTTATAAAAATATTTTTTTCTACTTTTTAGTTTAAGTTTGTACATAATATACTCGTATAAGTATACTATAGTTTTTTAAAAAAATAACTGGGTTATATTATCACTTGTTTGTTACAGTTCTAAGATTATATTCAATCAACAGCCGGAAGACGTCCACTGCTGAACGAAGGCCTCTCCCTTAAAGGGAGGTGTTGCCATAATCCCCATGCTTGGCAGGCGGCTTGGGGATCGCAGAATGGTTAGCACCGTTAACTGAGAGGACGCTGCTGCCCGTCCTCCGGTGGTTCTGGATGCAGTTTTAAGACATACCCAGTATTATATTAATATTATATTAATACGGGATATTTACCGTGATTATGTGATACTTGCACCTAATATTTTGTCGCGGTTGAATGCATATTGTTCACGGGCAGAATATGGTAGGGTCCCAACATGTTTGCTACAAATCTTACCTCTGAGTATCACGCATTAGGGTGTGCATCGTACCGTGCGACATATCTCAAATTAATTCATGTTTTGTCATTCCCTCACTTTATATTCACAATTTAATGACGTGGCACTATAGAACACCTTCCATAGACCCTATAGTGGATGCCTTATACTAGAATGAACGGCTTTGAGTAAAAACACGAGTTTGCTCTTACTGGACGTTCGTGCTACAAAAAACCAATATTTGGTAGGGGTGCCATTGAAACGCACCCTTTATGTGCAAAAACGTGGATATCTTTTGATTAATATGTCCAGGCTTTAGCTTTGTTGACAATATGATATTTTCGGATGTAGTTTAAAGGGTGACCCTCTGGAAGTTTGGGAAGGAGATTTGAATAAGCTCGTAATTTATATAGGTAAGGCTTTAAATTGGCGTTTCCTAGAAGGACGGGATATTTTTTACAGTAACATTAGCAGTGCCTTTCAGTATCTTTATTTTTTATAGTAGGTAAGTTATTCCAAATTTTTCCGGTATAAAAACTTAGCGTTACAATACAATACAATACAATATATCTTTATTGCACACCAGAAATATAGAACAACTTACAAATAATCAGGGTAGGTACATTATACCTACCCTGACCTACGTTAGTACCTTATCAGATACCTAATTTTGTTTTTTACAAATAATGCTACTTCGCTGATATAATTATATGCATGGCAAGGTTGATATTGACTTTTTCTTTTAGGTATTTTCGATTAGCTATTATTTATGAGATTAGAAGTTAATGTTTTGCAACAAAACTCCACGATGAAACATTCAAATAAACATTACATATTAAATTTTCTGTATTAAAGCAAAGCAAACAAACCAAGTTTCATATTTCGTAATTAATTTCGTGCGGTTTTTAATCAAGCGGAATATGTTGAAAATATGCGGTCAACATTCATGCATTCATTTAAAACAACTATTTTAATTATTCAATGTGAATCAACTCGTACTGCAACGTGCAGTTATTTTTGACGAATGTTGAGGGTTGTTCGGGAAAATGTCGTTTGACTTTATTTAATGTTGCTATACCTACTTGCCTGTTACAGAAGTACTTAAGTCAAAAACTAAAAAAAAAAACATCAATACATTTTTAATATAGGTTGCCGATTTTCCCATACCTACTGCATTACTTTTAAGGATAGATTAGCTGATACAAGGAGTTTGCTTGGGCATGTTTCTAATTAGCGTTCTATCCCAGTCGCTCCTTCGTCCATCATAATGAGAGTGACAAGTGACACTGATAAATAATAATTTAAGTTAAATATCTACTTGCTTAAAATTTGATGGTTTTAAAAAACTAATGTTTTCAAACCAACGCTTAACTCAATTGTTTGTATTTAAAAGCTTAATGGCTACAGGATGAAAGCTAGAAACCAAAAAGTTCAAACCTGTCACCAGTAAGAGTCAAAATGAGTCATTCTATTAAACATTTTGCATTTTTAATCTTTCTACAACTGGCAACACAGTAATATTACTTATTTAAAAGTTCTTAGAAAATGATAACCTTATACCGTATGAATATATATATTCTGAACTTTCATAAGATTTATGAGAGATATTACAGCAAAATGGGAAGACGTTATTCAAGCGCAGGTGTTCTGACGATTTGCTAACTCGCCATATTTTTGTATAAATTGAGTTTGGAACATTTCGGGGACAATTTGTGTAATGTATTATTCACTATAATATTCTACCTGTAAGTTAAGAGTATTGTATTGTTTGTCAAAGAGGTAATAACATTATGTACTCGTATGTGTATTATAACAATGTCATGCGTTAGCTTTAGAGAAACGTTTCTACCGAATCATATATCTTGGTCAAATGAATGCGCCACTTAAAATGTGTATGTTCTAATCTCATCTAATCGACATCTCAAAATGTCCAATTCGCAAAATGACCACATCAACAACTACTAGTCAACATCACAATATGTACAAGTAGGTATCAGAATTAATAAGTGGTAATACGAGAGTAGGACTAGCATGCAAACATGCGGACAGATAAAAGCAAATTTTGACGAAGGCATGAAATGTTGTATTAATTTGAATGGTGCAAACGATACAAAACAGTTGCATCTGCACCACTGATGGTGCAAGTCAGTGGTGCAAACGGTACGTCGGGCATTAGACTTGATAAATAATGATAAATAAGTATCTATAAACCAGACGTATCCTTACTGGAAAGCTGCAATTAAAGACGTTTTACCCCCTTTATGGTTATTGGTTTTGGGCAACTGCTTTCATTAACTAAAATGAAATATTTACTATCTACGCCAAAACAACTAGTAAATCAAAACAAATGGATTGTACGAATATAGAGCTTAAGCATATAGAGCCAATCCAAGTGTGCAAGCTTTCTACCAGTGTCCTACAAGTATACAGTAGTATACTGGTGCCCAGTACCTTTTAAGTTTAATGCTTGAAACAAAAATGTTTCAGTTAACTTTCACAATACTGAGACACGAAGCTCCTAACATTTAAGTTTTAAAGTATCTTCCCGAGTTTAAAAAAGCAGATTTCTATGTAAAGGAGTAACAGTTGAACGGAGCAGTTCCGAAACGAATTGAATTGTTAAAAAAAGGAAATCCAAAGTACGATGTCGTACCATTAGTGAAACGAGAATTCTGTAGAATTCTTGGACGGTACGTGGTGTGGAGGCAAGAAGATAACATGATATTCTGTCTACGTACCATTTTGTAAGTTAGGTAGATTGGATTGAATCTTTTCCGTCTGGGTAAGCGGTGGTCTTAACCGAATTGAATGAAATATAAACTTACAGTAAAATGTACCTACTAAAATTATTATAATATTTTATAGTACCTAATGGCATAGTACTAAATGGCATCGGAAATACCGATCTTTTCTTTTAAAACTGCATATACATAACTAGGTACCATCAAGAACACTTCCCATACAAACTTTTTTTTGGTTTCTTGGTTTAGGTTTTTCAGTTTAACGGCGTGGTAGAAGATGGTAAACACGCCTATAAAGCCTGGTATAGGAACTGCCTTTCCAGTGAGGCTACCGAATTAATTTGAGAGGGGTAGCTAGCCCGCCGAGTATTAGCAAGTATTAGCAAGTATTCTGCCACAGAATAAATAATAGTACTCAACTCTGCCACCTTATTTATGGTTCGATGTTGTTGTTCACCAACAGCTCAATCAAAAAATCTGTAGAGAGCTATCTCTACAGATTTTTTATCTTTTAGATTAATTGATATTGTGATTTAATAGTGGAACAACTTTCACATAATCACTTGTGTCTAAGCATAAAATAATACTTTACATGATCATTATTACAACTATCTTGGACAGATTGTTCAGTTGGGTAGGTCCAACTTCGACAAAGAGGTCGCCCGAAGAATCCAACTCGGATGGGCAGCGTTCGGGAAATTGCGTAATATCGTCTCATCCACAATCCCGCAGTGTCTGTAGACAAGAGTCTTCAACCAGTGTGTGTTGCCAGTGAATAAATAAAAAGATTAAAAATATTTATTTCTATAAGAATAATTAGTGATGGAACTGAAAAGTGGTCTTTAACTGCTGGCCTTTAGGAGAAACTCAGGCGTCACATATTTTTTTGTCTGATAAAATCCGGAACGAGGATATTCCCAAAAACCCTAAAGTTACCGACATAGCTCGCAAGGTTTGCAAGTTGAAGTGGCAATGGGCAGGCCACATCGCTCGAAAAACTGACAACCGATGGGGAAGAAAGGTTCTTGAGTGGCGACCGCGAACCGGAAGACGCAGCGTAGGAAGGCCTCCCACTAGGTGGACCGACGACATTGTAAAAGTCGCGGGTAACCGGTGGATGCAAATGGCAGGTTATCGTACAGTGTGGCGGTCTTAGGTGGAGGCCTTCGTTCAGCAGTGGACGTTTCCGGGCTGATGATGATGATGATGATCATTATCATTTACTTGTTTTTTATTTATAAATAATTTACGAGTAATTCGAGAACTAATAATCTTGAGTATTTGAGTAACACAGCTTCCTTGAACTAGCACAATAAAATCGATTCCGGTACTAACAAGATGCTATCACCTCTCGACTTATAATCCAAACACGTGCAACAAACACGAAAACCATTTCACCAAAAGCCATTCGACCCTAATGAAACTGTACAGTTTCTAGTAGGAAAAGAAATAAACACCACATCGATACCCCGTTAAGGGTATACGTGCACTGTACTGAAAATGTATGCAAATATTAGATACCTATTACATGAACAAGCGAGCCATATTATAATAATGAAAAATAAAAAGGCGTGTGGCCTAATGTTTAATTTATGACAAATAACAGGCTTAGTGATGAATATAACTAAATACATTACACATACTGAAAAAATAAATTGTATTGGCTGATAAATCTCTGAGATATGAGCGTTTAAAGTTTTAGGTGGGGATAGAGAGGGAATGCTCTATCCATTTCTCGCAAAGCACGTGTTAGTATAGCATTTGTATGCCGCGCCTGAGGCTTGACGTCATAGCTCAGTATAGCGCGCTCTCTGTCTAGCTTGAAATTAAAATACTTAGAACTTATTTATTTTTGAATTATTTTAGATTTTGTTTTCGTTGTTAGGCTCTATTGACGATCAGCTTTTTTGTGAGGTAATAAAAAAATTGTAGTCATCATGCCTATTAGATATTACATTATACAAGCGTTGGATTGTGGCAACGCCTCCCTATTAGGGGGCTTTAGCAGTGGATGTCTTCACCTCCCTATTAAGGGGGAGGATTTCGTCCAGCAGTGGACGTTTTCGGCTGATTATGTATGTATGATGTATTAGATATTTATTTAATCTACACTGCTCAGGTCGGTAAGTGCATAATTTTTTCACAGGTGTTTGTAGTTCACCGGAGGGATTTTGTTGTGTACAATAATTATCTCTTTCTGGTTGTATTCTAACGCATTCGGCCGATCATTTTTGGTCTGTTTCATAATGTTTGTGTGTCACGTTACAGCGCGGCAAAAAAGTCTTGAAACGATAGGTACGTTTTTTCTCTTTTGAAAATATTGTGGATAATTCACATTAGTAGGGCAAAATCTATCTAATCATCTTCCTCTAGAGGTCTATAATTATACCTACAGAGTCACTAGTATTAGAACTATTTGTCTTAATGGCGCCCCATACAAATTTTACTCATTTTTGCCAAGTTATAGGTTGTCATAGATTATGCTATGCAGTGCAACCTAGTGCGTTCTTACCGTAATAAAAGCTCGATATAATAGGATTAGTCCAATATTAGTTACAGGAAAACAACGTTACGAAAGCAATTTCGGCTTCGCATATTGGCTATTAAGAAATGCTTATGTTACCTTTTTGTTTGGACACTTTGTGTGCTTTGTTTTCCATTGACATTCTTGCTAAAGAAGCTCGGAAGTAGTAAAGAAAATGTAGTTAAAGTGTATTGTGTGTCCTGGCAGCATGATTGCCTGGTGCTCCTGTTCCGTTGGTTTGTTAGAATTAATTAATTATAGTTATGTTATACTAGAGGTCGAGGAAGAAATTAGGCCCGCTCCCAAAATTCACCACTTTTTAACCCCCCTTCCTCCCTTAAATAGTTATTTTATTTATTTATATATTATTAAATTATGAAAACTGACGTGGTTTTGACACATTTTAGTGGTATTTTTTTTTTTTTTTTTTTTATAGTCGGAGTTTCCGATTTAATTAATCGTGAGTATTCCCGTATAAATAATACAAATATTATTAAATGTTTATTTTTTAGAAAATGCTTTCAAATTTTATTTTTAAGCGACGCGACGTACAATATAATGTCTTGATTTGGACGGTCATATGACCGTATACCTAATATATTAGGTATACGTACATAATAATTATGATTTATTATATTCCCATAAACAATACAACTCGATATAATTAATGTACGATTTATTAGGTAGGTACGAAAATATATATTTTTTTCTTTACTTTTAATGTAGAAAAGCTATCACAAAAATATGGAAGAATATTTCATTATCCAGCTGTTGAATACTGTATCTCTAGTGTATTTCCGCTGATGAACTTCCGCAAAGTAACGCCTGATTCAATCACATATATTTCATTATACTTATTTCCTTGTTTTTTTTTTCATTTTTAAATAAATAAATAAACATATATTTCATCATACTTATTTCCTTGTTTTTTTTTCATTTTTAATATACAAATATTCTTTGTAATTTGGGAAGCGCATCTAATAAAATTCTATTTCTAGCCACTGAAGAGAGAAGTGAATAGAACGGAAATGTGACGGGCCGCGCTAGCAGACATTAAGTGCAAATGCGCTTGATGACAATTCTACCAATATTCATGTTTTTAAACTGAGAATACTCAAAAAGACAATTTAAATAGACGCGTAGGAGACCAAACCACATTGGATCGTAATTAGATCAATTTTAAACTGTTGCACAATGTCATTTCGAGCGGTTTACTTCAAATGCGCCACCAATTATTGGCATTTTTTCGTCGTAGTTTTTATACAAATAAGTGTGAAACTGGCGACAGCTGTTTTCCATACAATTGCTTTAGAATATTGTTTTGACAGCCGTTCTAACCTAAGAAGTAGGACTTTCGTTTTTCTGTGTTTCTAACAATCAGACCCTTAACTTTACGCCCAAACTCAACATTACTATAGAATACAACTTCCAGAACAGCTAGGTATACGAGTATATTCCAAAAATCTCTGCCACCACTACCCCTCGGTAAAGCAAACACCGTCCGTTCCTCCCTAACGACAACCACGTAGGGCATCTACTTATAACACATTTCTATTCATATCACTGTATTTACATTCCATCCGGGCCGTTATTTTTTGGAGGTTTTGCTGCAAATCTAAGGGATTTTCGGTTCTGAAGGTATCGTAAAGGTCGACGAACTCCTGTTACGTATGCTGATAAGAATCGCAATCGGAAAGGCTTTATGTGATTGGTTTATCGGATTAGGATTACGGCTATGCGAAATACATTTTTCCCGTTTATCAAACTTTTGCAATTGCGCAAGTTTGTTTGCGGATTTTTTTTTGTTTATATAAATTAATTGGCCCGACAGACGTTGTTATAGCACAGAATATAATAATTTTATTGCTAAAACTGTGTACTCCTTTTGAGTAAAAAAATAATATTAGGAACAATTTACCCAGAATGTGGTCGATTCTGGCGGTTTTAGTTGACAGTTCTAAACTAACTAAAGTATTGCTGTCCTTAGCTAACATGCCTAGTAAAAAAGTGACAGCAATACTTTAGATAGTTTAGAACTGTCAACTAAAACCGCCAGGATCGACCACATTGTTCTGACTAAATTTCAAAATGCCTTTGATTTGCACATTTTTCTTTCTCTACAAATGTAATTCGAACTATTGCGGCAAATATTGCGAAAAGATACAGAAATCGGTACAGCTGTTCTGTGAAGCGCCAACTAACGAACAGAATTTTATTTCTATTTATATAGAAGTAGAATTAATGGTTTTAAATACAATACATAAAATTCTATTTTTTATTATCTCAATTTTTTTGTAAACCGGGTTCTTTATTATTTTTATCATTTTATCGTTTTTTCTCAAAAAAAATAAAATAACTATTCAACATTCTTACCATTTATTTATTTATATAATTTACATAATTAAAATTAGTTTGTTTGTAGTGGAAATACTGAGAGTAATCATTCTCGTTTGTTCCATTGCTATACGCTCAATGGGACTGGTAGAATGGAGAGAATTTACTGAAACTGATAATTTTTACTACAGTTAAAGCAAGATAACGTAATCATTATGTTTAAATAAACCGCAGCACATACATTTTAAATTGAGTCTGACATGCTATCTCGTCTATATTTTTTCCTAGCTGCGCGTTGGTCAAGATTGCCACGTACAAAGTAACATCTAACAAAACCGAGTCTGCACTTGTAAGTCATTCTCCTTCCTTACAAATAGCAGTTACTCTGTAATAGATACAGTATGTACCAACACGAGTATAAAAACAGGGAATTACGCCGAGCCTATTGTTGCGCCAGCGGAGTGCTCTCAGCGTCTCACCGCAGACAATATGCATGCATATTCACCGTCCTCGACTTGAGTGCGTGCTTTATATGGGAAATATGGGGACTAGTTTGTCTATATCACTATAGTTTTTCTTTAGATAGGATTCGTATTCTTCATACGGAATTGGGCGTAACGGTATTATTAACCTGAAATGCGGTCATTGTATTTTTTTTGGCATTATTTATTACTAACTATTATATTATGAAAACTGACGTGGTTTTGACATATTTTTGTTTTATTTATACGGGAATACTCACATTTAATCAACATCATCGTTTTTTTTGTCATCGTTCAGTGCTGCAGGACGCAGCTGTACGTACGTCGGGCTCTAGTTTTCACTCTTTGAAAAAGGTCACCGGATGTGATCGAAACTATAGTCGGAGTATCCGATTTCATTAAACGTGAGTATTCCCGTATACATAAAACAAAAATACTAACTATTAATTATTTATTAACTACAACAAACTACAAAGACTACTTAGCGTACTACACAAAAAAAAATAAGGATTGTATCCAGACTAATGAAAGTCTAGAGACAATCCAAATGCTCAAACCCATTACCAGTCGGCAGCGTACCCAGCATGCTGGTGGCATTGCCACGCTGAATGCCAATGCTTATGCTTTGGGCCAAATAAACACCAGCATTTCAGATCAGATCACGCGTCACGCGTCGACTAGGCGCTCGGATATATTTTGGAAAAGATGATGAGCTCCCGGTACCCACGGACCCATGGTCTCACCACCAAACGGCTCAAATATGTAACCTCTACCGAGGTTAGCATATTTGCGTCGCCAAATTTGCCGCCGCACCAGCCCTACTCTGTGTCTCAGGAAGATGAGACGGTGCCAAAGTATCGACGCAAGTTGCGTCCCTTACAAGGAGCCGTCCCAACTTCCAAGGCACAAGTGTCATACGATCAGGTCTTTTGCCATCGTTCAAGACCGCTCGGTTCGAGCACAGCTGCAAAATTGGCGGTAGAAAAAGCCCGGCGTATGATATCATATATAATATAATATAATATATTGTATTTATAATTGTGAACAACTTTACTATGGGACCAACCCTGAAATTGAGAAATGCCGCTGTCCAATAGAAAAATATAAGTCGCTCTCGACAAAATGCATGTTTTTATGTGAAAATTTAGGGTTGGCCCCATAGCTGAAGTTGCTCCAAATTATGAGTAAATATATCTTCTTTTGGCTTAGTACTTAATGTCGTTACTGTTAACACAATATACAAGATCATAAATATAATATACCAATTCTATCATGATTTTATAGATTGTTCTTTGGTTACATAGTCAAATATACAATAGAGTTGAACCCGAGAAGGGTTCAACTCCTTTTAAATAACTACATTATAAGATATTCGTTTTTGGGGATATAAACATAATGTTGTACAAAATTGTCAACTAAACAAAACTGGCTGTTACCGTGTAATACATAAAGAAACAAATCCATATTTAGTATTAAAATATGTAAGTGTGAATTAGTACTTTTTTCTCAAAAATTAGACGACGTTATGCCTGATAACATTAACAACCTTTGCATACGTACAAAAGTGTAAATAAAGTTAATACTTTATAAACTACCTATGACATGTTTTACAATCTCAAAATATTCTACCAGGCAGATACACAAATAGTTCAAAACTTACAACCTTTTTTTAATAAACATTCTGATCTAGTCACTCCTCTAAAATGAAAGTAAACAGTATTCTGTGCACTAAATCTCTAGGAAACAAGTTCACAGACACAAAGTTGCACAACATAAAACATATTCTAAAGTTAGAACACACTTGTACCTGCGTAAGCCTCGCGAAACACCACGGCTACTGCTGTAGCAGTAAATACTCCAAGTTGCAACGCGTAACCACTTTTTATTAGAATCTAGTACGGTGTGCGATGCAACTAAGTACAGTTAATGCGGTGAATATGTAAATAATGTTGTCGGTGGCAGTAACTTGTGGTGTGGTAGTACTGGCCTCAGTACCGTCTTTACCATAAGGGTACCCGAGGCCCGTACCCAGGGCCCCCATTCTCAGGGGGCCCCCGAAGGACTGATAATTTTTCTCACATTTATTCTCAAAACATTTTTATCGAGTACAGTAACAGTCGAAAATAAAATATACTTTTGTCTTAAAATTTAAGTCAACATTTTGTCAATTTTATTTAACCAAATTAAGACAAAATCAAGTCAATCTTTTTTCTTTTAGAAGTATAAAATTTCCATAACATTTGACTTTTGCATTGCTTATTGCTTTAACATTTGTTATTTGGCTTAGTCTTAGTTAGAACTCGGTAGGGTAGGTAGAATCGATTTAAAACAAAAAAGCCAGTAGAAATATGTTAGTATAATTCGCTGTCTTTACTTTCCAAAAGAGCCCCAAATTCTTGTGTGCCCAGGGGCCCCAGCATAGTTTAAGACGGCCTTGACTGGCCTGTTTTCTTATGGGAGCCGTTTGCATAGGTTTGTTCCTTTGCGACTGCGAAAGGAACTTGGTTTATAACTCTGTCATGCTTGAGACATTCAAAGTTTTTTATTAGTCTCAAGTCTATATCATGAGATGAGATTACAGTGAAGGTCATAGGTTCTATATTAAATAATAATTTTAGCTGTTTCTTGCACATCACTTCAATAGTGTAAGTCTTCAGATATAACATTCCGCAACTGAATATTCAAAATGCCTACACTTTCAATATTGAATTCCCTATCCCACATTCTCGGTCTATCACACAAACCAATATCTTGTGAAGCCTATGATAATATCATATTTTACAGCTCCAACAGTTGGCTTCAGTATCTTATATTAGACTAATACTGCGAAATATCACATAGTTTCAACGATATTCAAATCATATATTGATATACCTGATTATAAAAGATCGTGTAAAAACTAAAAATCGTTAATACTTACAGGTTTAATTTAGAGGCGAATTAGCAGTAGTGGTAGGACTCTACTGCAGAGTTCACCTGGGGAAGTACCACACCTTTGCCAGTTATTCAAGTGCCAAGCAGTAGTGTGCAAGCATTACTATGTTCCGGTTTGAAGGGCAATGTTAACAGATAAATTACCGGGCATGAAGAGATTTAACATCTAATATCTCAGGGTGACGAGTGCAGTGCAGTGCGGCGCAGGATTGTGTTCGCAAGTTCACAATTCTGCCACTGCCACTATTAGTGGCAGGCGTGAGGCTTACCACCAGGCGATTGTCTTGCTCGTCTTGTCACTTGATTGTGTAAAAAAACTAATTATTTGATTATAAGATTATTCTATTTGTACGTATAATTATATTATTCTTCTGTTCTGTGTATTTTTATAATATCTGGCTTAAGAACTCTATCCTCTAAACTTTTAAGTTCAACTTTAATGCTTTCTACTAAAATCTTGAGCATATGCATAGCCACTAGATTTATCTGACAGATAGCCAGTGAAATAATGGCTGTGTTTCCTGATCTTACAGCAAACCAATTTAATTATACAGGTGGCCAAATTAGGGAAACTTTAATTTCGACGAGTTGACACCAGTTTTGTTTAGAAAACGCGATAGCGGTTCCACTTCTGAGCCCTAAAGATAGCCGAGTCCCACTGTACTGGCCCGTGAGTTGGCAAAGAGTTATGTTGTATGCTCCCGGAATAAGAACTTAGCTAGTGAGCGAATCTTAACCCGTTATTTTTGTTGAAATGGACAATATTTTAGAGTTGTTTTACTATTAAAAGTAACAATATTTGGCGAAATTAATCTGGCATGAAAATACCGGATGTTAGTTTGAACACCGTTATTATTCTAGGATATCATTGTACTCATCATTATGAACAACTTTTACTATGAGGCCAAACTTGAAATCACGAAAAAATAACAGCTGTTCCATACATTTTGTCCAAGATCGATGAACCTATTTAATAATAATAATGTTATTTTATTTTTGCGCCGCACTGCACTGCGCTCGTCACCCTGAGATATTAGATGTTAATCTCTTCATACCCAGTAATTTCTCTGGCAAAATTGCCCTTCAAACCGGAACACAGTAATGCTTGCACACTACTGTTTGGCGGTTGAATAACTGGCAAAGGTACTTCCCCAGGCGGACTCTGCAGTAGAGTCATACCAACACAAAAAAATATTAAAAATGTATACGTATTAAGATTAATAATGCAACCCCATCCCCCCGTCCCTCCATAGATAAAAAATATCGGACATGCATGTAGTACCATAACTAATTTTGTTTTAGTTAAACAGAAAAAATATCTCTAAGAGCAAAATCAAATTGAATGAAAAAAACTGACAGATCCTACCACTGTCAACTTATATTTTCCCCATTAAATATGCATAACGCCTTTGTTATCAAACAACTTTGTTCAAAGCCCAATTCATTCGAAACGTGTGACAACATTAAACAATCCTAAAATATTACACCACCTAAAATATTCAACCCAACAGTCTCTACCTAGAGCCTTATTCTAACGCGATCGAGTTTATCTCGTTCACCCATTGAGCTAATATATATAGAGTCACAAACGTACAAAAAAAAATCCGAGCAAAAACTCGACTTTTTGAAAGACTTGAATTACGATAAGACACAAACGCTCAAGCATACATTGCATACTATACAAGTGACATTAGTCTAAATTCGAACAACTGTGAACTATATAATGCACGTATAGGTATGTACAACGGCACTCAGACGTTTTTTGACTGATTTCTCTTAGAGATTGTGACTCTTTAGATAGTAGCTCAATGCGTTCACCATAAACATAAACTTAAACATAAAAATAACTAGGTATAAAATACTGAAACTGCGCATGATCTAGCACACAAAGCACTCGCTCTTTCGCAAAATTAAAAAAAAAATAGTTTGCAGCGAACTGACATCTCGCGACCCCGTATCTTCCAATGTGGCTCATATTCAAAATTGATAATTATATTATAATTCATATCCAATTTCATACCCCCGTCGAAGACGCCAGAGCTCTGTCGCCTCCGCCGCCTCTACAGGGTAGGCGTTGTAGGCGACAACTGCCCCTTCCTGAAGACCTTGATCCTGGATGCCTTAGAACATCACCAGAAGCCCCAGTTTTCTCTTTATTTTCACAAAGGGATACGGCTGTTCAGTCTGACAGTCAAAATTCAAAAAACAATGCCAATGTGTCGTCGGAAAATCTTGTAAAGTGCAACCAGTGCTCACAGTCTCGTTTTTTTAAAGGTATTCGTGGACTCAAAATTCATATAAGTAAATCCCACCGTTTGGCTCAAAATTGTCCAAATGAAGTACGTAACAATATTCAAAATAATAACTTTCAACATTTTGGGGAACTATTAGGCAATTTAAAAACCAATCTACCAATATTAAAAAGAATTCCGCGTGGTGCACGTATCAGCGTCGCCCAATGTTTGATAAATGATATTAAAAGAGTAATTTCTTGTAATTCTCTTCAAGACTGGAAGCACTTGATGACTTTTCCATATAGAATACTTCATGTTTCGAAAAACCTTTCTGATCAAAATTCTCTTACTTACAAAATTAAACAAAACTGTAAACAACATTCAAACTCTTGTCCTGATTTCTCTTTTCCTGCTCGCAATGAAGATCGGAATGCTTCTCCTTCCACATCCTACCATCTAGTAGAGAATAAGCTGAGTGAAGGAGATATCAGAGGTGCGGCTAGAATTTTATTTTCTAACGACACATTAGCACCAAACACACCAGGCACTTTGTTGGCACTGAAGGACAAGCATCCACCATCAGCAGCAGAACCTCTTCCTTTACCTGCTAGTGTCTCTGAGGAGGACGTACTTACCGCAACTATAGACGACGTATTGCTTGCGGTAGCATCCTTCCCTAGTGGCTCAGCTGGAGGACTCGACTCGCTTACGCCGCAACACTTAAAAGACCTAACTAGTGCAACTTGCGGCGAAGTCGGGGACTCTTTACTCAAAGAGATCACTTTACTAGTTAATTTGATGCTAGCAGGTAAAGTGAATGATGAAATAGTTGACATATTATACGGAGCAAATTTATGTGCCCTTTTAAAAAAAGACGGCGGAATACGGCCAATTGCTGTTGGCACAGTGTACCGTCGCCTTACAGCTAAAATTTGTACCAAATATATAAAAGAAACCCTCTGCGAGGAGTTTCAACCCTTGCAGTTAGGTTTTGGTTCACGTGGTGGCTGTGAGGCGGCGGTACATGCCCTAAGGACGTTTTTAAACCACCAAGGAGGTGAAGTGCTGCTGAAGGTGGACGTCCAAAATGCTTTCAACTCTGTCGATAGAAACACACTTTTGGCTCAAGTAAAAGATACAATTCCCTTTATATTTAATTTTATTTGGCAATGTTATGGTAACCCTTCAAAATTATTATACAAAAATAACGTGTTATCCTCAGAAGTGGGATGCCAACAAGGTGATCCGCTTGGACCAGCTATTTTTAGTCTAGCGATTCACCCTATCATCAAAAAATTAGAATCAAAATTTAACGTATGGTACCTAGACGATGGGACCCTTGGAGGCGATGTAAACACTGTTTTTAAAGACCTTCAAAATTTAATCAAAGATTTTAGTGACATTGGCCTCGTTCTTAATTTTTCAAAATGCGAACTTTTTATTCCAAATTATTCTACAACCCCGAATCAAGACATAATAACACTATTTGGAAAAATTGCTCCTAATATAAAAGTTTTAGAAAATCGGTCACTTCGCCTGTTAGGGTCTCCCATCCTAGATGAGTCAATTCAAGATTATGTTGACGATAAAATTCAAAATTTCGTTTCAGTTTCCGACCGCCTTCAAAAATTAAATTCTCACATGGCCTATTTTTTAATACGATATTGTCTTTTTGTTCCAAAATTTATGTATTCCCTTAGATGCTGTCAGCTTTGGAATCATCCTGCAGTTTTACAACAGCTTGACAGCATTCAGCGGGATACACTCACCACCATTCTCAACACACCCTTTGACGATCGAACTTGGCGGCAGGCCTCACTGCCAGTAAGGTTTGGAGGTCTCGGTATTCGCAAAATTTCTAGTGTATCATTGCCAGCTTTCCTATCATCGGTTTTCAGTTCAACACATTTGGTAAACACAATTTTATCGCCATCACTACAAAATTTTGAAATAAGTTTCTTGTCTGAAGCTATGGAAAGTTGGAAATTAGCTTGTCCAAAACAAACCCTGCCCAAGGCCCCTACTTCTCAGAGGCAGTGGGACGAGCCGCTCTGTGAGTTAGAATGTAAAAATTTGATAGATTCATCATCTTCTTCCACAGAGCGTGCTCGCCTACTTGCGGTCACTCGTTGGGAGTCGGGGCTTTGGTTGCATGCGTTACCGTCTAAAAATGTTGGCAATCTTTTGGATAATCAGACCTTTCGTATAGCTGTATCCCTTCGAATAGGTGCCCCGTGCCAGGTCCCTCACCGCTGCTCTTGCAGTGATATAGCGGATAGGTTCGGCCACCACGCACTTTCTTGTGTAAAAAGTGCAGGGCGCATTCCGCGGCACGCCAGCTTGAATGATATCATCCGTCGGGCCTTTGTCAGTGCTGGCATCCCCTCGATTTTAGAACCCAACGGTCTGATGCGGGATGACGGCAAGAGACCCGACGGAATGACCCTTATCCCATGGAAGATGGGACGGCCTTTGGTTTGGGACGCTACATGTGTCGACACACTAGCGCCGTCCCATCTTCCTAGGACAAATGATCACGCTGGCGCTGCCGCCTCTAATGCTGAAAACCTCAAACGGCACAAATATGGGTATTTAGACAGATTGTACATGTTTGTGCCGTTTGGGGTAGAGACTTTGGGACCTTGGGGGCCGGCCGCACATGTTTTATATAGGGACCTGGCGAAACGTTTAGTCGAGGTGTCAGGTGACCGGAATGCTGGCGTATATTTTGGTCAAAAACTTAGCATTGCCATCCAACGTGGCAATGCCGCCAGCATTCTGGCCACCTTTCCATCATCTACGGGGCTTTTAGTTTAAATTTTAAGTTTTGTATTTTTATTATGTAGGGTTTGTTTTTACTAGGTAGGTTTTATTTAGTTGTTAGTTAGTTATAATTTAATATTAGTGTATAATTGTATTTTATTTGTAAATAAACTTATCTTTGTAAATTGATAATTATATTTGTACGAACTACTTGCTTAGAAAATTTCATAAAGATCGAAGATTTCGTCATTAAATATAGAAATAAATAAGGTATCCAGCGCGTCCTCTGCGGTGACGTCAACCCGAAATGTACAAACTTTTCGGGTTGTAGTCACCGTTTTGGGGTTGACGGACTTACCCAAGAAATGTAATATTTTGTAGGAATACGATTTTGCCTAGCTGTCTATGAAAGCCGCTTAGAGGACAAAGTAAAAAAAAAACAAAAGCTTTAAGATTATGTTCGTTGATTTTTTATATAATCACTTTCTCTTTGTTCGGAATCTAATATTTACTTCCTGTACGAATAAACCATCGATAACTATAACAACTTTAAAGAAACCACATCGAAAAAGCCACCCAAAATAGGTTTTTTATGCCGCTCAGGCGGCAAGTCTTTAAGACAATAAAAAAAACACCTAAACTATGACAAATGGTAGAACATACACGGGGTATTTTCGTGATGACATTGGTACGAGGAATACAAATTTTTCGGGTTGAAACAGTGACCATTTGGACCATTCTGGAGAGCGTAAGAATAATTATCTTTACTTTTTGACTCGACCGTGATAGAATAGGGTCCTACTCTCGGTTCTTCCGCTCGTCAGGGTTGTTCTACCAGGCCCCACTAATGAAATAAACTTTCAGGTAGAGAAAGTAAGTTATTAATATTCATGTAGCGCACCGCACCGGCTCCTGTAAATGTTTTATTCGTTAACGACTCTGTTTAGATTAGAAGCTCGTGTTCAAATTAATTACGAGTCAAGACTTATAGAAAAGAAGAAACGCTTTATGTCACCCGAAAATAGAAATGCTCTTCTTTGTTTCATATACTATAATTAAAGTATCTATTAACACTGATTTTATCTATCGGATCCGTAAGTTAAATAATGTACGTTTTAAACAATCACGGTTGTTTACTTAAGTTCTATTATTATTAATTATAATTATAATAATTATAATTATAATATTATTTACCGTGATTATGTTGTGAATGTGTCTACTCATGAACATGGTGCATGCAACTGCGCCGAAATATCGGGACCTCATTTCACAGCATAATCACGGTAAATATCCCGTTAATAATAATAGAACTTTAATGTACGTTTTGTCGATTAAAGTACTGGACTAGTCTGCTTTACTTACCTATCCAAAACGATTGCGTGCTTATAACTTTTTGTGTACTCTATCTATTTGCTTAAAAACTGCATATTGTTTGGTGCTTGATTAAACTGTTTCCGTGTATGTATTGTATATTTATGTTTTTTATGTCATTTAATGTCTCAATTATACATTGAGACATATAAATTTGTGTTACATTGTAGTAGAGTTGGGTCAATGGAACGACTCAATTTTTTTTTGTTAGTGATTAAAATTACCATCTGTTCTTGTACTAATAATCCCGGATTACCGTAATCATGTCACGTCGTATGTTAGAAGCCTTTGAAATTAATTTGCGGTAATCAATTCGTGTTTCAGGTAATTAAATTGATGTAAATTTTTAATTGCTTCCCTTTCTGCGCGACAGATTGAGATTGAGCACTTCAATACCTAATTTGTGTTGTTATTTTTGATAATACACTTTTTCAAACTGGAGATCTATTTTCGGTTTTGTTACAATTTATACATAAATTGTTATACAGTTGATTTTTATTCGCGATTTCAAGGCCAACCTTGCAATCGCGAATAATAATCACAGTAAAAGTTGTTCTTAATGATGAGTATATACACGCCTTTCAGTATTGTTGAACCTTTTTGTTACACATTGTATATAGTAGTATACCTATATAAAAGAGCTCTTGTAATGTTACTTTTGAATATGTTAGTCACGGTGACTTATCGCATACAAAACAATTTCAAAGTCCCAGTTTTACACAATAATAAGCTATACACTGTGTAACAAAAATACTTAACAATACTGAAGGGTATGTATGTAATCATCACTATGAACAACTTTTATTATGGGGCCAACCTTGAAATTTCGAAAAATAAATCAGCTGTTCCATTCGTTCCACAATTCATTGTGTCCAAGGTCAATGAACCTTTATGTATAGAGCTTTTTTTTTTACACCACATCCTTAAGTACTGCATAACCCTTTTTGTTACACATTGTATAACTCCCGAACGAACTAAAGCTGATACAAAATGAAATTTAATATAAATGAACAAATGAATGAGATCATGATGGTAAAAACAGAGATATACATATAAATAGAATCGCTGCGATTTGCGTTAGAAAGCCAGATAAGATTGTATTTCTCTCGAATTTTGCCTCAAATCTGACTTATACTTACAAGTGAAAATTACGAGCAAAATTCCTATTTATTTCCAATGTAGTACACAGCCATTATTTCATCTCGACTAACGGGCAGGATTATCTGCGAGAGACGTCTCCCGTCTCGTAAGCGAAGTGTTATGCAGTGACACAACTTTATACTTTCCCTTATTCATCACTAGCATAGATAGATATATAGATAGATAGATTAACTCTTTATTGCCCACACCAAAAAACATACACATAAAGAATTAAATAAATTAAATACTAGTACACAAATGGCGGCCTTAAAGCGATCTCTTCCAGGCAACCTTATGATGGAGAAATAAAATAGCATAATGTTATTATTACTATACTAACAGTGCCCTGCAGCTTAACCAGAATTCTTGAAAAAACGAATTAGCGCATTATTCCAAGGTATAAGCTAATCTACCTACTGTATCTAACTAATTTCATCCAAATTTGTTTAGCCGTTTTTACGTAATTATTAACAATCATTTGATTTTATTTATAAAATTAGTAGAATTTATGAATACTGGTATTTCTATGAAACTGACCGTAATCAGATCCCATCATAAATAAATATAGTGTTACTTTCTCTAATTTTGGAAATCGCACGTATATTTTATACTAAGTACATGACTTTGTTCTATGTTTGGCCAAGTTTCAAGCATTATAAGATTCAGACAACTCCACAACTTACTCCAAGGATTGTAAAGTAGCGACTTGCAATATTTACCATAAAACTAGGAATATTCAAGCCATTGATGAACAAGCATTTTTATTATCTAATTCATTTTCAATATACTCTAAGGCTTCACGTGGTTACTCACGGTTCACTGGCAAGTGCGGTATAGCTAACAAGAAAAAAACAGTTTCATACGTATAAAGTTTACGTACTGATAGAAACAATACAGAATGGCTGGTATCGTCAGCGTCTGTAGGCTTAAATTTTCATTATGTTTATTGGATAATTCGCTTCAGAAGCGGCGTGAAGCGGCGAGATAGAGAGGATTTTCAATGCAACACTGAGCATTTTGACAACGCGAGCACTATCACTTCCTGTAGACATAGAAATTAATCTGGTTATGAAGAACAAAGCAGCGAACCAACTTTTCAGAGGGTGAGTTTTGCTGCTATATTTGTTCGTGAGTCGTTTAAATTTTGTGTGACAAGAGAATCTGGTTTTAAAGTAACGAAACACTTCATCATAAGCCATAAAACGCCAACTGCTGGACGAAGGCCTCCCCCTTAATAGAGGGGTGTTGCCATAATCCCACGCTTGGCAGGCGGCTTGGGGATCGCAGAATACTCACCACCGTTAACCAAGAGGACGCTGCTGCCCGGTCCGGCTTACGGAATATGAATCTCTGACATGAAAATGAATAGCAAACAGTACTTTATACTTTATATGCTAGCATTATTGTATTTCGGTTCAAAGACCAATGTTACCAGATAAATTACTGGGTATGAAGAGATTTAATATCTAATATCTCAGGGTGACGAGCGCAGTGCAGTGCGGCGCAGGATTGTTTTCGCAAGTTCACAATTCTGACAACGCTACTGTTATGGGCAGACGTGATGCTTGCTTACCACCAGGCAAACGTTTTGTAGTGGTAGGACTCTACTGCAGAGTCCGCCTGGGGAAGTACCTTTGCCAGTTATTCAACCGCCAAGCAGTAGTGTGCAAGCATTACTGTGTTCCGGTTTGAAGGGCAATGTTACCAGATAAATTACTGGATATGAAGAGAATTAACATCTAATATCTCAGGGTGACGAGCGCAGTGCAGTGCGGCGCAGGATTGTGTTCGCAAATTCACAATTCTGGCACTGCTACTGTTAGTTGCAGGCGTGACGCTTACCACCAGGCGAAAGTCTTGCTCGTCTCGTCACTACAAGGTATTAAAAAAACTCGCTCGTCTCTTCAGGCACACCATGGGCTCATGGGGTGTCATGGCATGGAAAAAGAACATTTTAAGTACCTACATAAACCGGGTTTCCTCCAGGAAACAAGAAATATTTGACACTCCTTTTCACTGAATGAAAGAATTCGATTCGATTGAGTTGCTTTGAAGATTTGATAAATTAAACATACTAACCTAAGACGTGTTTTAGAGAGTTAGCGAGAGGATTACTCGCGTGACTATCGCGCCTCATCTCGTCTATTCATAAGACAAGACTGACACAAAATTGAAGTTACAAACCTGCGATATAGCCCAGTCAATCTACGAGACTTAGTATGACGTTACTCGCATTGTCATCAAATATTAATTGAGGTTTGTTTTATTTGTTGACGGAGAAACAGTAAAAATATTATTAAGGAAATAATGACCTTGAGTTTTTGAAATAAAACGATATTACTGAAATGCATCATCCTAAATGCTGCAGGGTCAATTTTAATTTGTCATATACAGTAATTTTTGGCCTTAAGCATTGGTATAGGAATTTATAAAAAGCGTGGATGGGTTGGTTATAAATAATATTAAATGTGTTTTTATTAATTTCTATGAAGCCAATAATAATTGACCCTTGTAATTAAGTGTCGTGTAGTCGAAGGAATTGATTGCAGCACTGTCATTATTTACCGTTAATATTTTAGGGCTGAAAATAATATAATTAAATTAGACGCAAAATTATAAACAAAAGGGTTTTCAGAAAGAAAATATATTCCTTATTTTTTACTTTTTATACGAGAGGTAGTTCTATTATAATATCCAGAAATCAGAATGCGCGACTATTTTATTTCCCGATCAAATTTTGACTTTCCTGGGCTAATAATTTCCTGAGAATTTCCCGGTAAAGTGAACGAACTCCCTAAGGCATGTTCTTACTTGCATTATTGATAAAAACAAAAGCTAAGTGTTGAGACGACGGAACATCAAATTACGAGAGCGGCTCCAAGTAGCATTTTAATAACGAACAGTTTCACACTTGGCTGTCTCCGAAAGCAGGAAATTATTCCGTTTTGTGTATTGAATCCCCTTTATTGAATGCCGGAAGTGAGCGAATGGATCCGCGAGCTGTATTCGGTATATTGGTGTTGCTGTTTATCTTAGTTGACAAATATGTTGCAAAATAACACTGAATATTGTACGTTATATTATGCTTGTATGAGAAGGAGACATAACAGTATTTGTCGGAAGTTGACGTTCGGAAAATAGGGCGTTTAAACAAAAGATCTTGAAAAAAATACTGAGGTTAAGGTAACATGGATTCTATCAAATCTTTTGAGTTACTCATAGCATAGCTTGCATAGGTATAACGGTAACGGTATTATAATGAACGATCAGATCAGTTCTTAGATGGATGTCGAGGTATACATACTATCGTAAGTCAAATGACTCGTTGAGTTGATGGATTTAAAAAAAAAAAATTAGTTATAGAGTTACGAGACTAGCGATACATTCGCTTGGTGCAAGCATCAAGTCTGCTCATAATAATAATACTTTACATAACAGTAGCATTGCCAGAATAATTGTAAACATGCGAACAAAATCCTGCGCCACACTGCACTGCGCTCGTCACCCTGAGATATTAGATGTCCAATCTCTTCATGCCCAGTAATTTCTCTGGTTTCATTGCCTTTGAAACCGAAACGCACTAAAGCTTGCACACTACAACTTGGCGGTTGAATAACTGGCATAGATATGATACTTCCCCAGGCAAACTCTGCAATAGAGTCCTACTACTACAAAAATGAATGACTGAATTTCGGTAGTTAACCAACAACTGCTCAGTCATCTTAACAGTTTCTGAGACAAAGTGATTTTTCGAGTGTGTAAGTTACAACAAAAGTGTGAAGTGGGTACTCAGGGACTTAAATTATGTCATTACTTATAAAAACCTTTACCCCACTTATGTAGTAGTGACAGAATACGTTCAGTAACATCCATAAAGTCGCAGATGGTCCGGATATTTTAGTAAATGAGCTCTACTTTGAATTGAAATGGTTACACAGACGTCATTCACAGGTTTGATGGATGTGGTATTCAAATCTCAAAGGAAATAACAAAGCCAGAGTAACTTAACCATAATGGAAAGTACTTTACTCAATGATTAATGTAAAAAAAAACTTGGGATACAGAAAATCCGATAGTTATAGTTGACAGTGTCGTAAATAGACTACGTATTAATTTTAATCACTTTTATTAATATTGAATTAATATTTATTTTTGACTAACTTATACACTATATTTGATAAATAAACTGGACTAAATCTACTATATCTTACACAAACAATAACCACAAAAAAAAGGATGACAATATAGCAGGGGTATTCAAAACTCAAACGGAATGGTTTCCGTTCGTATCCAAATTATCCGTCCCATTCCTCTACATTCCGGTTGACAGAGACGGAGAATGTAGATCCAAACGGAAACTTTTCCGATTGATTTGTGAATGATGATCCTGATGTAAATTATATAAGCTTTTTTTTATTTATGATCTTGTGACCTTGGTTGACCTGGGTATGTCTTTAAACTGCAACTAGACCCACCGGAGGACGGGCAGCAGCGTCCTTTTGGTTAACGGTGGTGAGCATTCTCCGATCCCCAAGCCGCCTGCCAAGCGTAGGGATTATGGCAATACCCCTCTATTGGGAGGCCTTCGTTCAGCAGTGGACTTCTTATGGCTGACGACGACGACGACCTTGATTCATTCATACATCTTCAGAACCACAGACTAAGTAGTGATACTATTCAGAACCATGATTGTCTCGTCAACGCCATTTAACGGATTAATATGAAGTTTTTATTTTGGCTTTCAGAAAACCACCCGTTGGAGTAGACATTTCCAGACGTAACTCGCGACACAGCCGCCTATCTGTCATAGTGAAGGGCCCGCAGCAAATTGCAAGCCTTCATCATCCCGCGGGACTGACCTGAACGGGGCCCGCAAGGATTTCTGGGCTTTCAGTAACCGATGTTGTCTCGCTTTGATTAATTATTACCTTGATGGGCTAGATAATGATTTGCACTATATTTGAAAGGTTATGGAAATGTTTACAGCAATCAACTATTTTAAGGTTATTTTTAAGTTTTGACTTTGTTTATATTCTTACAAGTTCAATATAAATATAATATATATAATATTTAATAGTATAATATAATATATTTTGAATACGACGGTACTTGATTTACAGCAATAGACTTTTTTTCTTATTTATTCGAGATATCGCGCTTCGTGCATTCTGCCAGTGCCAATACTTTATAAGCTTGAAAATTCATAAACTTGACACTGGCAGAATGCACAACGTGTGAAGCCAATTACTAAGAAAAAAAAAGAGTCACATAATCATAATCATCATAATTAGTTACATGAAATTAGCCGCATCAAAGTCGAGTATACCATGCCCTAGTAAAGTTGTGGCGACTTTACTGTAAGCTTTTTTTATTTAAACATTTTAAAAAATCTACCCAAAACCCATAATAATTTAAAATAATTTAGAGGCCATAACAGGATATTATCAGTAAGACAGAATTGCCAGTTACAGTAAGTGAAAAATCTGTAGTTTGAGTAAAGAAGCGAGGAGTCTGTTGGCTGATATAGGCTGATGATTTTAAAATGACTTTACTAATAGTTTAAGTACTTATCTACTTTTTTTCATACAAAACAATTTCCGCGTTGATTTCGTAGTAAAAATTGTTCATTTCGATGAGTTTAAACCTCCTAAGATAATGCCCATGAACTCAATGTTATGTTGATATTATCTTGGTTTGTATCTTTCTGATTAAACATACGAATGGTAGAAAAGTTTTCAGATAACAAAAATCAAATGAAACTACTGCTTGAGAACATAATCTTGCCAAACCATGTTTGCATCAGACTCACTGCTCAGGTGAAGGTGTAATCTTGCGCGCGAACTTTTCTGTTTATTTTCCCTTCCAATTTCATCGGAGTGCTTGCCGACGTGTTGTCTGATGTCGGCTTAAAATATTGAACATACGGGTACTGACACTAGTTACCTTGTTTCGTATGACTGTAGTTGTGCAGTGGTAAGGAGACTGAATCATCATCATCATTATAATAAGCCAGGACACGTCTACTATTAAACAAGACGAAACTTTGAAACCTTACTTAGATCCCCTCACTTACGACAATCTGCCATTTGTATCCATCAGTTGCCCGTAACTTTCACAATGTCGTCGGTCCACCTTGTGGATGCGTCGGCCTATCTACGTTGCGTCTTCGGATTCTTAATATTAATTTTACAAATATAATAATAAGAGTTAATAGTCAAGCAAGTGTTGCAATCAAGCCACAAAATGCCCCGAAATTCCAACAACTACATTCGTCTGCAGCCGTAGGTTCATTACAGTCGCAATTTACTCGCGTCAGGCGTGTGAGCGGACGAATTTTAGTTTTGTGTACAAAAATAAAATACTCAAAAAGTACATATAAGTACGTACACTATTATCTGGTTACATTGTACATATTATAAAACTAATCTTATTTATTTATTTATTTATTAGTTTCACCAGGACTAAATCAGTCCGGAATCTTCGGTCATCTCTATAGAATCATCTCTCTAACAGATCCAAAAAAGGTCACTGTGTTCAATTAATAGAAATCTGTCATTCAAGACAGCCTTTCAGCCTTCTATTAATTTGTAATATGGATTATCCTTGGAGGATTTAGCTCCTCTCTCTCCTTAATCATTGGGATTATCATAACATCTACCTTCAAGTCGAATAAACCACATTTGCAAACCAATTGTATAAAATTCATAGCATGTGGTTTGAAACTTTAAAGTATTAAAAGTCACACGTTAAAAAACAGCTGGTGAGCAAAATTTTAACTCGTGTGTTTTTGTAGACTTTAACCAGCTTTTAAGTTTCCTAGCAGTTTTACGCCGGTACCTACTCAACTTTGTTTTTGAAATCTACAAAGTTTGTGCTAACTGTTAGTTTTCTTTTGCTTCGTTGAAGATTAATAATCAATTTCATAATTTATAAAAGATGTGAAACTTACAAGACGTACAAAAAAGTACCTACTACAAAATGATAAAATCGTGATATCAAAACCTTTAACTTTTTTAAAGAGACCTCGATTCAACGAGGCCACAAATGTATAAATTACTCACAATAGTAGATCACTCACTTAGGGAGCAAATGTAAAGAATGTCTCAGATCTCACGTATAAAACTCTAAACTAAACATGTCTCATGTACATGAGATTCCTCGGCTTCTTCACTTGCTCCCGTGGTGTGTATACGATTATACGTGCCGCTGTGGGAAGGAAGTGGTTCCTATTTCTCCACGTAGCGGGGCTAAAGTAGCCACCTTCGTCCCTCAGGCACGTAAAAGAAATTTATACAATGTAACTTTATGAAATGTTTTTAAAAGAGCATCTATGCCGATCTCTCCGGATTGACACAGAATCAAAATAACAACACCATTCATGTTACTGATATCCAAATGTGGCAATTTGTATACCAAAGAGCAGGTGTTTTTGTTAGCTCTATAAAAATAGAAAGATAACAGATACACAAAAGCACACACACACGTAAGTATATCAAATCATACTAAAAACTTTTAGCAACAACAGATCGTGACCGAAACTTTCTAAAACAAGGACGAAACTAACCAATAATAGATAAGTAGTTAACCCAAAAACAGAGCACGCAAACGCGTTGAAAGGGAAAACATAACGAGGAAAAGGCTTTCACGTGCCCGAAATCCTTTTATTATTTACAGGGTATTTTCCGCAACTACCTGTGAGTTACGTTTTGATTCCCACGTAAACTGTACGTTAGTAAACTTACCTGAAGAATTGTACGCTAGACGTTAGTTTACGTAACTTTACATAAGGAACTTGTCAGCTCGTTTTGGTAGCAGAATATTTGTTGTTTGAATCAATTTATAGAAAAAACAGTTTGATCAATTTTACAGATAGTAATCTTAGGAAAACATAATGGCCCTCCTACAATTTTGTTTGTTTTTGCATAAAAAGGGTAATAGTACATACTTATAAACATTGAATTCAATGTGATTATAGTGGAAAATATAGTCTAAAAAGAAATAATAAACAAAGATAACGCTATTTCAATCAATTATTAAAATATTATTTTTTATAAAGAGGCATGAAACCCTCGATGCGTAAGTTTAAGTCGCTTATAGCTGATTTCTGGTATAGAATACGAGACAAGACTCAACCTTCAACCCACCAATCGTCGACTAATATAAAAAATGTATTTACAATTTAACTGCTTATGAAATACGGTTCAGTATAATTCAAGCGCATCTTTTCAATTCACATTCAAAATAACAATTTAAAAGTCACGACTTTTCAAGCTTTTCATTCATAATGCTTATAAAGCGAACACACCGGGCTATATTGAGAGAAAGGGTCAGAAAGCCGATTACAGGTCGCCTTAGAAACGAGAGAGCTTTCGCGTGTAATCCACTAATGTGTGGCTTAGAGAGGGTAGTTTGATAAACCTATTGATATCTAGGATCTATTGGATACTTGGATGGAGTGTTAAAGTGGTAAATTTGTGGTAAGAATATCGAATGATTTCGGTTTACCAAAGTTGTGAAAAGGCAGGGTTTGGTTAAATATAGTTGAAAACAGAAAGAAGACAATACATAATGTTCTTAGAAGGTATTGTACTTGTATAACATGAATATTTTTTATGCAATTTTTCCCCGATTTAGTCTAGCATTAATTTTAGTTAATGTATTCAATATTGCTTAAATATAACATAATATTTGTACTTCTATGCATGTGATGTATCTTGTAATACGTTTTTAACATAAAACAAAGAAAAGTTTGTTAATAAAGTAGCTTTTTACCTCCTAGCAAACATCAAGCTATGAACTTCAAAGTATTAAAAAATAGACGTTTTTTTCTCAATTCTCAATCGATTTAAGTTTATTTTTCGCATTTCATTTTCTTCCATAATGTTAGTCCACAAGAAAATAAGTCTCAAATACAGTTCAGAGATCACCCAACGTTGCTAGTAAGATAACTTTGGCTAAGTTACATGACACAAAGCGTCCAGCAACAAATCCCGAGCACACGCAAGGCTATAAAGTGGCAACACGTCCACAAATCCTGTGTTGTTGCGAAACTTTGATTCTAAACGTGGAATTTGCGACGTGAGTTACCAACTTCCAGTATAACTTGTTTTTGTATAAAATTAAAATCAAGTTGCAATTATAAAAAAATAAAAAAATATTACGTCACAAAATACCACTGCTAATACTGCACTTCATGTTTTAATGTTTAAAACGCTGTTTTAAACTATCTCGATTGTTAAACAGTGTCAAAAAATATCTCGTAATCTGAAAACCGTATTTAAATATTATCTTAAAATTGTGGTGCAAAAGAATCTGTAATTTCCAAAGAACTAGGTTGTAATGTCTGGATTACTTCTGAATAACCAGACGAATTGATTGCACACAAATATTTGTTCATAAATATTACCTAGTTATCCAGAAGCGATTTAGATCTCAATTAAGGGAATGACCTATTGTCGTCGTATCGTACCGTTGTCGTCGTGGCTTATTTTTCCTAGGAAAAATGATGACAGATAGAGTAACTCTATGATAAAGTAGTAGTAAAGACGAGACGAAAGACGACAAAGTAAAGTCAATGAAAGCAAAGCGTTGGGCGTCGGGTAGCGAGTTAGAAACGACGAATTCACAATAGTGAATATATCGTTAACGTTAAATAGTCAGAGATAAATTGAATTTACTATAATAAACGAATCAAATCAGAAAGATACCAAAGAAAATCTACCAGTAAATATTAACAGCACTGACCCATCATCAGCCAGAAGACTGCTGAACGAAGGCCTCCCCTTGGACCACCACGATGCACGATAACTAACCATTTGCATCCACCGGTTGCCGGATGCGCAACGCAAAGCCTAAGGCCCTAAGCCGAAGAGTTTAGAAGAATGAAATATTGACCCCTGCTGACTCGTCAGTAAACGTGAGAGTACATAAAGTAGGCAAGGTGAGCACTAAAAAGGACATTAAGAAGGCCAAAAGCCAAGCTTCGATCCCAAGACCTATTCCTACGAGACCGAGGGCATTAACTAGTATCATAATGAAAGAGAAGCCTTCACTCAACAGAGTGATATTTATTATGATAGAGAAGCTAGGTGTTTGACCACAACTCACTCTGATGTTAAGTGACGATATAGTTGAAGATGGTCAACACACATAACCTGGAATGAGAACTGGCTCTCAAGTGAACTTGAGAGTGGCAGCTAGCCGATTGCAAGAAAATACTACCACCATGCTAATGCTTACCTCACGATGATTTCCTTCACCGGCAGCTGGGATTTGAACACATGCCCATCGGTGCGCAAACCTCATGCGCTAATTTCTACAAAATTATAACAGAAATAATAAAAGCACAAAACAAATATTTTATTGTAACAAGCCAAATATAAGCAAAATGATTAGGTACAATTTCAGCCGAAATTGTGTTATTTTTTAACATCCAATACGCAAATAATTACGTCTTCTACGAGTATATTAAGCAAAACTACGTCTATATTAATATTTATACAAAGTGTAGCTCTTGTGACTCGTGAGCCACTAACAACCCTTGTTTTTGTTTCAGTTACGAATAGAAACAATAGTTTATACATAATTCATTTTGCGGAATATATTAATCTTTGGAAGTGAATCCGGTCTGCTTTGGTTTTGTTCATGTTTGAATGGGATGTGAAGGGATTATGTGTTACCAGAAATAGATGATATTGTATTTAACTGTCATAAACTTTGTCAAGAAATATTCTTGACACCGTTACTTGGTGTATCCGTGCTTATAGAACACACGCCTTTCCCTCCCGGATGTATTAATTTTGTTACGAGCATTTTCTTTGTAGGAATATTATCTACATACGATTGAGGAAAATAACTATAGATATAAGAGATCCAACGAGCTCTTTTTAAATATTTTTGTATGAAGTGATTCCACACTTATGGTATTTCTGTGTTTATAAAGCTTAAACAGGAAGAAAAAATATGACCTCCGGCAGGACTCGAACCTGCATACGAGCAGTCTCTATGGGTTTCCGTCCCAACTGCTTTGCCAATTATGCTACAGAAGTCTCTGCCTTAGGTGCCTAATTTTCCAGCTCTTTTTAGCTCACAACAACAAAGCAAAAATGAGCATTGTGGCTAGTAAGTATGTATGACGTATGACATCTGACATGTGTATGCTATTCCACCCGCAAAATAATAATTAATTATGTCAATCGATCCGTTAAAGTTTACAATCGAGGCTCAGAGTAGAAACTAAGACACCATACATACATTATCTAATAAGGGTAAACTGGGGGAAGCCCCGATTATTGACAGTCATGTGAAGTACGAGTAGTATTGAACAATTCTTTAAAAATACAAGCGAAAGTTTACATAAGTATTATTTAAATGTTTTAAACTATTATTTTTATTTCGTAAAACTTTACCAAATCTAACAACAGTTACCACATTCTTAAATAAAACTGCTTATAAAGCTTGGATCAGCCTTTTTGTTCTAATATCTTAATTAATAAGACTAAGTTCATTGTACGATTAGAATGAAAATAATTGGGATATTGTGATAAGCTCCTCACGCTACTTCCTCGTATTGGTCATTCACGTCTTTCCACCGAATCTATTTTCAAAGTATATTTTATTGTATTCATCCAGTCCAGTTCTTCTGCTTCACAATAACTGGTATGATTTAAGGTTATTTAAATTATTATAATTCCCAAAAATTTACTGGCCCGAACCGGCAGAGGAAACGGCCGGGACAGTCCCTTAAGCGCTATTACTTGTCCTGTGCCCTTGCTTGATCCCTTCCTTATGACGCAAGGAACCTTGGAGCGCGAATCATAGGACCCATGAGTCTACTGCCGTTATATGGAGGGTAGAGACCATTTCGGGCACAATTTTTCTTCATGACCCAGAAAATGGTTTTGATTTTATGGAAATTAGGAGATTTATTTAAATGAGTGGGCGTATCTTAACTGGGAGAAACTTATGTCCTGCATAGTTGACTATGATGGGCTTATTATGATTATAAAGATGATTAGGATTTAAATGAGATAACACTTACAGTATTGACAACCTTACAGCTCAATTGGTAGCATGCCTGCCTTTAGAGCTGTAGGGCGTGGGTTCGATCCCCACCAAGGGCAAACATTTATGTGGCGAACATAGATGCTTGCTCTGTGTCTGGATGTAGTATGTATTATAAGTATGTATTTACAAAACAAAAAGTATATAAGTATTATATCAGCTATCTAGTTTCCATATTTCAAGCTTTGCTTAGTTTGGGGCTAGATGGCGCTGTGTGAAATTAATGTCCACCGTTTTTTTTTTTTTTTAGTATACATAATTGTGTCTACTAGTAGCACTCTCTACTCTAGAAAAATATTAATTATATGTTTTATGAAAACTAAGAAATGTTGTCCAACTCTGATCAGTGATCAGCCGCTTCGAAGTAACGTGAGTTTTTCTGCATGTTTTATAATTACCTAATTTACTAGTACCTAAATATTATAAACACTCCTTGTGATATCTAATACTGAATGTGATGTGAGCATCATCATTTCGATTCAAGGCTGTTTTTTTGTGATGTGTTGACGTATTATAAAGAAAAAAGACTATTAAAAAAATATCACGTCATTTGTTTGCATAAAGATTTATTTGCATAAGACATTAAACGTTTACAGTTAAATTGTCGTAACTGTACGTCTCTACTATAAAAAAAACTGCCAGTAAAAATGACAATCGTTTACCAAAATACGGACTATTTTTACTTTTAACTCGAATAATTTATAGTGTGATGTTTTTAGTCTCCCAGCTCACCGCCTGTCATTGATAAATCATGCACCACATTACAGACCTTACTAATTAAAATATTACAGCTCCATAATACCCGGACTAATATGCCTGCACTCCGCACCCTATAAATAACGAAAACAAACCAATACATGGGTATACCTATCGAATTCCGGATGCAACAACCAAAAGGGCTACCCTATACGTACTAGGCTGTTAGTACACGAAGCAACGTATGTCGACGACTCCAGAAGTATTGTGTCTCTTATTCTGCGTTGTCTATACACCAAAGCTGAAGCAAAATCGGCACTTCTTAAGCCTACAAATTTACATTATGCTACTTGGAGACGATGATGGCTAAAGTCAGATATCTCTGTTGAAGGTCCTCAAGGCAGATTCCATACAAGGTAGTGGATATTCTAACACCAAGCAGTAATATAATGTAAACATTATGTATTGCTGCTCCGGTCTAAAGAATACTGTAACTAGGCGACATCACAGAGATTATGAGAATCACCCAACAACCAAAGAACCAAGAATTATTTAAAATGATGAGCGGCAGTTCAGTGATGCCTTAGGCTGTGTTGTTAATTATAGTTCTGGGTAAATCTGCAAAGCACATGGACCGGGCGTCATTACGAAATACCAAATCTCGCCAAAAAAGCCAAAAAAATCTGGGCGATTCGGATAGTTAGTTACTGATTGCTTTAAAATTAACCCGCAAAATACACAGTTAAGGCGTTACGCCAGAAACGGTGGCTAGTTTAACGATGTTTTGAGCATGCCCCTCTGGCTCGAGGAAAACTCCAGCCATCTCGCCTTCAAATTTCAAGCACGCCGTCGGTTTTCCGTTCATAGACTGCTTTATATAAAATAATAATAATGATATAATGTTAATATTTATTCAACACTGTGTCATCGCGGTGCTACACAAATAGCCCAGTGTCCGATGCTGTGGCTGTCTTCGTGTACGAACAGCTACGTAGCCGCGGGGGTCACGACGTGAATGTTTCAGTTGGATTTACAGGGGTGTGTGGAATATGGTGGTGATCTATTTGTATTTACTCTGTTGTAGGTAAACACATGTTTTTGTCCTTTGTTTACGTGAAATAATTTAAGGGACCCTTAATAAACTACAACAACAGACGATAAAAACTGTTCCCTTTTACGAGCCATTTTTTTGCTTTTTGTTCAAAAACTATAACTTTTTAGAGTGCAATGACTTCAAATTATTAACGCCTCTTTTTACAGTCAATCCGACTGTTTGGTAGTTAGGTCTTTTAAAGATAAAGATAAAAAGATAAATCATCATCATGATCAGCCTATCATAGTTCAGTGCTGGACATAGACCTTTCCCAAGGCACGCCACTCAGCCCGATCTTCAGCTGTCCGCTTCCAACCACTGCCAGCTGTCTTACGTATATCGTCACTCCGTTGAGTCTAAAGGATCGTATCCGGAACGAAGTGATTCGCCAGAGAACAAAGGTTACCGACATAGCTCAGCGTATTAGTAAGCTGAGGTGGCAGTGGCAGTGGGCTGGTCATATCTGTCGCAGAACCGATAACCGCTGGGGTAGACACGTGTTCTAGAGTGAAGACCACGAATCGGCAAACGTAGTTTAAGATGCCCTGAGACTTGATGGAAAAAGATAAAAAGCACTTTATTTCAAAAATATATAATAGATGACTGATGTTTAAATCGTTGAAACCAATAAGCTTTGATGAAGAATTTAAGTAAATATAGTATGTTTATTGAAAAAAATATTTCAATCGGTTATTAATGTTCTGATATATATAAGCGTTTAAAGTTTTTGGTAGAGCCAACTCTGTCCCTTTCCCACAAAATATAAAATGACGTCTGCCTTACTTGTCCGAATAGAATTTATATGGCGTACAGTGAACTGACGTCACGATTTGCTGTTTCGGCTTTCTGTCTAGCATGATATTAAAATGATTATAAGTTGCTTATTTTTGATCAGATTTTCATTTTCATTTTATTAATCAGCTATATTAATGGGTCACATTTTAATAGGACATCTAGCCTATTACAAATGCTAGACTAAGGACACAAAAATATTTAAAATCCGCCATAAAATCAAACCACATCCCATTTGTAACAAAACAAAGCACCTTTAAACCCCATTCAATTTATTGGACCGACAGTAGGATAACCGCAATGATGTTGACAAATCGAGTGCGCGTCCGGACCGCCTTTTTGATGTCCGATCTTTAGCGGATGTTATCGAGCCGTCCGATTATTCATCCAGTACTAGAACAAGCTCACAGATTGGAGGACACGAATGAATGATCGCTTTAAGCTAAATCAACTGGTAGAAAATATAATAGAAAAGGCTTTAATTTGTCTGCTGACCATAATAAAAGTTTTCATAATAAAACTGGCTCCGTATCAGAAGGACTATCAGGGTAAATGACGATGTTTGCAGAACATCGGCATCTTAAAACGTCTACATGGTGACAACGTATTGAGTGGCAAAACGACTTACTAGTAAAACGTCCAATTTGTGAAAATGTCCAAAATGTGAAGTACAGTCATCAATAGATGTATCTTTTTTCCAAAACTCAATTAATAAGCTGTTTTTTTTTTTTAATTTAGATATAAAAGTAGTCTGTTTATAATTAGAAAACATTTTGTTTAGTACGATCTAATAGACGCCTCAAATAAAGCAAAAAAATATATACAACGCAAGAAAATTACACACTGGAAATGTTTGTTACTCACGTGTCATTTTGACTAAGCTATATGATCTCATCCAGTGACCTTTATCAAGCAATGATAACAAGAACGGCGCACGCACGTTATCGTCTTACTTTGTTCTAAAAAATAGACACACTAAAACGTAGATTTTAAGGATTACTATGCATCTATCACCTTAAAGCACTGGTTGCGATTAAATTTAGCTATGCCCCATAGTCACCAAAAAAGTTGTACATCGCGTACGTAACAAACATACAAAATAAAACATACAGTCAAAAGTATAAGTAGGAAGTAAGTAGTGTAAGTTGTATTATAAGTATGTATTAACGGGAAAAAAAATGTATATAATATCAGCTATCTGGTTTCCATAATACAAGCTTTGCTTAGTATGGGGCTAGATGGCGCTGTGTGAATAATGTCCTCCGATTTTTTTATATTTTTTTTTTATTGAGAACCTCCTTTTAGAAACTCGTTCGAAAATACTCTTCTCTTTATTAACAAATCAACCATTATAGATTGTCTCTAGACTGTCATCGGTCTGGCTGTTTTTTGTGTAGTAGGCTAAGTAGTCTTTGTAGTTTGTTGTAGTAAAATTGTCATATTAACCAGTACCATAAATGACGCTTTATGTTTTTTTTTTCATTGATTCAAACAGGAATAGTAGTTTTTGTCAGTATCCCGCGAATAATCTACTGAGGACACTGGGATATGTCCATCGAAGTGAAAAAATGGCGTTGGACACTCAGGTATCCACAAGAGGCAAGTGATTATGATGATGATAATGCTAGAAATATAAACCAAACGTACAATGTAAGTACCTACATACATGTCTCAACCACTTTTCTATCAACAACGTACAACTAAAACGTAACGTGTCGTTCCAAAATTCACACGCATTCTTGCAAGTTATTCCACGCAAAACCGACACTGAATTTCCATTATGAAACCCTCAATTTTACTTAACCCATTTTGATTCAACAATCTCATCAGAATCACTGGGAAAGGCACCAAGGGAACTGATTGAATTGAGTCCCGCTACCTGAGTTTCCTCGCGCCATACTTCTTTTACTGTTACTCTAAATTGAACTTATACCTGTAGGTAAGTATGCTTTAATCTGATTGAAGTTACGACTTAGATAAATTGCTAAGAATGCGACTTATACCCACAGTAATTTATATTATGACTTTAAAGTAGTACGTGATATCGAAAAGCACCTTCAAAAGAGGTTATAGCTTTTTATCTCTGTGATTTTTTCTGTGATAGCCTAGAATGGTATCTGGATCTCTATAGAAAATTCTAAAATACATCACACCTATTTTAAATAAAAATAAAAAACGTACAACCAGTTGTGTTCACTAAACTTTGAACTTTTGGATCTTTTTTTTGTCGGTACATTATTTTTGAATAGGTTATTTTTTATTCCATCAAAAAGCTTCTATGATTCTTTAATTATAATAGGCCATTAGGAGAAGGAAGGCGTTCCTCAGAATTTTGTGATCGTGGGTTAGTGACGGGCCCATTCTAATGAGTTTTTTAGACATTACTAAGGATTAAAAAACATATTTTTCAGGGAAAACTCGTGATGAAACATAATAATATGCAATTCAATAGCTAATGTGAATTCACCAACCCGCCAGAACCAGACGCCTAAACGCTCTTCGAAAGTATAGCCCAGTCAATCTACGAGACTTAGTGTGGCGGTTCTTGTGAATTAAAAATAAAAATATTCAGCTATGATTGGCTTTATTTGCAGCAATAAGCTTTAAGCAATTATGACCTTGGAATATTGAATCGAAGTATTAGTGAATCATATTGTGATTGTTATTTTGTTTATACTTTTTGCCATTTACCTTTTATTTTGTTTATACTTTTTACCATTAATTTACTATTGTCTATTAATTGGCGTATCGAAATATTTTTCCTCACATTTTTTTTTGCTTTTAATAGAGAATGAAAATATAAAAGTGTACACATTCTTATTTATATCAAAAAAAGCAAAATATTTAATTTTTGGATATTTTTGGAAAGGCATTTTTCTTAATTTTAAACTTTATGTACGAGAGATAGGTTACTTTATAATACGTAGAAAATAGAAAGCTATTTTTATTTTATTCTAGATCAACCCCTAATTTTCCTGGGCTAGTAGGCCGTTACAGTGGAACGTTAAAGTCTGATACTTGGCTTTAGAATTTATGATATTTAAGAACAAGCAACCATTTGCTGTCCATTCTGTGGAAAAAGTCTAAACGCTTTATAAAAAATGTGTGTACCACTTGTATAATATCACCGTAATCGACATCGCGTCACGGGTTTATGGACGCCTATCATAACAAAGATATTTTTTCGATTAAATCTATAGTTCTCCTAACCTTATAAGAAATGCATAGTTTTCCAGTTTATTTATTTACAAGGGGTTAGCAGCGATAAATCCGGGACTTCCTATCGGATGGGGGACTTTTATTGAACTTTATATTTAGTCCACACCCCGCGGATCGATGGGACGTGAACGTTTTGTTGCATTGTCCGATTTGGATGATATTGTTTGGGTCTTTCATTTTGGTTTATAGTTTTGATTTTTACGGCGACTGCGTGCTTTGTGTATAAACGTTGTTGCTAGCTGTGAATAACCAATAAATCAAATTACCAAAATTAATGTACTTAATAATGAAAATTATTTTTCTTATTAAAATGTATTTTTTAGTTGCTCGTTAATATCATAAGCGCCCTGTTAATTGACGAAATTTTAGGTTACTCTATTTTCTTTTTAATAATAATTAGTAATAGTTTCTCCTTAAACGCCGCTTAAAATTGAACGACTTTAGTTCATATTGTGCAGTGTAGTGTATGTAGGTATTGCACAAACTTTCCATCATCAGCCCAGAGACGTCCACTGCTGAACGAAGGCCAGACCCTTAGACCGCCACACTGTACGACTATCAGCCTTTTGCACCTACTGGTTACCTACGACTTTTATAATGTCGTTAGCCTCCCCTAGTGGGAGCCTACCTACGCTGCGTCTTTCGGTTCGTGATTGCCATTCAAGAACCTTTCTTCCCATCACAAACTTTCATTCATCCACTGCTGGACGAAGGCTTCCCTTAATAGGGGTTGCCATAATCCTCACGCTTGGCAGGCGGTTTGGGGATCGCTAAATGTTCACCACCGTCAACCAAGAGGACGCTGCTGCTTGTCCTCCAGTGGTTCTGGATGCAGTTTTAGGACATACCCAGGTCACACAAACTTTACCTGACCTTAAATTAAGTTTGCTAATTTAACCAGTTTTGTATTCAGGTAAACTGTGTTACAAATAGCTAGACAGATTGAAACTATGTAGGTACAGCTCGAAACAGTACAAACCGACGCGAATGGACGACGCGGTCGGAGAGTGCATTACACCGGAAACACTACGATTGTTGCGGCGGCTCTGTAATGGGCTTAATTCTGATGCGGCTTTCGGCTTTTAGCCATTGTTTACCTGCCTACCACCTACAAGTCTGCTGTAGCAAATGTAATTACAACCTTGCTACTACGAGCATACAGTTCATAATTAACAAATACTACAGATCAGCACCTGTGTCTGTTTTAAACATATAGACCTCGCTTTTTCTGTGCAAACTAGATGAATCGTGATTATATTATCATTCAATGGTTAGTGATTTGCGTGAAAATTAAAGCTGATATATACTTCGCGTTCATAAATAATATTTCTCACATAAACGGTTCTTGAATATATTATAACTAGAGGTCCCCCGCGACTTCGACCGCGTGCGGAAGAAATACGGACCGCTCCCACAATTCTCCACTATTTCAATCTAATTTTAAATCATTCCGAGCAAACTCTACCAACTCTACCGACTCTACCTACCAACTCCCCCCCCCCCCTTCTTCCCCCTTTGAATGAACTACCCAAATATCGATTTTCATCACTATAACTTCAAAAACAAAGAACTTTCCATACAATATTCCACCCCCCTTCTCCCCACCTTAAATCGTCCCTGTCAAAAAAAATTTTAAAACAGCATTTTTTATTTTAAATGAACTATCCAAATCCAAATGTTCGTGACTAAAAGTCCAAAAACAAAGGACTTTCATACAAACTTCCTCCCCCATTTCCCTCCCCCCCTTTGGGGGCCGAATTTCGAAAAACCTTATCTTAGTACACCCCTCCGCATCGAGACGAATACACCCTCCAAATTTCAAGTCTGTACGACCAGCGGTTTGGGCTGTGCGTTATCTGTCAATCAGTCAGTCAGTCAGGACAGAGCTTTTTATATATATACTAGCTTTTGCCCGCGGCTTTGCCCGCGTAGTAATGTTGAATACTGGAATTCGGTTAAATCGGGGCCCAACTCAATTGAATCACTAAAATACGTATATTATTGCATTTTTTCCAAGCCGCTTGCAAGTCTTTAAGTTTTCTTGAGGATGACCAATCCCATGGACTATGCCAGAAAATCGGGCGTGCTTGCTTCGCTTTGTGGCGATTATCAGCTATATTGCCAAAGAGCATGGTCCGGAATTGTTACTTCGCCTCTGTGCACTCTCTTCTACAATATGGTGTTGAGTTCTGGGCGCGTTCTGCAGACTGGGAACGCGTCTTTAGAATGCAAAAAAGGGCAGTGAGAGCCATAGAGAGAGTGCCAGAAGACTCGTCAGCGCTACCTCTATTCCGGTCCATGAAGATACTGACCCTTCCATCTTTGGTTAATTCTTCAGGCGGCCCTGTACGCCTGGGACCACCTGGACGAGTACCCGTGCCTGGGCGACCAGCGCTCGCACTCCCCGCGGCGCAAGCGCGTGCTGCGCGTACCGACACACCGGCTAGTGAAGACGTCCAAGCAGGTGCACGTGATGGCGACGGGCGTCTACAACCGTCTCCCGGACAATATTAAGAACGCGCCGTCACGGCACTCATTTAAGATAAGAGCAAAGAAGTGGCTTGTTGAACAGACATTTTACAAGGTTGATGACTTTCTACCTAAGTTAGATTATTTTTTATTATTATACAAAAATAATTATTATTATTGTTACTTATAGCAATTATTTAATTTGTTGACATATTTAGTACTAATTAATTATTGACATTATTTAATTTAATATTAGGTTTACTCAATTCAATTATTATGATTATTTATATGTATTCTATACTTATGTACCGGTGTGGGTAATAAGTGATACATAATATAATATTATTTAAATTTTTATTCCAAATTATGTGACATGTAACTCATTGTTATGAATAAAAAGTATGAGTATGAGTATGAGTATGGTATATCGGCCTACCCTGATTGGGCCATATTCACTACGCTGGCCCAGTGCAGGTTGGCGGATTCACATGCACTATCGTATTTCTTCTCCTGAAATATGAAGGTTTCCTCATGATGTTTTCCTTCACCGAAAAGCCAGTGGTATTATCCATGCGTAAGTTTCAAAGAACTAATTGGAACGGGCTCGCCCGGGTTCGAACCCGCGACCCCAAGAATGTGAGTCGAGCTTGATCTCACTGAAGCTACCACAGCTTGAGCTGAGTGTAAGTTTACACCACTCAAAATTTAGTTTAGGCATTTAAAAGTAAGTTAATTTAATATTAAAAATTAATTTAGCAGCTTAGGCTGTACAGTATCTATAATAATTATGTCCGTCAAACAATCGTCTGCGTGGACCTACAAAAAAAGAGCCTATGTCCGTTTCCGAACCTTATGCTATAACTACCTATCCAAAAATGCAGCTCCATCTGTTCAGCCGACCAATAAATACGCCCATCCCCGTCCCCATTCCCAGCCTCATCCCTATAAGCGCCCCCTTCCCCATCCCCATCCCAATACCAAATGTCATTTTAATATGAACACGCCCTTCCCCGTCCACATCCCCGTTCCCTCTCTCATCCCCATCCCGAACCCCATCCCATCCCCACCCCCATCCCGATTTCAACTTTCATCTTAATATGGACACGGCCATCCCCGTTCCCAGCCTCATCCACATCCCATCCCCACCTGTCCCCACCAAATCCCCACCCATCCCCACCCCATCCCCATCCCATCCCCATCCCCACCCCATCCCCATCCCCATCCCGATACCAATTGTAATCTTAATATTAACATGCCGATCTCCGTCCCGTCTCCGTTCCCAGTATCATCCCCACCCTCACCCCCATCCCCACATCTATCCCCATCCCTATACCAAATTTCATTTTAATATGTACAGCCGTTACAAAGTTAAGGAGAAACAAACGTACTATCACTAAAACTTTGTTTTTTTTATTTATACTAACGGGAGCTGATTTTGAAAAAACTGTGACATCCGTATCTTCTTATTTTTATAGTAGAATATGTATACCAAGTTTTGTATCAATCGAACCAGAGAATAAAAAGTTACATACAAACTTTAACACCCCATTTAACCCCCTTCGGGGTTGATTTTCGATAAATCCTTTCTTAGTGGGCGTTTACACCTCTCCAAAAACATACCCTCCAAATTTCAAGTCTCTACGTTTAGCGGTTTGGGCTGTACGTTGTCTATATGTCAGTCAGTCAGTCAGTCAGTCAGTCAGGACATAGCCTTTTATAGTTATAGATAGTAGATAGATAGATTATCCTACATCATCATCAGCCCGGAGACGTCCACTGCTGAACGAAGGCCTCTCCCTTAGACCGCCACACTGTACGACAACCTGCCATTTGCATCCACCGGTTGCCCGCGACTTTTACAATGTCGTCGGTCCACCTAGTGGGAGGCCTTCCTACGCTGCGTCTTCGGGTTCGCGGTCGCCACTCAAGAACCTTTCTTCCCCATCGGTTGTCAGTTCTTCGAGCGATGTGGCCTGCCCATTGCCACTTCAACTTGCAAACCTTGCGAGCTATGTCGGTAACTTTGGATCTTTGGCGAATATCCTCGTTCCGGATTCTATCGCGCAAAGTAATTACGAGCATAGCTCTCTCCATTGCCCGTTGCGTGACTCTGAGTTTCTCCAAAAGGCCAGCAGTAAAGACCACGTTTCAGTTCCATATGTCGTCACTGGCAACACACACTGGTCGTAGGCCCTTGTCTTCAGACACTGAGCGATTTTGGACGAGAAGATATTACGCAATTTCCCGAACGCTGCCCATCCGAGTTGGATTCTTCGGGCGACCTCTATAGAAAATATCCCATTATAGTGATTATCCTACAAATATTATAAAATAGATGACTCGGGAACTAATAATATTTATATACTTAGCAAGGCACGTACGAACACACTGCGATCACAAAAGCAAATAACTAGCTTTCTATTCTGTCCTCATATTTATAGCTAAAGTTAAAGGCAACGCTCATCTCTTACCAAAGCAGCTTACCCACTTATAACTGCGTCATTCTTATGACGTCATGTTTTACATCTCTCTCATAGGTCTAAAAGTTAAATTGAAACTGGTAGCCAAACCACAGTCGCGTGATTTATGAGCCGCATGGGAATACGTAACAAGCTGAACCAGTGTTTTATGTCTGTATGGTTTAACTAGTAATGTCTCGTGGCTTAACTAGCGCAGCGGTTGGTGACGTGCATGTCTGAGAGACCGGGTGGTTCGAGAAAATCGAATAACTTTTTACTCGCCATCGCATGGAGTAGTGTCCCGCTGATAGTCTCTGCTTCAGCGGCGGCGACGCAGGCGCAGTTTCCGGAGTTTTAGCGCCTAGCCGCTGCGTGAATCCGGCGTCACAGTTTACATTACTAAAATGGTCATATTATTATTTTAGTATTAACACTAAATTAATAATTAAAATTTGACTATTTTAAATTGAACAGTTTTAAATTTAAATAAATAGTAATTTTGTATAAAATTAATATAATTTAGAGTTATTAAACTTTGACAAATGTAGGTGAAAAACGTAGTAAATTTTAGAGATCCTAAGTTTATTAGTTTAAGAAATGACAACAAGTGATTTATGTAATACCTATGTTTTGTTATTTTAAAAACCCTTTTTTATATCTTATGAATTAAACTTGGCATGTCCTGAAAATATTGTGAAAAATCTTAACTTAAAAATCCCGGTGCGTGAGACTGGGGTCACTAAAGTTGTAAGTCAAAAAGGCTAGACGACTGGTTTTTTTTTATTGTCCTATTAAAATGTGGCCCATAAATATAAATAATGAATGAAAAGAAAATGAAAATCTGATCAAAAATAAACAACTTAAAAGCATTTTAATATCATGCTAGACAGAGAGGCGAAACAGCAAATCGTGACGTCACTTGTCAGGACGCCATATAAATTATATTCTGACAAGTAAAGCGTGGCGTCATTTTTTGTTTTGTGGGAAAGGGACAGAGTTGTCTGTAACAAAAACTTTACACGCTCATATATCAGAACATTATTAACCGATTTAAATATTTTTTACTATAAACATACTATATTTACTTAAATTCTTCATCAAAGCTATTGGTTACAACGATATAAACATCAGTCATCTACCCTATTGACGTCACCACCGGTGGCGGGTTATAAACCCGGCGCAAGTCGGTATACCGATCGGTACAGGTGGTGTTAAGACACAGGAAGTCGGTATGGTTGTGGTGGTATTGTCGTTATATGACGTTAGACTATCTATGTAGTTTTGTTTTGCGTAAAACTTAAATGACGTCTGCTAATTTTAGCATTAGTTTTAGTAAAGGTTGAAATACCTTTCTTACTTAATACAGAAAGTCGGTATGGTTGTGGTGGTATTGTCGTTATATGACGTTAGACTATCTATGTAGTTTTGTTTTGCGTAAAACTTAAATACGTCTGCTAACTTAAGCATCGATTTTAAGAAAGGTCTTTCATCACATGTTTGTTGTAATTTTTGTTTTATTACTTACAAACCGACTTCCCGATTTATCTTTACACTTACCCATACTTGTACGCATAACATATCATAATACATATACGTGTGTGTGTAATTGAGAGCATGTACTGTGCGGTTTAGGGTTCCACTGGGATACAAGGTTTACCTACAGTATTACTTGGAACATTATCGTTAAACTTAAAGTCGTAAGCACTTCTGTGTTTAGCGCTAACGGCTGATGTTAACGGAAAATGTTCTCGGAGAAATGTTAACGAGAAAATTAATTTAGGGAGAAGAAACTTATTTACGTGTTGGATCTTACATGTTTGCTAAATAAGTTGAAGTTCCAAATTATTATTATTTATAATTAGAAATGGATTATTTTCAAATTACATGTAGGTTCATAAATTACATAAATAATTAAATATTTTTTTACAAAAAAGCAGACAACACGACAAATATTCAGCATAAATAGATTTTTATCAACTTATAACTGGAATGGAAATTGGCTCTTAATTGAGGCTGTCGAGAGACCTCGTAGAGAACAATGCAGTCTATGATGGAGCACGCTTACCTAGAAGGAACATGCATTTTAATACACTTTAGGGGAAACAGACTCTGGCAGAGAGTTCCAGAACCTTGCTGTGTAAATAAAAAATGTGGAATCGAATCGCTTAGTACGTACTTGGAGAATAAACACCATATTGTACGGGTGGCGCTTCGGCTTCAACGTGGTAGCTAGCCATCCCTAGCTCCTATCAATTGTTATAAAAAACTACGTTAAAAATTTAAAAATGAAGCTACAAAAACAAGAAATATCACCAACAAAACAAAACACTAACAATACAACCAGAACATAAACTTCATAGTTTTACAGAGAGATTTGGGTCTAACAGCGATCTGCCGATGCCGGCTGAAACAAGACCAGTTAGAATTGAAACTACAATTTAGGCAGCGGGTCAAAGGTAGCGATAAGACCACTGTAGATAAAGCTGCGGTTAATCCAAGAACAAAGCACTCCGGCACGGTCACGGACAGCCCTTTGAGGGTGGGTATTCTGATAACCGTTCAATTTACGATATCCGGAATATAGCACTCAAAATACAATCACATCATCTATCATCCAGAAGAAGTCCACTACTGGAAAAAACTAAACAAAGACTTAATAGGGAGGGGTTGCCATAACCCCCACGCTTTGCAGGCGGACTGGGAATCGTAGTAAGTACAATGCTCACCACCGTCAACCGAGAGGACGCTGCTGCCCGTCCTCCGGTGGTCCTGGATGCAGTTTTAGGACTTACCTAGTTCCAAATGTGAACTAGATTTATATATTTTTTGGTCAAGGTGTTTCAGAATCAAAACCTGTGACTTTAACTGTCTCTGTCAGTTTTTAAATAATGAGCATATTAATTTTTGGATATCCATGTTTGCCTGATAGTAACCTCACCACCGCCTTTGGACTCCTGCACCTTTAGCGATGTTATCGATGCGTTGCTTACTCAGAGATATATTTTCATAGACGCTCTTTTAAAACGTTGTACGTTATAACTATGGCAAAAGACATTCGCATGAAGAAACTACTCCACATTTTTCAATCGACTTCAAAGGAGAAGGTTTGGTGAGGACTCAAATATTTTTTTGTATACGTATGTTACGCTATTACTCCGTCAGTTATGAGTTGATTTTGGTGATTATTTTTCTGTTTGGTAGGCCATACTTTAGAAATGGTTCGATATAACTTTTATCGAAATCGGTACAGTAAATTGGTTTAATACAAATAACTAGGAAAAAAGATGTCATTTGGTAACCGAAATTAAAATCGGCTCTTTATTTATTTTTTAAGTACGTAGTATCAAGTGTGTGTAGTGTCAATTGTGTGAGAAAAGAAGAGAGATTGTATCAAATATCAATGTTACCTTTACTAGTCTCTTAAGTTCAAGAATAAGACTCTCACTTCCAAATCCTGTCCGGCACCCGTAGGCGTCTGCGTCTGAAACGTTATTATCTACTCTCAAAGGCCTCACTTCCGTCTCGATGATCTTACTAAATGTTTCTTTTCATCGGTGTCTATAATATTAAAGGAGTAACTTGGATATTTAGAATACAAACAGGTTTAGTGTCGCAAACACTTAAAGAATGAAAATAACCCGTGTAAAAATTTGACTGATGTATTTTATTTTTAATTTTTTAAAACTTTATTGCTGGTTTCATTATATACAACTAAAAGATGAAAGGAGCAAGCTGTTTGGATGATGGTGAGCGGCACGCCTTCTCGTATACAGAACTTAAATAGTAAAAAAAATATGCGGGAAAGCACTGCGCTAGTCACTATATTATATGTCTTGTAGTCGTACCATCAACACACAAAAGTCTACTAAAATTTTTTTTGTCTTAGCTTTGTTTTAAGACGTTTTTTTTTCGAACTCTTAATAAAAATATGTTACGCAGTTATTAGAAAAATGCCGTATTAAGTATCAATGTTAGCAAAACACCTAAATAAAAACTGTGCTGCAGAATGAACCAGCCTACTTTTGAAAGAAGTATGAACGTAGAGTCATTATAAGTTATTATTAGTATTTTAGCCCGCAGACTGCGGTTTGACTTTAAAGCTCTCTAGGAAGACTTAACGAACTCTCCTCAAAGCTCTTTGTCTAAGAGCTGTTGGTACAGAATCACGTCGAAAAGTTGTCGAAAACTATAAAGAGAATACTTGGGTAGAGTCGAGATGGCGAGGTGTCAGCTTTTACCAGATATTTTTGTTAAATTTCAGTTGCTTATTTTAAGATAAATAAAAACTTTTAAAAGTACTGTTTTTCAAACGACTTCAAAAGAGGTCTCAATTCGACTGTAAGTTTTTTTATGTAACGCGATTACTCCGCGAATTATGAATTGATTTTGATGTTTTTTTGTTTGTTTTGTAAGATGTACAGATGTGGTCCCATATAAGTTTATTGAAATCGGTTCAGTATTTAGTTTTCTTTTTTTTTTAAATATCTGGAAAAATTAAGATCATCCAGGTAGTCGAATTTGAAGTCTGTTGTTTAATAAAAAGTTTTATTTGCATCTGCTTTTCTGTTTAGGTTACTTGATAATAAACTAAGTACCTGCCACCAGTGCCCTTCAGTACGGAAGCCATCATCAAAACGAACCCTGCCTGTCAAGTTTTAGCTCGACATACAGAAGCGTAAACTCTGTTTCTTCGTCTTTCTCTTCGGTGACTAGCCTCGCATGCAAAAATTGCACCAAATGGCTTTGTTAAATATGTAACATACAAATAAATAAAGTGAAAAAGTATGAAATGTAATAAATCACACAGTTTTGTTTATGGAAGCGGAAATTACACGTAAGTTTGTTTCTTTTTTTTTCTACTAAAATCTGATACATCTCTATAATTTATTTGGATTTGCAAGTTAAAGTGGCAAAGGGCAGGCCACATTACTCGAAAAACTGCTATCCGATGGCGGAAGAAAGGTTCTTGAGCGGAGACCACAAACCGGAAGGCACAGCGTAGTTAGGCCTCCTACTATATTGTGGAAGTCGCAGGCAACTGGTGGATGCAAATGGCAGCTTGTCGTAAAATGTGGCGGTATAAGGGGGAGGCCTTTGTGCAGCAGTAGACGTCTCCGGGCTGATGATGATGTTAACTATCAATCTATTTTATATTATAAAGAATATATTTTATTTTTATTCTAAAAATCATATGAAAAGTAAACTGTGTGACAGCCATTTAATCAATGATAAAATAGGAAAAAAAACCCCTACGTGCTAACAACACAAGGAAAATAATTTCGACCAAAAGCAGTTCCTATTTTTCTTGTAAAAAACTCGTCACATTATTTTCCCCTATAAACACGCATTAACAAAAGATGGCGTCAAATTGAAACGCTTCTAATGGATCAGTATTTAACAATGTCAGAAAAATCTTAAGTATAATGGAGCAATAAATAATTAATTTGCTACCCCAACTTTTACTCTGTGTTAGGGAATTTAAAAAGTCATTAACAAGTTTGAGATTTATTACCGAAAGATGTTTCTGCAAAGCATTTATAATTGCGGAAAAAATATTTTGTATAATTTTTTATAAGAATAAATATATATTATTTGAATATATTGGACCTGGGTATGTCGTAAAACTGCATCCAGAACCGCCGGAGGACGGGCAGCAGCGTCCTCTCAGTTGACGGTGGTAACCATTCTGCGATCCCCAAGCCGCCTGCCAAGCGTGGGGATTATGGCAACACCTCCGTTTAAGGGACAGGCCTTCGTCCAGCAGTAGACGTCTTCCGGCTGTTGATGTGAAGAATATATTTATTGCCAAAAACACGAGGAACAATAATACAATAAAACAACAACATAAGTAGTTAACAAGCTAACTTTTAAGAATGTATAGTTTGAGGAGTTTTTGAATAGTTGCATGCATAAAGCATAATCAGTCTTTTTAATTTTCCACCGCTGTACTTACGCCTACACTCGAAGGTCGAATGGGCCATACTCACCACGCTGGCCCAGTTGCAGGTTGGTGAATTCACATACGCCATTGAATTTCTTCTCCGGACGTGCGCAGGTTTCCTCACGATGTTTTCCTTCACCGATATCCAGTGGTATGAGTATCCGTACATAAACTCCAAATAGCTCATTGGTACGGGCCTGGGTTTGATCCCGCAACCTCGCGATTACAAGTCAAGCGGTCTCCCGATTAAGCTACCACGGCCTTCGGCTTGAACAGTTGATTATGTATTTTTTAATTTCATCACCATCAGCCCGGAGATGTTCACTGCTGAACTAATGTATTCCCCTTAGGCTGACCGCCTAAGCTACTATACGGGTGTTAGTTTGAACACCGTTATCCTTCTAGGATGTCATTGTACTTACTCGTCATTATGTACAACTTTTACTATGGGGCCAACCCTGAAATCACGAAAATAAACAGCTGTTCCATACAAAAAGGTTCATCGATCTTGGACAAAATGTATAGAACAGTGTTCCTTGTTTCGTGATTTCATGATTGGCCCCATAGTAAAAGTTGTTCATAATGATAATACAATGATATCCTAGAAGGATAACGGTGTTCAAACTAACAACCTGTGTAGCTATACTATCGCTAGGGCAATCGTAGTTTCCGTTTTGTCGCTTGAGCTACCAAATTATTAGTTAAACTATTATAATATAACTTCGCAAAGTTACTAACAGGCTTATAACAGCATTGGAAATAAAAACAAGTCATCCAAACTGTTATTTTAGGCTTAAGTATACAAATTATTACTCACACGTAACACCGGCTAAGTTTCATCAATCTAAAAAATCCACCTAATTTAATTTAAAAAATATACCTAATATATCCATAACTTCGTACAATACAATAGCACTTCGTACAGTATTATTTATCTTAAAACGTTATAAAGAAAATAATTTACTTCTCAATGATAAACCTAGTTATTTTATAAGAATATTCAACTAAATGTGTTTACTTTTTAGTTAAACGTTAAAAAAAATGACGTTAACAATAGCGACAGTTAAATGATAATAACAATAATACAATGAATACAATTACTAATTAACAATTATTAATTATTAGAATACAATTCATCACTATGCTTTACCTAACATTATAATTTCAACACAAAACAAATTAATTATTAGTTATTTGTACAAAATAAACAAAATATTACTACGCATCAATTAAACATTTTCAAAAATGTTTCGAGAGACTTTTATTTACTTACTTCATAATTAATTTAACAGCTTCTAATTATTTCGTCACGCAGGTAAATTTGTATGAAGTGGTAAATAATTAGCTGAGTGCCATTTAATTAACTGGTCGTGTAACAAATATACACAGGCTAACTAAGCGATTTGTAGACTTTTCACTAAAAACTATCATAAGTTCGAGTTCATCATTAAATTTGTATTGAGATATATTTCATTGGCCTAAATCAGTTGTATAATTGTTGGATTAGACGTTGCGTTGATAAGATAAATCAAAGTACAAACCATGTTTTCTTCGTGAGTCACTAATTAACGTTTTAATACAATGATTTTTAATTCAATGAATTTCAATGAAAGCTCTGTGTTAAAAAAAGCTATGAAAACTTTCTGTCTGTTATCCATTACTCAGCTCTCTATAATCAAACTGTATTAATTGTGTAATTATTGTGTAGTGGTAGGACTCCATTGCAGAGTCCGCCTGGGGAAGTACCTACCACAACTTTCCCAGTTATTCAACCGCCAAGCATTAGTGTGCAACAACTACTGTGTTTCACTTTGAAGGGCAATTTACATTTTACAATTTTAATTACTGGGCATGAAGAAATTTGGCATCTACTATATCCGGGTGACGAGGGCAGTACAGTTTTTTTTTAAATGTATGTTTATAGGCTTGCGTTTGACTGCCATCTCGTCTGATGATAAACGAAGATCCATCCACGATGGAACACACTTGCCTAGAAGAAACCGATTCACTCGCGACTTGAAGACACCCAGATTATAATTATCGGGAAACACCCACTCGGGCAGTGCGGTGCAGGATTTGGTTCGCAAGGTCACATTTCTGGCACTGCTACTGCTATAAGCAGGCGCGAAGCTTAGCACCAGGCGAACGTCTTGCTCGTTACTCAATAGGATAAAAAAAAAATTATAACGCGTTTTATTAACATTTAGTATAATAGTACTACTATTATATTTTATATGGTACCTATAGGCCTCTCTTGCTATGTCATTTGATTCCTTTTTACGTTGTTTATTTTTTCCAAACACAGCAATAACAACAAATTTTGCACTAACTTTATATAATGAAACTAGTGCTATAAAATATCCGTGCCATAATGACACAAGCTTGTACAGAGCAGTAATTGGTACGCGGGATTCGGGCCTCTTCTGTCCAATCAGTTATGGTAATGAAGAGGGTATTGATACTCTGTCTGGATTTTACGTGCTCTGTGCGGTGTGCGCCTTTGTACCGACAGGGAGGGCAATTGGTTGGTTTTAGAGCTAGCGAATGTGCTTTGAACATGGATATGCATAGAACTTGATTAGAAAGGCTATACTTTCATTGTTCTATGTTGCTTGTTCACGTATGTCACTGTACCATGATCTTTACATACCTAATTCAAATGTAGTTTCAGTAGATTCAATATCAGTATATATTTTTTTATTTATTGGAACATCGTGCTTTGTGCATTTTGCTAGGGTCCAGTAAGTATTTGAATATTTTTAGGTTGTGGATGATTTTAAGTCACAGATTTTAAGTCAGTTGTTTTTAGACAACCGTATTTTAATCTCACAGGAGGTTTTAGATACTAATATTACTTCAATAGGACTTTATCTACATAAATGAGTCAACACTAATCTTCTACCAAAGGCAGAAAATGAAAATCCAAGCGGAATTATACATTAAGCGTCGACGCTTTAAGTTCCATCTAATTATTCATGCTTCAAACGAAATTCACTACAACTTTATCATAGCAGACATAAAACAACAAACAGAACTCAGTGAAAACACACATCAACGTCACAACCTTACTGTACAATGTACACAGTCGACGTCACAGCCTTAGGGTGTGTTTCTACCGGAGATGTGCGAAGCTAAGCGGTGCGTGCAAAGTAGGTAAAGCGGTGCGACCGAAATTGCTAAGCAGTGCGTGCGAAGTATGTAAGTGGTGCGACCGAAGTTGCTAAGCAGTGCGTGCGAAGTATGTAAGCGGTGCGACCGAAGTTGCTAAGCAGTGCGTGCGAAGTATGTAAGCGGTACGACCGCAGTTGCTAAGCAGTGCGTGCGAAGTATGTAAGCGGTGCGACCTAAGTTGCTAAGCTGTACGTGTGAAGTAGGTAAGTGGCACGAGCAAAGTTGCTAAGCGGTACGTGCGAAGTAGCTAAACGGTATGTGCGAAGCTACTAAACGATGCGTGCGAAGTAGCATAGCGGTGCCTGATCCAAAATCCTTTTATTTTCCTATAATTGCTAATTGCATCATAGCTACTTTTCATCATCATCTTCATCTTTTTTCTTTACAACGCGAACGTCGAAAAGTGAAACAGGTTAATTTTCATCATCCTCCTTTTTATTACAACGCGATTAAACCATACGGCGTAGTTAGACAATTTATAATTGTCATCACGCAGGTATGCTACACAAGATAGACGCACAACATGTGTCCAGATGGACACGAAATTTCCAGAGTATCCTCGCATCACTTAGTTTATCGCATAGGCTACAGTGGAAAAGCACCCTAACTGTACACAGCCAGTTTGATCCCAAGGGCACCCTTCCATATAACGGCACTAAAGTTATCACACGATTCGTTGAGTCCGCGCTAATGAAATTAACCCCCATTTGCCCGGGAACGAACGCTGTAATGAGATGTTTCTGTAACTACACACGTGTTGGATAGTCGGTGGACTTATGGTCGTTAGAGAAAGGAATTATGTATGGGAATGTTCTGCGGACCGTGTAATTAAATTAGGTTCTTTCCTTTTTTGCGGATCGTTCGTTAAACGCCACGTCTCGTGTAGAGTTTGGTAAGCGGAACTTTGCGTTGATGTAGATCGGGTGACTTTGCTTATGTGGTTGTTAAAAATGATTACTGTTTACTACCCTTCTTGTATTTTCTTTTTTGTGAAAAGCTCTTCGTGAAATAATGTTTTAGTACTATATACTAACTGAACATTTTATCTCGAGTGAAAATGTTATGGTCAAAACCAAAGATAATTATAATACTATAGGTACTATAATATATTATATATATAGTATTTGTTGATAAGCAATTACCAGTGAAATACCTACAGGTATTTCAGTGTTTCGACCTACTCGCTCTCAGTGACTAACATGAGTGAGTTACAATTTTTGTTTATACGATTAAATACCATTACCATTGTATTGAAATTTTTGCTTAGTAATAAAAATAATAACTTATTCTTCCAAATATATTTTAACAATTTTGTTATGAAAACCGGCACGGTTTGTTTGGACCAACACATTTGTGTTGCGCGAAGCAGGATACGGCAGCACGAGCCTCTGGCCTTTCATTCCCTGAAAAAGGTCGCTTGACGTGACCGGAACTATAGTCGACTTAATTAAGCGTGAGTAAACATGAATGAATAAAAATTAAAAAAAAAAACAGGTTACGACATGATGATAATGCAATTTATCATTTTCATATCACAAAGACCTCAAAACGTTTTAGCATAACATTTGCCCGAAGCTTAGTTTTTTACTATTTACCTGCTACTTTGCTGTTGTAGTAGATAACAGTATAGAACGGTATAACAAAACTCATGTGACAACGACAAACATTATTCAATGAATTCTTTACATCGCATCGGATCGAATTCCGAAACAAAATGAAAACCGAACTGACTAAACTCTAGCAGATTTCAACACACAAGCTAATTGGCTCGCTTAACCATCGGCACCGCTCAATTCCCGAATCAGTATGATTTTTGTGTACTTTCATTTGTCTCTGGCAAACGCAGTCTACTGACTGTAGCTCGCGAGTATACTATACTGTAATGTAGCCACAATTTGACGCTTCTCTATTGTCTTCTCCATTGTCTAAGTGCAAGCACACACACGCACTAGACACACTTTTACAGTATTAATTAAGTTTATATACATTGTATTGATATAATATCGAAGGCCTCCCCCCATAACAGGGAGGGTTTGCCATAATCCCCACGCTTGGCAGGCGGCTTGGGGAGCGCAGAATGCTCACCACCGTTAACTGAGCTGCTGCCCGTCCTCCGGCGGTTCTGGTTGCAGTTTTTGAACATACCCAGGTCCAAACCTCCCTTCGAGGAGGCCTTCGTCCTGTAGTGGACGTCTTCTGGCTGATGATGATGATGATGTTGATGATAATATAATATCGCATAACGTTTTAGTTGTTAGTTTGGGGCTGGATGGAGCTGTGTGAAATATTCACTAATATTTATTTAAAACATAAAAACAATTCTGTCACGTGGAATAAAAAGCGCTTTGCTTAAAAACCAAATAAGTAGAAATTCAACAGCTTAGAAAGTTCCAACTTTACTTTCAAGCTTCTTACTTCGACTTTCGCTATGAAAACGCTATTCTAAATTTTTGCTATTATGACTTGAAAATTATTTATTAGGAAGTTCCTTCGCCTTTCAGACCATAAACATAACAATTACCTATAAATATTCAAATTGTACCTAAGTACACAAGTACCTAACACTATTTAAGTTCAACCAAACATTTAAAAGTGCTTGAAAAATCGGTGTGAAGACGAATATTTGAACCGGAATGGAAGAACTAAGAAAAACGAGGACCTGGGTATGTCCTAAAGTCCTAAAGCTGTCTGTATGTCCAAAACCTCTGGAGGACGGGTAGCAGCGTCCCCAGTTAACGGTGGTGAGCATTCTGCGCTCTCCAAGCCGTCTGCCAATCGTGGGGATTATGGCACCCCCTCCCTATTAAGGGGAGGTCTTCGTCCTGCAGTGGACGTCTTCCGGCTGTTGATGATGATAATGGAAGAACAAATGCATAATTCGTAAATCATTTTGAGAGCTATGCAAAGTACTAGGTATTTTCTAGCTAGGCTAAGGTGATTACCAATTACCAACTTTTAACTTTTAACCTTCTTTGTTTCTGTGTTTCGGGCAGCAAATCTAATAATTAACACTCTGGTCACGTTGGCGGCCCTTAATTAAGAAGTTAATGAGATACGACCCGACCTCCTTTGCTGGTGATCAATAATGGTCAATAAATTACAAATTGAAATACCTGACTTCAGTACAGATTTTCTTAGAAATTTTATATAAAAAGGTGTGAAGCTTACAAATTACCGGAAAGTCCCACTATAATATATTATACAAAACTAAAATTCAGATAAAACTGCAAATTGTAAAGTTTATTTTTAATATTATATTATTGTTACTAGCCGTGTTTTTGACTGCCTTATAGCTCAGTTGGTAGCGTGTCTGCCTTCAGAGCTGTGGGGCGTGGGTACGATCCCCACCCAGGGCAAACATTTATGTGACGAACATAGATGTTTTTTCTGTGTCTGAGTGTATAGTATGTATTTATAAAAATAAAAATAAAGTATTCTATTAGCTATCTAGTATCCATATTACAAGCTTTGCTTAGTTTGGGGCTAGATGGCGCTGTGTGAAAAATTATTGTCCATCGATATTTATTTATTTATTATTATTATTTTACCCGCTATTATTAGAATAAAATGTAGTTTATGATTAAATCGAGGTTATTAGGAGGCTACTTCTATACCAAATTTAATTTTAAATTCGTTCAGCCGTTTCAGCATGAAGGCCTAACAAACACACACACACTGGCAAACTTTCGCATTTATAACATTAGTAGGATAGGATATAGATAACGATAAAAAACGATTCATAATAATTTGTGTTTTTACTTCAGATTTTTACAATGATATAATCTAGTTATGAGAAAGTAACTTCATTTAGTTTAGGTTGGCTACCCCTATTATCACAGTCATCGTGCCGCCCATTGATCGGGTTTTCACTATTATTATTACTGTTTAGAGCTAGAGTATAATATTGCTAATAATGTAAATGGGTAAGTAATAAGATTGTTACGATCTATCACTACAAAACAATCGGGTAAAATCTAGTCGTCGTGCAGCCGTTTCGATTTAATGCAAATTTCAAAAGATTAACTAAATGCATGACAATGGAATTGTTTCATTAAACAAATAAAAATTATTTTAGAAGCGAAATGCACCCTTGACGAGTTCTTCAAAGACAAAATTCTACCATAAATACCAACTAGTAAAATAGAGCGTTCTGCACCAAATGTTGCCATAACCTGACAAGAGTCATATATATTACTTGTATATAAATATAAACATGCTACTTCTTAAGACCTGCATGTAGCCACATATGTTGCAATAACTGTTTTAAGTTTTGAGTATTGAAGCCATTAAATGTCATTTTGGTAATTTCGTCCACCTATTTAGCTCAGCTTACTTATCTATAATCACACTGTTTGCCATAATACTCACGCTGACGTCATACATAGAGTATCTACTTACCTGCGTCAGCTGAAACAATGTGATGAAAGTGTAAGAGCTGATAAACAACTAACATAAGGCCCTGAAATACGACATCGGGTAAGACTTGCCCAAACTAGACTGTTCGAAGCAAACAAAATATACAAAAAAAACCTTAATAATAATATTTTTAGTGTCGTCGTCGTCATCAGCCATAAAACGTCCACTGCTGGATGAAGGCCTCCCAATAAGAGGGGTTTTGCCAGAATCCCCACACTTGGCGGGCGGCTTGGGGATCGAAGAATGCTCACCACCATTAACCAAGAGGACTCTGCTGCCTGTCCTCCGGTGGGTCTGGTTGCAGTTTAAGACATATCCAGGTCCATTTTAATGTGTGACTGACCAATTACTTGCTAAGTTTTCAACTTTTTTGTAAATTATTATTAGATTATGTTTTATAAGCGTACTAGTAGAGCCCTGCGTATTTATCCGTTACTTTTCTGAGATAAATAGAGCCTATATTTTAATCGAAAACGTTAACTATGTCTATTCCAAATTTGATTCGAATCCTTTACAGCGTGAAGAATCCACAAACACACTCATAGATAAGCTCTCTGTGTCACACGCATAAACACACAAACTTTTGCATTATATTAATATGATTATAGTTTGATTTATTTATCAACATTGTATTACTACTGCTGAATAAAATATAATATGGTAGGTATTAATTTAAATATGGGCCTAGTTTTACCAAGTGAACGTCGTATTTTTTTTTTATACAAATCTTGGTACCTTAGACTGATTAAACATAAGCTCTACTCACAGAATCAATACGCGTTTATCCAAACTAAGCCCAAAACACGCTTAAGTTGGATCGTTATACCTACATGAATACGGAGGAGGCATTACCGCTTTCGCTAATAGCCAATATCTGACGCCAAAATTGCTTTCCTAACGATATTTCGGCTGCAAGTAATAAAACCAAGTAAGCCTATTACAGCCTGGAATCGTTTTTGCCCACGTGGACATTAATATCGGTCATGCCTTACTTACCTAAATTAAAAGGTATTGGTGATATACAAATTGATAAGGAAGTCATCTCTCATCTTACAAACATTTTATTTTCGAACGCATTTTTTTATAAAATCACAAATAGATCTATCTAAGTTTGGTCAGCAATTCGCCTGGTGCTGTAGCTGTGGGTGGAACACAGGGATCTATAAGAGATATATTCACTCTAGCCTTGAAAAATGCCCAGACTGTACCAAATTCTCAGGAAAAAGGGAAGAGTTTTTGAACGTTTTTTTTGTTATTCTATCGAGTGACGAAAAAAGCTTGTCATTTACCTGGTGGTAAGCGTCACGCCTGGCCATAACAGTAGCAGTGCCAGAATTGTGAACTTACTAATACAATCCTGCCCTTACCCTACACCTGCCCTATACTTGTAACCCTTTTGAAAGCATAATAAGTTTAATAAAATCGTTGATAGGATGTTTCTATTTAGAAGTCTGAAACCTATCTAGTACAATAATTAAGAAATGAGAAATCAATTTATCTATCATTTCGAAGTAAACAAAAAAAATATACAAAAATAAAAATCGGTGGTCAATTATCACATAGCGCCATCTAGCCCCAAACTAAGCAAAGCTTGTAATATGGAAACTAGATAGGTGATATAATAGGTGCTTGTATAATATTTTTTTTGTACCTAAATGTTTACTCCTAATACATAATTTCAAAATTTGAAGTTAAGAAGAAGCTAATGTCTTGGTTGCAATCTCTAAATTATTATGAAACAGAAAATTTACTTGTCTGATTCTCTCCCAGAATTGGGTTTTTGGTGCATATCCCTGAAATTCCTCCACACCTATAGCAGATTTCCTCCTATTTACCAATTATTTATTTTTTTACTCACACATTATCACAATCAATTAGTTATCCTATAATGTATCAATCCTATTGAAGAATCAACTGTCTCCCATAGTAGATAGATAGATAGATAGATAAACTCTTTATTGTACACACCAAAAAAATTAAATAATAACAGTCATGATAATCACAACAGAAAAATGAACTTAGCACTAGTGTAACAATTGGCGGCCTTATCGCTAAAAGCGATCTCTTCCAGGCAACCTTGGGATGGAAAGGATTCGAAAAAAACATTAATAGACGGGGTGTGCAATATTAAATAACTTCAAGAAAAAATACATAGAACAAAAAAACTTAAAATTTTAAGATAAGTACCTAATACAAATACATAAATTACCTAAATTTATAACAATACACTAATATATATAATTATATAATAAATAATTATACCTGATAAATTAAATAAAAACAACAGCATTAATGAAATGGAATTTGCGTAAGATAATATTTTTTTACATTTTCTTTAAAAACAGCGAGCGACGGAGCAAGTCTTATGGACACGGGCAAAGCATTCCACAGCTGAACTGCTTGGAATGCAAACGACTTCCCATAGAAAGTTGCACAACGTGCAGAAGGCGTTTTAAGAGACAAGTTGTTCTTGGACCTGAGAGGGAGGGAATGAAAAGTGTGCCAATAAGTAAAGTTCTTTTTTAAATAGTGTGGAGCAGAGGGGTTGAAGAGAATATTGTAGAGAAGAGAGAGGATATGCGCATTCCGGCGAAGGCGAATGGGAAGCCACTTGAGTTTTGCACGAAATTGGGAGACATGATCATATTTGCGTAAGCTTATAAGCGTATATGAATCTAATACAGTAATTTTGAAGGCGCTCAAGTTTTTGAAGCTGATCCTCGGTGAGATCTAGATAACAAGCGTCCGCGTAATCCAAGATGGGAAGGAGAAGAGACTGTGCGAGCGCAACTTTAGTAGCAGTGGGTAAGAAATTTCGTAGTCGCCGAAGTGATCCACCAGACGCAAACAACTTGCTGCTGATTGAGTTTAAATGAGGTGCCCAACTTAAAGTACGATCAAATATCACACCAAGATTTTTGACTGATTCGCTAAATGGTATTGTAATCCCATCAAAAAGCACGCTAGGGATTGTAGAAAAATCGATCCTGGAGATCATATACGCGCTCCCTATGACTATAACCTGAGTTTTTGCGGGATTCACTTTTAGACCAAAGGATTTGCTCCACTCATTGATACGGCTCAAATTAGCGTTAATGGTAGTTATAGCTAGGTGTAGGTAATTGAGTCGGGTTTGTGTATAAATTTGGAGATCGTCTGCATAAAGATGGTAGGAAGAAGTAAGGCGTTGAGATATAGAATTGATAAAAATTGCGAAAAGAAGGGGAGACAAGACACCACCTTGTGGAACACCAGCTTCAGTATTACACCAAGAAGAGAAAATATCTTCGAAGCGAATACGCTGCCGGCGTCCATGCAGGTAACTGCGAAACCAATCGATCACTGATGGAGATATGTTAATCGAGCGTAGTATTGCCAGTAATATGTCGAAGTTGACGGCATTGAAAGCATTACTGAAATCTAACAAGGCTAGAACAGTAAGCTTGCCGTCATCCATGCCCAAGCGTATATCGTCGGTGATCTTGACAAGAGCAGATACAGTACTATGCCCAGGACGGAAACCGGATTGGAGTGGATTAAGGAGGTCTTGACTATTAAGGAATGAATTTAATTGTATATGAACAAGACGCTCAAGAACTTTGGAAAGGAAAGGGAGTATAGAAATGGGACGATATTCAGAAAAGGATTTAGGGTTAGATTTCTTAGGCAACGGAATAATCTGCGCATCTTTCCATATTGCAGGGAATATTCCACTTGAGGCGGAGTTATTAAATAAAAAGCAGAGAATGGGAAGGATGACGTCAAGGATGGGCAATAGCATGTTCCGACTTATACTGTCACCGCCCACAGCATTGGAGGATATCGATATTACACTCTTCTTAACATCACATACAGTGAAACGGTTGAACACAAAAGGAGAGCTGTTGGGAATCGGAATGGCAGAAAGATAGTTCAAGGTTGAATTTTTATCTCCAAGTGGCATAGCAGATGAAGAAGAAAAATGTAGATTGAGGGCGTTGATATCAACGTTATTAGGAATAGAATTCTGATGTGATTTGCCAATTCCCATTGACCTAAGAAACTTCCAGACTTTAGCTGGATTCTCATCATCTACAGATGCGTGAACATGGCGTCGTATTGCGTCCCTACACATCTTATTGCAGCGATTGCGGGCCTGAACATACTTATCTAGATTGAAATCAGTGGGTCGCAACTTATATTTTGATTTAGCTATTGCTTTTTTGTGCATTAAAGATTTAATGTCATCAGTGAGCCACGGTGCAGGAAGATGTTTTATTTTGATAGTACGTAGCGGAGCATGGATGTCATATAATTGCGTAATCAGTGAATTGAATATTGTGATTTGATCATCTACTGATTCTGCATCGAAAATGGGACACCAATCAATTTTACTAGCGTCTTCCAGAAGCGCCTCACGGTCCATACTACTAAAGTTGCGATGCAGAATGATTTGAGACTTAGGTTTTGGTGGACGAATTTTGTAGGACAGGAAGATAAGATCATGGTAAGAAAAATTATCAGCAGAGTATTGGCCGTGCTTAGCAACATTATTTGGGGATGATACGAACATTAAGTCAAGAAGAGACGGGGCACAATTAGGAAAGTGATGCGTAGCATTTAACGGAAGAATGTGTAGGTTACAAGATTTAGCAATAGATTCGAGAGAGGTGGTGCGATGATCTTTCTTAACAAGACAAGTATTGAAATCACCCATAAGAATGGAGTGATTATAGGAAGGGATAAGATTGTGTAACACACAGGTGTGTACAGGGTCATCCTAGTTTGGGAGACAGGGACTCCTGTGTTATTATTCTACAACTAGTATTTTTGTATCTTCCCTCCTTTTTCTAAATATATAAACAATTGTTAAAACATATAAATACCTGTATAATAATGTAATCTATAATTACCTACCTACCAAAATTGTAATATCCTAAGGTTTTTTGTTTATGTTAATGTAATATTAGCTGTAGTTTCTTCATTTGGAAATAAATAATTATTATTATTATTATTATTATATTATTATAATTACTACACCCAAACACAGAAGACACATCTAAATATGTTCGTCACGTAAATGTTTGCCCTGGGTGGGGATTGAACCCACGCCCTATAGATCTGAAGGCAGATATGCTACCAACTGAGCCATAAGACAGTGAAGTAAACAATCACCTTTCCCCAGCTTTCCCAAATTAACGATCTGCAGTTTTTTTTCTATATCTATAAATTATAGTTCTATTTATTTTATTTTATTCGGGAAACTAACAGCGACAAAAAAACATAATAACTAAACATATAGAAACTATGCGCCATTTAAGAGTTTCCGCATATTGAGACTAATTAGACACTTGTCTGCAATTACTTAAATTAAATTAATTAAATAATATGTAGGTATACTAAGTATAAGTCAAAGAGACACACCTAACCAGTTTTTGGTAATATTAACTTTTATCGAGTTCGCGGATGAATTAAATAAGTCAAATTCGGGATAGTCTTCCAGTTAGTTAGATGCTCGTAGAAAGAAGGAGTTTTGTCTAAGTATAATTAGTCACACACTGAGGGATGTGTAAGCATTTAGGATGTCTTGCGAGTATTCTAGGGACGTGCAAGTTTCTCTCTATCTATATTAGATAATCGATTCTTTTTCAACGTTTTTCTTTTTGCTTTATTTTTAAGTCGTCAAACAAGGAGGTTCTCAATTCGACTGTATGTATTTTTTTTGTATGTATGTTACGCGGTAGGTTGTTCTTTTTTTTAAAACGTATTATCCTATTTAAAAAAACAACCGACTTCTACTTCGAATACCTGAATGACATCTACATATTTTCCAGTAATTTTGATTTAAAAATCAAACTACTTAACCGATTTCGATAAAATGTATATGGAACCATTTCTGAAGTATTACCTACCAAACAAAAAAATAATTATCAAAATCTGTTCATAATTGGCGGAGTAATCGCGTAACATACATACAAAAACAACATACCGTCGAATTAAGAACGTCCTTTTTTTAAATCGGTTGAAAAGCGTATTATTAGTACGTAGGTATTTTATAAATAAGAAATCTGCCATATCGTTAGTTTAAAGATATGTATGTATCACAATAATTACATAGATATTAGTATATAGTAATAAACAAAAGTAAGTAAAACTCAGAATTAATTTTAACATACTTATCCACCTCCACTTTAGCTAAGTACGTGATTTTGGCTTCCAGAGGCTTCCACAAGCTTCCACAGCTTTACCGAGGTTGAGCGTTGTGAAGCAAAAACACAGGATTCGCCCACCTTTCTATTTTACAAAGTAAACTTAACCCAATTCGAACATGGCACTAACAAAACACATATTTAGGCAGGTCCCTGTCAGCGATTCGAAAACGCTTACCACAGTCATTAAACTCGAGTGGTATCGACCGATATTGCCTCCTTAACGATGTTGCCATCTCAAACAAAAGCTTAATTTTATTAGCTGTGACCCGCATACGCCTTAGTTAGCTAAATGAGGCTTGCAAACATTCTGAGTACCGTACCTACTTAGCTTTGTCATTGTGTCGCTGATTTGAGGTGTGTGAAGAGAATGTCTGTGTTTTACCTAATGTAGCGCTCGTGGCGTAGCTTGTCTAGGTGATTCTAAACGATCACCGATGTTAAGCAACGGATGGTCCGGTCAGTCTTCGGATGGGTGACCGTCAGTAGATTTTTTTCTGAGCGCTACCGTGGATCGGATGCCACGTAAAATTGTTGGTCCCGGTTGTTTGTTCTAGTTTCTATAACAACAACCGTCAGCCATGTCAGAGGCCTTCCGCCGGCACATTAACTCTGACACTAGGGCTGGCCACTCAGCCTATACGAACTTACTTACTTTTATTTTTACCTAATAATGTACCTTTATTAGGGGAAAAAACAGTTACATTGCATACTTTCTCTGGGTACCTATCTAATTAGTTTTGAGTTAATATGATTTTATTAATTTTATTAATAATAATATTAATTAATTTTAGTCATGTGATTTATTTGTATTGTACTTATAATTGGTGTTTTATATAAAATATTTAAACAGAAATCTATTTTGTACCAGAAAAAATAAAATACGTGTAATCTTTAATATAAGGGAACCGGATCAATAATATATTCTATAGTATTGCAACTTCGAAAATATCTATAAGGTTAACCTATTTTTACAGTAACCTATAATAATTTTAAAGTGTTGCTCTCGTACAACAAAAACCAGTTGGTAATACATTTGGTATTTTATACCTATTGTAACTATAACACTCCTTCCTTGAGAAATGGATACAAAAATTACAGTAACAGGTAAAAATGAGCAGAAACTGAGGAAATAAATTAGATTGCAAAAAAATTGGCCGTCAAGTAAAATGATGTATGACCCGCCGACAAAAAATATCCTGCGAAGTATTGACCTAGTTATATTATCTTTTGATAAATTACTCTTGTTACATTTCTAATAAAAATGTCTGACTTTTGCTACTGTAACAGACACTGCTGTGTACTGTGACAATGTAATATAGAAAATTTCTATATAGAGGTGATTTTTTTTTTAAAGCTAAGGTTTTTGCTTTAGTAAAAAAATCGGTTTTATTTTAATAGTGTTAGGTCGTCGTCGTCAGCCATAATACGTCCACTGCTGGACGAAGGCCTCCCTCTTAATAGAGGGGTGTTGCCATAATTCCCACGCTTGGCAGGCGGCTTGAGGATTGCAGAAAGCTAACCACCGTTAACCAAGAGAGCACTGCTGCCCGTCCTCCGGTGGGTCTGGTTGCAGTTTAAGGACATACCCAGGTCATAATAGTGGGGGTAGGTTTAATAGTGTTAGGTACTTTGGCAAATTTAATGCCTCTCTTCTATTTAACCTTCTACATTCCATGGGTTTCCTATAGATATATCCCGAAGAGAATAAAGACAATTCAAAATATTAAATTCTGCTACTGCTCAAGGCAGTTGCGGCATTTCGATGATAAACGAAGATGCAGTGTACGATGGAGCACGCTTGCCTAGAAGAAACCAATTCACTCGAGACTTGAAGACACCCAGATTATAATTATCGGGAAACACCCACTCGGGCAGCGCATTCCACTGTTTAGCAGTTCGAATAAAGAAAGTGGTATCAAACCGTTTCGTACGAGTTTTTGGTATATAAACCATAAAACGGTGTCGCTTTTTCGAGGTTCTGGCCGTCCGATAGAAGAATGGGCTGGGAGGAATAAGATCATGCAAATCCGAAGCACACTCTCCGAAATGTATCCGATAAAATACCGATAGGCTAGCTACTTTTCGACGATGATCGAGGCTTTGTAGCTTGGTCCGAACTAGACAGTCGTTGCCAATGACTCTCCTGGCACGTTTCTCAATGAAATGAAATGAAATGAAATCGTCTCAAGTCTCAAGCTGGTACTTAGCCGACCCATCCCAAAGGTGCGAGCAATATTCCATGCACGACCGAACTTGTGCTTGGTATAATGAAAGCAACTGTTCCGGCGTGAAATACCGACGCACCTTTGAGAGGACACCCAGCTTTTTGGCAGCCAGTTGAGCCTTTGGCTCAATATAAGAGCTAAAGTTGAGGGTTGGAGTCAGACAAACGCCCAAGAGATCAAGATGGTCGGTTATTGGCACGGTTACACTTCTAAAAGTAGGAGGCAGATCGACAGGCCTCCTTTTTGCGGAGAACAGGCACGCCCCAGGCGCAGCTGCATTGAACTTGACCAGGTTGGCATCTCCCCAGTCCAAGACCACCTTAAGGGACAAGTTCAAGCGCTCGACCATGGCCTCTCTTAGAGACTAGATTTCTGATCCACCGATTCGTGCATTGGATATGTTATTAAATTATTTTCTCTTGTTAACAATTATTAAATGTACAAAAAAAGCCAACATAGTTTAAAAACTAGACTTGTATTTTCAGATGTATAATTATCGGGTGCCTCTTGATACGCAGAAACATTTTATTCCTAAAATTATTTGGCGGGAAATGTTCGGCATAAATTTGTTTTGCATAATGGTATCTTAGCAGTTAGGTTTCTTTACAGTATATGTTTTTAGGCAAAAAGCATTGGATTCGTTTTTTCACCCCGATTTGAGTTGGTTAGGTTTGAAATGGGTGACAGATCCGAATCAGAGCACCTCGACTCCACGTAGTGTTGTGGTCCCTACCCCTAAAGTGTATATAGTAAGGGATGTCCTGAGGGAAGCGAGCCATACGTGTTAGGTTGGTATTTTTTAAGTAAATAGTTTGGTTTATGGTTTTTTTGATATTTATGCTTTTTATTTATTAGGGATATTTGTAGTTATGCTAGTTTGTTTTAGGCGATATATTTTTGTGATTTTTGATGATTATGGTGATAATTGCTATGCGTATAAGCTTTATGCGCAAGGATTTATGCGGCTTGCTTTTTATGCGTAATGTTTTTTTTTGCGTAAAGTTGTAATGCTAATCGTCATTATGACATTTGTTTTTCTGTGGTGGTATATGAACCCTAATTATCTGAACTTTTGTCCTATAATACGCTTTTAAAACAAAAAAACGACTTTAGCTTCGAATACCTGGATGACATCTTTATATTTTCTAGTAATTTTGATTGAAAACCCAAACTACTCAACTGATTTCGATAAAATTTATAGGGCACCAGCTCTGAAGTGTTACCTACCAAACAAAAAATCATTATAAAAAGCAGTTCATAATTAGCGGAGTAATCGCGTAAAATACATACAAAAAAAAACAAGCAGTCGAATTGAGAACCTCTTTTTTTGAAGTCGGTTGAAAAGTTGGATAAATCGTTTTGCTTAGAAACAATAGCAATTTGAACTTAGAATTGACACTCTATTGCAAAGTAGGTATACTCAGAAAATAGAGGGAGGATATAAGCGTAGATGTTCCAAGGAATCCTAGAAAACGCTGTCTCCAAACGTCGGGGGCTGATTGGAGACTCAAATAAATTTACCAACGTCGTCGCGACTGTTCGTACACACACGTTCGTGATCCGAATAAAGAAGATAACTTTTATTTGGTTACATTTAAAATGCAGTTCGGATAAATGCAAGGTCTGTTGTTTGAGTATCGATGTCGTTGTTGTGTTTTGCAGTTGAAGTTTTCAATGTTATCACATATCAAAAAAAAACAGCTGTTCCATACATTTTGTCCAAGAACGATGAACCTTTATGTATGCAAAAGCTTTTTTTTCATGATTTCAGGGTTGGCCCCATAGTAAAAGTTGTTCATAATGATGAGTACAATGATATCCTAGAAGGATAACGGTGTTCAAACTAACAGCCTGTATACATTTATAAATTGAATGAAAAAGACATCAATTTTGTGACTTAGTATAATTTTTGTTCGTGGCAATCTGAACTACTGATCTGATTTGTATAAATACACTAATAGAAAAATACACTATCACTTATTATTTTTATTACTTGGTAATGTAATAAAATATACAGAATAAAATATACCCACTATATTTTATTGTATTACAAACATAAACCACTAATATAATATATACAACTAATAAAAACCACTGACACGCGTAGCCAAGTAGGTACCTACAGCTGCATGTATAGTTTTATATAATTACCTTATACATTCAAATATAAGGTGTGAACTCTTTAACATAAACAATTGTTACCACAATTTACGGAAGCTATCGGATTTGTGGTAAGTAAATCAAAACAGTGTCGTGTTAATAATTTTAAAGTTTCGTGGAATTGAGCAACCCTAAACTTTCTCAATTTATATTCATATTTTAAACCGGTGGAGCTTCGTTGTTTATATCGAAGTTTTGTTTGAGTTCATCTTTCACGTAAGTTTGTACGATAGTGAACTTCATTTAATAAATGGAGCAAGTTTTTAATTGAAATTTAATTTATTAACGGGTAAGTAACGGGTAATTAACGGATTGAACATTTGCATTGGCTTCAGCTACACTTTCATCGGTCTGGCTGGATCCAATTCTTTTGTTTTTTCTTTCTATCACAATACCTATGTAGGTATACAATTATCGTACAAAAATATATTCTTATCTATAAAGAATATATTTTTATACGAATAGGTATATTATAGATATAGTTTATGTTTATCTCGATGAAAACGTTTTTAACCCATTGCATTTTTACAAAAAATTAACATAAAGATATATATCGTAACTAGAGGTCGCCCGCGACTTTGTACGCGTACGGAAGTATTTCGGCCCGCTCTCAAAATTCACCACGTTTTTTACCCCCGATACACGTGCTCATTATTTGTACTTGAATACAAAATTTTGTAATAAAGAACTTAAATTCAAAATTTCATCCCCCATTTCAAAAATAATAAATAAATATGATTTTTACTTTGAAAATGAAGGACAACACAACACAACACACACAACCATGCACAACTGCATCATATTTTTCACCCCTTCGGGAGTGGAATTTAAAAAACACAGAGTCACATATAAACTAATTTTAAATCGTCATTTCAATTTCGGAGTTAGGATCTTCATATTTTGTGTTTAGACACAAATTTTGAAGATCCTAACTCCGAAATTGACGGACTTTCATATAAACTATCATCCCCTATTTTACCCTCTTAAGGGTGAAATTTCCAAAAATCCTTTCTTAGTGGATACCTACACTTCACAAAGAACACACCCTCCAAATTTCATGTCTCTAGGACCAGCGGTTTAGGCTGTGCGTTGATAGCTCAGTCAGGACTTTGAATTTTATATATACAGATTATATTATGATTTATTTAAACGTGAGTATTCCCGTATAAATAAAACAAAATCGTAATTACATGTTTTTTTAGGAGTAAGTACTACTTATGTACCAATACAGGAAATCTATCTATCTATTTCTAACGTTAGACATTCTTTGTTGAGCCGCTTTAATTTAATTTAATTGATTGGAAACAACCAAAGAATAATTATTAATGTTTATTCTCTGCTATTTGCTCAACCACAACGACAGAATGTATCAAAAATATATTGAATTTTCATGAATTCGCGATATTTTAAAAGGAAAACAAGAATCCCCTCTTTATCCTGGAAGGGGCCTATATAATTTTTGTATGTAAATCATATCTTTCAGTAATGATCTCTTTGAAGAATTGAATCGTGGTGAATTTTAAACAGTATATCGGAATCGTATTGATTTCAGGAGGTACTTTTATTTGCATTTTACATGAGAGAGGCGGATCGGAGTTATCCTTTGTTTCGATTGTCATCGATCTAGTTAAAGTTATTTTGTTGAGGTGAATTTTGTTAGCGTAACGCGTAAAAGATTTGAAATGTATAATTAAAATTCCAATAATTTGTCAAACTGCAAAGATTTTTGTAGATGTTTTTTTACATGTTGTTATAAACAATGTTAGCACTAATCATAAAATAATAAGAACTTTATTTTTTTTTTATTTTTTTTTATGTTATTTAGTAAATTAAATTTTATTTAAGAATTGCCAGAATGTATTCTGAATTGCCACATTCGATTTCAATATACGTTGTACTAATCAGAAATAAACTTTGGCCTTATTGAATACCATACTGAGATCCCCAAGCCGCCTGCCAAGCGTTTTAAGTTTAAGGATTATGGCAACCCCTCCCTATTTTAATATATATATTTTTTTATCCCAGGGGGAGGCCTTAGTCCAGCAGTGGACGTCTTTGGCTGATGATGTGATGATCTGATTGAATAAAGCACGTAAAGTCATAAAGCGCCGCTTCTATCTACTAAAGATTAAAATAAATGCAAAGACTGGACGAAGAAAAGTAAAGAGAATAAAATCCTTATTGTATGAATTATTCACGAATATTATGACTTCAACAAAACTCAATTCAAAGTTTACTAGAAATTTACATGAAAATACTTTTTTCTCCATTAAGAAGTCGCCTTTACTTATAAGAGAGCTTATAAATTCTTTGAATGGACGAAGCGATAATAAAGGAATATATTTTTCACTTTGTTTTCATTCTTAATTCGGATGTTTTAAAAGGTAGAGTGTGTAAATACAACTTTGCAGTAGTGTTAAAATATCAACTGTTTATATTCACTTGGGTATTATGTACTAATTTTATAGATTGTACTGAAAAAAGTAATTGATCATGGCGAATAAGTGTATCTATTAGGAGGGAATCTGGCCTGCTATTCTCCAAACATTCTCCCTATTTTCTTCCTGGATAATGACTCTAGAGCAATTTTTTTTTAAAGTCTTGGTCTACTGTAGTCTACAGTAGAAATGGAAAACATGTCTACAGTCTGTAGACATGTTTTCCATTTCCTTTTTTCAGCAACTAATTGCTAAAGAAAATAACCCTTCAAAAACCACTATGAAGATTTATAAAGGATTGCATATTTATTTTTTTGCTTTACTATATTTGAACAGCAACCTTAAGAGTGCGCCTTTTGCCAGAAAAATATCAGATTTCACCCGCGCGTCTTGCATTAGTTTAGAGTCGTAAATCGCATGATATAATTGATGATGATAGTGACTTTGAGCAATTTAGGTGGGATTTTATTTTATTATTCAAAATATAGGCATGAAATAAAAAAAAAATTGTTACTCTGTTAAAACATTAGTCTGGCTGCGTAATTCGTAAAAAATAATGTGGTGTTGTCGCTGATAATTTAGAGCATTTGAATTAAAACAGTTTTTTTGTTTGTAATTTGTAATTTTCTTTACTCGGTAAGTTTGTAGCCGAGTAAGTTGTGTAAGTTTAACAACTCGGCTTCTATAGAGTTTTCCCCTACCTGTAGTATTTTTTTAATCATTAAACGATGTGTTTAATAATACACCTTTCACTTACTTTTGGCATTGGTCGCCGTTAAGGTAAAGTACACACTTACATAGTCATGTTCCGCGGCTAATTTCAGCTGAGTGCAGCCGCGGCCAATTCATAAATACTAGTAACTTAGGCTTGTTCTTACGTCAATAACTAGCACTATGAAAATATATGACGCCAGTTCCAAAGTACCTAAAGATACATTTTCGTGCCTCAGTCATCAATAAGACATAAATAGAATCAGTCGCGTTTGATCGCGTACCATAATTAGTATTATAACGTATCTATCGATCTTTGCCCGACCGGACCACGGGCAAAGAGCAGTATCTATAGGTATACACTGTAGCCTTACTAACAATTTTATGCGATAGAGCAATCGTATAAAATTGCTATTACACAGATAATATATAATACCATACTAGCCATAATAAGAAAAGAACGCGATCCACCCCTAAAGCCAATCAAATATTTTTATAACGCCCACCAAGATGTTATCTTTTAATATTAGATCCTTGGACCGCGTCTGGAATCGTCTGGAAGGGGCTTTTAATGACATTTCTAGGATACGTACCTACAAAATAATTGGCAGAGGAAAGTGAAAAAGGCTTTTAACTTTCTTTTCTGCTACATTACTTTTAGATTCTTTGCCCAGCATATCAAAACAAGAAGAACCTACAAAAAATCCAACCGGAAACTGAAATTAGCCATTCATAAGCTAATAATACCTACTGTTAATAGTCTATTGCTGGACTCAGGTAGGCCTTAGTCCAGCAGGTCCTCTGTTGGAATTAGGCCTACCTGAGTAAGGGTCTCGAAGTCGATAAGGCCATCCATCACCCTGGCCTAGTAGCGGGTTTCTCCATCATCATCTTCAACAGCCGGAAAACGTCCGCTGCTGGACGAAAGCCTCTTCTCCTTAATAGGGAGGGCTTGCCATAATCTCCACGCTTGGCAGGTGGCTTGGGGATCCCAGAATGCTTACCACCGTTACCTAAGAGGACGCTGCTGCCCGTCCTCCGGTGGTTCTGGATGCAGTTTTAGGACAAAGCCAGATGCAAAGCGGGTTGCTTGATTTACATAAATAATTATGTACCTACGCCACAGATTTTTTCTCTGGTGCTATGTAGGTTTTCTTAGAACATAATTTTATGTTGTTTTCATCGAAAAACCAGTGGTGTGAAAATTTGTACATAAACTCCAAAGGGCTCGTTAATACGGGCCCGGGAATTAAATCCTCTATCTCAAGCAGGCAAGTCGAACGGTCTCCCAACTAAACCACCATTGCTTTACTGTAATAGTTTAACGCTGTTCAATTACGATACAACATTCGATTCAACAACTATACTATATGTTTTTTAAGCTTAAACAGGAAGAATAAAAATTATGACCTCCGGCAGGACTCGAAACTGCATGCTTACGAGCAGTCTCTATGAGTTTCCGTCCCAACTGCTTTGCCAATTAAGCTACAGAAGTCTCTGCCTTAGATGCCAAATTTTCCCAGCCTGTTACAAGCTACCAACTAAAGCGTTGGTGGCGTCATCTGTAAATTTTTGTAACACATATATTTAACCCATAGACACTGTTCGTGTGCAGGTTCGAGTCCTGCCGGAGGTCATAATTTTTCTTCTTCCTGTTTAAGCTTTAAAAACATAGAAATACCATAGTGTGGAATCCCTTCATACAAAAATATTCAAAAACTATATACTTCAACGTAGATTTCTAAACAAAAACACGATCAATTTTTTTGATCCATCCTAAAAGCTTGTCCGAAACAGTATCTCCCTAATGCGTAAAACGCGCAACGTCATCGTATTCCCTGAATGACGTTTTGTTTAAGCCACGGCCGACGGAGATTTCTGCCTTTTTTCGCACCAGGTGATGGATCGCTGGTGTTTTCTTGTGTAATTTCCGGACACTAATTGCCGTGGGCATCCGTCACGTTACCGCGGGAAAATGAAGAAAAAACCCCACCGTTAATGTTGCGAAGATAGAAATAAATAATTGCTCGTGTTGCAAACAAAAAGTTTGGGAAGTTGGTATTGTGGTATTGTGTTTGTGTTGAACGGATGTATTTTGTTTTGGTACTTTTAGAGTAATATGTAATGGAACTATATTATTAATTTGTTAAATTTCAAGTCATCGTTCTTGCAGTTATATTCTCAGCTGTATTATATAGTCTGTTCGGCCTGAGAATGGACTTGAGTTTTGAGGAGTTCGGATATTTTTAATTACTTTTTTTGTTTAGATACCAACACAGGATCAAAGCAATTGGTAATTTTCTGACAGCCAAATAAAAGGAAAAACGTTTATAAAAACCCGTTAGATGGCGTTGACGAGATTCTGAATAGTATCACTACCTAAATCTGTGGTTCTGAAGATTATGAATGAATGAAACATGGTCAAAAGGTCAAAAAATTAAAAAAGCTTATTTAATTTGTATCAGGAGGGGTATTCACAGCTCAATTGGAAAGGTTTCCATTCGGGTCTACATTTTCCGTCTCTGTCATCCGGAATGTAGAGGACTGGGACGAAAAATGTGGCCGAACGGAAACGTGTCCGATTTAGTTGTCACCCCTGCTGTATTGTCATGTTTTTTTTATTGTGGTTATTGTTTGTCTAACAAAGTACTTGCACATTGTATTTCCTATGCTTTTGATCTTCCACAACACAAATAAGTAAGTGCGAATTAGTAATTAGTAGCGTGTGTGCTTTTTAATTAAACAAATGCGAAAAAAAGATTATACTGTCGCGCCAGCGCCATCTATCCTTTCGCTGTAGAACTACGTTCTGACAGTTTTCATAAAACTTCCCATTATCTGTGGCATAATTTGCTTTTGATATTTTCCCGAAACAATGGGCGAATCCCTATTTAAAAACCGTAACCGTACCTACCTACTTTTTTGGAAAATTCATTTTTTCCTTCCGATTTACTCTTTATACAATAATGCGAAAGTATGTTAGATAGCATTTTTTTTTTTATTGATTTTCTGCAATGGAATGATGGATAACCAAAGTTTTTCTTTATACAACCTTCATAAACAGGTAAATTCCAAGACGGAAATGGCCTGTGAAATCTCCATTTAGGTCGTCTCCGGCATTGATCCGGGATGAGCCGGCTACCCATCGGACACGGTTACACCCGTGACCCCAATCCTAGGCGACAAAAAGGGGCTTGGTGTTAGAAAATGGAAATCCACTCAGTTTGATGATTCATGAAATCAGATTGATTGAAATATTTTACCAAACAAGTAAGTAGCTAATGTTTGACCTAGCGAAACAAAAAGAGTTACTGTATTACGTTTACTGGAATAATTCGTGTTGTTTATTTGTGTTAATTTCAATGACTTTGAACTTGTGGAACGATCCAACTTAACGAGTACCTACGTACCTACCTAATTTGCTGGCTAGAGAGTTGCCGACGTAACTCAGTTTATCAGTAAGCTGAAAACTGGGCTGGTCATCTTTCGTTCTGATTAGCGATGAAGCGTCCTCTCGGTCAACGGTGGTGAGCATTTTGCGATCCCAAGCTGCCTGCCAAACGTGGGATTTATGGCAGTCCCTCCCTAGTAAGGAGGAGGCCTTCGTCCAGCAGTAGACGTTTTATGGCTGATGATATGATTTCATCTTCCTGAACGAAAAAATATATAATAAGTTACTAATACAATTTTCAAATTCTAATACGATCTAAAATGGCTTTTTACTTGAAAACAGATTAGACTATCGTTTAACCATCACAATACTTAATTGTTAATGAAATTTGTACTTTTGATTTCCGTGTAAGGAGAAACACGAGAAGAATGGGACAGTGCAGCAATAGGGAATAATTGATACTAATGCAGAGCAAAAAAAAAAAGAAAAAAAAAAAGAGCATTTTTTTTTATGACTTCATAAATAACTATATTTATCCTAAAAAAACTCATCTCTAATTAAATAAACTATCTAATTAAAACTAAACTAATATGAAAAAATTAATTTATCGATATAAGAGACCGTTTAAAGTATCTATAGGTAGCAAACCTATAGTTAGTTTAAACGGTCTCTAATTTCGGGTAATGTGCCCAAAATGCTGGCCACGTTGCCCCGCTGGATTGCGAGGCAAATTTTCTGGCCCAAATAAAGGCCAATGTTTCCGTGTTCAATGTGATTATTGTTTATACTTAATGCCATAAATAAACTATTGTCTAATATCGTTTTCTAGACTGCTATATCTGCGGAGTAAGTCCAAGTAGTGTGTATTCTTACACTATTTACTATAGTGATGTTCTACGAGTAGTATATTTCAGAATTACCAGAATTTATTTACACTTTTATCTCAATAAAGGGAAATTGGTTGCTATATGGACCGTGAACTCTTGATCCCCTCAAGAAAATCTGCACTCAGTCGGAAGCTACGATAGTGCCGGGATCCGCCATTTATATCATTTTTACTGAAGCTGTTTATATTTGATGAAAATAGACAAAACAAGTGGTACATTCTGGTGGCTGTAATCTAAAGTCAATTTCTTTATATTTCTTCCAGTGTTTGATTACAGTTAGGTACAATTAAATCCAGAGAGGTACCTACACATATATACCTACACATTTTAAACTTATAACGTAAATAAATCTGATTTATGCCATTTCCATTCCGATAAAGTTCGTCCCACACAAAAAATCTGCTTTCGTTCCGCTTTGTTCATCATGACTGTTATCATTTCTTTTGGTGTGTACAATAAAGAGTTAATCTATCTATCTATCTATCTTTGTATGCCGTGTTCGGCCCAAAATATCTGTTTGTGTCGAGAGTTTTAAAATGTGAATAGAAATTTGTTTTTTTTTTGTTACTATATTATTATGTAGGAGGCTTTCCGAAAAACAAAGGAGAGAGCTATGCTCGGAGTTTCACTGCACGATATAATTCGGTTAGAGGATATTCGCCAAGTCCAAAGTCGCCGACATAGCTCTCTGAATTTGCAAGTTGAAGTGGCACGGGCAGGTCAATCGCTCTAAGAACTGATAACTGATGAGCAAGACAGTTTCTTGAGTGGAGACCACGAACGGAAGGCGCAGCGTAGGTAGGCCTCCCACTAGGTGGACTGATGCGGACGTCATTGTGATAGTCGTGGGTGTGGGTGTAGAGGTGGACGTAATGGCAGGCTGTTGAATAGTGTGGCGGTCTAAGAGGAAGAAGACGTATTCGAGCTGATGATGATGATAAGCCTTTCCACACAAGCGTAATCAACGGAACTTAAATTGCAAACTATTTGCAAGTAGCAAGTGGTGTCCCATGAATATTCAAAAGATGTGTCCAACCGACATGCGCGACTGCGGTCACGTGAAATACGTCTTTCCAGCTTTTAATAGCAACTGGTGCCAACCCAAATCTACAGTATATAACCACTATGCTTGCACGCGCGATATTATTTCAGTCACTGTCTCTCCTATTACAAATATTATGCGCGTGAAAGTGACCGAGATAATCTGTAACGCACTATAATAGGAGCTCTGGTGGCGACCCGAGACCCAACTCTAAGGCCTAACCGCAGGGCAATTTGAATGATTAATGTATTAGAGCGACAATACGAATCCTGAGTTATCTAACCCGGACAAAGAAGGGCGCTCCTATTCATACATCACATGCAGACTTGACCCTTCCTTCACCGCAGGATAGAGACTGAGTGACAGGAAGTGATAGTGTATAACCAGAACAGTTTGAAATGTGAAAATTTTTTTTTTCAGCAAAGTGCGTATTAAAAATGTATGACACAATTTGGTCCTAACTGAAAGTACAACTATAAGTACTCGTAAAATAAAAACAAAACAAAAAAATTATTGATTCTTTCGTAGTAGTGAGTAAAATACCTCATCTGTCATATGAAATTGTCTATGTGCTTATATTGTTGAAAATAGGTAAAAAGGATAACAATTAAAAATAACAACACACTACGAAACTTTTATTCATCATCATCATCAGCCACAAGACTGCTGGATGAAGGTCTCCCCCTTAATATGTATGGCTTGCCGTAGTCCCCACGCTTGGCAGGCGGCTTGGGGATCGCAGAATGCTCACCATCGACGCTGCTACCCGTCCTCCGGTGGTTCTGGTTGCAGTTTCAGGACATACCCAGGTCAGGAAATATTTATTACTACACTAAAAATAAAGCTGGAATTTATGTTTGCATATATTAAATAAAATGATATGAATAGCAAAAAATAATTGTTTTGTTGCTTATAGTACATACTTTAACCGAGTAAAAAGTGTACTCCTTTAAAATAAGCTAATATTTCAATAAAGTTTATTTTTTGCTATTTGCGTATTATAACCTACCTCTTAAAAAAAACGAACACCCCCAAAAACTTACAATCTCACGTCATTTCTTAATTGTAAGTTATAAAATACAGCTTTATTGCTCAAACCTTTTTATTCTAGGAAAACCTGTTTAATAAAAAGCTGATTTGATCATGTCAGTAATATCCATTTTAGTCAGAAGACGTCTTAGAAATACTAACACTATCAGTAACAAGTACTGACTACTTGAATAACCCCCGTTTGACTGGCGGCTTGGGGACCGCAGAGTGCTTACCACCGTTAACCTAGAGAACGCTACTGCCCGTCCTCCGATGGTACTGGATGCAGTTTTAGGACATACCCAGGCCACCAGGTGCTGGTCTTCGTCCTGCAGTGGACGTCTTCTGGCTAATGAAGTTGATCAATGTCTATTGATCAACTATGTACGGGGTACCTCAGGGGTCAGTACTATCTGCAACTCTTTTTCTGCTGCACATTAATGACCTGCTTATACCCGGTATCTTTGGGTACGCAGATGACAGCACAGTTGTGGAAAGGTACATATCCAACCCAAGAGCCAGCAAGGCGGAAATCCAGGCGTTGAGGGTAGACATGGTTGAGCGTATGAATCAAGCTCTCGCAACTGTCTCGAAATGGGGAGACGAGAACCTCGTTAAATTCAACGCCAGTAAAACCCAGGCATGTCTTTTCTCCGCCAAAAAGTGTCCATTCACTCTATTTCCATTTTTCCGGAATGTCCCTGTACCATTGGCAGACCATCTTGACCTCCTAGGGCTAACTCTTACTCCGACACTCAACTACGGAGTCTACCTGGAGTCAAAAGCTAAATTAGCTGGGCAAAAGCTGGGGGTCCTGCGTAAAGTTAGGCGGTATTTCACACCGGGACAGTTGCTTACGCTGTATCAAGCACAAGTCCGGTCGCGTGTGGAGTACTGCTGCCACCTTTGGGACGGCTCGGCCAAATACCAGCTCGAAGCTTTTGAATCGGTTGATCGGCGTGCTATTCGGCTTATCGGTGACGACAAGCTGGTAGCTAAAAAGCTTTATAGCCTGGAGCACCGTCGGAAGGTGGCAAGTCTGTCAATTTTCTACAGGATTCATTTCGGAGAATGTGCCGATGAGTTGTACGACCTTATCCTTCCATCACCTTTTTACTACAGGACAAGTAGAAAGACGGCCCACTATCATCCTTATATTGTGGATTTTCCTTGGATACGTACCAAACGTTTTGACTCCACGTTTCTAATTCGTACAGCCAAGGAGTGGAACAAGCTGCCGGCTTCCTTGTTTCCTGAGAGATATAATCTAGACCTCTCCAAGGTCAGGGTGAATAGGTATCTTCTAAGTCTGCGTGCTTCATCCTCGACCACATCGTCGCTTACCAACAGGCGAGTTGGTGGTCAAACGCACACTTATAAGTGTTAAAAAAAAAAAAAAAAAAATTTTGAAGCGATGGCGTAATACAAATCCATGCAACTGTTTACTTGAACCACCCATATAATAGTCAACTTTAGCCTTTGATCTCGATACGGTGTATCACTTTGTTACCGTATAGTGCGTACCTACCACATACCTGCCAAGTTATCCAACTTGCTCTAAGTGGATAGAGTGATCGGGTTAATCTAGGGCAACTTGGTTACTTAAGCTTAACTTTTGGGTAACTTGTTCGATATGTTACTCGTGTGACAGCCTAAGGTTGGTGATGTTATTGATGTATAGACTAATGTGAGCTTTTTATTGGTTTCTTTAAGTTTACTTGCTGTTCAGTAAACAACAATTTTAGACACAGTAAGTCAAATTTGTTATCACGTCAGCCATAAAACGCCCACTGCTGGACGAAAGCCTCCCCCTGAATAGAGGGGTGTTGCCATAATTCCCACGCTTGGCAGGCGACTTGAGGATCGCAGAATGGTCACCACCGTTAACCAAAAGGGCGCTGCTGCACGTCCTCCATTGGGTCTGGTTGCAGTTTAAAGACATACCCAGGTCCGAATTTGTTATCATTTGCAACGAATTATTCACATAACTGGTTACATGTTAAATCAGACCTTAGTAAATAGATCTATAAGTTTTATTTAAGTACTAGAGGTCGCCCGCGACTTAGTCCGCGTACGGAAGAAATTCGGCCAGAACTCCCCGTCCCCAACGGTTTGGGCTGTGCGTTGTCTGTCAGTCAGTCAGTCAATCAGTCAGGACAGAGCCTTTTATATATAATATAAATAGATAACGATTTCTGTACTTACTTTAGGTACTCTCACATTATAATGTTCAGAGGCGGGTGTTGTTACCCGCGACACAATTTTTAACTTCTGCGGGTAACATCATTATACCAGTGTTTATAAATGTATGTTGTTTTAAGTTCCTAATAAAGATCAATTTCAAATTTTAATTTATAAACGTGTCTACTATATAGTGTTGTTGGTATATACTTCACAATTATAGAGAATTTTGCATATCGACTCAAATTTCAGACCTAGGATAAGTCAGGATAGGTAAAGACAGACTTAGGAACTAATACTGACAAAAAACAAATAAAATAAAGCATACAATTTTAAAAATCATCGCACGCGTACTCTTATCCTTGCCCGCGGTCTTTATTTTTGACTTGGATCATAAAAAAAGCATTTTAACATAAATCTTCGTTTTTATTCCTCAGCGATGGAATCAAATTAGGCAAGCTCTTAATAAGTTTCTCGAAACTTCGTAATTAAACGTTCCAGTCTACTTTTATATCTTTGTAACAAAGTAACCTTCCTTCCATTCTCTTCCAAAACTTGAATTGAAATGTCCAAAACATTCAAAGAACGTAATACACTTTATGTAATTAAGTAGGCAAATGTTTCATTTACTAAAGTTTATAAATTTCGGGTCTGCAGGTGAAACTGGTGAAAGCAGGACTCTTGCAGGACTCTTGAACAAGTTTTGAAGAGGTTAGGTAAAAATAAAAGATATTTAGTAGGTACCTATATAACAAAGTAATTACCCAGTATTAGTCTGCATTAATTTTTTACTAAGTTTCTACAAAATAACTTATACTTATTCACGTATTTTCATAATGCTAATTTATTCTCAGGTTTTTTTTTCACTGTCAAGTGACGTGACGGGCAGGCCTTTCACATTATGGTAGCGTCACGCCTGCCACTAACAGTAGCAGTGCCAGAACTGTGAACTTGCGAATACAATCCCGCGCCGCACTGCACTGCTCTTGTCACTCTGAGATATCAGATGTTAAATCTGTTCATACCCAGTTATTTATTGTCTTGTAGGTTCTAATGTAACATTATCGATAATAAAATTACACTAGGAAGACTTGTTATTGCTTTTCATAAAGAATCAAAAATTAAATATATAAACGGTATTTCAAGATATGAATACATTTCTTATGTAAAATACTGTTAATTTTCCTCCATCACGAAATACAAACAAGAAGCTTTTCAATGACATTTTCGAAGAAATATGAGAAGACTTATCACCAACAAAACGCTCGCCTCTGTTTTGCAACAATAACTTACGCCATTAATAACTTTTTAAATATTTTTCTTCTCACATTATTCTTCTGAAATTGTGAAGAAATAGTTAAACATAAGCAACGCATTTAAACAACACGATGCGACATATTTTTTTATTTATACTTATTTAATAAGCTTTTATATACATTTTCGATACATTTAAGTTGCTAAAGTTTTGTCTAGTTATTTAATACCACCCAATTTCATTTTTATTTCACTCCTAGTGAACACATGAAAAAAATGCCGTGTAGTACATACGAGTACAAATGGTATTCAAAAGCTTAGAAATAGGTAACTAGTTAAAATCTTAATTGGAACCTAAAATTTTTCGTTAACCACCTTTTCGTATCGATCGTTATCCACTCTAATAAAAAAGCAGCAACAAAACATTTCTAATTAACGGCAGAATTATGACAGAATGGCTGAAATATATATATTTACGTCGCCCGCGACATCGTCCGCGTACGGAAGAAATTCGGCCCGGTCCCAAAATTCACCACTTTATATCATCTCGAGCATTTTTTTTAGCCCCTCACTCCCCCAACTCTACCGACTCTACCGACTCTATCCACTCTACCAATTCCCCCCCCCCCTCCCTCTCCCCCTTGATTTAGCTCCTCTCTCTCTCATAGAAAGACGTCGATAGAGTGTTTCACTTTGATGCTGTGAGTATAAAAATGTGGAATTAACGAACTCCCGTGTACACACGTCACGGGGCAAGTTAGTCACGTTAGATAGTGAATAGCTTTTCTACACAAGTAACTTTTTCAAAAGATCATCCGACTCCAAATTAATATGGGACCATCTTGGGAGTAAACCCTTTTAAATAGAAAAATAATTTTCAAAATCGATCCACAACTGACGGAGAAATCGGTCAACATACATTAAAAAAACATACAGTCGAACATAGAACCTCCTCCTGTTTTGAAGTCGGTTAAAAATCGCATGATATAAATACGAACTCTACAAAGTTTCGGCGAACAAAGGTAAAGAGTTCTACACCACAAGATTCAGTAAACAAGTAAAACGCAATTTACCAAGTTTGTAGGTTTCTTTGGAGCAGTGACGCCACCAGCCGGGAAAGAAAGGAAACGGTCTTCACGTAATCTTTCTTTTAGGTTATACCTCGGAGGAACTAGCTCTCTCTGGTTATACAGATAGAAAACAAACTAATATTGTAAATATTAATGCAGCTCTGTTTATATCGCCTGGTACACCTATTCCAACCAAGGTATGGTAGGAAAAAAAAGCACTTGGATTGTCGGTAAATCGAAGTTGAGCCAAATCTTTTTCACAACTGAGCTGGACCGATTTTGAAGCAATTTGACAAGATGATAGATTTACTTACATAGCTATATATATATATATATATATAGCTTAACTATGTAGTACTTACATAGTTATGCCTGCCCTCTCGCATTACTAGTAAGTAAGTAATGTTTTTATTCTATCAGTGCCTTACTAGTAATGTCGGCTGGCACTGCCAAACTGGCAGTCATCTTCTTGTCCATCTCAAGTCTGTTCAGACTTGAGCTATACCCTACTACTTGTAATGCGAGAGGGCAGGCATAACTATGTAAGTATGTTAATACAAATAATGACTTTTCTATTGTAGGTATCTGAAGAATTATTTGAGTCTAAAAACTGTGTACTTTTCCTAAAGTATGAAATAAATAGTGATGTGTAAGTTACAAAAATTATGTTCATAAATGTCCAGTGGCCAACATTAGTGTATAAGTGCCACACTAATGTTTTTATTCTATCAGTGCCTCTCTACTAATGTCGGCTGGCACTGCCAAACTGGCAGTCATCTTCTTGTCCAGCTCAAGTCTGAACAGACAAGTAGATTTTAATCTAATGCTCCATTTTTTCGAAGTGGTCAGATACTTATGTTGCTCTGAAAGGTTTCATTTTGTGAATTTTGGAATGTAGGTAGCTACCAACCAAATTGCAAATCATAAATCTTCTTTGTAAATTTCCGTATTGTACAGTTATATAACAACTTTTTAAGAACATTTTCTACCTGCTTTTTCAAGTAGTAATCTAGTTAGGTAAGATGACACTAATAATTATAGCTATTATAAAATTATAAATACACGAGTTTGTGTGTGTAAATGTTTTACATTTGTTTATTCCTACCTCATATTACGCCTAAAATTACGGAGCACTGCGTGTTTAAGAATGAACAATTAAACAATTTAGGTTAATACATTTATTTGTATTTATTAGAACAAAAAAGGTTTAGACACAGTTAAAACGTATATTAAGGTATAGCAAGGTTAATTATTTAATAACAAAAAAACTTTTATTAGCTTATGAAATATGATATTACTACTGAATCTGTTTTCCGATAAACCCTACATGCTTCACCGTGGATCTCGGTTACTTGATTGAAGCGTAAAATGGAAGCCTTTTGGTGCTGATAAAATTAACCGAACCAAGTGCACTCACTGACGGGTTAAAATTCACCCGAGGCACATTCTGACAAAGTAGGGTTACCATGATCGACAAAAAGTTACTGACAAGTTTCACTGAAAAAATATATCATGCATAAACTGATAATGATTACTTATTTATGGAATATTTATCGTGATTGATCCTTCACTTTACGAAAGAGCGGGAAAACACTACTACTTGCCCTGCCAAAAAACAAACCAAAATGTAAAATTATTGAAAAACTATTTTTTTTCACATTTGAAAACGGCTTCGGACAGTCGCCATAAATTGTTTCATTTTATTTATTATAGCGTAGGTCACTCGGGATGATGTAAAATTCTAGCGATAGCATACATTTAAATCAGTTCAGACATTTAGAAGCTATGGTGGAAGAAACTGACTCACTGGGAGATTTATAAGATACCGCTTTAATAACATTTGTTTATTTATTGCATAATAAAAATGTACCTAATTTTTCATTATCTAATCTTTGTTAACAGTATTTTTTATACTTATGCTTGTATTATTATTATATATGTTATTGAAAAAAAAACTATCCCAAAGACAGCATATGATAATACTATGGGGGAACTTGGCCTATGGCCCATGTGCCCCCCCAGAAGTAAATTCTGGATCCGCCCTTGTACGTACATACAAAGATACATACTTGAACCCTGCGAAAACATCACACTCCTTTTTGGGCAGTCGTGTAATAATTAAAAGCGACTTATATCCTGCAATAATCTGCATATGTTTATGATGTTAATGATGAAGAACTTGGATATTTTAGCCACATTTACGCTGTTCTCCGGGCTGATGATGATGGTTCTAGTTTTTTTTAATTTTTATTCGAATTCGATCTCGTCGGAATGTGTATACGTATGATACAACGTACCTAATGTTGTAACTGCCTCTTAATCCATGCTCTACAAGTTTGGTTAAGATATTTTCCTACACCGAAAAGATAACGATAAAAATAATTTTATATTCATGAAGACTAAATCTTGGACAAATTGTTCAGTTAGGTAGGTTCAACTTCGACAAAGAGGTCGCCCGAAGAATCCAACTCGGATGGGCAGCGTTCGGAAAATTGCGTAATATCTTCTCGTCCAAAACCCCGCAGTGTTTGAAGTCAAGGGTATATACGACCAGTGTGTGTTGCCAGTGATGACATATGGAACTGAAACGTGGTCTTTAACTGCTGGCCTTTTCGAGAAACTTAGATTCACGCTACGGGCAATGGAGAGAGCTATGCTCGGAGTTAATTTGCGCGATAGAATCCGGAACGAGGATATTCGCCAAAGAACCAAAGTTACCGACATAGCTCGCAAGGTTTGCAAGTTGAAATGGCAATAGGCAGGCCACATCGCTCGAAGAACTGACAACCGATGGGGAAGAAAGTTTCTTGAGTGGCGACCGCGAAACGGAAGACGCGGCGTAGGCGCGGCCTCCCACTAGGTGGACCGACGACATTGTAAAAGTCGCGGGCAACCGGTGGAAGCAAATGGCAGGTTGTCGTACAGTGTGGTGGTCTAAGGGGGAGGCCTTCGTTCAGCAGTGGACGTCTCCGGGTTGATGATGATGATGAAGACTAAATATTGGTACATGCCCAAAATCTAAATTAGGTTTTGTTTTTTACAAAATACATGGATTTAGACAACAAATTACATTCTAAACTTAAAGACAAAACCTACGGATCCCAAAAAACTAAACATCGCAACATCTTTTTAGAACGCCAACCCTATAAAACACAACCAAATAATGTCAATACATTTTGTTTGGGGGAACACATCAAAAGGTTTACTTTACAGTGGCTTGTTTTTGTACCCAGTAATTGAATTGGCAAAGTTTTACGATCACGAAAATATTTATTGGGAAAATACTGAAAATATAAATAGTTGCGCGCCGCAAGCGACGCGACGCTTTCGTCTGATGTTGCGATATGATAAAGTAATATCTTAGTTTCTTTGTTCTTTTGCTGTCATTTTTATTATTCACAGATTTTGGCTAGAGACTTTGATGCGGGGCCTTAGAACTTACGAATGAGTACAACTATACATTTTAATTTTTTAAGATTTAGAATAAAATAAGTAGTCTTTAATTCGAATTTTTGTTTGGCATGTTTTATATGTTACCTAACCTTTGATTATATACAATTATTAATTATTTTAAAAACTATCCGAGTCCAAGTTTTCGTGACTAAAAGTCAAGTCAAAAAAAGGACTTTCATATAAACGTTTCCCCCCCTTTTCCTCCAAGTACCTAACACTTATTGAATTTGCATTCACGATATATTGTCTTCCTAAATTAACTTTTAAAGATTAATATTGGCCTCTCTACCTTTTACCGATTGAAATTATAATCTGTTATTATTTAATTAATATCTTAGTGACTTAGTTTGAGCTAATCATAATCCACTCTTTTTGAACATCATTCATAAATATATATTTTATCCTATCATGTCACGAGACGAACTAGACTTTCACCTGGCGGTAAGCGTCACGCCTGCCACTAACAGTAGCAGTGCCAGAATAGTGAACTTGTGAACACAATCCTGCGCACTGCACTGCGCTCGTCACCCTGAGATATAAGATGTTAAATCTCTTCATACCCAGTAATTTATCTGGTAACATTGCTCTTCAAACCGGAACACATATCCCATCTTATGTTACAAATATGTCAACTTGGCCTAAAATTTAACACACACACACATCCGGAAGACGTCCACTGCAGGACGAAGGCCAAAAAAAAAAACAATTTTTTTGGTTGGAAAATTCAACAACTTTCTTGTAATCTAATAGTTTTCTTTGTCTACGCCAGAATCTGCAACAATTCCGAAGCCGTAACCATTCTCACAAAGATCTAGGACGGATCCAATCCCAGTATTTAATTTAAGCAGACAAACCTCATTACATCCGACGGGATTCGCGGAGAAAGTTTCTTAATCTGTTCCCATTCTTAGTTTTCTCATAAACGTGAGAAACAACATACGGTTCGTAAGGTAGGTATGTGACATAGATACATGTCTGGACAACTGGGAGACATGGGACAAATTATTTATGGGAGAATAAGTCTGTTCTCCCACATAGACATTTAGAAGCAACGCAACTGAGACGTAAACCATTATGTCGCTTAAATTAATTAGGTATGCTATAAGTACTCTGCTGGGCTGGGGCCAACCCTAGAAACTTAGTCAAAAAAAAAGTCAGGTCGTACAGTAAATAGACTTCGATGGTTCAGGGTTGGCTCCATAGTTAAAGCTGTTTAATGTTCATAATAATGACCTCCTGTCGGCTACGTACATCCAAGCCACACGGCTTCGATTCATTCTTATATATATACTTTTTCACAGGGATAAACATCCCTGTATAAAGTCAGTTTCACATACGATGCTACTTAAATTCGACTCATCATCATCATTAGCCCGGAGACGTCCACTGCTGAACGAAGGCCTCCCACTTAGACCGCCAGACTGTACGACAATGTGCCAAATAAAAAATAAAAACAAAAAAAAATGGACTAAATAATAGATAGATAGAAACACTTTATTGTGCACACCAAAAATAACATTACAATAAAAAAAGAACCTTAAGAACTAGTGCCACAAGTGGCGGCATTATCGCTAACAAAGAAAAAAAATATGAATAAATTGTTATTTAAGCCCGGTTCGGTATAAAAAGATTCGAGGAAAGACGGTCGTTATTCTTAAGTGACCCGTGCTCGTCGACTCGCATACAATTATCGGCAATTAGTGCGTTGCCAACGCGCCGCATTGTGAGCAGGGCGAAATTGTAATGGCAGATATTGGCAAGCAACTGCTGAGATGTACGTAGCAAACACAAGTCGTCGTAGGAGAACGGCCTAATTGTGTTATCAATTGTTTGCTAGAAAATAATTACTTAGATTCATTAGATTGGACCTGGGTAGGCATGTCCTAAAACTGCATCCAGAACCACCAGAGGACGTGCGGCAGCGTCCTCTCGGTTAACGGTAGTGAGCTTTCTGCGATCCCCAAGCCACCTGCCAACCGTGCGGATTATGGCAATGTCCCTAGGCGGAGGCTTTCTTCAATTAGACGTCTTTTGGCTGATGATAAGATTCATTACATTATTATTATAATCACTGCAAATAGACCACTTTTAATCTTTTGTTAAATCCGCGCTATCATAAAATCGCACGGTTACGCCTGTGACGGCTTATTTTATGAGATAATTCATGATCATAAAAACTTGTTACTATATTATCAGTTTACTAGTTTTCTTACCAAGGCAGGGGGGTGTCACTCCGCAGTTTAGGTATGTTCGGCCGGCGCTCCGTCCGGGTGGACAATGCAAGGCAGAAGTCAGTCGCCGCCCGCACGCTAGCCTTGGCGCACGTAACCAAGCATACGTGATAGAAAGAGAGCGCTATATCTAGGTGAATATAGCGAGCGGTATCCAGCGCTGTGCGAGTTGAATTGCTACTTTATTGCCTAGTAGATAGAGTCCTTATTTATTTCAATTCCTTTGCGGAGTGAACTTTCTGTACGTAGTACTATTATTTATTCTGTGACCAAGGTAACATTAGTTATATTTTTTAATGTTACGTTACATAATATTTTTTAATTTCACTTCTGCCCGTACTGTAAAAAAACACCTCATCTCAATGCAACCTCAATAGAATCTCAAGCCTACGAGTATAATATATTCTCACCATTTTCTCTCTTAGTGATTCGTTTCCTCTGTGGCCCCTGCACACCTTCTCGGTAATGGGTCGGAGCGAAGTGTTTAAAGAAACATTAGAGGATAGAACAAGTTCGCTCATTAGAGCATACCTCACCACTGGCCAGATGTGAAAAACGGTCGGCGGAGCGCCTACTGAAAATGAGTGACGGTTTTCTTTTACGTGACGGTTTGTTAAGTTACTTAGTAGGTTTTTTTGCTAAGATAATCCTTGTTTTTTATTTTTATTTAATAGTTAAAATGTAAGGTAGACCTACTTTACATCACTATGAGTAACAGACACAACTGATTCTAACCTTTAAGTAGGTATGTTATTATTATTAATGCGAGTGTGTTTGTTGGTTTAGTGGTTTGTTCGACCTTCTTTCACGTAACTAAGTAACAACGGATGGAAGTGATTTTTGACTTGGATGTTGTTTAAGTTATTCGAAGTGAAATGAATTGTATAAATAATGTGACTTTTTATGTGAACAAAAAAAACAATTTTTGTGGGAATATCGCTGTGAGTGGAACTACATAGTGGGGCATAGCTAGTAAAGTTCTTTTATTTTTTGTCTTTTATTTAGTGATTTTTTCACACTTTTTCCAAGGGGAATCAAACCAATTTTCATACGTGTTTTTGGAATAGCTACCTTTAGTGAGTTTTCACTATAGTAGCTACAGTGAAATGCCAGGTTTTTATAAGTTCAACTTCGTTTTCAGATAAGTAAGATAAGTTTGAGTCCGACTAGTATATTATCTTTGGTCCTACTTATTAGTAGGTTAGCCATCCAGTTCCGTTGTTAAAATTTCTAACACAAATAAATCGCAAAATGTCACTTTATCTTTTTAATTATCTTACCTTCAATATAAAAGCGAAAATCACTCACTTATACACTGATCTGATCTGATGATATATCTAGTAGTTTTCGAGTTTCCGTGTAAACACGGAAACTCGAAACTACTTGATCCCTGAAGATGAAATTTGGCAGATAGGTAGTTTATTGGTAGGAAACGTTGACTAAGAACGGATTTTGCGACAGGTAAAATTAAGCTGAATTAAGGGGGATTAAACTTTCTATGGAAGGTCTTTGTTTTTGAAGTTATAGTTATAAAAATTGGTATTCAGGTAGTCCATTCAAAATTAAATATGATATTTTTAATATTTTCTGACAGGGATGATTTAAGGGCGAGACACGGTGGATGAAACTTTTTACGGAAAGGTCTTTGTTATTTAAGGTATAGTGATGAAAATTGGTATTTGAAGATATATCCACACTATAATATTATAAATACGAAATCTTACTACAGGACGCCCTGAGACTCGATGGAGGGACGATATCTGAAGGTCGATATCACACTAATATTATAAATGCGAAAGTTTATCGGTGTGTGTGTGTGTCTGTTTGTTCCCTCTTCATGCCAAAATGGCTGAAGGGATTTTAATGAAACTCGGAATGGAGATAGCTTATATCCCTGAATATTATACAGGCAATTTTTTTTCTTCGTCGTTTTTCATCAACATGTGGGTGAACCTGCGGTCACAGCTAATATTACATACATATTTATATTATGTGACGAATTGATAACCTCCTTTTTTTGAAGTCAGTTTAATATAGGTATTTACCCCCGTGCGAAGCCGGGGCGGGCCAGCTAGTCTCTAATATTAAGGAAAATTTGACTGAAGCAACAACAGAACACTCCTTGACCTGAATTCCGTTATCTGAAGCCGAGGCTGGAATCTCAAATTATAATAAAAATAAAATATAACATTAAGGGAACGTGTTTACCGACGAAAACAGACCTCTGAGTTTTGGGCGAACATTAAAAAGTTTTAAATACTTCGCGTTGTCACTGCAAGTCGTACAGAGTGACGATTTTTTACGTATAGTTGAATGAGGGAGCCAGCGTTGTATTTTATACACGACGCTGTGAGTCGCCGGTTAAAAAAGTGTTGTTTCCTCATTTGATCACCTCAACGTTTAAATTGTTTTTGCAGTAGTTGGAAGTCAGGCCTCAGGGGCGCTGTTGCGACGCTCAATGTTGTTTTAAAGTAAAATGTGCTTCTTGAGTAATGAGGATGGAGATAAACTCGTGAAATATTTGTGTTGTTATTTTTTCTTTTTTTTTTGTGATATAAACTTCTACAGGGTATTTCTTGAGTTGGGGAGTCTTTTTCTTTTTTTAATACACTTTCTTAAGTTATGCTGCATTTCTATCGAAGCGAAGATGACCCGAGCTGAATGTAGACATTCAGAAAACAGCCAGCATTAGTAGTAACACAATACAATATAACTTTATTGCACACCAGAAATATAGAACAACTTACAAATAATCAGGGTATATAATTTGGCAGTACAAAGGGCGGCCTTATCACCTTAAGCGATTTCTTCCAGGCAACCTTTGACAAATAATCAGGGTACAGTATTAGGTAGTACAACGGGATACATAGTTTTATTTTTATTTTTATTAGCTAACTATTATCGTTCACGAGATTTACTTACGATCAATTTAGCTCAAATGGACATCCCAGATGTCTATCTAATTTTTCGTAGCTGATTATGAAAATTTATGAAAATGGAAAAATAACTAGTTATGAAACAGCGCTGAAAATTATTTTTTCGTAGCTAGATAAGAATTTTTAGTTACGAATGTGGATGACGGGACCTGAAAGCGTTACGGCTACGACGAAGGCTTAGTAATACAGTCCCATTGGACACCCTTTGGGTAAGGAACCCTAAAAACAAAATTTTCCTTTATTTATGTTTTATATAACTACTATTTTTATCAGTAGTTATATACCTGCCGTATTACCTTAATTATTTTCTGTAACAAATTAAAAAAAATCTTTAACAGTTAATCATTAACACCTGTTCATGGTGGATATTCCCCACGTACGCACTAAGCGCTTTGATTCCACATTTTTTTTATTCGCACAGCGAAGTTGTGGAATTAGTCTTCAAATCCATAGTAAACAGGTTCCTTCTAGGTAAGAGTGCTCCATCTTAGACCACATCGTTGCGGATGTAGTAAAGCGCAAGCCACCCACGAGTAAAAAAATAAACAAGCCGCTGATCCGGTATGACAAAGAAGAGGAACTAAGGTATAAGACATTAAAGGTAGGACGGACAGACAACCATATAGGTGGCGTTGGTTTAAAGACGTTGGTGTCAGCACAACTTTAACGACAATAAAAATAAAACTGATTTTTTGACATAACAAACTATATAGTTTGCCAAAAATATTTTGCTTTACTTTAAACAAACTTGCTCAAAGCAATTTCTTTAAGCAACGACATCATACAGATTGTAACATCCGATACAATCGCAAAGGTCTCTAAACTTCTTTTGTGAAAGGGATTGATAGCCGAAGATGTGCCGATCACAAAGCGAGTAAGGTAGGGTTGCCACCTATCCTATTTTTATAGAAATTAAATGATTTGTGACAAAGGATAAGCAAGGATAGGGACAAAAGACAGCCTTATAGCTCATTTGGTAGCATGTCTGTCTTCAGAGCTGTAGGACGTGGGTTCGATCCCCACCCAGGACAAAAAGTCATGTGACGAACATAGATGATTGTTCTGTGTCTGGGTGTAGTATGTATTATAAGTACTTTGTATTTACGAAAAATATATTTGTATGTAAGTATTCTATCAGCTATCTGGTTTCCATAATACAAACTTTGCTTAGTATGGGGCTAGATGGCGCTGTGTGGTGTAAAATGACCCCCTAAATTTATATTTATTTGTTATTTATAAATGTACGGAATACAAAAAGTAACGGAAAAAAAAGTACGAAAAACAAAAAAGCTTTTAATTATTGTACGTTCGTAAGGATAGTAACTATTGATACCCAAATTAACTTTAAGACCTTGTAAGCACAGTTATGAATAATAAAATTTTATTCTATTCTATTCTATTCTGTTCTGTTCTGTTCTGTTCTGTTCTGTTCTGTTCTGTTCTGTTCTGTTCTGTTCTGTTCTGTTCTGTTCTGTTCTGTTCTGTTCTGTTCTGTTCTGTTCTGTTCTGTTCTGTTCTGTTCTGTTCTGTTCTGTTCTGTTCTGTTCTGTTCTGTTCTGTTCTATTCTATTCTATTCTATTCTATTCTATTCTATTCTATTCTATTCTATTCTATTCTATTCTATTCTATTCTATTCTATTCTATTCTATTCTATTCTATTCTATTCTATTCTATTCTATTCTATTCTATTCTATTCTATTCTATTCTATTCTATTCTATTCTATTCTATTCTATGCTATTCTATTCTATTCTATTCTATTCTATTCTATTCTATTCTATTCTATTCTATTCTATTCTATTCTATTCTATTCTATTCTATTCTATTCTATTCTATTCTATTCTATTCTATTCTATTCTATTCTATTCTATTCTATTCTATTCTATTCGATTCGATTCGATTCGATTCGATTCGATTCGATTCGATTCTATTCTATTCTATTCTATTCTATTCTATTCTATTCTATTCTATTCTATTCTATTCTATTCTATTCTATTCTATTCTATTCTATTCTATTCTATTCTATTCTATTCTATTCTATTCTATTCTATTCTATTCTATTCTATTCTATTCTATTCTATTCTATTCTATTCTATTCTATTCTATTCTATTATAATAAAAAGTATGAGCATAATCAATACGAACAATAATGACACCCAGTTGTTAACAGCAGATAATGATGCCGCCCATTTGTTGCCCCTACGTCGGGTACAAAACGACTTTTCTTAATTCTGTGAAAAACGTAATTCCTAATTATGTGTACATACGTACAAACATGTGTACATACGTACAAACATAATAACTGTCAAAGATCACATTAGCTATAACATTATTAAGGGCGTGTATTTCCAAATTTGCCCCTCGCAAAATCAAATTTGTTTAGTCAAATTACTATATTTAAAGGCCAAAAATATAAAATGTTACAGAAGAACATCCGTCTTAGTAACTTTAACAGTTGAAATACTTTATTGATTATACTTTCCTCGATAGAAAAAAATACCGAAACAGTGTCTATTTTTAAACCTTTTTCAGTTTTGTGTCCTACTCACAGCACATAGTCACATTTTTTTTAAAATTAAAAGATAATAGTATTTTTGAGAGCATGCTACGGTTGAAAAGTTATTAATTTCTATTATTATCGAGTAATCTTCAAAAATCGAAGCTTGACCCGCGCGAATATGCGTAACCGCCATATTTTTCCTCCACCTTATGTGACCCTACCTGATATATGCTTTAGACTAATGATCGAATCGCAAATTAAAAAATGTGCTTGAAACGTGGAATACTCGGCCTTAACACATAAAGTAACACGTAAACCATAAAACTATCGGTCAGACTTTCTTCTTTATACTTAATTTTTTTTATATGCAATCGAATGACGACACGAGTGGGGCATTCTCCTGGTGGTAAGCGTCACACCTGCCCATAACAATAGCAGTGCTAGAATTGTGACCTTGCGAATACAATCCTGCGCCGCATTGTACTGCGCTCGTCGCCCTGAGATCTCTTCATACTTTTATTTCTCTGGTAACATTGCCCTACATACCGAAACACAGATATGCTTGCACAGCTTTCTTGACAGTTGAAGAACTGGCAAAGGTGTGGTACTTCCCCAGGCGGACTCTGCAGTAGAGTCCTACCACAAAAAAATCAGTTAGTTAATCAGACAAATTAGTCGAAAAAAGTTTTGGCAGGAACGCGGAAAAATAATGTCGCCTCATTGTATTAGGCAGAGAAATTTACTAGGTATTAGGCATTTTCCAAAATGTGTGTTTATCCAGTTTCACACAAAAATGGTGACGTTTTATTCATTACGCGCCGATTTACGCGTATAGGTGTGGACAATTAATATAATGTGGTGAAACATAGGTATGTGTTGTTTTCAAAACTCCTAAGAGCTTTGTAGTAGTTTCCACGACCTTACTATATGGGGCATGATTGGACTTGACTGTGAATTACTGTGACTTTGACTATGGCTAAGACTAGTTTGACAGAAACTCATCAGAAACTAATAATACTTGACACTGCAAATGCACAAAGTGCCACTCCATAATGCTCTTTGGAGGAAAGAAGAAGAACCAATTGGAAAGTTTTATTTTATGTACGTATCGCTGCGAGACAACCCTACTCCCAGAGATCTCTGCGAGTACGATCTATCAATTTGTTTAATTGGATTCTTTCTTTGTGTATTTTTTTCTCTACAAGCAGGACCTATTGAGTTTTAATGCTATTCCTTTTGTACGCGAACGAATTTCTTTGATTTGTTTGAATTTCCACAGCTTTGTGTGAAGAACATTGGTAAAAAATGTTTTAAAATAGGAACTTTTCAAATATATTTATTGACAAAAATAATAATAAAAACAATCAACATGGTACCTGGTGCAAATGTGTCCATTATGCTGGCTGCATTACCACCTGGATGTCAATGGACACCCTGTGCACCAGGTACAAGCCAGCGCGGAAGGCACCACCGCCATCTTTTATTCTGCGCCCTATTTATATTGGGGGGACATTTATTACACACAGCGCCATCTAGCACACTAAGCAAAGCTTGTATTATGGAGACCAGATAGCTAATAGAATATTTATATACATTTTTTTTATTTTTTTTTTACTTATAACACATACTACATCCAGACACAGGACAAACATCGATGTACGTCACATACATTTTTATCATGGATGGGGATCGAACCCACGCCCTACAGCTCTGAAGGCAGACATGCTACCAACTTAGCTATAAGACTGTAATTTTTACAATATTTTTATTTTTATTTCGCTGACTAGCATTCTAGCATCAGCACCCCAACTGCCCACTCATTTAAACTCTGATGGAACTCATTTAACTAAAATAACAAATTTTGAAACAAACTATAAAAAATAATCTTTTCAGTATGTAAATTTGAAGCAACTTTTAAAAATACGTTTTTAAATAAAATTGTTTGCATGGATGAAAGATACGCTTCGCAAAATGGTGCGATCGAAGACGGCTAAAACGGTAAACAGTAAACACCCCTAGCCTGGAATGGAAACTGGCTCTCAAATGATGAGACAAGTGAGACGACCAAAATGTGTCCAAAAAATATATACTTTTTCGTCGACGCTGAAGGCTTTGTAGATTAATCTTGACTTTTCGTTAACCATCCTTGCAAATAAGGCATTACTTACATAGTCATTAACTCTGAATCTATAACAATGGCTCATTATTCGATCCAATAACAATCAGATCAAGCACCAAAGAGAACAGGCGTCGAAGTTATTGTTTGGCAATATTAGCTGTCTTACAGATTGATGTATCGTTTGCTGTGAAAACGGTACCCAATTTAGCTGGAATATCTTGATACTTCGTGGAAGAAAATAATATAAACACAAAAAAGGAATTTATAAAAATGGAGTGAAACGGTTTCGTCTAGGCAAGCGTGTTCCATAGTCGACTGCACATCAGACGAGATGGCAGACAAACGCAAATCTATAAACAATAAGTTAAAAAATAACTTTTACTCCGGTTGGTAAGATCGGGTCGGGAGCTATCCGTGGTTAGATCAGACCGATTATTTAGTTCAATCTGACACGTACACCACAGACGGATATTCAAGTTCAATGCTAATTTTATATTTAAAAGGTCGTCCGCGTACGGAAGAAATTTCGCCCCGCTACCAAAACTCACCACTATTTTTACACATAACTAATAATAACACTATTTTGCGTTCAAATGTCCTCATAATTTTAAGTTAATAATTTGTAGAAAATATATTGTGAAGGGCGTTTTAATAACTGAACAATAAACATAATAGTAGATTATGCACTAAGGGAATAAAGCAGTGTCATACGTCGCGGGCGGCATATTGAACCCTGAGCGTAACGAGGGAGTCTAGAGTTATATAGAGTCCTGAGTGAAGCGAGGAGTTCAAGCTGCCCAAGACGAAGACAGGCTTTATTCCAGAGAAGCATACTCTAATTTTCACACCTTCTGCGAGACAATAAAAAGCCAGGGCTCCATAAATTAAAATTCACTGACAATCACACGACCATAGAGTAAGTAAATACTACATGACCAAACACCGTCTTTTGTTTCACATTATTTGTAAACGCACCTTTTTTTTTTAGTTTTGCTTATGGTGGCCAGTTCGATTTTCGACCAGACCTCTTTACAATACAATGCCATATGGGGGAGTTTTGGCGGGAACACGGAAAAATCATGTCGTTGCATTCTATTATTTTCTTAAACTTTTGTTTTTTCGCGAATTAATGATTAAAAATGGTGGTGTTTTATTCATTGAGTGTTGAATTACATGCACGAGTGTGGGCAAGTGATATAATGTGGTGAAACATGTCTTTTTGTGTTGTTTTCAAAACTCCGTAGAAGCTCATAGTAAAGTCGCCACAACTTTACTAGGGCATGACTTGGACTCGACTATGACTAATTTCGTGTGACTGACTGTGATATCATGACATATTTGACTTGATTTTAATATAAATACTTGAAAAAAGCATAAACTTGACACTGGCAGAATGCACAACGTGCGATGCCAAGAAATAAGAAAAAAAAAATGCCATATGGGCATTTTTTTACTTAGAGTTTTCCACGAGCTACCACACGAATTTGACGTTCCAAATTCAAATCACTTTATTCCTTAGGGAGCTTCATACAACTTTATATCCCTTAAGAGATAATGCTTTACTTTACGTTGAGGTTGTATGATATGTAATTGGACATTGTTGAGCAGGAGGTGTGGAAACATACTTACAATCTGAGTACTTATCCTACTAGAGAAACACACACACATATTATAAATTAGAATATAGAGACAATTTGGTAGTGGTAGGACTTGCAGAGACCACCTGCGGAAGTAGCACACCTTTTTCTGTTATTCAACCGCCGCAAGCAGTAGTGTGCAAGCATATTGTGTTTCGGTTTGAAGCGCAACGTTTCCAGAGGAATAAATTACTGGCCTGAAGAGATTTAACGTCTTATATGCCAGGGTGACGAGTGCAGTGCAGTGCAGCGCACGATTTTGTTCGCTGTTGACAATAGGGTAGGTGACTGATGTTTATATCGTTGAAACCAATAACTTTGATGATGATTTTAAGTAAATATAGTATGTTTATTGAAAAAATAATTTTAATCGGTTAATAATGTTCTGATATATGAGCGTTTAAAGTTTTTGTTACAGACAACTCTGAAAACAAAAAATGACGTCACGCCTTACTTGTCAGAATATAATTTATATGGCGTACAGAGAAGTGACGTCACGATTTGCTGTATCGCCTCTCTGTCTAGCATGATATTCAAATGCTTATAAGTTGCTTATTTTTGATCAGATTTTCATTTTCTTTTCATTAATCAGCTATATTTATGGGCCACATTTTAATAGGACAATAAAAAAAAACAGTCATCTAGCCTATTCTGGCACTGTCACTGTGGGCAGGCGTGACGCTTACCACCAGGCGAACTTATTGCTCGTCTCGTCGCTCCATTGCATAAAAACGCCCACTACTAGTCGGTTTTTGCATTTAAGCATTTGGATTGTAAATAAAAAGTATCGCTATAATAAAAGTATGAAACACGCGTACTATTACACAACACAGCTTGATACAAGATTGAAAAATAGCCAGAAAACATGTGCTACTGTAATAACAGCAAATTACTTCCCTGGTGGCTGACGGCGCTCTACGTGACCTCGTGAAAGGATGGCGGTATTGTACATTCGATTATATCGTGATATTTGGAAACATGATAACAACAAAAGATATTTTTGCTCTTCTAGAAAACCGAAACAATACGGTGTTGATTAATGGGCAAAGGGCCGGCGTTATCTTTAACCATTAGCGTCTTTTCCGTCTCATAGTTTACATTATACAATGTGTAACGAAAAGGTTCAACAATACTGAAGGGTATGTATTAACTAATCATTATGAACAACTTTTACTATGGGGCCAACCCCGAAATCGCATTAAAAAAACAGTTGTTCCATACATTTTGTCCAAGATCAATGAAGTTTTTGTGTGGAACAGCTGATAATTTATTCACGATTTCAGGGTTGGCCCCATAGTAAAAGTTGTTCATAATGATGAGTACATACATACCCTTCAGTATTGTTGATCCTTTTTGTTACACATTGTAGAAGATAATAGCTTATAAAATTTACTTTTGTAGCAATGATAGTACAGTAAATTGTTAACATGTTTGGTTAGCACATTGTAGGGCAGGGACAGGCAAATTTGGCGCCAGGCGGTCCGGATATGGCAAAATCAAGTTTTTTTGATAAACGTTGCTTATATCGTTGCTCTTGATGAGGACGTTTTTGTAGTTGTAGGACTCTACCGCAGAGTCCGCATGGGGAAGTACCACACCTTTGTCAGTTATTCAATCGCCAAGTAGTAGTGTGCAAGCACAACTGTTTTCTGGTTTGAAGGGCAATGTTACCAGAGAAATTACTGGGTATGAAGAGATTTAACATCTAATATCTCAGGGTGACGAGCGCAGTGCAGTGCGGCGCACGATTGTGTTCGCAAGTTCACAATTCTAGCCCTACTACTGTTAGTGGCAGGCGTGACGCTTACCACCAGGTGAACGTTTTGCTCGTCTCGTCACTTGAATGTATAAAATAAAAGGACGTTGTCGATAATCTAGTCCAAAGAAAAATACTGGGCACTGTGCCTTGTTTTAAGAATCAATGCGGCTGCAAACGACCTGAAAATAGATTTTGTAGGTTAAATAGTTGTTTACATTTTATGTTACTCAGACTTTTAATTAGCTAGGCAAATGATAGCTGTACAAACCAGTATAATTATGCAGATCCTCCCTGGTAATCCTAAACTAATAACAGTAAAACCATTAAATTGTAGTAAAAAAACAACAAATTGTATGAGGTTGACAATTGACTATGGCAGCATCGACGATGCGCCATCTAGCGGGGAAAAACGCATGGGCTACATGTATTTGCCATCTTAGAACACACCGTCACTAAACATTAAGTCACCTGTAGTCAAACATTAATTCTGTCAACCTTAAAGAGATAGGTAATTCATATTATTCCCTTATTATATCATATTTTTACCTTATGAAATACCAAAGGAATTATCACACATTACTAGGTTACCTGGGTATGTCTTGAAACTGCATTCGGAACCACCAGAGGACGGGCAGCATCATCCTCTTTGTAAACGGTGGTGAGCATTCAGCGATCCCTAAGCCGCCTGCCATGCGTCCTTCGTCGCAGCAGTGGACGTTATATCGAGTAATTTTTCGAGTCAGCGACCCCAATAAGCTCTTAGAAACGACTTGCTAATTAACAGTTTTTACGCCTCTCAAAGGCCTTCCAATCAGCCTTCAAAGTTTTAATAATTTCGTAACATAAAATTCGTTTTTACGCCTTGAAGTACTTTCTCCGGCAGAAATACTAAAATATTCATCCAGCTTAAACAAGTCCAAAATCTAATCCGACAAACATTTTCGAATTTTTAAGTTTCTAAAGTAATAAGAGTATTCTCGCCCGCTGTGCTAAGAATCCGTTAAGCCCAAACTTTCAATTCTTTTAGAAAAATACTTTTTTACAAACATCAATCTTGCTTTAGGGAAAAACTTTTCGAAATAAGGTCAGACGGTTTTCCACAAAATTCTTATGACCGACGTTTTCAACATTCTTGGGCAATGTTAAAAATGTTGCAAACTTTTCGTCAAAATGTTTTTGCTGAGGTTAAATTAAAAAATTAAAATTGAAAAATCCACAAACCATTTTGCCATGTACTTAGATAATTTTGAAAACTATGGTTCCATAACATATTACAAGATTGTGTTATAGATAGTCTAAAAATAAAACATAACTTAGTCAAGCGACTACACTTTTAAACCTTATTATTACACTGATTACGCTGAACTAACCTTACTTGAAACTTTGACTATAATTTTTAGACGGTAAGACTTTAAAAAACATTACGAATTCTTTAATATTTTGTATGAAGTGTTTCCACACTTTATGTATTTTTTTTCTGTTTAAGCTGCTGTTTAAGCTTTAAAAACATTATTAATTATTATTTCAATCACTTGGAAACAAACGTTACTTTTCAGCACATGACAGAAAAACCAACATTTTTTCAAGGTAATTAACGTAAGCAGTACCAATCAAAATATTCCAAGAAAAATACAGAGCAATAAAAATAACGTGTAGCCCTGAAAATACAAATATTTGCATGACAAGGTAAATGAAAACCTTTCATGCTCTCTCATAACATAACGTAATAAATAAAGGTACATGTTCGTCATATCAGTAGGTATATTGTCTGGTCGCCCTGTTTCCTGATGTTGAGTCAGTAGCTAAGGTCATGTGATTTAGTAACAATATTTTTTTCATAGTTTTATAACACTAATACCGCATTTAAATGGGTTTACAATGCGATGCAGATGACCGACGTGGATATCCGACGGCATAGTTATTCCGTCCGGATTATCCTGCCTTTTTTTTCGATTCTTTCACATCTCTAGCCACCTGTCTACACTGCATACGTCGCACTTCACCGTGCAATAGTTCGTCAAACCACGCAGGTGTAGACAAGCAGTTCGCCTTTTTACAATTTATTCAGCCGAACTTTGAACGGAGTCTAGCATGGTGTGGCGAAGGTGTGCTATTCCACGTAGGTGTGCGTTAGGTATCCGTTGTCAGATCAGTTTGCTAGATTGGAAAAAAGCTCCTCGGTGGAAAAAACAGAAGGCGGATTACTCTAAAATTCCGTGACTACTCTATGTTTATTAGTTTAGTTCCGGTTTGTAGGATATATTTACCAGCGTTTTTTTTTTGTAATAATTTTGACAACTTTCAACTCCAGAGAGAACTATATGATGTTAAAAGCATAATGTGGTACATTTTTCAAAATTGACCACATATTGCACATTAGGCTTTCGTTGATAGATCTAATCTTATTAAAATGTCACTGTCCCTTTTTAATCCGACATGTTTTCTAAGGACAGCAAAACTTAAGTTAGTTTAGTAATGTCAACTAAAACCTTCAAAATCGATCACAATGGGATAGGTAATATTATAGGTTATATTAATAATATTTCATATTGCTTTCAACTTCTTTTCAACGTCCAATTTTACGGAAAAGTTTTGTAATAGCATCAGAAGATTTCTGTAATAGTTTTCGTGAATTAAATTGTAGTCGCTAGAAAGCATCATACAAAACATTTTTGAAAAGATACAGTACTGTAAAATTCTGTGTTCGACATTTCTAAAACAACCGAGCGAAAAAATATTACAGTTATATATTGGAAAAAAACGTGCAGATAGAAGCGAACTGAACTCAGGCGTGACTGAAAAATGGGCAACACCTTGCGATGGTTCCAAACTGTTATCTCTCAGCTATTTTGGTGTCATTTTTTCAAAAATATGAGCCCAACCATATCACTCAATACGAGTATGACTACCGATAATGCCTTGCGAAGGGAGTAGAGTTTGTTAAACTGGTTATTTATTACTTTACTGTTTTATGATCATTTACGGGATATTAACCGTGATTATGTTGTGACGAGGTCCCGGTGTGTCAGCGCAGTTGAGTGATGGTTTAACAGTGATATAAGGTTTTATAAAAAAAAGTTATGTTACTCTCTACTACACCGTACACATTACAATGATTAATTGAGAGTAATTTTGAAACTGATTTAATAGAAACGGATGAAAATATAATTTTAAAACAACTTCGACTGAACTGTATAGGTATTCAGATTTTAAATTTTTATACAATGTGTAACAAAAAGGTTTAACAATTAATACGGAAGGGTGTATGTACTCATCATTGTGAATAACTTTCACTATGGGGCTAACCCTGAACTCGTGAAAAAAAATAGTTGTTCCATACATTTTGTCCAAGGTCAATGATTTTTTTGTATGGAGTTCCATATAGCTGATTATTTTCGCGATTTTAGGGTGGGCCCCATAGTAAAAGTTGTTCATAATGATGAGTACTTACATACCCTTCCGTATTGTTGAACATTTTTGTTACACATTGTAGATAAAATTACTTACAATAAGTATGTTCTGGGTTGGTGTTGGTGATTTTTATAAAATGACGATAAGATCCCGTTTTTAGTCTCATACGGGACTTCTATCAATCTCTATCTCTATGTCAAGAACCATGTACACCAGAGAATATAATAAGAAGCTTAAACAATCTTCATCTGGAGCGGTTGAGTAAAAAGAAGATAATTGTAGAAAAAATATTCAAAATGCTAAATGTGGTAAAAGGAAAAATGGTTTTAACATAACATGTCTGGGTAAAAATCTAAGCATTACAATAAATGAAAATAATAAATGATCAAAGGTCAAACAGAACACGTTCTACCTCGTTACACTAGTTTCTGAGAGAAACGTCAAAAACAAAAGAATTAGTTGGGCATGACACGGGGCGACCTTTTCAGGAGGAAAACCTAATAATATCGCCGTAACAAGCTTAGTGCCCAAGGCGGTAACGTGCTGGGAAAACTCGAGCACCAGTCCTACTTTTCGAGTTAATTAACCATACAAGTTTTGACCCTCACTTACAAGTACCGATTCCGCAGTCGTGTCCCAATTCGAAAAGCACAATACACAGTTGAGTGGCAAGTCGTTCGTTTTACAGTACGTCATCTTTGCAAATCGCAAAAAACAAATCTACGGAAAAGCTCTTATCTACAAGAAACAAATTCCGTAGCGACATGAAGACTCTCAAATTGTAAGCATCGGGAAACACCCACTCGGATTTATCGAACTTAGAAAAGATATAATTTTAATTATCTTGATATTACATTCAAAAACACCTAAAATTTTATTGATAGACAAACATAGCAAGGAAACGGCATTTTATTTTTCAAGTAGAAATTCGGATATGTAGTGACGATTATTCAATACCTCTGTTTGCCACATAAGTCAACAGCAATATTTTTCAACATCGTAACTCAATCGTGTCGTATCAAGTGCAAAAGATTCTTTAGCAGGATAGAACCACGCGTCGTTTGACTCGTGGCGAATACCAACAGTAAGAACGTGTTTGGAACTCCAAAACTGCGCAAAACAAGTTGGACAATACTAACAGCTTGTTATACGTACTTATACATAATTACTTATAAAGCCAAAAGTATGTGGATTTACATCTAGTTATGTAATAAGGTTATTAGTTTAACACAGGTGTTTAATAAGATGTTTAATACAATTTTCGTTATGATTATATTATGACGTTTTATCCGAAACTTAGGGATCGCAGAATGTCCACCTCCGTTAACCGATAACTCTGCAGCCCCTCCTCCGGTTGTTCTGGATGCAGTTTTAGAACATACCCAGGTCCGAAAATACTATTAGGTCCAGGTCCAGGTTCCTTCGTCCAGCAGTGGACGTCTTCTGGCTTATGATGGTGTGATTATCATTTTATTTGAATTGAATTGTATTTTAGTTTATTTACTGAAAAATTACAAACTATAAAAATATACAAACTACCAACGTATATCTAAAATATTAATATGTGCTTATATGAAAAATCGTATAAAAATAAAATCTCATCATCATCAGCCCGGAGACGTCCACTGCTGAACGAAGGCCTCCCCCTTAGACCGCCACAATATACGACAACCTGCCATTTGCATCCACCGGTTGCCCGCGACTTTTACAATGTCGTCAGTCCACCTAGTGGGAGGCGGAAGACGCAGCGTAGGGAGGCCCCCTACGCTGCGTCTTCCGGTTCGCGGTCGCCACTCAAGAACCTTTCTTCCCCATCGGTTGTCAGTTCTTCGAGCGATGTGGCCTGCCCTGCGCCACTTCAACTTGCTAACCTTGCGAGCTATGTCGGTAACTTTGGTTCCACTCGCGCGCCGTGCAGCACTTCGGTCGCACGTATTAGTGGTTGGTTATCCGTTATCTAAATTATTATCGTATATAAATAGGGCGTGTGCGTGAGGGATTCCTAAGGAGATGGACGAGGTCCACACCAGACCTCCGTCCTCGCAGAGCGATATGAGTGAAGATGAGGTAAGATCTAATTGTACTTTGATAGAAGATGATTTTAAATGCAGCGTCGAGTCGCCCGCGTCGGCTATTATACCTACACGTGCAGGCGCCATAAAACGACACCGTGAGACTGAGAGTGACGAGAGCGGCCGGTTGATAGACGAAGAAGGCTTCACTACCGTGTCTAGGAAAACAAAGCGTAATTTGGCTGATAAAACGAAAAAACAATTCAACCTTATCAACGAATCAAATAAGAATGATGTTTGTATATCTTCATTTGAGATACTTCCGAAGCAAATAGGTTTAGCACGATTATTTAAATCTGAAGGCATTACGAATGCATCTAAGATAAGATATAAGAATGCATACAAAGTCGTAATCAGCTTTGACGAGAGAGAACATGCATTAGGGCTGATAAATAATCAAAAACTTATTGAGCTCGGATACCGCTGTCATTTAGCAACTGAGGTGGACCTTAGTTATGGCATAGTTAAGTATTTGGAATTGGAAATTACCGATGAAGAACTTATGAATGCATTTAGCGCAGATTGCAAAATAGTATCTGTGAAACGGCTTAAACGCTTATCAGATAAGAGCGAGTGGGTTGCGAGCGAGACCGTGAGATTCGGTTTTAAAAGCCCTACTTTGCCTGCGTATATACACGGATATGACTGTAGATTCAAGGTTGAACCATATACGTTTCCGGTATCTCAGTGCAGTTTTTGCTGGCGTTACGGACATACAACGAGGACATGCCCAAATAGCAAAACGATCTGCCCTAAATGTGGAGGAAACCACAATAACTGTGAAACTACCCAATATCGATGTGTGAACTGTAAAGGACGTCATATTTCATTCAGCAAGCTATGTCCTTTTTTCTTGAAGGAAAAGAAAATTCGCGAAACTATGTCTAAAAATAATGTGACTTATAAGGTGGCTTTATCGATTTATTTAGAAAATATGTCCTATCAAATTGAACATGAATCTCACGAAGTTCGCCATTATGAAGAAAAACGACGGGATGTAGGCATGTCATACAGTGCTGCTCTGCGTCAAACAGCGAAGATCCCTAGACTGGAAACTGACAGCACAAGTGAAGTGGAGATCGGCGGCACTACTTCTCTAGAACATAAGAAAAAGAAACAAAAAACAAATAAAAAGCAGAAAATAGATATAGACCTAGATATAAGAAACTCACAAAACTCAGATGACATAAGAGTACCAGGAACAGAAAGAGGAGAAGGGGAAGAGAAACGGAAGAAACATAATTATGTCACTCGGGTATTATATAAACTGAAGAAAATTTTGATATCAAATGATCATTTTGAAGATAAAGTGAAGGACATGTTAAAAGTTATATTTGATGAAGTAGTATCGTTTGTTGTTAATAATGTAAGCAATGGTGAAGTCTTTAGTACAATTTTGGGACTTTTTAATGGATAATAACAACTTTGTAAATCACGCTACAACGGCATCGGGTCCTGGTGGTTCAGTTGCGCAATATATCCATATTACGCAATGGAACTCACAGAGCTTGATGCCAAAACGACATGAGTTTGAATTGTTATTGAATCAAGAGAAAATTGGAATTGCTATATTGAGTGAAACATGGCTTAGCCAAGATACTTTATTACGTGTTAATAACTATAGTGTTTATAGAGGAGACAGGGCTGACGGGTATGGTGGTGTCGCCATATACGTTCACAAATCCGTAAAATCGCATTTAAAACCAATTCAGCGCTTAAACAATAACATTGATATAATATGTGTAAAGATTTTAAACTGTAAATACTTGGAAAATGTGATAGCCATTTATTGTCCACCAACTCCAAGTACTATACAGGATGACTGGGATTCATTATTTTCACAATTTGGCACCAAAACAATAATAGCAGGAGATTTTAATGGCCACCACACTAACTGGTCATATAAAAATGACAGTAGGGGTAAACAACTGTTAGAAGCTTCTATGGACAGTGGTTTTGTGTCATTAAATAATGGAGAATTCACAAGGATCAAATTAGTCAGTGGTAGATTGCAGCAACCAGCACCGGATATTACTTTTGTATCATCTGATTTAGCGACATATATGAAATGGAAAGTTACTCGTGAAAACCTTAATAGTGATCATCTGATAATTAAGATATCCTTACAATACCGTGATGTGCGTAATTATGTTATAGGGCGTAATTTTAGATTGGCTAACTGGAATACCTATCAAGATGTTTTAAAAGACAGGATTAGTTCGGATTTAGTTGTCACTGAAAATAATATACAAAATAGTTACAATGTATTAATTGACGAAATTAATTATGCTGCTCGAAAAAGTATCCCAATGATTAAAAATTGTGCAGACCCGACACAAACATTTAGACCAAAACCGTACTGGAATCCGGATATATCACTAGCTGTGGCAGAACGTAGATTGGCTTTAAAATTATTTAGGCGCAATCCTACCACTTCCAAATTGGACGAGTTAACTAAAAAAATTGCTGCTGCTCAGCAGGTGCATAGACAGTATAAAACGGCTTACTGGAAACGATTGTTTACCGGAGTCAATGAAAACGTAAGTGCGTCAGATATGTGGCGCAGAATGCGGTGGGTCAAAGGTTTGAAGGGACAAACTTCTCAGATTCCCAATGAAAAAAAAGTAGAATTGTTGCGATCTTTGGCGCCTGATTACGTGGCTTTACCACAACCGGTACTTAACCCTGGTAACTATTTACTTAACGAAGAATTTTCATTAACTGAATTCATACACTGTTTAAAAAAGAAAGACACAGCTCCTGGCGACGATAAAATTACGTATTCCATGATTTACAATTTACCTGTAGAAGGAAAACTATACCTACTTAAAATCTACAACGTAATTTATAAATCAGGCTTAATACCAGATCAATGGCGCGACATAAAAATTGTTCCTGTTCCAAAAGTAAGTCCCGACCCTAATGCAGCACCCAAGTTTAGACCTATATCTTTAATTTCATGTTTGTGTAAAATAATTCACTCAATGATGTGTAAACGATTGGAATGGTACGTAGAAAGAAATAATATCATACCACAGTTCACCTCTGGTTTTAGGAAAAATCAATCATGCTTAGACTGTTTAGCGCGTCTTGTATCACAAATACAAATTGGATTCACGACTCGCACACCCACTTTAGCAGTATTCCTAGACATTGAAAATGCTTATAACAACGTCCTTATCGATCAACTTGTTCTAATGTTGGATAAATTAGGAATAGGACACTGCATGTGCCAATACCTATGGAACTTTTTGAGTAGAAGAATCTTGAAAATAAGAGAAGATCGTAATGGGGATGAAGGCGTAATGAGGTGGACTAGTAGAGGTTTGGCACAGGGGGATCCTTTTTCTCCTCTCTTGTTCAATATAATAACGCATATTATCGGATCAAGTTTATGTGATGTGAGTATACTCCAGTATGCTGACGATTTTGTTGTATATTCTCAAAATAAGGACAGAAATCTAAACGAAATTAACATTCAAAAAGCCTTAGATACGATTACTCACCATTTAGATCAATTAGGATTAAGTTTATCCTCTACCAAAACACAAGTTTGTCAATTTCAAAGAGGAAGAGGTAGCAGTCAAGTCAAAGTCACAATTAATGGCCAAAATATAGATACAGTCAACAGTGTCAAATACTTGGGTATGTGGATAGATAAATCTTTAACATGGAAGATACATATTAGTGAAACTGTAGAAAAGGTAGCCAAGACAGTTAATTTATTAAAAGTTTTAGCGGGGCCAACATGGGGACTTCACCCTAAACACCTAAGACGACTGTATATTGCTTTGGTGCGCAGTAAAATAGATTTTGGAAGTTTTTTATATGATTCGGCAGCTAAAACTAACCTTTATAAACTACAGAAAGTGCAAAATATAGCAATGCGAGTAATTGGGGCATTTATTAGATCAACACCTATACATGTAATGGAGTGTGAACTAGGTATTCATCCATTACATTTGCGAAGGGAGTACCTGGCGACAAAATTTTGTTTGAAATCGCATGGTTCTTCAATCATTAATGTAAATGTGCTTAATGAACTTTCAGATTATATTGAAACAGAGTATTGGGCTAGAAAGAAGAAACCTCTTTTAGCTGTAGTATTTTCTGAAACTAAATTGGAACAATTAAAAGTTCAGCACCCTCTTCATATGTTTCGTTTTAAAACATGGTCGTCAAATATAAAAATGAACTTTATTGTTACGGACGTAGAAGGAATTAAAGATGCTAAAAGTAGATACGACGCGCGAGTACTTAAGGCTAATATATTATGTATGACGAATGATAAATATGCAGGATGGTATAAACTTTATACGGACGGATCAAAAACACGTGATGGTCGTGGTGCTGCGTATTTTGATTCCGTACAAAATTGCAGTACAGGTTATAAAATTGTGTCAAAGTATAATTCAATAATGTCAGTGGAACTACTAGCAATATCAGAAGCACTATCATACGCCCGTACTCTAAATCATAAGAGAGTGGCAATATTTTCTGACAGTAAAAGTGCATTACAGCATATTGCTCGGTGTGCCTCTAGTTCTAAAGGTGTCTTGATAGCGTATGACATTGTACGGAAAATATTGTCACTTAGAACGGATGGTGTTGATGTGGTATTGCAGTGGATCCCGTCTCATATTGGCATCCGCGGTAACGATGAGGCTGATAAGTGCGCTAAAGAGGCCGTATGTACTGGATCTGAATTGTACATGATGCCAGAAATATCAGAAATTCTCTGTAAATACCGGTACAAAATTTTTGAAAAATGGAAATTATACTATGATACAATCGCACAGGAGAAAGGTATTTGGTATAATATTTTGCAGCAACATCCTCCTAAAATACCATGGTTTACTAACTGTAAAATGAAGAGACAGTGGATAGTTATGGCTCACCGACTCCGCTCCGGGCACATGCCGCTTAATAAATTTAATTACTTGATGAAACTGGTAGAATCTGACACCTGCGATATATGCGGAACACTTGAGGATGTGTATCACATCCTGGTGGAGTGTTCTCGGACGCAGAGTGTCAGATCGGCTATGCTCACTCAATATAGCATCAATTTTCTTAATGTCGGCGTAATTCAAAGTGTTTTGTCCGCTCCGCTTAGTAACGCGGCAAGAACACTATATATATTGTTGTGTGATATTTTTAAGTAGGGTTTCAAGTGAATGGATACAATGGAGCTGACATAGTCGCTGAGCGACTCAAGCTCTAAATAAAACAAAGATTTAAAAAAAAAAAAAAAAACTTTGGTTCTTTGGCGAATATCCTCGTTCCTGATTCTATATTAAATAAAAATAAAACTGCTTAAAAATAAAATCTATATATTATTTTAATTATTTATGGTTAGGTAGTTTTTTTTAACTCTGAAAGTGAATAATTGCGAAGATATTATTTGGTGACTTGAGAATCCTGATCAAACATTTATTTACTTTAAAATGTTAGTCAGTCTTATAGTAATGGAGACGTATTGAATCAATATTTGAATTTCATTTTAGCAAATAATTTGGATATTATAACAAAGCCACCTGGCTAAACAAAACAGGTTTATTAGAATTTCAAGGTAATAACGAGTATATAATTGATACGCAATGAATTCTGTAACCATTTCAAATAAAATTTTGTTTCCTGCTGAACACATCGACTATATTTTTTTAAATATAGTTTTTTTTTAAACAGATAACTATGTCGACCTTCGCCTTTCTAATCTTTCTCGCCGGGGCTTGCCTGATCCTTGTAAGTTATGATAAAATATAATAATGTTATATTTTTTATTTATTTTTATATCTGTATTTAATCTTTAAATTAAATAAAATATAATTCTTCTATACGTGTGTGTCTCTCTTTCTAAACGGCTGCATTTAATGTTTTTTTTGTGTGCGTACGAGTGGGTGTGTGTGTGGTCCCTGGATGGTTTACATTCACAACTGGACCCGGTAAGTGGCTCTGCAATCCGATTTCAGGATGGCAGACCAACGTCTGCCAGGCCCGCTAGTATTAATATTATATTTAAAAAAATAACTCAAAAAAATTAAACATTGACCTTGCGCCATTTTTAACAAGGTCCTAACACACAAATGTTACAAATGGCGAAAAGTTTAAGTTTACAAACGCTAAGTTATGTTTATCTCTGGTCTCTTGTACTTGCTTGTGGAGAGCCAATCTAACACTAAAAATTATTTGTTTATAGAATGCCGCAAGTGTCCAGGGAGCTTTCATCCCGCCGTATGGATTAGACCCTGTTAGTCCTTGCGCTTTACGTGCTGCACTCAGTGGCTACAATTTTGGCTTGGGCTATGGTAACCCATACCCTAACATACCATACGGTTTTGGCCCTGGTTTCGCGCGTACCTATGGTTTAGGTGCTAATTATCTCCGACCTTATGATTTAAGTCCTGGATTGCCAACTCATCTTACTGGCCCCATAGTTATTTAAATAAGTAGTTATGATGTGTATTGTTTGTACTACGTTAGTTTTATACATTCTGTAACAAAAATGTTCAACAATACTGAAGATTATGTATGTACCCATCATTATGAACAACTTTTGCTATGGGACCAACGCCGAAATTGTGAAAAAAATATCAGCTGTTCCATACATTTTATCCAAAGTCAATGAACTTTTTTGGAACAGCTGTTTTATTTCGCGATTTCAAGGTTGGCCCCATAGTAAAAGTTGTTCATAATGATGAGTACATATATGCCCTTCAGTATTGTTGAAAATTTTTGTTACACATTGTATAATAGCTATCGAGAAATAAAACACCATAATTAAACATATAAGTTTTTTTATTGACTGTACCTACTACCTACAAATTAGTTTGAGATTCGTTTTAAAAAGTAGTATTCGTTAGGAATATAAAATTAATTAAAACAATAAAGAAATACCATTGGTAATAGTTTTTGTTATTAGAAAGGAATACTTAGATCAAGTAATTTTGGAAAATACAGTTGCTTAACTGACGGAATGCAATTTTTTATTTTCTATTGAATTCAAATGTGTTGTCATAGTTACGTATTTTCGCGACTATAAGAATCCTGGGTTTGTTTAATACAAGTACTTACTTAGATAACAAAAAAAACTTGTTTTACATTTACCTTTGCAGTGGAAGACTTATCCTTTTTCGGAAGTCATAAAGTTTGTGGTAATTTTCAGGTTTTTTTTCAATCAAAAACACAAAAAAATTAACAATATTTATATAAACCCATCTAAAATCAACTCAAAATTAAGCCTCAATATACTTCAGAAATCGCACTCCTGAGTAGAGGGGGTTCCTTCTACCCCACCTTGATTAATTTTCAAGGGTCTATAAGCCAGATTAAAAGTCCCTCACTTCCCGAAAGAATGCATGAGTTTATATCAAGTAGGCACGTATTAATTTAGCTAAATAACAGAGGAATGTCTTTGTTAAGGCTTATTAAATAGATGAGAGAGTATGATGAAATTGGAAAGATTCTATTGAAGTTGCTAGCGATTCAAATTAGCGGGTTTTTTGAAAAAGTAATTTTCATAGTAGAAATAAAAAAAAGATATCATAATATACGCTTGATTTAATCACTATATTGACAACTAAACTTATTTAAATAAACATAGCTGTATTTTGCAGCCTAAAAGATAAGGACTGCAACATTTAGGTATATTAAGTTTAGATCTCTCATATAATGCCTTCAAATTGACTGTATTATGGTATTAAAAAATTACATAATACAAAAATATGAAATAGTGACGTCACCATTAGAAAGAATAATTGGCATAAAAATCTTTATTGTGTACACCAGAAAGGGGTTCGAACATTTTTGTATGGAAGCTAAAACCACCGGCCGCCATTATGATTTATTTTTTAAAGTTTCCGCTCACGGTGTTAGTATAGGTAGGTATATTTATATGGTTAGTCTTAATCAATTAGTATCCTTTTAAGGGCATATTCTGTAAAAACAAACAACTTTTACTATGGGGCCAACATTGAATTCGTATTCGCGATTTCGTTGGCCTTCGGGGCCAACGAAATTCAGATTCAGATATTCAGAGGTAAAAGTCGCTATATGAGGACAATTACCATTCCATTGTATGAATAGTTCCCAGTAGTAGCTGATTTTACTATTTATTGGTGACAGTATAAATATTTGCAGGGAAAAGCCACTTTAATTAGTTATTTAATTAACAAAATCGCATCACAAATTTTGTTTGTCAATGTATACTATACCTAGTTATTTTTTAAGTTTTTATATAACTATACCTAGTTCTATACAATAATTACTGGTAACGTTAAGCGACTGGTAAAAACGAAAACAATTTATACTTAAAAAGAATAACATATATCATCAAACACAAAAAAAAAGATGATGTAATCAAAAGATAATAAAGCTACTCATCTTGCACATTATAGCTCTGAAATTATTAACTAACTACAGCCTTGCACAGATAAAAATTTCAGCGCAGTTTATGTACGTTTATACTTGTATTTATTGTTACAATGTAAAACTAGACTCCCAGTGCGGCGTATTTAATTACGTCGGACCAACGAGCCATGTAATTGTTACGGAGCAGTGTCACTTGCAAAAGCAACACAGCTGAACCTGAGCATACGTTTATACTACGATAAACCTGAGAATCTAGATGCTTGTTGTTTTCAGTCGTTTACTTGTCGTATCGTTTTCAACAACTGATGATGATGATTGATGAGTTCTCTTTTTTTATTATTCTTTATTTAAATTGGGGATTTTTGACGACACTTTTTGATACAAATACACAACAAGTGTAATAAGCACAAAGTGCGACGCCATAATCCTCGTAGGAGGAAAAAATAAAAACTGTAATAAGAAAACATGCAACCTGTTGTTGCAACATGATTTTTTTTAATACAAAAAAGATAAAATCATCAGTCAGGAGATGTCCATTGCTAAACGAAGGACTCCCACAGTGGGTGTCATAATCCCCACGCTTGGCAGGCGGCTTGGGGATCACAAAATGCTCACCATCGTTAACTGAGAGGACGCTACTGTCCGTCCTCTAGTGGCTGTGGATGCAGTTTAATGACATGCCCAAGTCCAAAAGAAAGATAAAATAAATAAGATATATATAAATTTCCTATAAAAACTAAAATTTGTATCGGCAAAATTTATACTGTTTTATTTTTGACAACGCAAACATATTTCAGTCTCTGGCATCTGGCATTAAAAATAAATTAAATATCGGTGGACATTTTTTCACACAGCGCCATCTAGACCCAAACTAAGCAAAGCTTGTAATATGGAAACTACTTAGATAGCAACTCGTCTTTGGCCGGTAGGCTCGCACAACTGAAACGATCAGTAATAGTTATTTTTGATACTAGTGCGGTAAGTTGGTTTTTACAAACGTAAATACGAATGTAAGCCCGAGACGAAGTCGAGGGCTTACCATAGTCGCGAGTTGGTAAAAACCAATACCGCACGAGTGCCATACAATGTTTTACAACACATTTGCGAGAAAACAGATAACAGGTAATGAATAAAACTTTATAATTTTGTTTTTATTATATCGGACGGAATGTTGTAACTAAATACTTGACACTGGCAAATGCTCAAAGTGCGATGCCATAATCCTTCTAGGAGGAAAGAAGAAAAAATACTTCGTTCTAAAGTTCGTCTTCGTTAAAACGTTTCTAATATGATTATAATGAACTTGTTTATCATGTCAGAAGCATTGGCATGGTAAACATGTTCTATGACTGACAAATCTGACACTTGCCCTACCCGAATTTACTTCAATAATTTATGTAGATGTGATAAGACATTAATTTTGTGCTATAAAACCGATGGTTTTAATTAGACTCATTCTTAAGCCGAATACTCCATAGTAGAGACTAATACCGAATAAATCTTCGAGAATTTAACTCTGGAGATGCCAATGTATCACCATTGGTCTGATTGGTCATCTAGGTTCTGAACGCACAGATAGAACAAACTCACAAAACACACGAAGAGCATAATTATGGTTACTGACCTCCTTTGAGACAGAGCGTTACACATTGGCTTGCCACATCCGTTGGTATGTTCAAAGGAGAGAGAGAGCTATATCCTACAAGGTTCAAAGGTTCAAATATTATAATAATGTGTCATAATGTTTTTACATGAAAACCGATAAGTAATTATAATTCGTCAAACTGGCTACACTAGTTTTCAGCGTAAAACTATAATGCGTAGCTATTTTGTACAATTTGTATAAGGACATGCAAATTGTGAAACAAATGAGTTTTTGAATTGAAACCCGTAAATTATGTTAATTGTGGGTAATGATACGATTTAAATGGATTTTAATAGGCAATGCGATGGACCGTGTGATTGCTACTGGCTGGATGTTTTCATTTGTATGCTGTATTACATAGCCTACATACTTAATAATTATAAATGATGTATTGTTCGTTTGCCAACGAATGATCGCGCCCAGTTAAAGATACTTAACTATGGAAGTATATAATTTTTCTGCGTTTTAAACCACACTGAGAATCGTAAATCAGCACGCGGTAAATACTTAGGTAATTACAGTTCCGGGATAAACGGAATCACGGGAGCTAAATTGGGTAATGACCGAGATAGTTTAAGGACAAAGACAAACGTATCCAAGTATAGCCACAGAATAAATAATAGTTCTGCGGTATAGCCAAGACAAATTACAAAAAAAGTACCTTCCTTCACAGGACCTTTTCATTGGTTAACAAATACTTATTAAATAATAATTTAGACGTATTAAACGATAACATAAACGTTATTACGTTTAGCTCACATTTAGCTTCCGAATTTTTTCATTCAAATATCAAAATTACTTTTTGACACATAATATTATACTCTTCCAGTTCCGTTGTTTATGTTTACTTGTAGCATACTGTTGCTACGCAGTTTATGATGTATTTATTCTTTAATTTATTATTCTATTGGCGGAAACTTATAATTGGCCTAGTCATTGGACGAAGTGTTAATTTTCATTTATTTACGCTGTTAGTTTGCTAAAAATGTAAAATAAAACAAATGTAAAATAAATAAATAAAGTTATTTATTGGTAAATATTAATTTACAAGTTAATAACAAAAATTGATTTTAAACAGTATTATACAAAATAAGTAAAGGCTTTTCGTTGAATACCTTATATTATGTGTAATTACAAATTCAAATGCATTATAAAATATAATGTTAATAATAATTTATTTAATAAGCGTATAATTATTAATATGTTTAAACTTTAACGGCCTTACTATAAAACGCCGCTCAAACCTTAGTCACTGTTTAAGATGCTCTGACAACTTCTCGCTGGCGTAAAATGTCACGTGCGAGAACGAGACAGAGAAGTTTAAGCAGTGACTAAGTTTGAACGGTGTTTTCTAGTAAGGTCGTAAATGTCAACAAAATGTACCTAATGGTTATTTTATCATCAGCTTACAAATTCATTAACTCATTTGAATCATAAAATGTTCGATCGATAAGCCAGTTCTTAAAACATTGTTTAACTAAGGTAATATTAAATTGGCTGATGAGACAGAAAGCTTTACTGGAAACGACGACGCTACTTCGTAAAACATTATCCCTGTCACATATGTTTCAGCGACGTTTTGTCTAATGTTCTGCGATGATAACGGCCGTTATTGCCGGCAACGGCGTTACGACAGAGGAAACTCATTAAATAGGAGTGGATTTATGGGCCAAGGGCCTTAATGGACGACTGGATGCTTGAAAATATAGAGAGAATACGTATTTGATATGTAAAATTGATACGACAAAAATAAACGTTAATAAATGTAAGGCTTAAACTAAGATAAAAAAATAGTGTCTGTGATAATTTCTACTTTTTTTAGGAAATAAAGTATGTAAGTATGTGTTTGTATAAGTAAGCGTAAAGTGTGCTAGTTACTTAGAAATGCGCTGCGATTTCACCTGTCTTTCCTCGTGACTAGCGCAAATCTGGTTTCTTATATTCGGAGTTTTTTGTTTAGAAGTTTTTTGTTTGTTTGCATATAATAAGGACGTGTGCGCTTTGTTGAACATTTTCTATGTAAGCGGAGCATTCAGGTTTCTGAATCTGAATTCCTGATCAGGAAACCTAATGGTTTCCCAATTGTCCCAAACGTGTGCGGCCAGCCTAAAGGATTACCCAGGACGGTAGTATTATGCTGAAAAGAGGTAATTGTACTCATCACTATAAACAACTTTTATTATAATATAACCATACCAACCACTTTCAAAAATTAAACTTCTGTTCCAAACATTTTTTTCTAGGGTAAATTATATTTTTCTACGGAATAGCTTTTTCACGATTTCGGGGAAAGTTAAAAATTATCACTATGCTGAGTCCACTTAGCTCCTATCGGCTTAGTATACAGGGTTAGTTCTAATCAGTTAGCATCCTTTTAATATTCTGTACATCAAAACAAACCACTTTTACTATGGGGCCAACACTGAAATAGCGAAAAAAATATCAGCTGTTCCATACATTTTGCCCAAGGTCGATGAACTTTTTGTATAGAACAACTGATATTTTTTCGCTATATTTTCAGTATTGGCCCCATAGTAAAAGTTGTTCGTTTTGATGTACAGAATGTGCCTTTAAAAAGATGCTAACTGATTAGAACTAACCCTGTATGGGCTACTTTTACTCCTGGAAAAATATAGGACACATGTACGAAAGTGAGTGAAACCGAGAAGCGATAAGAGTAGGTACCTACATCAAAAAATGCTTAGGAGATATACATAAAAACATTTTCAATAAATATTAAGTATAAAGCAGCATTCAAATTGAAAGATGAAAGTGAAATGTAAAAACTGAACTGTCTGAGAAGTTGAACTGGGATCGAATTAATCAGAATCCACTTTGAATGCGGATCGCGTAATTTGTAACTTTGTATCCGGTATTGTATGCCCGAATTAGAATTTCAAGTTGAAACGATAAAGTTTTTCAGGGGTTTCGAATTAAGTTTCATTAAAAGCTATGTAGTTAGAGACGTAATAAAGTACCTATGTGCAATAAACGAAAGGAAAAGGGTAAGGGAACTTTTGAACTAGTGAAAAATAAATACATCCATACAAAATCAAGATGCCAAAGTTACATTCAGAAGTGACCCGTTTAGACAAAAATTAAATAAAAAGACAAAATTACAACCCATTTCAAAGTCAAATAATTAAAGAGATTACAAAACAGCGTGATTCCCCCTAATAATAATAAAATCAAAAGAATCGTGTTCGTTATTTACCCCAATAATAATCTCAACGAGGGAAAAAATATCTTTTATCTCCATTCAAAGGGATGTTTTTGGCGCGGTTTCTATAAAAAACACTTAATTATAAAGGGAAGAGGCGGAGAGTAAAATAAAATGGAGCAAATAATTTTCTCGAAAACAGAGTAAAATAGCTTGTTTACAATTAAATTGTTTAACTTTAAGTTTTTTGATTAAATTAAACTGATACAGTAATCTTATTTTATTTTTGCGTTTTACTACAGCCTGCTTGATGGTAAGCAACGGTGCAGTCTAGGATTGAGCACGCTTACATAGAAGGAACCTATTTACTCTATAGGCTTTGTAGTGGTAGGACTCAGTACTGCAGAGTCCGCCTGGGGAAGTCCACACCACATCTTTGCCAGTTATTCAACCGCCAAGCAGTAGTGTATGCATGCATTACTGTGTTCTGGTTTGAAGGGCAATGTAACCAGAGTAATTCCTGGGTATAAAGAGATTTAACATCTAATATCTCAATGGACGAGCGCAGTAGGTACAGTGCGGTGCAGGATTGTGTTCGCAAGTTTACAATTCTGGCACTGTAACTGTTAGTGGCAGGCGTGACGCTTACCACCAGCAAACGTCTAGCTCATCTCGTCACAAATGTATTTATAAAAAGGTATTCTGTTTGCTGAGAATGTCTTTTAGGGAAATCAGGATTCTGCACGTCGTTAGTCCCAGATAACGAACATATTTATTCCCGTCATAGCTATTACCGTCCTTTACACTTACATACAATTGTGCGAGAGAGAGCGCCCTATAATAGACATTCTCAGCGAACAGAGTATAGATATGAAGACACCCATATTACGAGAAACATAGGCTCCATATACACATACATTTTCGTGTAGACTAAGTTTGAGCACTAGCGAATACATTGAATCGAAAACGCATCACGCAGATACGGATTGTAAAGACTAACCTAGAGCATGTTTCTACCTCATTTATAATAATCTGAATAACAATGGCAGATTATAGAAATGGCGTCGCAAGTTTTGGTACAACCTTGAAGGCATTTCTTCCACGTATTACGTCGAGAGCTACAGTCAAGCAGAACAGTGTACTGTGCTCTGGTAAGACGAATATTTAATACATATGCTAGGCAACAAAAAATGCTTTCAAAGCTCAAAACACAAAACACAAGCAAGCACAAGCAAAGCAATTCAAGCTCTTCAATTAACAGCATACCTGCCTATTCGTACTTATATCACGCGGATGGGATACGTTCAAAAGTTAAATTGCTCTAATTTGAGCCCCTTGCACCTTATTGCAACGTCCCCTTTCGTCGGAAAGGCAATGCGCAGCGATTTGTGCTAGTGACGCCTAGCAAGGATATCGATATTTTCTGGTTTCAAAAGTAAACATGTGTTGGAATTTAGATATTTCACTTTGTTACTATCTTCGAGACGAAACCAGCAAGCCGCTTATCTTATAGTACCAAGGTACGGAAATTGATCATTCACTGGCTTACTTGTTAGCATCACGACAATAATTACTTCGATACAGGGACCGATATCTATGTATGAAAAATATCGATACGTTTAAGAAAATATCGATAACTGTAGCGATACCTCAAAAACATATCGATATGCATACCACTCTTTTCAAATATCGGTATAAAGATATCGATAATTTTATCGATTCTCCATACCGATACGGCGTGGCGCGGCGATATTACCAGATTTCTCGGCTCTACGGTGCGGAGTAGCGCAACAGCACCCGCAGCGCGGGGATTCTCTTTATTCGAGCGCGGCTTGCCCCTCAAGATTCGACGTTTTGTTTGTCCGTCCAAATATTAAAATATAAAAAATTATAATAAAAATACAGCGCAAAAGACAAAACCATGTTCATAGACATTTTGATTTGAAATTAATAAAAACAAATATAAATCATTGTATTAAAATAAAGTATCAGTATCATTAATGTATTGAAATATTATTCTTTGAGAAAATAAAATCTTAAACCACAAATAAAGTATCAGTATTAATACCGATAAACAGATACCCAATAATCAGTATTTATATCGATATTGCAATATCGATACGATAGAATCAATATTACAGTCCCTGCTTCGATACTTCGAAGTAATGGACTGAACATTAAAAAAATTATAAGCTATAAGATATGCAGAATGCAAATCATAACAACGTTTGAAATGTATATGAAAAACTAAACTAAGTGTAAATAAAACAAAATTTTAAGCAGGGATTTAAGGTAGTGTGTAAACTTACATCTCAACATTTTATCGATAGATTAGTGTTGTTACTCGCGTGTCCGCCATTTAGACGAATGCGTTCACATTTTTCTCCCCCGTTTTCTATTTACGAGGTTATTTGCCTCGTTTTGCTTGTGAAAGCGCATCTCCTTTGAACTTGCTTGAATTATTTAATCATTTAATAGAATTACGGTGCTTTGAACAGCCCCTATCTGTTGCTCTGGTCTAATTGGCTGTTTATGAAAATATTTGGTATTGACTTTTCTCTGACGGGATGCACCTTTTCTTTAAGAAGTGCTGAAGTGGAAGCCAATTTACTCGCTTATACACTTTTAATGAGACGCAAATAAATTGGCCATTTTGATACTTAACTATTCATGTTGTGGTTTTGCGAAGCTTAATTTTCTATTAAGTTAAATACTGAAAGATAAATTACTTATGAAGAGATTTAACATCTGCGATCGGTGATGAGTGCAGTGCAGTGCGGCGCAGGATTATATTCGCAAGTTCACAATTCTAGCACTGCTACTGTTAGTGGCAGGCGTGACGCTTACCACCAGGTAAAAGTTTTGCTCGTCTCGTCACTTAACCGTATAAAAAAATGACTTAAAGGATTTGTTTATTACTAAATACTTAATAACAAATTATTATATTTTACTGGACCTGGGTATGTCCTAAAACAGCATCCAGAAGCACCGGAGGACGGGCAGCAGCGTCCTCTCAGTTAACGGTGGTAACCATTCTGCGATCCCCAAGCCCCCTGCCAAGCGTGGGGATTAGGGCAACACCTCCCTTTAAGGGAGAGGCCTTCGTCCAGTAGTGGACGTCTTCCGGCTGTTGATGTGTGATGTGATATTTTACTGTACATTTTTCAACCTTTAACCTTTACTTATAAGTAACTGATTGAGAACAAGAAAATATAAGATGTTTGTATAAAGAAGCGTCACGTTTGCACAAGTTATCTATTTGAACTTTTTATTAATGTTAACTCTAACAAATTTTTGTTCTTTAATGCGTTTTATAAATGTTTTTTTATTGATGTTGTACATAAAAGAAACGCAAAATAATGTTTCTATTCAGTGCTTCTCTAACTGTTAAGTTAAGTTCACAAAGTTTTTATTTATTCAATACCCTAGATTTCGCACTAGAATTACCACATTTTAAACAACATTCCGCGGTTTCAGCCGTGTGCTGATGAATAACGACGATCATAAAAGTAGCCTTCATGTTATTACGGGTAATCAACATCATCATCATCATCAGCCCGGAGACGTCCACTGCTGAACGAAGGCCTCTCCCTTAGACCACCACACTGTAGAACAACCTGCCATTTGCACCCACCGGTTGCCCGCGACTTTAACAATACGGGTACTAGCTACCTCTATTCCGAATTTTATCCAAATCCGTTCAGCCGTTTTGGCCTGAAGAGGTAATAAACATACACACACACACATACCGGCGAAACTTTCCCATTTATATTATTAATGTGTATTAGAAACTCAACATTAAATCGTTTTCCAAAATGGACGTCACGGTTCAATCTAAAGACCGTATGAAGACATTAAAACGTTGACTGGACCGCTAATTGGGAATGACGAGAGGGCGGGACAGACAAATTGCCTGTTTTAGGGCGACAATAAATTGATATGGGCCGAGAAATTACCATGCGGCCGTGAACGTATTTCACAATTGCTTTAATTACCGTGGCTGGTGGCAAGTGCTAGGAATGGGCGCCTTCTGCTATTGACAGTGTTTGCAGTTGATTTTGTACTTGTGTGGTCTTGTGGAGCATCTACTAGAATGTGGGTTTATTGTTCTTTGGATTTTGGAGGTCTTTCAATTGACTTTCGATGTTTTGTCGTCGATGAAGAATACAAAGCATCTCATATAGGTGTACCTATATCAAACTACGCTACTTCAGGCAAGCAGTTCACGATACGATACAATTTCATAAAATTTCCATAGAGACTAGTTTAAATGGTAAATATCATGGCAAGGACCGTGACTGTGTATATTTTTTAACCAACTTCGAAAAAGGAGGAGGTTCTATGTTCGACGGTATGTATGTTTTTTTAATGTATGTTCACCGATTTCTCCGTCAATTGTAGACCGAATTTGACTTTTTTTTATTTGAAAAGAGCTCTCAAGATCTCCCGAGCTGGTCTCATATTCATTTGAAGTCGGTTTTTTTTAATAGTACATTTTTGTACATGTTTTCTAATGTGTCTAATGTTGATAAAGCAAAAACTCTACAATAAAAGTATCTCAATTGACTTAGGTTGTTTTATTTCTATGTTTTTTTTAATATAATAAAAAAAAGCTCTTTTGGATTTATCTTGATCTTACTTGAAACTTATCTACCCACCTAAACGTAAGCCGTAAACGTACCTCGTAAACTTACCTATTCTTCTTATTTGTAACTATTTGCGATAAATCATCCTTAATCATAATTTTATTAGGTCATCAATTTCTCACACGTTATACTTGATGCAAGCTTGTCGAACCAGGTTCTCGTAAAACTTCTGGCTCTCCGTAATACGGTTCCCCATTGATTCCTGTCCCGCGAGCTTTTCCCAAGCCATGCTCAATGGGAAAAGCTCGACAGCGACACCAATCCATCTGTCGGCACACACCTGCTCACGGTGTAGACGAACATGCTGCTCTCGGATCAGTCACCAAAAAAGTTTCACACATGTAAAGACGTAAAGGCACTAAGTATGTCTGTGTATGTAGAAGGTCCTTGAGGTCACGGTTACTACTTGAGCTTTCATACAAAATTACAAAACCGTATAAATTGGCTTCTAGAGGCATATTAACACAGACAGACATCATCTACAAATATCAAACAACAAAAACATCCATCATCCACCCATGAAAGCGTTGGACCAAATAAGTATTGTGTTATACAAGTTTTCATCATACCTAAATACGTATACTATTTATTTATGTATATGAATACTAATAGTGCATAACCCCCGTTACTTCTTAAATACTTAAAAGCACCTACACAAGCGCATCACGTAGACAAGCGAAGCCTAAACACCGCGCTTTACGACCGAGGGTCGCAAAACAGGGGTTATTTTAGCCCGACTATAAATTAATTTCGGCACAGGGCATCCCAGTAAAGCCGCCATACATTTTAATTGCTTCCATTATCGTCCTTTCCGAAATAACGCGACATATTTTTGCATAGAGTTGCTAAGGTTGTTTTTTTAAATACAATCAAGTGACGAGACGAGCAAGACGTTCACCTGGTGGTAAGCGTCACGCCTGCCACTAACAGTAGCAGTGCCAGAATTGTGAACTTGTGAACACAATCCTGCGCCGCACTGCACTGCGCTCGTCACCCTGAGGTATTAGCGGCCTTATTTAAAAACGCCGCTCAAAACTTAGTCACTGCTTAAACTTCTCAGTCTTGTTCTTGCACGTGACACTTCACGTCAGAGAGAAGTTGACAGAGCATCTTAAGCAGTGATTAACGGTTGAGAAGTTTTTTTAAGTAAGACTGTTTATGTTAAATCTCTTCATACCCAGTAATACCTCTTATAACATTGCCCTTCAAACCGGAACACAGTAATGCTTGCACACTACTGCTAGGCGGTTGAATAACTGGCAAAGGTGTGGTACTTCCCCAGGCGGACTCTGCAGTAGAGTCCTACCACTACAGTAAGATTACTCACAAGCAAGATAAATTTGATAAAGGAACCTACACGCAGGATTATATTTAGCATTATTGTATATTCCATGCACAGGGCTTACGAACGGCATTACTAAGCCGCAAAAAGTTTTTCAATTACAAATTTTGACAATTGCAGACAACACCCCCTTTTTGGGGGGTGTTGCCCCCCCCTGCCTACGGCCTTGCGCATGAGATGCAACTGTACTTAAAGGAGCTTTCGGATATGACTTTCAGGATGCTGTTGCTACTCTCTCAAAGCCTCTCGTTTGCACTCATCACTGTGTAAAACTTTTACTACGAAGCGAACCCAAAATTCGCAAAAAAAAACCGTTACATACAAAAATTTAATTCACCCTCGACTGGAAAATTCAAGGTTTAGTTTTGTCAAATTGTCACACCCAGTTGTAGTAAATAAATAGTAGATTACTCACCTAGAGAGCAAAAGTAAAGAATGTCTCAGAGCTCATGTATTTGAGACAAACATGAGAGCTAAGGCTTCTTTACTTGCTACCGTGGTGTGTAAACGATTTTACGTGCCGCTGCGGGGAGAAAGTGGTTCCTTTCGCTCCGTGTAGCGGGGCTAAAGTATACCTACGTACTGTGCAAATTGTATCAAATCAAATCAAAATATTTATTCACTAGTTACAAGTTACAGTCCCAATTTATACATAATTAATATTTCAACTAGTAAATCATCGCTTGTAATAATGATTTCTATGTCTTGTAGCACCTACACTAAGAATTACTTCTTGTGTCGTAGGTGTCTACGTACCTTCACATTTTTACTTTAAGCTTACAGTACATACTTTGAGCCTACAGTACATGTCAGTAAGTCAGTATCCATGACTTGGACTCGACTATGACTAAACTAATTTTGTATAATGTAAACTAAACTATGATTTCATGACATATTTGACTTGATGATAGTATAAATATTTAATAACTGCTGGCAGTGGCAGAATGCACAACTTGCAATGCCAATAATAAAAAAGAAAAAAAACAATAAGATAAAAACATTTTTATTGGAAGCTGCGTCACTGCAATGATCGTACACAATGCGGAAACAACGCTACGTTGACAATGGCCCCCGTATCGTTCGAGCTTAGTGCTTAATTTTTGAAAATGACAAATTAACGAGAATAGTCGATGCATTTTGGCCGGCGACAGGTATCACGTAACGATACTGTTTGCTCTTGGCATCGTGTTGGGCACCGTAAAATAGTGGAAACCTTAATTCGTGTTTAAAAATAATTTGATAGCTATAAGTCCTGTTTTAAGCTGTTTACACTTTTATTACTTTATATTTTTAGCTGTTTAGAACTCTACAACACAATTTCCCGAGTTTCTAAAATTCTATTTTTAAACTTCGTCTGGCAGTCAGGCAGGCTAAAGCCATAAAGCCATACTGCCTAGGTAGGTACATAGATATCCATGATACATAGACTGCAGATTTTTGTAGTGTTGCAAATTATTGTAGTACTAGTAATTTAATCTAGGGTAAATCTTAAAATTTTCATGTCACAAATCTCATTGCAGAGAAATAATCTACCATGATTTAAGAGCAACTTCATCCCTTGCCTTTGCCTAGTTCAACGGGGCTGACAAAGAAAATCCCATTCTCATTTTCTCATTACTGGCCTCTTTTACTGTCTGTTCTTTGTTTCCGGTAGAAATACATTAAAAGAAAAAAATATCAGACATGGCTTTGTCAGACAGGAGCTATTTTTGTCGATCCGGTTAAAGAGTTTTAAATAATTTCTGCTCAGACCATTTTGGTTTCAGTTTTTGGTCGTACAAAGCTTCGTTCGTGTAATTAAACTTTAACATACAGTTATTATAGGTTGGCATTTTTTTTATTTTTGGCAAACTAGATTATCACGTCAGTGTGGAAATTCAATGAATAATCTTCCTACTTGGTGGCGCTTTAATTACGATATACATTTATAACTAATTTCTACATCTACTTTATTTTATTATATCAAATTTTAATATCATTAACTTCCTACAGCAATATTAACCGAAGTCTACTAGCTTTCTTGTATTTATCAGGCAGCAAATTTTAAATAACCATTATTTGTAATACTATCAACAAACTAGCGGACTTGCGGACTTTGATGTCGGATTAAAGAGCGCTAAAGGGAGAGTAATAATATATTCTCTCTCTTTCTCACTCCTTGAATAGAACGCGAGCCGATATAATTATGATATTAGCGAAACAAATCTGCTGTCTATAAGCGCCTTATAATTAGGTAAGTACCTCTCCACGTCTCTCTGTTAGAAGGCGAATGCACTCATGCATTTAACACGTAACTTTATAGGATTTTTGATTTGACAACTAGCAAACAACTACTTGAAATAACTTTAAAACATAAAAATGAGATAATAAAAACATTACACTATATGTTTTTAAAGCTTAAACAAGGTAATTAACATTAACATTAATAACTTATTTTAACATTACATTATATATATAATAATATAATGGAAATAGTAAGTACTTAGTCATTTGTTTCACGTGTATAAGTTTTTATTTTTTTTAAATATAAGTTCACCAACACTGTGTACATCAATACATTTTAAAACGGTTTAAAACTAATAGTATAAAGCCAAATGTCACAATAATTATAGGCGAAGACAGCATGCAATAACAATATTTTCGAGTAAAATTAAATAAAAAACACACAAAAAATACACAAAATAACAGAACGTCCTGTTGACATATATCTAAGTAGTAGATTTGTATTTAAGCACGTGTCGGCACATAATATTCATGTTGTTCGGTCTCGTTACCATAATGATAAGGTATTGTGATCGCGACATTCGACATATTTTGATGTTTATTTGGAGACGTCACGCAGCGCAAGATCATTACGATGAAAGAAATGAGTAACGATTGGTGAAAAGCTTGTACATTTTATTAAATTACTTCCGCAAGTTTTACCGTGACACGTCTAACTGGCGCCAGACCCCTACCAATTTCGGCTAACCATATCTTCCCTTGCCAATAAAATACTGTAAGTACATACCTATATCATTGAGATATTATGTGCTACGTACTAGATATGACAAAAGCTTATACAGAGACCCATTTATTTGTAGCAGTTTCATTACTTCTATCAGTCATTATAGACTATACTAGGCACTACACTAGACTAGGCACTACACTAGACTAGGCACTACAGTAGACTAGGCACTACACTAGACTAGGCACTACACTAGACTAGGCACTACACTAGACTAGGCACTACACTAGACTAGGCACTACACTAGACTAGGCACTACACTAGACTAGGCACTACACTAGACTAGGCACTACACTAGACTAGGCACTACACTAGACTAGGCACTACACTAGACTAGGCACTACACTAGACTAGGCACTACACTAGACTAGGCACTACACTAGACTAGGCACTACACTAGACTAGGCACTACACTAGACTAGGCACTACACTAGACTAGGCACTACACTAGACTAGGCACTACACTAGACTAGGCACTACACTAGACTAGGCACTACACTAGACTAGGCACTACACTAGACTAGGCACTACACTAGACTAGGCACTACACTAGACTAGGCACTACACTAGACTAGGCACTACACTAGACTAGGCACTACACTAGACTAGGCACTACACTAGACTAGGCACTACACTAGACTAGGCACTACACTAGACTAGGTACTACACTAGACTAGGCACTACACTAGACTAGGCACTACACTAGACTAGGCACTACACTAGACTAGGCACTACACTAGACTAGGCACTACACTAGACTAGGCACTACACTAGACTAGACACTGCACTAGACTAGGCACTGCACTAGACTAGGCACTACACTAGACTAGGCACTACACTAGACTAGGCACTACACTAGACTAGGCACTACACTAGACTAGGCACTACACTAGACTAGACACTGCACTAGACTAGGCACTGCACTAGACTAGGCACTACACTAGACTAGGCACTACACTAGACTAGGCACTACACTAGACTAGGCACTACACTAGACTAGGCACTACACTAGACTAGGCACTACACTAGACTAGGAACTTAGGATGACTGTGATGTCGTGTTCAGTTGTGTCATTTGTTTAAATAAGTCATATGGTCCATAAGACATAAGTATAAGTATAGTTATTTTCACACATCCCGATATTCCGTCAGTACATTAAGTACGCCTCGCGCCGCTATTTCGATGCGGCCCCTCACCATCCCAATCCACTCATAGTCCAAGCCTCCAACTATACGACAGACACGACAGACCCACCCCCCTTCCGTAGACGCCCCAGACACGTCTTGGGCGACCCTGACGACCCCATCGCCGTCATCACCTCGGCGGCGCTGGGCAACAAACATCCCGATATATTGAGGGAATACATTTTTACCTTTCTGGCGAGACAATATTACATACACAACCCCTTGGAGGTAACAAAACCATTTTAAGACAGAACGCGATCATTTCTATAGCATTCGTATTTTTTTCATACACTTTCGAACTAAAATATCGAATAGGTGTTCTAAAAGACATTCATCGCGCGACTAAAATCGCGTAATAACGTTTTGTTAAACCGACCGTCACGCTTTATAGAGCGTCGTTAACTCTAGTACATTATAACTCAATGGCATATCTCCACAACTCAAATTGTAGTTTTATTTGTCGATAAATGTCGCTTGTATCGTTATACCGCTCCTTTATGCCCCACGATGTCCTTTTAATCTGGGCAAGCGGAAAATCTTGATAAAACAGAGATGGGTTTATCTTATTTCGAGTATCAGAAGTGTGTCACGGGCTAAATGAACCCTTCTCCTTTAGAGAGACAAACTAAAAAAGATAAAATGTTCCTTAGCGTACATTAAAGTGCTGTCAGCTTGAAGAAGAGCCGTAAAAAGGCGGCCCCTGAGGCCCGCTGGGACCACAGACCTCGCTTCTGTCCGCTAAGCCAAATTAAACTATAGACTTGACAATTTATTAGAAAAGTATTGGTTTTTCTGAAGAGTCTGATATCGCTTGCTATACAATTTTGAAATATATAGTATTAACTTCGTCACTTGTTCGTCATTTGTTTTGTATAAGTAGCGATATTGAAATATGTTCTAAGATAACATGAAATATTATAGCATCTTCATCGTGTGTGACGGCTTTAATGTTTTAAATTGGATGTATCCTGCGATGTCACCATAGTAATGAAAAGTGGTGATGATATGGTGATGATGATGAAGATGATAATGATGGAAGCATAAGCTTAGCTTTTGTAAAATTCACGTGGATATCGCGCGTTAAATTTTCGCTGGAAGTTTAATATACAACACCTCTTAATCTAGCACTAAAAAGCATTTATACAATCAATCAATCATCAATATATATAAAAGGCTCTGTCCTGACTGACTGACAGACAACGCACAGCCCAAACCACTGGTCGTACAGACTTGAAATTTGGAGGGTGTACGTCTTGATGCGTAGGGGTGTACTAAGAAAAGATTTTTCGAAATTCGACCCCTAAACGTTTGTATGAAAGTCCTTTGTTTTAGTCACGAAAGTACCGCATAGTTATTTCCTACTTTTCTTAACAAAACGCACAAGAACAAAGCGAAATGAACAGTAAAGAAACGCTTATTCGTTTATTTCAATTAGTGAATTTTGTGACAATGTTTCTATTAAAGTTGCACAATTTTTTGCACTTTTTAGGTGCTATTTTGCATCAGTCCATGTTGTTGATTGGGAAACTCAGTTAAATTAGAGGCAAAACTAGTAGGCAAGACTAACCACGACCAATTATTAAGTCCATTATTTTCTAGACCTTCAACAAAAATAGTGATAATTACTTACAGCATAAAATCGCCAAAACTGGAAAAGTCGGTGGAGACATTTACTCAGCAGTGGGATCTAACAGACTAAATACAACACACCACACGCAAACAACACAATACAAAAAAAACTGCCATAACACAATTTGCTTTCCAACTTTTCCCATTGCCATTTCTACTTGATGATAGGTCTACAATGCTGAACCGATATCAGCGTGCAGCCTCCTTCAGATGGTAGTTACAACATCTCAACCGTGAAATTTTATCGAGAGAATTAATCTTCAAAAGTTTCCGTGACCCACCCTTTTGTTTCAGATGCGCCCTGTAATAAAATTTATTCAGTAGGTAGGTACTAGGTGCACCCTTCGGTTTCATTTGCAAAATCTTATTATTTTCACATCTCAAAATGAGATGTTCATATCCTTCAAATGTGAGATTTTCTAAGCACGTTTTAATTTTTTTTTTTACTAGTTCAATGGCGCTGACTAAAGTTGCCAGTCATAAACAGCCAAATATTTTTTATCTGTACTTGATGATAACAGACAAGTCTTCGGCAGCGCAAGGTCAGCGCCATCTACAGTGAACTTTTTTTTTTAAGTGTGCCGGTGAATCTCCCATTGTAGTTTTTATCTTACGAAGTATATTGTGATGATGAAAGATAACATCGCTCATTACCATTGCAGCAGTACCTACCCAAAACTTTGAGTTACAAACAAAGTCCAGGCAATCGCTTTTCTGGCGCTTATTACCTACCCAGGCAATCGCTTTTCTGGCGCTTATTACCTACCTACATATTGAGACATTTATTCAAGACTTTAGGTTGCCAGTAATACTAGACATTAGAGTCAGTTTGTTTACATTGGAATTTTAGCTATTTTGGTGTAACTAGCAAACAGACACACAATCTTTCACGTTTGCAATAGTGCAATTCTAATCGAAAACAGATAACTTCGAGGGTTGGAATCAGGTCTCAGGGGTACAACTGATGCAGTTCAAATCGAGAATTAATGAAGTTAATTCCAGAGTTATTGGTTTTAGGGATAAGTAAAAACGGGAATTCTCTTTGTGAATGCATAATTAGATTGGACATTTTATTACATTGACATTTTAGAAAAAAAAATGTGATTTTGTGCGTTCAATCTTCTTGATCTTGTTCTAGTTGTTAGAAAAAAAAGTTGATTATGATGTTTTGGAGGTTTTTTTTTCCTACCAGTTCTCTATGGTTTCATCTGTTATTCCATAGGAAAACTTTTTACACGCCTGCCCAAAAAAGGAGTGTAATGTTTTCAGGGTTCATGTATGCATGTGAGTTTCTTTATTTCACCATAACTTATACTTAAATAGGTACCTGAACATAGTTGGATGTATAGGCTATCGTTAGAAAATGCTTACAAAATCCCAAGTGACACAGGCAATTTTTTTCGGCAGGTCAGAGGGTTTTTTTTATATTATACACATACCTATAATATAACATATTATTATAATGTCATATAATGCTATTAAAGAAATAAAATATATAATATGGGTGAATAAAATCTCGTTCAGCTAAACTCATGATGATTAAATATAATATCCATGCTTTTTTGGAAGCCAACAATCAATGAAACTAAGTAAAAAATAAGTAAAGTTTTAAACCTGTAATTTTAATACTGAAAAGATGAAGCCATTCAAATCTTTATCTCTAACACACACGCTTCCCACAACCATTAGCAGCAGTGCAAAGAATAATTCTGCAAATTGTCATAGAGCAGTTAAATGGCTGCGATATTAAACTCATTACGTCTGGAAAACTGCGTCGCGCGTCGGATAAGTCGGGTACAGCTTGGAAAAAAGTTAACGATAGAACTAATCTGAAGCCAGGTTTTACTCGAGTGTGGTTTTCAGTGTCAATGAGTGATAAGCTGGGTTTTCAATTGTTTTTCGTTTAGAATTATTCGATTGCGTGTATGTACCTACTTGTAGAAACTACTAATGATTCTGTGTTATGGCTATAAATTGTGAACTTTGCCTGTACCATGCTTGGTGAACTGTCTTTACCACCTTTTTTTTTACTAAGTATTAAAACATACCAACAATATTTTTTTACAAAGTTTTAATTTTAGTGGTTAACGATTATAATGTTGTCGTTGATCACTAAAATTAAAACTTCTTTAGTCACGTCTAAGCCCGGACATTTAAGAAGCATTGGTAGAGCCGAAGCCAACACCAAGAAGCTCAGGACTATTAATTATTATTGATTGTGCCTCTATTCATTTCAACTTTTTTGGCCAACTGTACTCGGGGTAAGTTAAATAAAACGCCATCGCCTTAACCAGGCGACAACCACAAGCTTTTTGTAATTTCAGTGACAAATGAACAGCGGACTGAGCACCGGGGGGTTTCGGTGCGAGTTGATTTTAAAACAAAGATGAGGTGACTCAGAAGGGAACTATGGTAAACAATTATAATTAATTACCTACCTTATTTAATAACCTTAATAGCCTGATTAGTGTAGCTTGATTTCGTATTCCCCACAGATTACCAAACAAATGCAATAGAGACGATCAAATTTAACTTCGAATGCGTGACCGTTTGTGGCATTTCAAACTATTCGCTACCGGTCGACCGACAATTAATCACTTAATGATCTAATATACAAAATACTTACCATTATTTATGTAAAATTTTATCATAAATGTTATCATACCTCCAGGTACGTACCTTTTCCTGGTGTGCTTAGTGAGCGTGACCCTTCTGATTACGTTTTCGTCTAATCTTTGACAATAAATTTGGTTGGAGCGTTGAAGCGCGTTTCCGTACTTTGTTCCGAGTTAATGCTCTCTTACATCGGCCTATTCATTTGGGATTTACCAACGTGTTCTAGAGTGTAAGTTTAACGAGTTATGCTGGGTTCGTCAGAAAGGATATGTGACGCTGAAAGACTGGGCAGCGTCATATTCAGTTACACTTTTATTCTACAATTTCTCTCATCGTTTTGAAATTTAAATAGAGAACAAACAATTATTTATTTTTTGGGTTTGGCGGGGAACACGTAAAAATCATGTCATTGCATTCTATTATTTTCTTAAACTAGTGTTTTTTTGTGAATTAATTGTTAAATATGGTGGTGTTTTATTCATTGACGGCCTTACTTAAAAAAACTTCTCAACCGTTAGTCACTGCTTAAGATGCTCTGCCATCTTCTCTCTGACGTGAAGTGTAACATGCAAGAACAAGACAGAGAAGTTTAAGCAGTGACTAAGAGAATCGAGATTATTTTAGGTAAGGCTGTGAGTGTTGAATTACTTGCACGAGTGTGGGCAAGTGATATACGAGTAATGTGGTGAAACATGTATTTTCGTGTTGTATTCAAAACTCCGTAGAAGCTCATAGTAAAGTCGCCAGAACTTTACTAGGGCATGACTTGGACTCGACTATGACTAATTTCGTGTGGCTGACTGTGAATCATGACATATTTGTCATTTTTTAAATTCAAAAACTTGACACTGGCAGAATGCACAACGTGCTAAGCCAAAAACTAAGAAAAAAATGTTAATAAGGATTGAAAAAAGGAACCCCTATTGGGGTTTTTGTTGTTCGTCTTTCTGTCTGTTTAAAATTAAATACTTAGCACTCTTTCAACTTAGCTTATTTTATAACGTCCAATTAAATCTCCGTCATTATAACTATTTATCATTCATTATCTAGAGTTACTCAGTAACTAGGTACGATTTGTATAGATACTACTTTAGAGTAAAGTATCTGGTTATTAAAACCAAATAATTAAGATTAAGTCAGAGTGGTAAGGTTTGGTAAGGTGACATTGTCGCTTACCAACAGGTGAATTGGTAATCAAATGCCACCTGTATCATAGCCACCATATGTATAGTTATTTTCAACCGACTTCAAAAAAGGAGGTTCTCAACTCGACAGTATGTTATTTTGTTTTTTTTTGTATGTATGTTACGCGACTACTCCGCCAATCATGAACTATATTTTTTTTTTGGTAGGTCGAAATCGAAATCGGTTTAGTAGTTTGGTTTTTAAATCAAAATTACTAAAAAATATGAAGATGTCATCCAGGTATTCGAAGATGAAGTCGGTTGTATTAAAAAAAAAAGCGTATTATGTTTTATTATTATTCACTTTAACAAACAAGCTGAAAGAAAGCATAGTTTACACACTTTGATGGAAATTTATAAAAAACCTTCCCAAACTAAACAATTACCTAACCAAATTTTATTTTCCCAAACTTACTTATCCTGGTAGTGAACCTTTCTACTTGCACTTCATGATGTAGTATGGAATTATCTTAGATATTTTTGCTATATTCATAAGAAACACAACTGGTGCTCACAACATGCTTACTATAAAAGAAGCGTAGCAGCCATCAAAAGCGCGTAAACATACATCCTGCCATAAGCGACAGCCCTAAACCCTACCACTACGTAAGCACTTACCATAAAATCAGGATAGTGACTATCATGGAAATACTTGAATGAAGAACTGACGATTCCTTGCGTTAGAATTGATTTTTGTAAGATTTCACACGATTCGTTTCGTATGATTTTAAGGATTCGTTTTCAATAATCAATGATTATCCGTGGGTCATTATAAGAATCACCTATAAGTTTTGATTCTTACATAAGACCTAAAGGCAGAAATGGAACATAATTATTTAAGTTTAAAAGTATATTTGTAAGCATAACGTAAAAATATTTTGATAAATAAGAAAGAAAAATGTTTATTTGAACTGAAATTAGAGAAAAAAATAAGAAAGAAAAATGTTTTAGAGAAGATTTTCGTACCTAAAGAGGTTCCTAGAGCTTCAATGATCATGAATATTTACCTTTTTTTACTTCCTTCAAAAAAAGCTTCTAGGATATGCAGAACTTGAACAGCTATTTTATATTTTTTATTCAATAGTTTTTATCTTAGAGGTCGTAAGTGGCATTTACAACTGAGCAGGACTACAAGTCGGGTGAGATTACAAAATACAGACAACGATGCCAAATCAAAGGTTTTGACAAAAAAAAAAAGTTTTCGTATTGCATACTTCACTATAGCCGAAATTTAGACAAATGCCAAAGGTCTTCAAGGGACTATGGACTCAAACAGCAGGGCTGGTCTTTTAGCTATCTAAGATAAACTTACTTGCATATATTCCATTTAAATAAAAAAAATACCTACTTAAACTTTCTATGGCACGGAACGCTTCCATCCACGTCTCTTGAGTTCGTATTCAGATCACACTCTCACACCGCAACTTCCGAAATCAAAGTAATGCAAACACTCGTTGAAAATGCGGTGTAAATAATAAAAAGGTACCTCGCATTACCCTTCAGTACCTTACCGTAAAATACCTGTATGTGCCGTGCTACGGTAGTACTTGTGCCGTGGTGTATGGTACCGTAGAGGGTATTGTTGGACTCCCCTTCGTTGAGATTCAATATGCACTAGAGACGTGAAATATGGCGGGACGTTGACGTTGGGGCGAAATAGATTTTGGTCATTTTTATTGTGGCGGAAAAGCCTATTTTAAAACTTTTACTTCCCTTTATTTTCGTACTAGCTTCTACCAGCGACTTCGTCTGCGCAAACTTATAAAAAGTATTCTCTGTGTTAACTCGGGTTAGAAACCATCTGTATGCCAAACTACAACCAGTTTTTTTGACTGTTGTTGCTTTATACAGTAACAAACACCCAAACTTACAAACTCGCATTAATATTATTATTAGGATAGGCTTAAAAAAATCAGACATAATAATTTGTTTCATTTCAGATACTGTTTTAATAATTTCTTTTATTTTTTTCATTTGGACGATCTTATTTTATACAAATTGGTGGCCAGGAAAAAAGTCCCTTACCTTAATTACCTTATGGTCGTCATGCTGTTTCATAATTATTCAGTACCTACTACTAATCCGTCAGTGGCCTTCATCCAGCAGTGGACGTCTTCCGGCTGTTGATGGTAATCCGTCAGTGAATCGTCCTAACCCTTCGTTGCATAAGCTGCATCCCTATCTTCAAAATGATGTTTTAATGCAGTGCACCTATAACATTCTACCTACAATAAGCCTGTAGTCTACCCTCTTTGCACGGCTATATACCAATACAAATACATGAATCCACAGTCTCTTGTTCTAGTAAATAATTAATTGTGATATTCGATATAAGTTCATAGCCCGTCGGGGAGGCATCCAAATCGATCACAGTGAACAATATAATCCGCTTTTCTAACGTTTCTACCTTATAACAGGAACATTCTGGGTAATTTTGTCTATTTCCCGTGGGGGCTGCATTAAGCCTGCTTACTTGAATTTACCTGCTGAGTTCAAACGTTAGAGCTTTACAATATTACATTTTATTATTATACAAAAGATGCATTTATGTTGTTTTATGGAAAACTTAAATATAAAATTGGTGTCACTGAATTTATAAAATAGGTAAAAATAATCTTGCCCGAAAAAAAAACCATTGCCTTATTGAGTATATTGATGCTTATTAATATTATCATAGTAATTATCATGGAACTGGGTATGTCCTAAAACTGCATCCAGAACCACCGGAGGGTGGGCAGCAGCGTCCTCTTAGTTAACGGTGGTAACACTCTGCGATCCCCAAGCCGCCTGCCGAGCGTGGGGATTATGGCAACCCCTCCCTAATAAGGAAGAGGCCTTCGTCCAGTAGTGGACTTCTTCTGGCTGATGACTGACTGAATATTATCATTTTCTTATTAATTAGACACATACCTATTCCTCCATGTTTTAACGACGTTGTTAGAGCAACGTGATGAATTTTCAGGTTTGTGGATAAAATCAAATGATTTTGTTGATTTATTTTGTAGGTTTAATATAAGTGTATACGTTTTTATCATTCAAAGTTATTTAGATAGTTGATCAAACTTTTATGTATACATTCTAAACAGGGTGTTCATTTGAGCGACTGACATATTCTAGGATATAAATAGTACTCATCATTATGAATAATTTTTATTATGAAACCGGCTCTGAAATAGCGAAAAAAAAAATTGCTGTTCCATACATTTCGTCAAGAGTTAATGACATTTTTCTATGGAAAAGCAGTTTTTTTCACGATTTCTGAGACGGTCCCTTAGTAAAACTTATGTGATCGCATAGTAAAAGTTGTTCATAACGATAAGTAGATAAGTACTTTTGTATCCTAGAATATGTTTGTCGCTTAAATGAACATGCTGTATAAAGGTACAATGTACATACATTATTTCTATAGAATCCATCTCTACCAGTCTAGGCATTAAGTTATTTTCTATACTTACCTTTGTATTCTAAAAGTCAGCTAGTCAAAACGTTGTGTATCTAAGAACTTGTCTCGTCTTCAAAACTGTAGACAAACTACAAGTTAAGAAGCCTTCAAAGTGTAGGAAAATGGTAAAGTTGCTTTAATATTGTAATAAACTGAAACTGGCTTGTTTAGTGAGATATTATCCAGTGAAGTATGCAAGTTGTTTTTCTTCAAGTCTGTAAGTTATAACTTTTTTTAGTAAAAGTTATTATTATGTTTTTTAGTAAGTATTTATTTATCATCATCATCATCTACTCGGAGACGTCCACTGCTGAACGAAAGCCTCCCCCTCCCCTTTAGACCGTCACACTGTACGACAAGCTGCCATTTGCGTTCACCGGTTGCCGGCGTCGGGTAGTTCCCACTAGGTGGACCTACGACATTGTAAAAGTCGCCGGCAACCGGTGAACGCAAATGGCAGCTTGTCGTACGAGGCCTTCCTACGCGTCTTCCGGTTCGCGGTCGCAACTCAAGAACCTTTCTTCCCCATCGGTTATCAGTTCTTCGAGCGATGTGGCCTGCCCATTGCCACTTCAACTTGCAAACCCTGCGAGCTATGTCGGTAACTTTGGTTCTTTGGCGAATATCCTCAAAGTAGCTCCAAGCATAGCTCTCTCCATTGCCCGTTGTGTGACTCTGAGTTTCTCCAAAAGGCCCACCCGTTTCAGTTCCATATCTCATCAAGTATTTATTGAGTATAAATAACTCAACATTTTTGATCTTAGATTAACGGTAAGGCTAATGATCTTATTAACCCCCGACCCAAACAGAGGCGTGTAAAAAGTTTTACGTGTGAATTTACTGTGTTATAATTATAGGTATAAGTGGCCGTGAATTTACTGTGTACCTATAGGTAGTGGCTTCTATCAAGTTTTTTTGATACAAGCCACATAATTATAAATAATGGTATGTGGCATCATAACTCCATGGACGAACCCCCATTTTAATTCAGCTTTTCGTTTGAAAAGGGACTTGATCAAGAATGTTCATAGCTACAAGTCAAGGACTTGGGTTTTATTTTATTAGTTAACATTGTATTTTGTTCTTACTTGTATAAATAGAAATAGTTTATTACCAAATAGAGTAGTACAATTTTTACTTAAAATAGGTACAGACTTAAAAATCCATTTTTAATAAAAGATAATTATCGGTGAGCCCCGAACTAGGCGCGAGGCCTGTATCTTAAGGCTCACGTGCGATGTTACCATACAGAGTTATGTTCAAATTAAGGTTATAATTTTATATAATATGTCTATAATAATAAATCTATATTCATACAGGGTTAGTTCTAATCAGTTAGCATCCTTTTAATCTATCTAAGATTTTATTTTATTTTATCTATCTTTTAATATACATAATCTATATTGTGTACATCAAAACATATAACTTTTACTAAAAGGGCCAACATTGAAATCGCGAAAAAAATATCAGCTGTTCCATAAAAAATATTCATCGACCTTTGGCAAAATGTATGGACCAGCGTAAAGTAAAGGTTTAAAAAAATTGTACATTCTGTTATCAATCTGGGTTTTTTTTTTTTTACATACAACTATATAATTAGTTACAACATAAATTAAACTATTATTAAAACTTTAATCAATCGATATAAGAGACCGTTTAAAGTATCTATAGGTAGCAAACCTATAGATAGTTTAAACGGTCTCTAATTTCGGCTAATAATATTTTTTTTCTAATTTTTCTCTAATCTGGGTTATTAGAAGACAAGATAACCGTCCTGCAGTGGTTCTAAAAACAGTTTTAGTACATACCCAGGTTCCATAGACCTTAATAATTATGTTCATACGCCATTGCTTATGTACGTACATCCATCATTGCATTGTGGATATTCTCCAAATATGCGCTATATTCATTTTTGTTCGCACTGTGTGATTGCTGCAAAATTCTGTTTTTCCCGTAAAATACATTAAGAGTGTCTTTAAATCCAAAGTTAATAGGTTCATTCTAGTTAAGTGTGCTAGACCGCATCGTTGCTATCATCAGTCAGGATGTAGATAAACACAGGCCAATTAAACTCAGCATTTCTTACTACTCGTTTACTAGATATCACTGGCCTTTTCTTCATCAGGGTCCAAAATGCACAAAATGACTTTAAAAATGGAAGTTCACCACAAAGACGCGTACAGTGTGTTTTGGCTAAAATTCTAAAAGTTTGAGTTTACCGAGTTAAAAATTACTTAACGTAGCTCCATAATATCCTGACGAGTCCCACGTGAAGCCCTAAGCTCGCATAATCACCGCGATGACGGGCTCCTATAAACGTTACGAGTTCTCAACTGAAACGATCGCGAGCATCTGGGAGTTTCTTTAGATTATATTCAAGGTTACGTGAAACGGTATTGCTGAGCCGAAAGGAGGAACAACTGTTAGACTACTAGAGGATTATTGTGAACAACTTTTACCTAAGGACCAACCCTCAAACCGCGTATAAAAAAAACTACTAAATATCCTAAGTATTATAATTTTTTGGTATAAAATCTGTCGTGGTTTTGATACATTTTTGTTTTATTTATACGGGAATATTCACGTTTAATTAATTTGAAAAATCCGATCAGACAAAAAAATATGTTGAATACTAACATTTATATTTAGCCAAATAATTAACAGAACGTACTACGATACTTCAGTTCCCATCAAGGCCGTAGCCAAGGGGGGGGGGAGGGCATTTAGGGGCAATGCCCTACCTTAAAATAAGCAAAGTACTGTGAAGCGCCCTACCTGTAACAACAGCTGCCCTACCTTAAATTCAGGTCTAGCTACGGCCCTGGTTTCCATTAAGTTTTTACTTGATTTTATGAACCTCTCTGAAAATGTTGATTAAGTTAACAAACGTCATTTAATGTTCTGCGCATTACTACCTAACCTCATTTTATTTTAAGCGTCGTTTTTAAGTTAAGGAAATTAATGAGTTAAGGTGTAAATCTTCTGACTGATACAAATACTTTAAATGCAAAACAATACGTCGTCATTATACCAGTCTACTTCTTAAAAGACTCTTTTGTATTGACTAATGATTTCTCACGAACTTTGAAACCACTCATCTAACTTTGTCACTTCCACTCAACGAAATTAATCAGCCAATTGCCCCCACAAGTTTCCCAAACAAATGCTGTTTCTTTAAACTTCCACGTGCTTTCATTTCGTTATTCCAACCTTTTCGACCAAGGAGTACATGCAATAAGGAGATGGCACAGTTAATTATATTTTTTCAAAGCGATACTTTTCACTGCTTTGAGTGAGGTTGTTGTTTAATACAGTTCTTCTTCCTACTCTACGATAGATACGGCTTTTTAACGTAGTATGTGGCTTATGACCGACTTTTAAAAGGAAGGATGGACTTTAAAATTCGACTCGTATATTTTTTTAATATTATTGTATGTAGTGATTCCACACTTATGGCATTTCTATGTATATATTTCGTATATTTTTATTTTTAATTAACACGGAGTTTAACACGGAACACACAAGGCAGTTTTGTTATATAACAAAACTGGCAGGTATATGAGTTTCCTTAACATGCAATATTTTTGTGTTTTTTTTTTATACTTTCAATTTACTAGACGAGCAAGACGTTTGCCTGGTGGTAAGCGTCACGCCTGCTACTAACAGTAGCAGTGCCAGAATTGTTAACTTGCGAGCACACTGCACTGCGCTCGTCACCCTGAGATATTAGATGTTGATTTTGATGATATTAGATGTTAAATCTCTTCATACCCAGTGATTTCTCTGATAACATTGCTCTTCAAACTGGAACACAGTAATGCTTGCACACTGCTGCTTGGCGGTTGGATAACTGGCAAAGGTATGGTACTTCCCCAGGCGGACTCTGCTGCAGTAGAGTCCTAACACTACAAAGTGCGTACGATTCAAAATTTGAATCGTTGCTATACCACCTCCTTTTTATATCCTCGGTGTTCCTGGCGCACAATGTACCTTGAGCACCTTAGCGGTTATTACCTTCAGCAACCTTTGTTAGCGCCTCGCTCTCCCCCACTGAATTTAAATGGAGAAATTATTTTCAAGTATTTTTCGGAAGAGAAGTTTTATTGTATTGTTTGATTACGTGTCACTCTGATAGATGAAGGAATGGCTTTCAAATGGCGTCTCTTTTGTCGTTCGGAGGCTGTGTAATGTGTTTGGGCCTCGGGTGGTTGGATTTGCTTAAAAGTATACTGTCAAACTTTTGTAGCGATTTTGGTAACTGTCTTAAGTTATTAAGTACTTATTTTGTATCGGTTTTTGTTTGGTGCTGGAACCGATGATGGTAATAATATGCAGGCTTTGAAAAGTTAACTATTAGATTTTTATGCTTTTGACGTATAAAAAAATCCTGAAACTTTATATTATTAGATTAATATTATTTGTTTGTGATTCGTAATTTTAAGTCGATCCTAGTTAATTCTCAAAATTTTGTCAATGACTTATAAGATGAATTTTAATTTCCGAAGAACGAACTGCCAGAGGTTTTGCCACAGAATAAATGATAGTACTACGTTGATTTTGCTCGGTGTTTTCCAGTTTACCTACATACCAACAACTATCTATACCTATAGGTATGTTGCATATATGTAGATAGGTACTTTAACGGTATCTTATATCGATTATTTAATTTTTGAGTACGTTTTAATGATTGATGATGAAATTTTATGTAATTATTATTTTAGCTGCATTTATGCAATGTAAAAATAACCTGCGTATGTCCTTAAACTGCAACCAGAACCAACGGAGGACGGGCAGCAGCGTCCTCTTCCTTAACGGTGGTGAGCATTCTGCGATCCCCAAGCCGCTTGGCAAGCGTGGGGTTATGGCAACACTCCCTTCGTCCAGCAGTGAGTGTTTTATGGCTGATGACGAAAGCGATGGCGATAGTTTTAACCAATTTATGTATAGTGTCAAAGATTATCAGATAGGTACATAACTACATGCCTTCCTAATCTGAAACGTAACCGCCCCAAGCGCACTTAAAGGAATTAAATATTAAAACAGCAGCAAAACCAGTATTTACCGAGTTCCTAAAACGCGAAATTAGGTGCAAACTGCGCACCCCAGAGATGGTCTCAAACAAAATAAGACAAACACAATTTGGGTAAGGAGTATTTGCCAGTCGGCCGGATATCTATAAAATTACAATTTACTTTGCGACTGGGTTTGTTTCAGTCGTTACCTTGTTGCTTGGCGTTTTATTTCCATTTGTGTCTTTTGTTTGCTTTTGGGTATTAGAGACTTGATATTTTAGCGAAACGTTACGTTCCGTTACCGTTACCGTTACCGTTCTTAAAACTATCGATTAATTTGACATTCAAAACAAATTCTTCAAATAAATCAGCTCTAACGACACGCGACATACAGAACTGAGCTTGCGCTCTATTTTGATGTTATTAGATTTGTAGTTGGAGAAGTACCACACCTATGCCGGTTATTCAACCGCCAAACAGTAGTGTGCTAGCATTAAGTACTGTACGGTTTGAAGTGCAATTTTGGCTGATAAATTACTGGGCATGAAGAGAAGTGACATCTAATAACTCGGGGTGAGGAGCGCAGTGCAGTGCCTGCTTGCATAATACAGGTGACGCGTAACGGTATTACTAAGCAGAAAGTAATTCATTGTACTCATAATTATGAACAACCAACTATAGAGTCAAACCTGAATTCATGTAAAAAAACATCTATTCCATAGAAAAATGTGTTTCACCTAGTATAATATTATGTTATCTTTGGTATCTAAGAGAAAATGTATTATGTAAGCAGCTGGTTTTTACGTGAATGCAGGAAAACAACAGAATAGATTTTTCGTTAACATCCATTTCTTTGAAACAACACGGAATTAGTACTTATATTATGCAGATATTTCAATCATGCTCAATGTTTGAGACCACTACGATTAATTAAAACCAACAACGTTGTAGCTTAAAGCGACATTTGAACAAGCAAATCTCTTGACGGCTAAAATATTCATATCGTTGTTCAAAGTTAGTTCATAAAAATTATAACAAAATGTTCAGCATTGATTAAAACCATGAAAGTTTAAGCGGGAAACTATAAAAGTCCACAACCAGCGGGACGGCGACCCGGGAAACACCAACTTCGGGAAGATTTTTCATATTCCCTTTGTATAAAGCGTATTAGATTAAAATCAAATAAAAAAAATACGAAAGTTCCTTATTAGTACTTGGAGGAGAAGGCATTTTCGAACTCGACGAATAAATAGATTTAGTAGAATTTCGATAAACGTAAGCTGCTGACTATATTTTTGGACGGCTTTATAGTTACACTGGACTACTACTACTTTCGTATAATGGAAGAAAAAATCATAAAATATTATAGCTAAAAAAAAACAGACATTATCGCAAGACTCATTTAGTCTTCTGCTGGAATAAAATTATTTACTTTCAACTTGAACAATCCAATTATTTATAGCATACCTAAGTTTCTAGTAATTTTTGCGCTATCAGCTTTAATCACTACCCAGTTTTTACCTTAGAAATCTATGTAAACCCTTTATCAAAAACATTGAACCAATAAAGTGATTTAGTTCTTTTACAATAAGGGTGCTTGCTATTCCCCAATATTGCCCAAATATTACAAAAAACAACTCAAAATTACACTTGGCCCAATTCCTAGCAGTTAACCTACCCTAGCCAGTTAACCTGAAACTCTCAGCGCCATGGGACCAATCGTAACGTTCGTTACCCTACCTTATCCATGCTCGGCCGAATAAACGAATTTAACCGAACAATTTTAACCCACGGTTAACTTCCTCGGGAGCAGAGAAAGGTGAAATTTTTGGTTGTTACGCACATTTGTACGCTTAATGAGTTAAGTTGTTATGTTTGTTTGAATTTACCTTGTTGGACTTTTCGCAGGTGCGTATTGTTGTGATGAGCAAACGCTAAGGTTCCGAAACTAGGATTAGAGGGGAAATGGTTGCTGAAGGTGAGTTGTTCACACAGAAAAGCGAAAGGTAGAGCGGCTGCCAAAACAATATTGTAAAGCAATTGTATGGAAAACCGCTGTTTCCAGTTTTACACATATTTACTTATATAGTAACTACGACGAAAAAGTGCCAATCATTGGCCGCGCATTTGAAGAAAACGCTCGAAATGCCATTTTGCAACGGATTAAAATTGATATAATTACGATGCAATGTGGTTTGGTTTCCTACGCGTCTATTTAAATTGTCTTCTTGAGTATTCTCAGTTTAAAAACATGAATATTGGTAGAATTGTCATTAAGCGCATTTACACTTAATGCCGGCTAGCGCAGCCCGTCACATTTCCGTTCTATTCTCTTCTCTCTTCAGTGGTTGTTCATGGTAAGTTTCATAACTCGTGCAATAATATTGTTATGTCGCGCTGTAGCGCTCGTGGCGTAGCTTGTCTAGGTGATTCTAAACTATCACCGATGTTAAGCAACGGACGGTCCGGTCAGTCTTCAGGTGGGTGACCGTGAGTGGAATTTATTTCTGAGCACTACCGTGGGTCGGATGACACGTTAAATTGTTGGTCCCGGTTGTTTGTTCTAGTTTCTATAACAACAACCGTCAGACATGTCAGAGGCCTTCGGGCGGCACATTAACTCTGACACTAGAGCTGGCCACTCAGCCTATACGAACTTACTTACTTTGTTATGTCGTATGTGCAGCCACTTAGATTAACTAATTGTGAATAGAATATAATAGACAATAATAGACAATAGACAATAGTTTATTCGTGGCAAAAGTATAAACAAAAAAGCAGTTACACAGAACACGGAAAAGTAAATAAAAAATTGTTTACCTTTGGCCATAAACCGGCCCCAACTCAGCAAGATGCCGGTTGCGAACAACCGGCGCTGGTCTTCCGTTGGGCCCGGCAGGTGACGTCCCACGCGAAGATCACAAGATACACATACAAGGCAAATGAAAGATTAATTATATACACAAAACGAATATCACATCACACAAACAGGTACACGACACAAAACAGATAATATAAAATATACTTACAACAAAAACTTAAAAATCATTATCGGATCCGACGAAGTTCGACAAATAAAAGGATAAAAACCCATCATCACTACGACTTTTAACTGGCAGTACTTATTTTAAAAGCGAATCAAAGAATAAGGAAGGAGTTATAGTATAGTATGCAGGTACATACTTCAAATTAGTGTATCATACATACAAAAGAGTATGTGTGTGTGTCTGTATATGTTTGTTACCTCTTCACGCCAAAACGGCTGAATGGATAAAACTCAGAATGGAGATAGCTTATTTCCCGGAATAACATAATAGGGTTTTTATCATCAATATCATCAACGTTTTTAATAATCACGCGGGTGAAACCTGCACCTAGGCAGCTAGTTGAGAATATTCTGAATTATTCTACCATAGCTACGTACTTACCTGGCATAATAGCCGGATTTGCAAGTCAGTCATTATCCCCCGTTCCTCTACCTGTCATCGAGTTCGCAATCGCGGAGTCAAAGCCGTAATAGACGGATAGACTGCCCCTAAATTATTCGCGGTCACGTATTGGAGTGTGTGGCTTCGGGCTTGCACTGAAATTTTAATTATATTTCCCGTTTTGTGCGAGGGAGATAAAATGGACAATCGTGTAGTCGTCTGAGAGAGTAAATAAATAACGAGATGCGCATAATGACAACAACGAATAAACGAAACAACGACAATGAGAATAACGCAAATCTTCAGGATGATGATGATGTGGAGAGGGAGCGGAGAGCTCTAGCAGTTAGAGCCAAAATGATGATAGCTCATAGGTTTCGTAGCTGTTCGGTGCCAGTTAAAATCACCCTCTTCCATGCCTTTTGTACCTCGCTTTATACATGTAATTTATGGACTAACTATAGTAAAAAGTCTTTAAGTGCTTTGGGAGTTCAGTTCAACAATGCATTCAGGGTGCTGCTATTGTGGTTGCCGCGTAGGTGCAGTGCCTCAGGTATGTTTGCCGACGCGCGCGTGGACAGTTTCCCAGCAATAATACGCGCGCGCTGTGCAGCCTCGTGGCGTCGCCTGCGCGACACTTGCAATGGCCTTTTAGCAGTCGTGGCAAGCTTACTTGATAGCCGGCTGGTACAGCACTGGATGGATATACACTCAGTTGTAACTACTTATACTTGCAATTGAGTGTGTATCAATCTCTTGCTGGAAAAATATTATCTATAATTTTACTCACTACATACTACAACTACTACTAAAATAATACTATAGGTTTAACGCTACTACTAACACTGTCCATAAGGAAAATTTGTCCTTTTTTTTTTTAATGCGCTTGTCTTTTATTGAAAGATTTTTACACGTGAAACTGTGAATTTGTTAATTCCATTTAGGTACGTATGTCGACATTGAAATATCAGCTTCATCGGATGACGATGAGGATGATAGGTTATAGGCATGGATATAAGCCTCTCTCTTACTTTATCATCGTTTATGGAGCACTCCATGGAGTCTGTGTTTCTGTATCTTCAAATCTAGAGTAAGTATATCGGATTAGATAAGTGAGCTCCATCCCACACTTGATATATACAAGTTAAACGGAAGCGCAAGAATATTAAAAAAAAAACGTTCTGAAATACGCTTTAAGCAATGATATCAGCGAATTCTTGTGCAATGATATCACTGGGTCAGCCTATAATAGCCCAGTACTGAGCACATGCGTTTTCTTGAAGGACTGGGTGGGAAAGGTTGGGTGACACTCCAACACGCTGGCCCGGTACAGATTGGCGAATTCAAATACTCCTAAAAATGCAACTCCTTCACGGTGTTCCTTGCACCGAAAAGCCAGTAGATTCCAAAGAACTCATTAGCTCGGAATCGAACTCACCGCCTCACTATTCTAAGGCCCGTTTTCTCACAATAGGCTACTACGCGTTTCGAGCAGCATTCGCTTTCCCACAAATAAGAACTTTTAACCAATAAACAACAGAACTTACATCTGGAATCCAAGTTGGAGACTTGGTCACACTGTAGGGATGCAACATCGTTCATTAAAAACATCGATATCATAATATCGATATTTTTAAAAGTGAAATATCGATGTCGAAAATATCGATGTTTATGAACGATACATCGATGTTTTTTCGATGTTTTTTTAAAATGTTACCAGGGTTGACGTACGGCCATAATATAGTTAGAATAGGAGTTTACCTTTAAACATTGAATCATGATTACAGACAAATAATATTTACTATAAGTAATACAGATATAATGTACTAGAATATGAAGAGTGGAAGAACAACGAAAAAATCAGGTAGATAAAGATAATCAAATTTATTATGAGAAAAATTAATTATAACTAATTAGGGTATCTATTTGTTTCTCATTATAGAATTTAAAAACAATAATTTCGACAATCTACTGCCAAGCAATCGGTTTCTTTCTTGAGTAATAATAGCTCCAGCTTCAGAAAATAATCGCTCACTGGGTACTGAAGTTGCTACTATTGGCAAATGTTTCATAGCCAGTTTATATAAGTAGGGAAATACAGTCTTCATATCGTCCCAGATTTCTATAGGATCCCCTTTTATAGGCGTAACAGGTGATGACACAAACATGTGAAATTCTGATTCCGCTTTTCTTTTGTCTGTGGTTTTGTTTTTCATGTTATCGTGTGTCAATTGTTTGTGGTAACTCCATATATCAATTTCACGTTCTGTCTTCTCTTCTTTTTCTGATTCGTCAGAAGACTCTAGTGGTAAAACCATAGTTTGCATGTTGTTCACGTAGTTGTTCACATAATTTAAGACTTTAGCTTTTGCAGTTGGATCTTTAAAATGAATGAGCTTAAAGCGCGGATCCAGTGCGGTTGCTAAAGCCAAAGACGAGCAGTGTTCTAGCTTGTCAAATCGCTTTATAACCTCCTTCTGAATTTCTGTCTTTAAAGCAATAGCAGCTTCAAATGTTGGAGAAAAGTTTTCCAACATTCCTCGCAAACAGCTAACAAGTGGAATGACTTTACTCACGGTGACATAATTCTGTCCAGAAATTTCCTTTGTCAACCGTTCAAAGGGTTGTATCAGTTGTACGACTTCACGCAGACAGCCTATTTCACTGGAAGTCAGCATTGGCGGAGCATCAGATCGACAAAGCAATATTGCACCAATCGTTGAAACTAACTCCAAGAAACGTTCTATCATATAAAAGGTGGAATTCCAACGAGTGCGTACGTCTAGAATAAGCTTCTTTGTTTGGCCTTCTTTTAAACCGGCATCTCTTTGTTTTTTACGCAACTCATCGCTCGCATTGACACTGCGCTTAATGAACTTCACAATTTCGCGTACTTTGCCTATAATCTGAGATGCGGTTTCAGATCTCGTCAACGGATTATCGATGGTTAAGTTCACAGTATGAGCGAAGCATGGTATTTTTTTTTTTTCTCCAAACAAGTCTCTATTCACTTTCATCACTGTACTGTCATTATCAGTTACAACAGCAGTAACTTTTTCAGTTGAAACACACCATTCGGTTAAAATCTCTGTAAGCCTTCGTTGCACATATTCTGCCGTATGTCTTTCGAACAATTCAAAAACTCCCAAAGTACCACTCGTAAGTTTCAAATTTTCTAAAAAGTGAATGGTGACTCCAACAAAAGACTTATTCTGCATTGTCTCGGTCCATATATCATATGTGAGGCAGTAATATTCTGCTGATTTTATATATTTTTTGAAAACATCAGACATGGCTTCATATTTATCATCTACACGTTTTTTGAACGTTTCTCTAGAGGGCATTTTATATAATGGCACAAGTTCCTTAAAAAGTTGTTGGAATCCTTTCCCTTGCACAACTGAAAACGCTTTGTGATCCAAAATGATAAAATTCAAAATCGCCTCGGTGATTTTCTTATGTTTGGTACCTTCAGTACTTGTTATACTTTTAATGCTACTAAACAATTCGGCCACATTGGGCTGTTGTTGAGATATTTGCTTAGCTTCAGCATTTGAGCACATGGACGTAACTGTTGAACTGCTACTAAAACCACCAGAAGTACTAGCTCCTTTATTAACAATGTCATTAGAAGCAACATCTTTTACCGACATTAGTGGCAAAACCGCATCAGTACTTTCAATATTACTAGTAGCGGGCTGGCTATTTTCAGCAGTCTTATTGGTTTCATCATTCGATTTTAGTATCTTTTGGGAAGGTCCTTCTGTTAACAACTCCTGAACATGAACAACATCAGAGTGCTTTTTTTCGATGTGACCCCGAAGATTAGTAGTATTACCTGAAGTCTTCAAGCTTTTATTGCAAAATTTACAAGTCGCTTCCTTGTCATTGTCACTCCTTTTGAAATAATTCCAAATTGCACTTTTTTTTTTATTTTTCGGCATTTTATCTGAAAAAAATAAAATATCTGTTAAAATCTAACTATACGCGTCGAACATACGTAACACCTTAAAAAATATAAACAAACTGATGCCCATCACTATTACGATGTGTACCTACAATAATCACTTCTGATCAATTTATATCTCAATAAACAATAAACAAGTGTACACAGTAGATTGAATATAGGTAAGTAAATAATAGCATTTCGCAAATGTCTGGTTTAGTTCAAAGCTGAGAAACTTGACAAAACCAACCATCATTCAAACATAACCTACAAATTGTTAAGTAATTTAATAATTGAACAATATACTTACATAACGCAGTTTCTGGGTGCTTACGTGGTACAAGTTATACAAAATCACGAGATTTTCAATTTAGTTAAGGTATTTCAATATTTGTTTTTTACGAACGAAACACCGGCACACGAACACGACGCCAAACATACAACGACGCATCGCATATCGTATAGAAATAGAAAAATAGAAGGCGTGTGATGTGAGTGACTTATGAGTATAGATGCTAACAAAGAGATGGCGCTGCAATAGAACATCGTTCATAAAACATCGTTCATAATTAACGATGTATCGATGTTTTCTTGTTGTTTAACATCGATGTTAAAACATCGATGTTTATGAACGATACCTCGATGTTTTGAAACATCGATGTATCGTTTGCATCCCTAGGTCACAGACCCCGGCCATAACTTGCGAAACCAAGTGACGCCTGTTATATGGGGGCAGTTTGCTTTACATAAAGTTACAGTGTGTCAAAGTTACCTGTGCAGCTAACTGAGGAGCCACTATCGCCTTTCCTAAACAAAGGTTATACAATTCCGTATGAAATCTCTATTTCCATTTTGCACCAACGTCTATTTAGCTAAGTCGGTATTCCTGCAGTTACAGATTGTAATTTGTAATTGTATTAGAATTTCTGTTTATTTTGACCGCTTCAAGATTCGTTTGCAGTTTGAATTGAATAATGAATAGTGAATTTAGTTGGTAGGCCTAAAATTTAATCTAATAGATCAAAAACAGACATAAAATTCATGTTTTGATGGCACTTTAGCATTAAATCATTCAGCGTAGGAGGCGGCATCTTGACGAATGAAAATGTGCCTTCATAAGTACCTACAAAGGCACATTAGGGGCGTTATATGAAGCCATTTTAAATGTATGAACTTCATTATGTTCATACATTTAAAATGGTGGCTTATTTTTCTGAATCATAGAGATTCAGATTTGAATTTGAAGACATTAACAAGTTCGTTAGTAAGTTAGTTTTGTTCTTTTTCTTTATTTCTGTGTGCTATGTTTGTCTTGTTGCAAATAAAGTATTTTCTATTGTCTATTGTCTACAAGTGTGTTGCCAGGGATGATATACGGTACTGAAACGTGGTCTTTAACCGCTGGTATTTTGGAGAGACTCATTAGAGTCACACAACGGGCAATGGAAAGAGTTAACAGTTTGTTCAATTCCTTGGCTTTATATGGGCGGCGCTTAGGCATGGTGACTACAATTTTTTTATTATCTCATTAAAAAGCTGATCATCAATGGAGCCTATCAACGAAAACAAAATTTAAAATAACTCAAAAATAAATAAGTTCTAAGTATTTTAATTTCAAGCTAGACAAAGAGCGCGCTATACTGACCTATGACGTCAAGCCTCAGGCGCGGCATACAAATGCTATACTAACACGTGCTTTGCGAGAAAGGGATAGAGCATCCCCTCTCTATCTCTATCTCTATCCCCTCTATCAGCACGAAGACGACCAAACCCGGGTTACCCGGGTCCAAAGCCCGTTAGCCCCCCCCCCCCCCCCCCCTTCTTGTATACGCCCATGGCTATATGGGTTATCTATCTCTAAAACTGTACGGTACATCACAAATAATTTAAAAGAAATGTTTCAACAGAAGCCTTCCAAGGTTTCTTGCAACTTGAAACATTCTAAAAGCATTAAAACTCGAAATTGCTAAGAGCTCCGTTGACAAATGAAAGAAACTCGCTACTCTGAAGGGAAATGAACGCACATTTTTCTGTTACAATGTTGTCAATCAGTCACAGCCAGTCTTCAGTACGTTCTCCCTTTTCCACTTTTCTCCTTACTTTGCTGATTTGATTGAAATCTCCCTTGCACGCACCTGGGTCCCTGCTTGCATTATTGGGAAATAGTTTCGCGAAGAGTTAGATTAGGAACGGTATAACTACGCGGAAAGGAGGTTATTAGATAGATAGATATGTCGCAATCGAGTCGTATCCGGGACGCCAGCGCCACCTGGTGGCACTCGATGGAGTCGGTGACGTGCGCGCCGTCGATCGGTGACTTCACTTTCCCATTGGCGAGCGGCGCGTGCGGTGGACACTGAATCATCGCGCGTTCTGTGATACGTACCTACCTACAACTTATTTGTGCCTACCTGATTACTGTACTGTGCCTGTGAAGATTATAATTTGAAGATTGATTGTACGAGCTTGTTTTATTCTCATCCGACACTACCCACCGACGACGCCCACTGCTAAGAGGATCAACGACGAGTGCTGATGATGATGGCGAAAGGACCCTCCTCCTCCACGTCCGTCCGTCAGATATAACACTTTATTGTGCCGAACGAAGGAACGAACGTTTCCGGAGGTGTTTTCCGATGTTGATGAAATTTCTATGAGACCAATCTTAAAGTATCCTTTCAAAAATTAAAAAAAGCCAAATCAGTTTATTAGTGACCGAGTTCTGATGTAACAAAAAAATTTCAACACTAACGAATTGAGCACCTCCTTCTTTTATGAGGTTGGTTACAAAAACATATGTTCTTTAAAAAATATCAATGAATGGAACAGCTGATTGGTTTTCGTGATTTCAGCAAAAAAAAACCTGTTTTTAAGCTACCTCAGTCACCATTATCGGGCTTATGACCTTAATATTTATACTGCTGATTATACAGGGTTAGTTCTAATCAGTAAGCATCCTTTTCAGAGCATATTCTATACATCAAAACAAACAACTTTTACTACGGCGAAAAAAAAACAGCTGTTCCATACATTTTGCCCAAGATCGATGAGCTTTTTGTATGGAACAAATGATATTTTTTTCGCGATTTCAATGTTGACCCCATAGTAAAAGTTGTTTGTTTTGAAGTACAGAATACGCCCTTAAAAGGATGCTAAATGATTAGAACTAACCCTGTATATACCTCTTTTAATACATGCCACTTAGTTCGATCTTGGGCTTTTTCTTAACTACTAGGACTAGGACTTTTTCTTAACTACTACAAATATGCGTTATTGTTAGAAACATCAACACTTAAAAATATATAGGTAGATTTTGATATTTTGATAACAGGATATTGACAGGATATGACTGTTTTTATGAACACCCTTGATGTTAATAGTTCCACAAACAATTAGCTTTAAATATATTGTAGCCATTAATTATCAAAACTTCTCCCCGCAGATATTTAATTATCAAAGGTAATTAAGTTCAATACACTCGACGCAGTCCAACGCAAAATTTATAAACAGAGCAGAATCGGGACAAAGGTTTTAATAAATCTACTAGAATGTATGTAGATAAGTATAACCTGCTTACAAATAATGATAGGTGCTGCAGCTACCATCTTAGCTACCATCTAAGCATCTTTGAGATTATCTAATTCTTGTTTGATTTTGCTGCTGTCTGTACGAAAAAGACCAGACACAGACAAGAAGACAAGACAGTGTGGCATGTTTAAGTAGTTGAAAATAATTGAAACGAATTAACTATATCATAAAAATAGGACTGGGATGAGTTTACACATATTTTTTTAAGGTGTGGCGATATTGACAGCCTGCGAGAGCTCAGTTGGTAGCATGTCTGCCTTCAGAGCTGCAGGGCGTGGGTTCGATCCCCACCCAGGACAAAAATGTTTGTGACGTACATCGATGTTTGTTCTGTGTCTGGGTGTAGTATGTATGATAAGTATGTATTTACGAAAAAAAAAAAATGTAAGTATTCTATCAGCTATCTGGTTTCCATAATACAAGCTTTGCTTAGTATGGGGCTAGATGGCGCTGTGTGTAAATGTCCGCCCAATATTATTATTATTTATTATTATTAACTTTGGGGCGAGTTTACAATGAGCCGTTTCAGACGGGTGCCCAGGCATTATGGAATTTATAGGCTTTACCACAGATTCACTCCAATAAAAAACGCGTCTGAGCATAGTTGAACTACAATAGGTTTATATCTACTTACAATCGTTTCATATTCAGTGCAAGTAAATTTTTACTCTTTTTGTATAGAACAGTGTCTTTATTTCAGTGATGAGGCGCGCGCGCAACCGGCGGGAGCAGTGTCACGTCAACGAGCCAATGGCTACAGTAAAAAATTTACAAATTACTTTGCACTGACCTTATTTAATAAGAAACAACGAAAAAAATGTTGATATTCGTATGTATTGTGTGTTCTAGTTGACAAATGTTTCTATAATATGAATGTTTTTTTTAATGATTATTAAGTAATTTTGTCATTTTCACTGATTGACTTAACACTTGACTCAACTTATCTTTTCTAATCTAATAACAATCACAATAACAATTTTAATAAACTAGAATACGTACGAAGTGACGTACAAACATGAGATATACGTTTGACTGTCATGTAACATCTTTAGGACCATGTTTGCAACAATAAATATTTTTTAATACATTTTCATTCATTCATATGAAATATTTAAAGTTTTTTATATTAGGCGGAGGCCTTCGTTCAGCAGTGCATAAATCAATTTTATTAGTAACCCTTTATTACGCGACTTCCCAAAAAAAGAGAGTATTGTTTTCAGGGTTCATGTACCTAACGATCTATGTATGTATGTGAGTGTCTTTGTTCCAACATAACTTGTAAATGCTAGGACAGATTTTTTTCTTTGTTATTGGCATCGGACTTTGTGTATTCTGCCAGATTCAAGTATTTATAATATGAATGTTCAAGTTTATGTAGTGGTCAAGTCAAATATGTCATGAAGTCACAGTTAGTCACGAAATTAGTCAAAGTCATGCCATAGTAAAGTTGTGGCGACTTTACTATGAACTTTAACGGAGTTTTGAAAACAACACAAAAAGACATTTTTCACCACATTATATCACTTGCCCACACTCAGGCATGAAATTCAACACTCAATGAATAAAACACCACCACTTTGTATCATTAATTCGCGAAAATGCACTAGTTTATGAAAATAACGGAATGCAGCGACATGATTTTTCCGTGTTCCCGCCAAAACTCCCAGGGCAGATTTGAATGTATCGTTAGAATCCTTACGTCATCCCGTGACATTACGGTTTAATTATTTTTTTTGGGGGTCGTGTTTTTTAATTTTTTCGTCACGTGTAAAAACGTTACATAAAACACTTCTTTTAATGTACATTTATATAAAGCATTTTTGCTAAAACTGTTTATAAAATAAATTGTTACGGGATTACTGAAAGATACACTCTGTCATATCTCTTTGTGTCCGAACACAATAGACACTTAGCGGGAGATTTTGCGAGAGGATCTGGCCGTTGTAAACAATTTTTACCCTGAAAAAGGCCAGGTTTATGAGGTTTTGGGGCAGGCAGGCAAGAGTCGTAAAAATGAAATTTGAGGTTCAGTAAGTACTTTTGTATCGCGGTAGATTATAGAATATAACATCTGTTTATTGTTTTAGGGTTTCATCGTTGATTTAAGACACAGAGGATATCGCACGTCGTATTTGAAATGCGAAAATAGTGGCACATTTTAGCTACTCAAACAAACGGGGGTCAACCCACAAGTACCACAACCACACAATAAATAGCCTAATAGGAGGATAACCGATCAAGCGCCATCCCGCGGTATCAAATTTCAAATAAGTGTTCCGTCCCGCGCCGTCGGCGCCAGGTATTTCCCGCGTATTCTAAGTGACCGTCTCGAAAGCGCCTCTTACGACGCTGAGTGACAAAATTTATGACATGACTCATTGAAGAACCAAGGAATACGTTACATAAATAATTTTGGCTAGTGTAGTAATAAAATATTATGCTACGTTAGGCAAAATTATCCCAACAATTTTTTTTTGTTTTTTGAAACATTATTAATTTGAAAATGAAAGCGATAGCATACTGTTTTTTATTTTTATTTCTAACGTTCATGAACATAGCATTACATTAAGGTAAAAATATCGAAATAATTTGATTTAGAAAAAAAATAACAAAAAAAAAAACAGAAACTTACAGAAAAAAATTACGACTAGCACTTTTTTATTACTTTGTGCATAGATTTAAATACTCACAGAGAGTGGCAAAGACTTGTAACTTCAAGCAAATATATCAAAGATCCGTATTAGACTCACTAACGGCATCTGTTGAGCGCCCCATTCAAATCATGAGGTAAATCATATGGCGCGAATTTCGTGTAACTGGAGTTGCAGGAAGTATAATTGCTTCGGGGAACGTGCAACCACGGTTGCACAGGCGCTCTAGCGGATAAGGCTAAAAATGCAATGTAAATGACTGGTTGTCACGACTTGTAAGACAGCTGGACGTTGCTGAATTGTATTCAAACTCGTGCAGCGGTGAGTTCCAGGTGTGCCACGGTAGAGCGGCTTGTACAAAATTCCCTGTTTCATTGATCCAAGGGTTTCATCATCGATTTAAAAAACGGTTTTATATCCAAAAAATATTGCAACGGGACTCTACTACTAAACCCGAAATCATTTCGTTTTGTTGTTTGCTTTTGATTGTTCGTTTGTCTGTCGTTCTGTATGACCTTCTACTTTATAATGCTATTGATAATTATTATCAAACGAAAATAAATACAATGTTATACGTTTTATCTTATGTCTGATGTTGCTCGTGTTTTTTTTTGCCTTTTTTAGATCCCTTTGGGCGACACATTGGCTCTGACACTAGGTCTGGCCACTCAGCATATGCAAACTGACTTACTTAATTAGGTGAAGTGCTTAAAGCTGTCAAACAAGTCTGACCTGCAACATCTCGAAATAAACCGAAGAGAGTACTTCTACGTCTTGTGGGTGTATTTTGTAAAGTCTTTAAGTAACTCATTAGAACTCCATATCACTCTTTCGGCCTTACTTAAAAAAAACTTCTCAACCGTTAGTCACTGCTTAAGATGCTCTGCCATCTTCTCTCTGTCGTGAAGTGCACGTGCACGTGCTAGTAAAGGACAGAGAAGTTTAAGCAGTGACTAAGAGAATCGAGATTATTTTAGGTAAGTCTGTTTATAACTATACTCATTCTTATGAGTTTTATAGTTTTTTTTTTTTTTTACTTTAATATTGTTCAATAAATACATACGCTTTTATAAAAAAGGAAAATTTCGACTACCTGGATGACATATGTATTATTCATATTTTCCAGTTGTTCTGATTTATTCCAGTAATTTTGATTTTAAAACCAAACTACTGATCCGATTTCGACCACCTCTGATTACCTATCAAATAGAAAAAGGAATCATCAAAATCAATTCACAACTGGCGGAGCAATCGCGTAACACATACTTAGATATATTTATACATAGATAAAAAAAACAATCAGTCGAATTGAGAACCTCCTTTTTGAAGCCGGCTGAAAATCGAGCTCCTGGCACCAATGACTTCTATGTCTAGATACGCCTGAGTTAAGAAATCGTAAGAAAAAATTCTCTTTGACAAAAGGACAACGCTATCTCTCTGATTTCGCGGTCACTACGTGCAGCGCCAGTAACTGTACGAAACTAGAAACGACTTACCCATTACCTAAAAATAAATGTTTTTGTGTAAAAGCAAGCTTAGTTTAACTTTAAATGTTGTCTTACCGGTTATAAGAAACGCCACCTTTTGTTTACTGCACTTTGAAATGTAATTCGTACAGCCCTTCACCACACAGTTTGGCATTGTACTCTCAAGCAATCGCGTCGAACGTGCGTCGCAGACTGTGCCGGCATCGGTGTCAATGCGTTTCTTTGACACCGACGAATGGGCGACATTTAAATATGGCGTCCAACCCGGCCCTACTATGTATGTCTATACCTGGCATAGCGTGATTTGCGTGAGTCCCACTCGCACGTGAGTGTTTAATTAGCACAGATTTATCGTATCACACATAATTTTTGTATACGCACGTGTGTTAGGATTTGTGGCTTAGGATGTAAATTTTTCTAAATCATGAATTTATTTTTCTAGAAGATTTAAACATCAAATCGCCCTTGGTAACGTGTAACGACTGTACTGTACCGAGGATGCAATTGTAGATCTGAAGTGGTGACAAGAATACGCACTCAGGACTTGGTAGATAACAATGGTAGTGTTGTATGCTTTTATTATGTTTACGTTACTGGGTTCCTTATGTAAGCATTTTGGAAGATATTTTGTATAAGTAGGTACTACAGTACAAAAACCTATTATTATTATTTACCTATTATTATTTACAATAGGATGACTGGCTTTTTTTAATTGTCTTATTAAAATGGCGCATTGTTAGACACGTCGTGGACAGTTAATATAGTTACGGGAGGAATACACATTTGGAAGTAGATTTTGGAAAAGCATAACTCAGCATGTAAATGTTAATTAATTCAAATTCAAATTCAAATTCAAATCCTTTTATTTCGACTAATTTTTCAAGTCAATTAATAAACGAATGACATAAATTAATAAACTAAAACAATTTTTTAATTAACAATTAATGTTATTTGGGAAGGCTATTATAAAACGATTAGGTAATAATTAGTGAGTACTAAAGATAATCCAAAAGGTATCTCCTTAAAAAAGCCAAAGTCTATAATTTACAGTGTAGTATTTCTTTGTTGATCAGATACTTAATTAAATTTGGGTATTTTGTTCTATTATTTGAAAAATTTGCTCTTTTTTTGCTATTTTTACATCGCTGATATCGTTTTAATAGGCTAGATGACTGGTTTTTTATTGTCCTATTAAAATGTGGCCCATAAATATAGCTAATTAATGAAAAGAAAATGAAAATCTGATCAAAAATAAGCATCTTATAAGCATTTGAATATTATGCTAGACATAGAGAAGAAACAGCAAATCGTGACGTCACTTCTCTGTACGCCTTATAAATTCTATTCTGACAAGTAAGGCGTGACGTCATTTTTTGTTTTGTGGGAAAGGGACAGAGACAACTCTAACAAAAACTTTAAACGCTCCTATATCAGAACATTATTAACCAATTTAAATTATTTTTTCAATAAACATACTATATTTACTTAAATTCTTCATCAAAGCTATTCGTTTCAACGATTTAAATATCAGTCATCTACCCTAGTGTCTAAAAGATAGGTACCTGTGGACTGTAATTTTTTTATATTATAATTCGTTTTATTTATTATTTTGTATACTTTTTATTTTTTTTTCCTTTTTGGAATCAAGCAGTATCAGAAGTACGATATGCATTTTTTTCAAGTTATTATAGTACCTATCAAGTAAAATAAGTCATAAAATCGCACTTTGTCAGTTTCCAAAATTCCTTAAAAGCTGCCACAACTTTATTTGGGCATGACTTGGAATAGGACTTGGACGTCAAATGTTGTGTAACCAACTGCGCCTTTATGGCTTATTTGTCTTGATACTATTATAACTTAAAAAAATATATTACACTTGACACTGGCAGAATCCAAATAGTGCATGCCAAAAATTAAAAAAAAATTGTATCGGCGCTCCGAAATTCAATTGCTTATAGTTTTATTTTTATAACTGAATACGAATATAAAAATAAGCATCCCTTTTCTACATTATTAAAATGCACCCCTTTCAAAGTCTACCTCAATTCCATTTTCCATTGTCACTTGACGTGATTTTCTTGAACGCGGTAGTGACGTTTCCGCTTACGTCGGAAACTAGAAACGTAAATGTTGCCGGCATCATGTTTCGCATACCGTGATACGCGCCCACTAGTGATGGCAGCGAATGCTATTATTCATGTATCAGGTTATTAGTTAAACTCCTCCAAACTATTATTTTTTCATATTATTATAACATAATTTAATGTGTTAATAATGAATATGGTACAAAGTACATGAATTGTTTTTTTTTAACTGTTATATTTCTTTGTTAATTTATAAACCAAAAAGTGTTTAAAAAAATATAACATACCTGATCCGTGCTTTGTTTGTATCGTTTTGCTTTCTTTAATAAATATAGAATTGCTTCATACAAGAACAATTAATTAACTGTATACAATGTGTATGTGCCGACGACATTGTAAAAGTCACGGGCAACCGGTGGATGCAAATGGCAGGTTGTCGTACAGTGTGGCGGTCTAAGGGGGAGGCCTTCGTTCAGCAGTGGACGTCTCCGGGCTGATGATGATGAATGTGTATGTATGAATTCATAATTATGGAGCCTTGGCTGACATTGCATAATTATACCTAGTAATTGTTTAAAGTAACATTATTAAATAATTATTTCGTACTCATATTAGTACGTATATTATTCTATTGATATTCTTGCCTTGTAAATTTTTTTATTCGTAAATTATGATTATGATTATTTTCAATATTAAATTGAGTTAAAGTAGCAATCGCAGGGGTTATAAAGAGCTATTGCCAATTATTATTTATCCAGCACTAGAACGTACAGACATACCTTGATGCCACGTAGACAAATTGAGTAGTGTATCGTGCTCACGACGTCGGTAGATTGACTAGAGGTGTGCTTGCTTGACAGAGTATTTGGTAGCGGCATGGTTTTGACGTACAAATTGGAATGCTTTGATTGGTACAATGGGAATGTATGTTAGTTTTGTATAGTAGATAACGGAATATGTTTCCAAATAGTCAGGCAGGTAGCACTATGATACTGATATTAGTAGTACATTATTAGGGGAACAATAGGTTTTCCTACTACATAACATAATGAAATTAGGTTTCAAATGATAGTTTTTTTTTACAACAAAAAAATAAATTTAATGATTAGAAATAAATTAAATAAAGCATCAATCTACGAATATTATTACGGGAAAACGCAAGCCTAAATTTTAATATAAAAATATTTAAACATATTATTATTAATAGGTATATTATTATTATTAGGTCATAATGCGCCTAAACCTAATTAACACTTTTATGTGCTGGAGTGTCTTTTTTTTACAATAATTATTAAGGTTAGTAATGATTTCTGTCCAACTTAGAGCCATCATACATGTAGGTAGGTATGCTTATTACAATTGTATTACCGATAAATAAATATAAAACAAGTCTTACAAATCATGACTCGTCAAGTGATCGACGCTCTCATGTCATATTCACATGAATTTTCTAGTAGGGATCCCAAAAAAAATTTACATTCCTATACGCATTGACCATCTGCAATGGTGCAGTCACGTCCAAAGATATTTGCCTAAGGGTATCGCAGTGCCGTGGACGACGCGACGGTCTGAAATATTTATAGCATATGGTCCCAATGATATGAGCTGATGCGGTGATATTAGGTGTTGCAGATTTTTTGATGGTATAAGGAAAAGGCGATAGATGTGAATTGGATAAAGTTGGGGCGGCTTTCGTGAAAATGTTGTGTCCGACACCACCAAATTCAGGATATCAAAACCGACTCTAGGCATAGCGTTGTTTTATAAATTTACACTTCTATGACACATAATGAGTAATAACATAATGAGTCAGTTTAATAGTCCATTGCTGGTCATAAATATTTGTGTGACGAACATAGATTTGTTTGTTCTGTGTCTGGGGGTAGTATGTTTTTGTTTTAATATTATAAGTATGTATTTACAAAAAATGTGTATCTAAGTACTCTACCAGCTATCTGGTTTCTATATAACAAGCTTTGCTTAGTTTGGGGCTAGATGGCGATGTGTGAAATGTCCACCGATATTTATTTATATTTATACAGGGTGTTAGTTTGAACACCGTTATCCTTCTAGGATATCATTGTACTCATCATTATGAACAACTTTTACTATAGGGCCAACCCTGAAATCACGAAAAACAACAGCTGTTCCATACATTTTTTCCAAGATCGATGAACCTTTTTGTATGGACCAGCTGTTTTTTTTTCGTGATTTCAGACTTGGCATCATAGTAAAAGTTGTTGTAGTGTAATGATGAGTACAATGATATCCTAGAAGGATAACGGTGTTCAAACTAACACCCTGACTAAAACAAAACTACCTAAATAAAACTTGTACCTTGGAATCAGAAAGTTGATAGAACACTTATATACTTTTTTGTAAATACATACATATAATACATACAACATCCAGACTCAGAACAAACGTATGTTCGTCACATAAATGTGGGAATCTAACCCACGCCCTACAGCTCGCTCTCAAGGCAGACAGACTAAAACTGAGCTACAAGGCAGTCAGACTCCGGGATAATCATCGATCAACAGAAGGTACATAAAATACTTGATTGATTGATTGATTAACTCTTTATTGTTCACACCAAGAATTACACAGAAATAATTTAATAAACTTAAATATTGGAACAAGTGCGGCCTTAGTGGGTGGTACTTGCCAACATTACTTAAGTACAACAACTTTTTCATCTTTAAACAAGCTCAAACATTTTTAAGACAAAAAACTCGGCTTCTTTCGTGCCATTTTCGGTCCGGAGCAATTCTCTGGGCAATATTTCAGTAGCCTTCGCATTGAGATTTACTAGCATTCAGATAAGAATTCAGTTGGAGTGGACAGCGGACGGGATAACAATGCAATTTACACCCGGGAATGGTGGAATTGAGCGAGTAACGGTGGACAGCGACAACTTTCTGCGTATTTTTGAAACTAAACTTTTGGATATCTTATTTATGTATGACTAGCTAATTCCCGCTACTTCGTACGGGCAAATCTTGGCCTTCGGCCTCGCTACTATGACCCACTCCAGGAACACAAAATTTCATCCAAAGCGGTCCAGCCATTCTCGAGTTTTAGCGAGACAAACAAACAACAATTGATTTTTATATATAGAGGGTGATTAGTTCTAATCAGTTAGCATCCTTTTAATGGCATATTCTGTACATCAAAACAAACAACTTTTACTATGGGGCCAACATTTAAATCGCGATAATAAAATCAGCTGTTCCATATAAATAGTTCATCGACATTGGGCAAAATGTATGGAACAGTTGTTTTTCTTTCCAGTTTCATGATCTAGTTTCTTTATTAAAACGTAAACTAAGTAACAATATGGGTGCATCCTTTTCATACGAGCAACAATTTTATCCATGTTCAAATCATGAGTCAGGCTCTAATTGTATGCCTACAGAATTGGCATAATTAGTTGCCTGCATGTAATGTTTTTGGACTTGGAATGGACCTAGGTATGTCCTAAAACTGCATCCAGCACCACCGGAGGACGGGCAGCAGCGTCCTCTTGGTGGTAACACTCTGCGATCCCCAAGCCGCCTGCCAAGCGTGGAGATTATGGCAACCCCTTCCTATTAAGGGGGAGGCCTTCGTCCAGTAGTGGACGTCTTATGGCTGACAATGATGTAAAGTTTTTGGTTAGGTGCTGAAATAAAATGTTAAAAAACTGAACAACGCGAGGTCTATACGGGGGAGATATATTTAATATAGATTCTCTGAGTTCTCTGTGTTCTTTCAGCGATTAGGAAAAAAAATGGGAAGCTGATGTTACTTAGTTTTATGTATACTAACACAAGGTAGACCAATACCGGTAGAGTCACTTACTGCTTCTAATACAAAATGACGGTAGGTGTGAAACCCAAGCCGGACCCTTGTCCGCACTACGTTTGACGTTTATTAGGGTAAACAACAACGTACGTACGTAATTCGATCTGTCTATAAAGCGAGCTAAATGTATTACGTGCCAGCTTGTTTTTGTGATCTCTCCTTCTGTACGTTGGGCCTCCGATTGGGTAACACACTCACTATTCAATACAGTGCTGCCAGGGGTTGTGTCTTAAAAGTAACTATTTCAAATAATTATTAGAAACTGTTTTAGAAAATGACATGGAAACGTAAGGAAGTTTTTTTTCATAATTATTAAAATTTTCAGTTTATTAATCTAAATGATTATTTATTTAGTGAACATACTTACAACATAGAATGTAATAACATTAGACTAAAATACCTACTATACTAGAATAATGAACGTAAAACCTGAAAAAAATATAATATAACATTAAAAGGAGCCCCTTTAGGCAAGGTCCGAAGATACTGGCAGCGTTCCCCCTTTGAATAGCTAGACTAATTTTTTGTCCGAGGTAGCCAGCTCTTCGGTCTCCTGTGATGTAATCTAAATTATATTTTTTACTAAACTCGACAATGCCTCGGCGAATATATTATGTATGTGTCTATAAAGTTCTTCCTAGACCGCAATGTCATGCTTATGTAAAGCCAGGAAAAACTGAACGCCTCGAAAATGTATGAATATAAGTAGGTACCTACTATGTATATTATGATCCTTTTTGCATTTTTGTCAGGCCCGCTCGTGCTACTGAAAATGTGGGGCAGAGAAATCTGGAAAATAATTTCTCGCATGAGCTCACGGATATAGGTACTTATCTGGAAAAGAAATATTTTTTTATTCAATGTATAAAACACAATATAATCGCAACCGATTGATCGCTGCCGTCTTCGATCGAAGAAAGATCAGTTAGCAGCTGCCGTCGATTTTCTATTGTATTAACGTTATCTGACAGTGCAAAAATTTATGAGTTTGAAATAATTCCCCTAATTTAAGGATGGTAATAAGATGAAAATAGACAATAGACTATATTTTATTTGTTGAAAAAACACATTTACTTATTTATTATAACCACTTTATAAGTGATGCCAAATTTTATTTTATTTTTTATTTATAATTTGCGGTCTTAAATAAAACAGTAAATACTTAGATAGAACACAAAAAAATCATTAAAGAGTTTCCACTGTTGTAATACGTTTAGGCAAGCGGTTTTGTTTCTTTTTTGCATCAAGACTGTAGGTACATGAGTTGCACAAGACAACAAGATAGGAAGACAGTGTTACAAGCAAATAGCCCAGCGGTATGGAGGATATTTGGGAGCGGAGCAACTTTCTACCGTACGCGGACGGAGTCGCGGGGAGGAGACCTCTCTGAGTAAGTAGGCTCTTCCAGCTCCATTTTAATTCTGCGAGTAGCGTCTCGTATTCTCCATCTATGCACATTCTCGCAAATGAAATGTAAATAAGTAGGAATATGGGATGTACCGTTCGCTGCCATGCTGCGCCTGTTTGGATAACCGCAGGGTGCTTTAATTATCAGAATTTTCGAATCATTCCAGCTTGTTGTGATAACCAAATGAAATCGAATGTGGGTTACTACGACATGGTTCAAATACTTCTGTTAGTTTGTGTAACACAGGCACAGGCTGGCGTCAAGACAGTATTCATGGTTTTGTGCTAATTTTCGATATCTGCATATTTGTAATAATGAAGTGTGATAGAACTACGTACTCGTTGCTACATCTTAAGCAATACGGCTAAGAGATTAATCTGCTATTGTAACAGAAGTAATAGCTAAAGTAAGAAGCCGTAGTAAGAATCTCTAGAACAATATAAAAAACTTTGGATTGAATTATGATGCTTACTTGAACTCACGGTCTCGTCAGCCTCACATTTCATATGTGCGGAAGTTGAGAAGTGCGGGTCAACGAACAATTAAGCCGTTGCCCCACTGCAGCGCAGGCTGTACACAGCCACGCGGCGCATTTTGGCTGCGTGGTTTCGTTTGTTTGACAACGTGTGTCCACTGCAGCACATACTGTACATGAATATTATCTTGATGTTAACCTTATCACAATACAATAGAATTTGACTCCTCACAGTAGGTTATAATTTACCCATATAGTTGTAACACATTTTGAGGTGACTACTTCTTGCTGTGAGTTTAGTAGTAATTATTAATGTTTTACAATATTATTGTACCTATGTAGTGTACCTATAAATTGTCTCTCAATGGGAAGGCCTAATTCCCAAGATACGAGTGCTTAAACGTACTTAGTTTGGGGAGAAGCACAACAAATATTGTACTAATGACATGTAACTTTACAATTTATTAATAAATTGATTGTACCAATTATTTTTTAATTATTAATTTTATTATTATAATTTTTTATTTTTTTAAAGTTTTTTTTTTATATTACATAACGACTACGTACAAATGTAGCGCCACAGTGAAGCTACGCAAACTTCCGTGTACGGCGTGCATAGCGTATTTGTTTTATACGGTCAAGTGACGAGACGAGCAAGACTTTCACCTGATAGTAAGCGTCACACCTGTAAATAACAGTAGCAGTGCCAGAATTGTATACAATCCTGCGCCGCACTGCACTACGCGTCACCCTAAGATATCAGATGTTAAATCTCTTCATACCCAGTAATTTATCTGGTAACATTGCCCTTTAAACCGGAACACAGTAATGCTTGAACACTACTGCTTGGCAGTTGAATAACTGGCAAAGGTTTGGTACTTTCCCAAGCGGACTCTGCAGTAGAGTCTTACCACCAAAAAGCAGACAGCGTTGAGCTGCGTTGGCGACATATTCGAGCAAGCACGCTTGTAGCAATGACGTCATTAATCTGATATTCTTGCGTAGTGTTTTCTTGGGTTGTAGTGGACGCTATCACAGGTATATTTTCTTGCAAAGCGAAGCTAGACACACGTGCGTAGCTTCTTCGTGCACAGCAGTGGGCCAGCGGCCTTACGACACGCATAGACACTTTCCACAGCAAACTCGCGTTTAGATATCACAACAGACTTTGACTCTATTAAAGTTTATGTGTTTATACACGATAAATACGCTTTTAAAAACGAGTTCAATTTTGACTACCTGGATGACATGTTCATATTTTATTTACCAGTTATTTTGATTTATTCCAATAATGTTGATTTAAAAACCATACTACTGAACCGATTTCGATAAATTTATATAAAACCACTTCAGAATTATCACCTACCATACAGAAAATAATCATCAACATCAGTTCATATTTCGGGGAATAATAGCGTAACATACATACAAAAAAAACATACAATCGAATTCAGAAACTCTTTTTTGAAGTCGATTGAAAATTTAATAGCATGGTTCTTATGTAAAATAGAATTAGATAAAATAAAATAGAAGTGCGTGTGCACTGAGTGAGCAGCTTCTGAAAATAGTTAATAATATATAAGCTATTTAGTAAAAGCTCTGAAACAATTGTAAAACCAATTCTATTTGTAAAAAAGATAGAACAATACTTACATCATTATATGTGGGCTCACTCAGTTCTCACTGAGGACTGGCGAGATATGCAAATGTATCAAGTTTACACAGAACGTCTTGTGTACTAGTTTTAGTAAAACCTGCGTAATTTAGCTGGATCCCATATTGGCGGGTTGCAGTATGCGGTCTTTTCGACCTCCACAAAAACGTGCTATCAGTACAAACTAGGTCACGTAATATTTGCAAAGCAACTTGCAGACGTAAAGTAAAATTAGCTTACGCATTACAGGCCTCGAAGGAGCATCAAGACCGGGGGCACCTGCTGAAACATTATTATCTCATTAGAGAAGCCCTTTCCGTTTCCTCAATTTGGCGTAAACAAACGGAATTTTAATATTATCCAGTAGAGGCCTGCTTTGTAATGCGAAACAATTTTTGTTATTAATTCATAAGGAAACATCAGAGCGGAATCCAAATGTTTCTCTTGTTAACATTATTACAGCATTCTGTTGTGAATAGAAATTATGGTCTTACTAAAATGTAGTAAAAATGTAGTTACTTACTTCGTAAAAGTCTAGTGGTTGATCCTAGAGTCAAAGTCAGAATGGTGTGTTTACCATCTTCGAACACATCGTCACTTTAAACATCAGATATGCTGAGGAAAACACCTAGCCTTTTAAAAAAAATGCAATGGAGCGAAGAGTATAAGTAGTTTTAAAAGTCGCGGGCAACCGGTGGATGCAAATGGCAGGTTGTCGTACAGTGTGGCGCATGGCGGTCCAATGGGGAGGCCTTCGTTCAGCAGTGGACGTCTCCGGGCTGATGATGATGATGATGGAGCGAAGAGACGTGTGAGATGTCTGGTAGTAAGCATCACGCCTGCCACTAACAGTAGCAGTGACAGAATTGTGAACTTGCGAACAAAATCCTGCGCCGCACTGCACTGCGCTCGTCACCCTGAAATAATATAAGGTAGATGTCAAATCTCTTCATACCCAGTAACTTCTCTGGAAGCATTGCCAATCAAACCGAAACACAGTAATACCTGCACACTACTGTTTGGCAGTTGAATAACTGGCAAATGTGTAGTAATTCCCCAGGCAGACTCTGCAATAGTCTACCACTACAACAGAGTTGGGACTCTAGTATAGGTACGATCCGTATAGTTGGTGCTCATTAGGAAAAAATTGCTAATGAAATACAAATCGGAACAATATGAAATAACCAGACTTGTTCGCACTATAGTGTAGAGTTAGTGTGTAGTGTATGTCGCCTTACATAGGAGGTTTAACGGCCACAGTCGGCACGTAAGCCGTAATTCAGTTCGCAGGTGCGGTTACCCGTAATTTTACCTTCGCATTGGGATTTAATAAAATTCGCTTCCTACAGTGCCTTTCAGTTTACGACCAGAAATATTATTATGACAAGACAGTGTTGAAGATATTAATGAAAAATGCAGAATAGGACCATATCACACTATATAGAGAAACGAGTTACGGGTGAAATTCAGAACTCCCCTAGCAACACAAAATAGCTTATCGTATTACTCTCTTCATGTATATCATATTTTTCATCACACTTGGTCGTAAAGTGGATCTTATTACATCAGTTTTAGGCTCATAATCCAAGCTATTACGCACGCATACTTTTAACTTTACATTACGGCACTAGTGCTATAACAAGTATAACCCGGTAAAGTCAAGTTTGTACGTGACTGCAATTAGACGTATGTATACGAAGCAGTCTTAATATAGCCGTACCATAGATTAAGTATACATAGATTAAGTATATTATACTTAATCTATGGCCGTACGTACGTAGACGACGTGTTTGCTATCGTGCGGAGAGATGAGCTGGATCCACTGCTGGTACACCTAAACAATGTTCACCCGAAAATTGCTATGACAGTGGAGCGGGAACGAGATGGAGCTCTACCATTTCTTGATGTGTTGGTGAAACGTGATTCTTTTGGCCGGCTATCACACACGGTATACCGCAAGCCAACGCATACGGATAGGTATCTCCGAGCCGACTCACATCACCACCCCGCACACTTAGCTTCAGTTCCACGGACGCTTATCAACAGAGCATTAAAATTATGCGATCAGGAATTCCTTGATAAGGAGCTAAATCACATCAAAGGTGTGCTTAATAGCAACGGGTATAGCTAGAAACAAAGCTGGCGAGCTGCAAACACGTACAGTATACGCCCAACATCGGTAGAGAGAGCCGTGGCGTATTTACCTTATATCAAAGGAGTGACGGATAGCATTGGAAACTTGTTACGCCGGAGGTACAGCATCAAGACAATCTTCCGTCCTTACGAAAAACTCCGACAGCTGCTTCGCTCTCCCAAGGATAAAGACCCTTTGGGTGTCCCCGGTGTCTACATGATCCCATGCGATTGCGGCCAGTGTTACGTGGGCGAAACAAGAAGGAACGTGTCCACTAGACTCGCAGAACACATACGCTCCATGAAGAACCTGGACAGCGACGGGTCCGCGGTGGCGGAACATTCTCTCGGGTCAGACGCGCAGCACTATATCCGGTTTGACAAGGCAAAAGTGTTGGCGCACGAAAAGTTTTATGTGCCTCGTAAAGTTAGGGAGGCCATAGAGATTAGCAAGCGCCCTAACTTCAATAGAGACGGGGGATGGAATCTGCCACCGACTTGGAGACCCTGTCTTCATGGGGCCCGCGAGGGTGGACGCGTATATGAAGGCGACGTGGTGAGCTCCGCGTGCTGGAATATCCCCGACACCGCACGAGAAGATTCCAGTGATGAAGAACTCCAGAGAGCGCCGGCGCAGCACGACACTCTACCCGCCCCCACCCCCTCGCCCGCAGAGCAACCGCTGTCATCATGCGCGCGACGCGCAGCGGCCCGCAGTGCTAAGCAGGACGCAGCTGCACGCGCGTCGGGCTCTGTTTTCACTCTTTGAAAAAGGTCACCGGATGTGATCGAAACTATAGTCGGAGTATCCGATTTAATTAAACGTGAGTATTCCCGTATAAATAAAACAAAAATGTGTCAAAACCACGTCAGTTTTCATAATAAAACTTTTACTATAGGGTCAACCCTGAAATCACGAAAAAAAACAGCTGTTCCATACAAAAAGGTTCATCGATCTTGGACAAAATGTACACCCAAAGTACACCCAGACAGAGAACAAACATCTATGATCGTCACATAAATGTTTGCCCTGGGTGGGGATTGAACCCACGATTCAATTCTAAGCAAATGAAGTCTATAAAGGCTTTTCAAATGAAGTAATTACCTAGGACGTCCCAATGAAATCAAATAGAGATTGAACGAAAGCTTTACGACGAGATTTAATTTTTCATTCGACATACAGATGCGGTACAGAAATAAAACACCATTTCCACGAGCTATTTTTTATGACCAGGAAACATTCAAAGTTAATTTTTCCGGAACTAAAACAAAAGATTTTTCATCACACTTGCTCGTAAAGTGGATGTTATTGCATCGGTTTTAGGCTCATTATCCAAGCTATTACGCACGCGTGCTTTTTACTTTACATAACGGCACATGGTACTATAATAGGTATAACCCGGTAAAGTCAAGTTTGTACGTGACTGCAATTAGACGTACGTATACAAAGCACTCTTAATATAGCCGGTATATATACAGTTTTTTGTAATACCAACAAAGAGTTCTTATGCCGCTGAAGTAAATGTCAACCTGCGCGCGCATTACTGATTTGGGCGCCATTTTCCGCAAATGTTTGTTGACGTTTTCGCTGTATGGTTGATTATTATCAAAAAAAAATTGTTTTTTCCTCTCAAGTGTGACGAAAACAGTCGTATGAAACTCTTGTGCTATGTTTCAATACACTCTCGGCTTCCTTATCGCGCTCGCCTGCGGCTCGCGCGCATAATACCGCATCTAGTGTAATGACCAACATAGCACACTTGTATCATAATGTACTATTACGTTTACTTTACAAGAGATAGTGACATTAACATCCACCCAAAAATCAATGCTCTTCTTCTGGGGCAGTCGAGTAAAACTACTAAGGGTAAGTATCTATATCACACGGTAACATCACAAATCTAGTAGATCTAGTTTTTACACCTGGAAATTAAGCTTGAGGAAGATTTCGAACTTTATTATAAGTAAGTACATAAAAAAATACGACTGTTTTTGACATTGAATACTTGATTCAATCATATTAAATTTGGTACGGCATTTAAAAGTATTTTTAATCACACCTTTTCAAAAAGACCTACTTTGTTTCTCGCAAACAGGGCAAAAATGAGCTCTTTTCCGCCCTAGGGAGGAAAATAACTTTTCCTTTCGCCCTCCGGGTGGTAATTTGAATTTGGAATGTGGATATTGTTAGTAAAAGTTCCAATTACCAAATAGATCAACCGCGGACATTGTATGAACAAATAACAGACTGTTTGAAAACGGAAGGCGCGCGAAAAAATTATAAAAATAAGGTTGTGAAAAAACCAAAACAAAAAACGCGCGAAATGCATTCCTCCTTCGTTCGTAATACTCAAATTCAGATTTTACTTTGTTTTATTTAACTCAGTGTATCTTCCTCAAAAATTGAGAACTGAGTGTGAGTAGTGAGAATGAAATAAACGTAGGTACTATTCTTATTCATAAGCTGCACTTAGTTATTTTCTCATAGAGGGTGATAAAAAGCAGAGTGTCCACATCGGGTTCAACACTATTTTTAAGAACGAGTACTTTGAATCCCTCGCTGCGCTCAGTATTCTACTTTAGAATCCTTCGCTACGTTCTGGATTCAAAGAAACACTCTCGCCTTAAAATAGTTGTTTCCTCTCTTGGTATACAATCTACTATTTTTCTTCTGGAAAAAGCAGGAAATTTTATATTGCAGGTATTTGGTAGTACTTTGTAAGTATTTGGGTGCAAAATACTACATAACTTTCACGAGAAATGACACGATCGTTACTTTACACACCTTTTATGACTGTGATGAAATTAAAGACATTTGAATCGTTAATATTGCTCGTGGAAACATATCCTAAGGGATTAGTAATGAAGTCCGCATATCACAAAGGCTGTCAGGGACAGGATCGAAGGTACGAGAATTTTATTAATCCGATGCAATTTTATTTAGTCGTGCATGGCGCTGTTACAATGGGTGCACATTATAAAAATAAAAATCATATTATAAGTTTTAATAATGTTTAATTAAGGTTTAATAATTATTATTTGTATTTTTATTATTGTTGTTTTTTGTTTCTTTTTGATATTTATTGTTTGTTTTTTGATTATTGAAATGTACCTTTAAGGGACCACATCTGAAGTATACCTATTAAAAATAATTGAGGAGTAATGGCGTAACAAACATACAAAAAAATGCAGCCGAATTATCCGAAATTTTTCAGTACTTTGTTTTTTAAGTACGTATGTAAGTAATAATCGTCTATCCATCGAGTCTCATCTCTCGACTCTAGTCTTAAAAGCTAAAACATTTACAGTCTTACTTAAAAAAAACTTTTCAACCTTAGTCACTGCTTAAACATCTCTGTCCTTTTCTAGCACGTGCAACTTCACGTCAGTGAGAAGTTGACAAAGCATCTTAAGCTGCGACTAAGTTTGAGCGGCGTTTTTAAGTAAGGCCCTTAAAGTGTACGGCAGTTATTTATTGAAAAGATAATAGAAAGAGCTAAACTAACTGTTTTAACTATCACGGTTATACCGTAAATAATAATAAAAACGGCAAAAATTATATCATAGTAAAGAAATAAGTTTTTTTTTGTACCTATATAAGAATTCTATCAGCTTTCTGGTTTCCATATTACAAGCTTTGCTTAGTTTGAGGCTAGATGGCGCTGTGTAAAAAATATCCAACGTATATTTATTTAATACTACAAAAAACGTATTTTTTCTTTAACTTTTACATCAACTCATTTCCTACCATTGTAGAACATCGGCTCCAATATTTAATTGGCCGCGCACAGTACGGGGCACTTGTTGTCCTTTTGTAACATGATGTGACTCGCAAGGGGTTATTTTGTACTAATTGAAATTCACAATATTTTATGCGCCATTTGCGACGTTAATGGGATTTAGAGAGTCTAAATTGAAACAGTGCTTCGGGGTTAAGTTAATAGTGTGTTTGGGTTGCACCGACAGGTTTATTTCAAAGGAATTTAATTTCAGTTTGGTGGTAGATGAAAATATTTTCACACCACCTAACCTGCTCGACAATGTCCAATTACATATCATGCAACCTCTACGTAAAGTAAAGCATTATCTCTTAAGGAATATTTTGTATGAAACTCCCTAAGGAATATAAAGTGATTTGAATTAGAAATGTCAAATTCGTGTGGTAACTCGTGGAAAACTATAAGTAAAAAAATGCCGATATGGCATTATAAAGGGGTTTGTTCGACAACCAAACTGGCCACCGTCAAGCAAAACTCAAAAAAAGGTGCGTTTACAAAGAATGTGAAACAAAAGACGGTGTTTGGTCCTGTGATTGTCAGTAAATTATAATTTAAGGAGCCCTGGCTTTTTATTGTCTCGCAGAAGGTGTGAAAAGTAGAGTATGCTCCTCTGGAATAAATCCTGTCTTCGTCTTGTCAGTGAATTTTAATTTATGGAGCCCTGGCTTTTTATGGTCTCGCAGAAGGTGTGAAAAGTAGAGTATGCTCCTCTAGAATAAAGCCTGTCTTCGTCTTGTCAGTGAATTTTAATTTATGGAGCCCTGGCTTTTTATTGTCTCGCAGAAGGTGTGAAAAGTAGAGTATGCTCCTCTGGAATAAAGCCTGTCTTCGTCTTGTCAGTGAATTTTAATTTATGGAGCCCTGGCTTTTTATTGTCTCGCAGAAGGTGTGAAAAGTAGAGTATGCTCCTCTGCAATAAAGCCTGTCTTCGTCTTGTCAGTGAATTTTAATTTATGGAGCCCTGGCTTTTTATTGTCTCGCAGAAGGTGTGAAAAGTAGAGTATGCTCCTCTGGAATAAAGCCTGTCTTGGTCTTGTCAGTGAATTTTAATTTATGGAGCCCTGGCTTTTTATTGTCTCGCAGAAGGTGTGAAAAGTAGAGTATGCTCCTCTGGAATAAAGCCTGTCTTCGTCTTGTCAGTGAATTTTAATTTATGGAGCCCTGGCTTTTTATTGTCTCGCAGAAGGTGTGAAAAGTAGAGTATGCTCTTCTGGAATAAAGCCTGTCGTCTTGGGCAGCTTGAACCCTTCGCTTCACTCAGGACTCTATGCGCTATACGCTCGGGAGTTAACTCTAGACTCCCTCGTTACGCTCAGGGTTCAATATGCCGCCTGCGACGTAAAACACTGCTTTATTCCCTTAGTGCTTAATCTACTATTAACGACTGACATGAGATGTCTTTCAGTCAAAGGCCACTGTTACCAAAAAAAAAACAGAGAGCATGACTTTGTACCAATCTTCTCCCGACGTTTTCACAAATAAAAAAAACTAAAAGGATTAAAAAATCTATAACATTTGAGAGGTCAATTTCATATTTTTGACGTCCTTGAGAAAAAAAAAACAATTTGTAAAATTACTCCTTTTCACAACAATCTTTTGGTGCGGGTGACGTGGCGGGCGCGGGGAGAGGTAGTCAGTTCAACTCTAAGAGTAAGGCCTTCGCTTTTCTGTGGTTCAACTTGATTCTTCAAGCGTGTACAAATTCTCATCTATGGCATCACAGTTTTACAGTTTTCCACGTACTGTTTTTTTTTTAAATTCTACCAAGTGACGAGACGAGCAAGACGTTCGTCTGGTGGTAAGCGTCACGCTTACCACTATCAGTAGCTCGTCATCCTGAGATATTAGGTGTTAAATCTCTTCATACCCAGTAACTTCTCTGTCTCCTAAACCTTAACCTGACTAGCAGTTTGAACAAACGTATCCGCTTTAGAGTGTATCTGTTTTTACTTCCACGTCCCAAAGCGCAGGACCAAAGCTCCATAATAAGATTCTATAAGTCAGCAAGCCGGAATTCCCTCTCGCCTCGGACACTATCTGAAAGTGAGTTGTTTTAAACAAAAACAAGGGTTGACTCAGATCGGCTCATTCGTTCTCAGATCACGAACTCACTTTGTTAAGAAAACACAGCGCCCTTTGACGGCGGCGCAGCCGAGTTTTAATGCATATCTTGAACGGAATTATTGATAGTACGCGATACAAAGTAGATTTTGAAACCTTTGACTTTTGGACATTATGCGCTTTCGGTTTTGAGGAAAAGCCAACCAAATGCGAATCGGAGACGTGCGCGATAATTCTATATCATCATCATCAGCTCGGAGACGTCCACTGCTGAACGAAGGCCTCTCCCTTAGACCGCCACACTGTACGACAACCTGCCATTTGCATCCACCGGTTGCCCGCGACTTTTACAATGTCGTCGGTCCATCTAGGGGGAGGCCTTCCTACGCTGCGTCTTCCGGTTCGCGGTCACCACTCAAGAACCTTTCTTCCCCATCGGAACTTATCAGTTCAATTCAATTCAATTTAATTTATTGCGTATATGGGTATAAAGTATAGGTGGAAATAAACAAAACAGTTTGTGGGCGCCATATCCAACCATCGAACGATGTGGCCTGCCCATTGTCACTTTAACTTGCAAACCCTGCGAACTATGTCGGTGACTTTGGTTCTTTGGCGAATATCATCATTCCGGTTTTATCGCGTAAAGTAACTCCGAGCATAGCTCTCTCCATTGCCCGTTGCGTGACTCTGAGTTTTTCCAAAAGGCCAGCAGTTAAAGACCACGTTTCAGTTTCATATGTCATCACTGGCAACACACACTGGTTAAAGACCCTTGTAAGACACTGCGGGATTTTGGACAAGAAGATATTACGCAATTTCCCGAATGCTCGAAGATTCTATATCACTTCGTAAATATACAAAGTGTTACAATAAGGAGGAGTAGTAATACTGAAGGGTATATAGGTACTCATTATTATGAAAAACTTTTACTATGGGTCCAAGCATGAAATCGCGAAAAAAAACAGCTCTTCCGTACAACAAGTTCACTGACCATGGACAAAATCTATGGTTCATGATCAAGCAGAAGACGTCGTGTTCGTCGGAGGCTTTCAACTACTGCTAGGGAGTTTTGGCGGGAACACGGAAAAATCATGTCGTTACATTCTATTATTTTCTTAAACTTGTGTTTTTTCGCGAATTAATGATTAAAAATGGTGGTGTTTTATTCATTGAGTGTTGAATTACATGCACGAGTGTGGGCAAGTGATATAATGTGGTGAAACATGTATTTTTGTGTTGTTTTCAAAACTCCGTAGAAGCTCATAGTAAAGTCGCCACAACTTTACTAGGGCATGACTTGGACTCGACTATGACTGATTTCGTGTGACTGACTGTGATATCATGACATATTTGACTTGATTTTAATATAAATACTTGAAAAAATAATAAACTTGACACTGGCAGAATGCACAACGTGCGATGCCAAGAACTAAGAAAAAAAAAACTACTGCTAGATGAAAGCCTCCTCCCCCTTAATAGGGAGAATGCTCACCACCGTTAATCGAGAGGATGCCGCTGCCCGTCCGCCGGTGGTTCTGGATGAAGTTTTAGGACATACCTAGCTCTAGAGTTCATATATAAACCATAGTATTATTTCTCTTTATACTAACACTTATCTTGTTAAAAGTAGTCTTACAAATATTTTTATAACCAGCCCAGAAAGCTGGCCCCTCCAAATGGCCCTGATATTGGTTAAAATAAAATCGTCCTAAAAAGCGTTTAATATCACTGGAAGCACTAAAAAAACAACCGCAAAAGTTTAAAAAAGATTTTACTGTTATTACTTACTTTACGGCAGGTAAAAGAAGGATATTGAAAAAGTAAAAAAGAAGTTGAAACATCTAATTTCGTACAACTTTAGCCCTTTAACCCCGTAACGCGGAAACTTAGATCATTTTTCAGAGTAAATCCGTTCCCCCTAGTAATGAAACCAGGACTGAAGTGAACGTTTCGATTTCCGAATTTCTTATCCTTCATTCATTAGCAAGTTCAATCAGAAGGGGGCCGTGGTTATTTATTACCTTGCATCGGCCCTCACAATTACGGAAAGGAAAAACTTTCTCTATTACCGGCCCTCGGAGGCTTTCATACAAAAAATAAATTGTACGGAACGCGTGCTGCGTAATGGATCCGATAAGGCTTTTTCGGTTTCGATTTCAGTTCGGTTTCAATTGTATCGGATCAGGAATGAACGAAGATTGAATGTATATCAATATTTATGGTTTCATTTGTTTTTGTTTCTTGGATCATTCAGAATATCAGTCTATTTGTTCATTATTCTGAATAAATAGGTACTAGAAAATATATAAATAAACTAAAAACTATTTGTTAGTTGTTAGTAAAGTTATAGGCATTCGGGTGGCATTTGTTATTTACTCTGAAGTTACAAATAAAAAAAAACAATAAAACATTATTTGAGCCAAAAACAATTTTATTTGAAACAATTTCAAAATGTGTACCGTACCACACTAGGAGGATTAGAAGTCTTAGTTTTTTTGTCAGGACGAGCGTAGATTCTTAAATTAATGAAAATGCTATCTTTTTTTGACGTTATTAGTTAAACTTTTAGTGCTCGCCTGTTTGTGTTAACGTAAAACAGTTACATTTTAATTTGTGGTCAATTTTGAAGGCATTAATTTTTAATTTAAATATATATATATATATATATTTAATTCTTTGACAGTTCTAAACTAATTAAAATATCGCTGTCACTTTTTAATCAGACATGTTAGCTAACCTGTAGAGTATTTCCAAGACCTTTCAAAACACCTTTTTTTTCTCACGACCACACTAAACTTCAGTTTACTTCACTTCCAACAAATAAAAAGATTGTGTTCACAAAGAAAACTAATTGCCGCACACCAGCCAATATCTCATCAATACAACAGTTTCTTATAACAGGGTGTTTTCATTGTTGTCAACAAAAATATTGCCCAACTAAGGCAATAACGAGAGCTGTTAGCCAACTTCGTCCAACTTTTACCACTTTGTCCAACTATTTTTGCCGGGTTATAATAGCCGAACTTCGTGGCCGGACAATATGCCGGGCCAATCTCATTGGCGGAGCTGTCTTTATTCCGTTTAACAAGAAAAATACGACGAACTTTAAGCTTGTTTAGCGTTGTAAGACAAGTTTTTGTTGCAGTTTGAAGCTTAACTGCCTGTGCATGCCAAATATCTGCTTTTTGAAACTTAAATTACTTAGGTACTTAAAAGAATAGTTTTCTTATACTCTTGTTACTTTGATATAGAGCATTAATAACTTTAGTACGTACAGAATATTCATTTTCATAGCAAAAAAAGAGAATACGATGAAGTTTATCGTAGCGTATGTAAAATGGTTTATGGGATAAACAATTTTACGCTCATTATATTTATGGTTTTTCGTAAAATATAATACCTTCTGGACAACGTTCAATACCGTTTGTATTAAACATCTTAATTATTTCTTTAATTATACAGGGTTAGTTCTAATCGGCTAGCATCCTTTTAAGGGCATATTCTGTACATCAAAACAAACATCTTATACTATTGGGGCCAACACCGAAATCGCAAAAAAAAACAGCTGTTCCATATATTTTGCCCACTTTTTGTATGGAACAGCTGGTATTTTTTTTAACGATTGTATTGTTGGCCCCATAGTAAAAGTTTGTTATGATGTACAGAATATGCCCATAAAAGGATGCTAACTGATTAGAGCTAACCCTGTATATTATCTTTATTGACTGTTTATGGGTTGTAGGCCAGGTGTTTGTCCACAACTCACCTGATATTAAGCGATGGGGCAATGGAAGATGACTTCCAAGTGAGGGTGCCGATTTACACCGATACGTGCTTGGCGACATTTTTTTTACTTCAGATGGTGGCTAGCTAAGTACTAAAAACTATTCCCACCATGGTTACCATAATGTTACATGACGCGGATGTTTTCGGTCACTGGCACCTCAAACTCATTGTTGGTCTTTTTAACAGTGCCGTACATAGGCCGGTATCAGCAGTGCCCAGGAACCGGGCGCAGGTCCTGGAGGGGCGCAAGAAAGACCAGACCAGAACCAAGTTTTGAATGTTTTTCTTTTCAAGGGCGCAGTTATAGAAGCTCGCACCGGGCGCTTATAAGGCCAGTTAAGGCTCTGCTTTGTAACCCCAGCCCTGCCGCCGGCACTCAATTTAAAAGCGCTTTTCCTAATATCATCGCTATATATATTTTTCGTGTACGTAATATTTATTTCAGAATTCGCTGCGCACCAGTGAATCCCACCGAGTCCTCCAAGTGATTTTATTTCGCCATCATAAAAGCTGAGACGGCAAGATATCGGAGCGCTTACTTCCCTACAATTGAACAGCTAACATATCGTCCTAGTACAAAAACCGGACAGCATCATAAAGGAATTGCAGACTACAACCGATCGAATTCCATTTCATGTTATTACAAGGCTTTGTATCACGATAATAAAAATACTTTCAACAGTTATTAGTTGCGGTATTGATTTTAAATGAAACCTAATCTTCCATTTTTTATTAAGCCAAAAGATTTATTTCTTTCTATCACCTTCAATAGTAGTTTTCATCACACTTGCTCGTAAAGTAGATCTTATTACATCGCTTTTAGGCTCGTAATCCAAGCTATTATACACGCGTGCTTTTTACTTTACATTACGGCACTTGTACTATAATAGGTATAACCCGGTAAAGTCAAGTTTGTACGTGACTGCAATTAGACGTACGTGTACGAAGCACTCTTTATATAGCCGGGTAATACTTACAGTTTTTTTGTAATACCAACAAAGAGTTCTTATGCCGCTGAAGTAAATGTCAACCTGCGCGCGCATTACTGATTTGGGCGCCATTTTCCGCAAATGTTTGTTGACGTTTTCGCTGTGTGGTTGATTATTATCAAAAAAAATTGTTTTTTCCTCGCAAGTGTGACGAAAACAGTCGTATGGAACTCTTGTGCTATTAGTCATTACGCTCTCGGCTTTCTTATCGCGCTCGCCTGCGGCTCGCGCGCATAATACCGCCTCTAGTGTAATGACCAACATAGCACACTCGTATCATAATGTACTATTAGCCTTCTATGCTACAGTCCCACCGATTTACTAGGTCCTTAGACCTACTATACAAAACCACGTGCGTACCTATATTAGGGAAAATATTCCAAACCTTAACTCAAACTTCACTTAGAAAAAGGTAGAGTCAATCAACAATCTATAGAATATTATCTGGTCCTTAGTTATCGGCCAAACCAAAACCCTTTAGTATCGCACCATGACGCCTACCCTCGGAGAGCAATTGCGCGATATTCCACTACGCTGGCGCAGTACGGGTTGACAGATTCACATAGACACCTTTGAACATCTTTCCCTGGATATAATTCAGCAGTTTTCCTGACGACATCCTGCTTCATTGAAAATTGAAAAGCTTTTAAAACTTAAAAGTTACTCCGACCTATCCAAAAATGCAATCACATCTTTCTGACGTCAATTTTAAATGTACCTATACACTTTTTGGCTGATGTACACTATATACCCTGTGTTAGTTTGAACACCGTTATCCTTCTAGGATATCATTGTACTCATCATTATGAACAACTTTAATATGGAGCCAACCAAGAAATCACGAGAAAGAACAGCTGTTCCATACATTTTGGCCAAGATCGATGAACCTGAAACATGATGATTTGTATGAAACAGCTGTTTTTTTCGTGTTTTCAGGGTTGATGGTTCCATAGTAAAAGTTGTTCATAATGATGAGTACAGTGATATCCTAGAAGGATATATAACGGTGTTCAAACTAACAGCCCGTATAATGATCTTTTAATATTTCATTATATTGGTTGTAGAATGAAGTATTATTATTGTAGAGGTAAACACCTATAGATGTACAATGTACACATATACAAAAGCCTTCGTGTCATAATACGAAGGCTTTTCTGTGTCTCACAATCTCACATAATATAAAACGCGTGTTTTTTCTACTATCTACCATCCAGCTACCGCACAGCGTAGTTATGTTACATAGAATAGAAATATATGATGCCCAACTGGACCAACGATACCCATCTTTTTCCTCTCACACGTGTGTAATGTTCTCGCAAATGAGTAATCATTCTGCCATTAGGTCGGACGGCGAACGAGAAAACTGCAAAAGATTGCTTTCGATGGCTAGATAGTGAGAAATAATTTGGTCCGACTTATATTACTTACTATAACTACGTACTTAGGTATGCCTCGCGTTCTTAGGAAGTATTTACGTTGTAACGAAATATAGTGATAAAATTAACAGTCAGGTCAATACGAGTATACTAGTACACTCTTTACCAGAATTTCAGCTATCTCTATACGAATGTTATTTATCACGATCGGTCGAACTGTTTAATATTGTGAAAGTGAAAAGAAAGAAAGAAATATAATTTGATTTGTAACATCATTATGGTAATATAACTATGATTAATTAACAATCCTGGGATGATGTCACAAAAAAGGTGTCAGCTCAGCTTGCATAGCATAGTGCTGTTTATCAAACAGCACTGATCTTCCGTTGAGGCCGATTCAAATGAAACAAACAGACCCATCTTAGGACCCAAATTATAATAAAAAATAAAAAAATAAAAAAAATAATCGATATAAGTAAGATACCATTTAAAGTATCTATAGGTAGCAAACATATAGATAGTTTAAACGGTCTCTAATTGCGGGTAATGTGCCCAAAATGCTGTGGCCACCAATAATAATGTATTATTATTATTACTAATAATAATTTATTATTATTATTACTAATAATAATTTATTATTATTACTAATAATAATTTATTATTATTACTAATAATAATTTATTATTATTACTAGTAATAATAATAAATAATAATAATACATTACTAATAATAATGTATTATTATTAGTGGCCAATTATAATTATTAATAATAGTTATAATGAATAAAAATATAATTATAATTAATAAAAATAAAAATATAATTATAATTAATAAAAAATATAATTATAATTAATAAAAATAATATAAAAAAAAATTAAAAAAAATTATTAGTAGGCTAAGTTATTAAAGGTTACGCCTAAAAAAATTTATTAACATTACGAGTAGGTACAAGCTATTAAACTGCATCCTGGCCATATTTACAGAGGTTGATAATAATATAATCATCATTAAGATCAAATTTCTCTATGGTATCAAACCCGAAATCTCTAAAAAGACAGCTGTTCCATACATTTTGTCGAAAGTCAATGATTTTTTGTATGGAAGAGCTGTTTTTTTTGCGATTTCAGGGTTGATCCAATAGTTTTTTTTATTTTTTATTATTATAAGTACCAATATAAACCTCTGTATATATGGCAAGGAACAAAACAACAGCTCGCATACGCACTAGGTACAGTTTAGGATAATGTTTCGGAAGTGGTTAATATATAACGATTTTTTTATTTCGATGTTAAATAATAAAATTATGAGTATTGAATAAATACTGCCTAAAACATATTTAAAAAGCAAAAAAATACTTAATTTAAATAACTTAATCAAAAAAACAACGGTGTTGGTACATATTATTAAATATTATACGATTTAATAATAGCATAGGTACCTACAAAAACAAGTGTTCTCAGAAACAAAGTAGCGCAATCTGTGCATTTTTCCTAAAGAATGCCGGATAATCTCTCTCAGGGTTTATATTCACATTCAGAGTGCTTTTTCCTCATTCTCTTCCCGTATATCGTCAGATAATTAAAATACTTGCGAGAGCAAATGCAAGCAAAAAATTGCAGCAAAAGCATTGTTTAATGAAATGCATCTGGAAACATTCGGCCATACTTACACAAGATAGAGACTGTAGAGCTAGAATATTCTTTTATCAAACTTACTCGATTATTCATCGCAAACGTGTAGGAGGCAGGTAGTATAGGCCGAGGTAGTTGGGAGACCGCTCGATTAAGAAACGTGAGGTCCCGCGGGTACAAATCCCGGGCTTGCAATGAGCTATTTCGAGTTAATGTAAGAATTTACATAGCTTTTCGATGGATAAAAGAAGGGTGTGGAGAAAATTTAATTGCGCATGTGAATTCACCAGCCCTCAACTTTACAGACCCCCGTGGTGGATACAGACCAATCGCCCCTCGAGGGCAGGCCTAATTTCAGCGATTACCTATGCTTATGCTTACAGGTAGGTATGTATATTATGAACCTATGAAGAACTTGGCTTATTATTTAGGTCGCGGGCAACCGGTGCGACGGTGGATGCAAATGGCAGGTTGTTGCACAGTGTGGCGGTCTAAGGGGGAGGCCTTCGTTCAGCAGTGGACGTCTCCGGGCTGATGAAAGTTAAGAACATCATAAAAAAAATTGCCTCACTTTTATTAGAAATGGAGATCTAAAGCGTGTTATTTAAAAAGGAAATTAAAATTGTCACACTAATGAATATCCTATTAGGTTATTATAAGTGCGAAAGTTTGCCGGTGCGGGCGCGTGTATGTTTGTTAACTCTTCATGCCGAAACGGCTGACCGAATTTAAATGAATCTCGAAATGGAGATAGCTTTATTTCCTAGAATAAAATATAGGTACCTACTTAGCAATTTTTGATCATAGTCGTCATCAACATTTTTCATCATTATGTGGGAGAAACTGCGGGGCGCAGCTTAGCATAAACAATTTTGTTTTTAAGATATTTTTTTAACGCTTAGTGGATAACACTCCACGTAATATTATACCTAGGTATAGAATATTCTTAAGTACATAAACATTTCCTCAATATGTTGTAAGCATTGTTTGTTCCCTACTTCAGTGTGTTTTACTGAAAAGAACACAGAACATTTAATTGAGTTACGTATTGGTTTACAGGATATTGTGCCGAGTTTTCATACGAACATCGTAAAACAAGAGGTAAGGGTACAGTCATCAACAAAAGAAAACTGAGCTTTCCAGGTATGACTAAGAATAATAATAATTTTGAGGTTTAAGTTTTTTTACATAAAAATAGTTATAATAGCATAGAATAGCAAAATCATCATTTTAATAGTCCACCGCTGGCAGCTGCAAGCAGTTACAGCAGCAGTCCAGCGGTGGCTTACCTACCCTCGAAGGGCGATTCCATGGGCCATATCAACCACGATGGCCCATCGCAGCTGCGTGGTGGTGGAACATAATATAATAGGCATGATGACTACATTTTTTTATTACCTCATAAAAAAGCTGATCATCAATAGAGCCTGTTCACGAAAATAAAAAATAAAATAATTCAAAAATGAATAAGTTCTACGTATTTGAATTTCAAGCTAGACAGAGAGCGCGCTATACCGAGCTATGACGTAAAGCCTCAGGCGCGGCATACAAATGCTATACTAACACATGCTTTGCGAGAAAGAGATAGAGCATCCCCTCTCTATCCCCATCTAAAACTTTTAACGCTCATATCTCAGAGATTTATCAGCCAATACAATTTATTTTTTCAGTATGTGTAATGTATTTAGTTATATTCATCACTAAGCCTGTTACTTGTCATAAATTAAACATTAGGCCACACGCCTATTATAATCTAATGTGTATACATAGAGGTAGGAACTCTACCTCTATGTGTGTATAATAGTAGATTGTAGGTATCATAAGGGAGCAAAATAATATTTTTACGGCGAGGGTTCTTTTTTGAATAAATATAGTCTTCAAAATCCGTGCGCCTATTTCCCGTCCATTCATTTTATCATTTTCGCTGTGCATAATGATTACCATTTAATGAGTACCAACAATGGCCTCTAATACGCTTACATAGTTTTATCGATCCACGTAGGTAACTGTGTATAGTATAAATATAATTAGACAAAATAAAATTGATTTCGCAAGAGAAAAAATTGGGCGAACTCAAGTTGTTTTTGTACCTGACGTTACTAAGTCCAATATACCAGTTTACATTACATAACCGCGAAAGAAAAGCAATTGGAAAAGTTTTGCCAATTTACCAGAATAAAGAGAGTTTCAATCAAAGTTAAAGGAAACACAAACTAAGAGTCTTGCCAGTCGCCGCTCACCTTCCGCAAACATTACCTCGGTTTCAGCTTGAGCCCGATAACTGGGATACCTACTACTGACACAATAATAATAATTATGTAGCTATTTCTCTTCTATTCTTGTTATAAGTCTATTATTATACACCAATATTTTTTATGAATGTCTAAAACGTTAAGGGGTCAGATTCAGATTCAGATATTTATTGCTTCCATAGAGTACACAGATATTGTCAAAAAGAAGTTTCATATGGACCCTGTCGGGCGCAGCAATAGTAGAAGAGAGAAAGACGACGGTCATTGTACTCATCGTTATGAACAAGTCCTATTTGACAACCTAGAAATCGCGAAAAAAAATCAGCTGGTCCATACATTTTGCCCAAGGTCAATGAACTTTTTGTATGCAACGGCTATTTATTTTTCGCGATTTCAGGGTTGGTCCCGTAGGTTGTTCCCAAAAGTTGTTCATAATGACGAGTACAATGACCCCATAAAAATTATAAAAAAAAAAAATTATATCTTGGTAAAAAAAAAAGACGTAAGTACTTAATCGTTGTCATAATGCCAACTTTTTTGATAAACTTAGCCTTAGCCTCTTAACTTTACTTTGCTTATTACAGTTATTTGTAATTTATCTGATATATGAGTTCGACTTATTTATTTATTATATCGTTGTTTCAATCTTACAAAGTTCAGTAATAAGTATACCATAAAAAACCCATACCATAATTTATGATGGTACAGTCAAGCTTTTCGACGAAGGAAAAATCGTGAGAAAACCTTGTGTACCTTTATTTTAAAAAGCCGTGAAACCTTACCATAGTAATGACGGTGCAGTCCAACTTTACAAAAAAAACCCTGCCTTATTTAATTTTATCTGAAGAAGCAATTGAATGACGTTCTTATGAATCAACCACCCCGCACTGGACCAGTGGTAGCTGAGTATCGCCCATTAGCCTTTTGAAGGGAGGCCTTGACCCATCATGATTTGTTATACTTAGGCTCACGCAAATAAATATAATAGTATGGTAAGATACATGGGCGCCGGCAGCAAGGTGCAAGGGGTGCACTTGCACATGAAAGATAATAAAAAGCTTTTTAATAAAAAATACAACCGACTTCAACTTCGAATACCTGGATGACATCTTCATATTTTCTAGTAATTTTGAATTAAAAACCAAACTACTAAACCGATTTCGATAAAATGTATATGGAACCACCTCTGGAGTATTAACCATCAAAATCAGTTCTTAATTAGCGGAGTAATCGCGTAACATACATACAAAAAAAAACATAGAGTCGAATTGAGAACCTCTTTTTATGAAGTCGGTTGAAAATAGGTCCAAATTTGTTAATCATGCACGCCTTTATATTCATACTAGCTGCGCCCCGCGGTTTCACCCGCGATTCTTGGGATAAAAAGTAGACTATGTTTTATTTTATTTTATTTGGTAAACATACAGTGATAATAACTTAAGTAAACTTACAAAAAATTTGGATAACTATACTCCGTTTACACGTTTCCGCAATAATTCCAAGGTATAAGCTACCTCTATACCAAATTTCATCTAAATCCGTTCAGCCGTTCTATATTTTATATTCGCCATAAAACGTCCACTGCTGGACGAAGGCCTCCCCCATTATAGAGGGTTGTTGCCATAATCCCCACGCTTGGCAGGCGGCTTGGGGATCGCAGAATGGTCACCACCAAGAGGACGCTGCTGCCCGCCCTCCGGTGGGTCTGGTTGCAGTTTAAGGACATACCCAGGTCCAGGGATATTTTATATTAGTAAATAGTAAATGTGTAGATGCAGATGCACCTCCCTAAAAGTAATCCTGGCGATGCCCATGGTAAGATTGGTTGGACGTAAGACGTAAGATCCAGTGAATAGACCTGCTACGATCTATATTCAGGCGCGACTCAAACTCAATTAATTACTATGATTAGTCGATTGATTAGGGACTCGACGTGTAACTGATATTGATTACTAATCACGCGTCTGTGCGCCTATTAATGTTCTATGTGATTAATAGCTGCATTGTTTGCCTTCTTGCTATTCGGTGATATAAATAATAGACCCCATAATAATAGTTGAAGTTAGTTCCCATAGTCTCTATTAGTAGTATTATACAGCGTTAGTTCTAATCAGTTAGCATCCTTTTAAGGGCATATTCTGCACATAAATACAAACAACTTATACTATGGTGCCAACATTGAAATTGCGATAAAATGATCAGCTGTTCCATTCAAAAAGTTCATCGGCCTTGGGCAAAATGTATGGAACAGCTGTTTTTTTTGCCATTTCAATATTAGCCCCATAGTATAAGCTGATTGTTTTGACGTGGGGAGGGAGACCTTCCAAGAAGGAAGGTCTCCTTAATCTAAGATTTTTATATATCCTTTTTTAAAATATCATGGCTAATTGATATTAGATTAGACCTGTTTACATACACAGTGTGGTCGATTCTGACGGTATTAGTTGACTGTTCTAAACTAACTAAAGTATTGCTATCCTTAGCTAACATGCCTAGTAAAAAAGTGACAGCAATATTTTAATTAGCTTAGAACTGTCAACTAAACCGTCAGAATCGACCATAGTGTGGTCGATTCTGACGGTATAAGTTGACAGAACTAAACTAACTAAAGTATTGCTGTCCTTAGCTAACATGCCTAGTAAAAAAGTGAGCAATATTTTAATTAGTTTAGAACTGCAAACTAAAACCGTTGTAATGTAATTTAAAAATAGGAATTAAGTACAATGTAAGTAAAACAGTTGATATTATACTCATGTCTCACAACTTTAATTTAAGACCAATACAAATTAATTACCTAGGCACTTACCCGAAAAGATGGTTTATATTTTTGGACACCATAAAAAACGTACCTACATTAAATAAGCGGGTAGCGTTATTTTTCTTTTTTATGGCTGACAGGCTTGAAGCTTGGCCACCGATCTCTTCAGGCGTATTCCAGTCCATCTACTTGGTCATTGTTCGTACCACGTCGTACGTACAAACCTCTATAGGTACACAGGTACCTATTCTTCCCTGTACAGTGTCTATAAATGTATAAGCTACATATATTACCTATTTCTTTAATATGTTGTGTTTAATTGTCTGAATTTCTTTTGTTTTTCCGTGTGTTATGTTTTTGTCACAATTAAAGTCTTTTCTATTCCTATTTCTATTTCTACACTAATATCAACACGTAAAAAACCTTTCAGTTTACGTTTCACCGTTTCACAGCACAGCTGGTTGTGTTGGACGTGCGACGCTTCATTTTCCGCGGCCGGCGCCATGCCAGTCGGACGTGTTTATTTTTCATTTCCGGTCCGGCCGAGCCCTCGGGCTTTGGGACCCATGCGCCCCTAGGGTGACTGTGCGAGTGATCAGATGATAGCGATTTATCACTTGAAAGATTTATCCTGTAGGTATATCGCCAGGTGGCGGTACAATAGACAAAATTTAACACTCTGCCCGCAAACCATGCCACGCTACCCCGGCACGATCACGCGTCTTTCTATAGAGAAATCGTTTATGTTCATAGTGGGAGGCCTTTGCTTAGCAGTGAGACTGCCCAGTTTTGCAATAACATCAATGAACCAGATTATGTAAACTTTCTTATAGAATTCCATATTCAACGACGATAGTGATGATGATATAAAACGATGATGACGCTGATAGTGGTTAACGATTATGGTGACGGCAGAAGATGATGGATGATCGTGGTAGTAACTAGCCAGTCAAGTACCTAAAAGCACCTTACCCAGCAACCAAGGGACTCCTCGCGAATTAAAAAAATAATTAGTAGTGCACATTTTGACTTCTGCAAAATCGCAGAATTCAGAATCAAATAATAAACAAACGGATCGTTTCGATTGATTCGAATCGATTGGTAACGTTACACGTACTTACTTAAGTACCTACCTATGTAGAGAATGGTTGACTATACTAGAATTAAAACTCAACTATAAGCTTATGAATCAGCCAGATATTTCTTGATATATAAAACCTATCAAATTACTTTAGCATGCCGCTGTCCCGAGGCATACTGAACGCATAGCTGAGGGCCCGGTGCGTTCCACCGGAGATCTCGGAGCCCTACGTCACGCAATAGGTATAAGTTATGCCGCCACACAATAGCATCTACCTAAGATTACCCCCTCGTCAAAAAGGTACCTATTATCTACTATTACACCATGTAGGTAAAAACTTCGCTACCGGTCGTAACTTACCCCACAATCCCAACACACATAGACGGCAACTGCAGAGCTATGGACCCGTGGAATGGACTGAAATAATATTTTAATTAGGCTTTACGTCCTTATGAATGTTTTGTTAATTACCGTGCCGAGTACACGCCCAGTTAATTCGTAAATACGTTAAATTTAAGTGCATGTTTTGATAAATTTCCGGAACTCTATTTTTGGAGATGCTTCCCGAGTAGAACTTTTCCTGTATAAATTAATTCTATTGATATTTTAAGCCTAATTATGCTCTTACAATGAGTACCTACATGTCATAATGATTCATTTTGGTGGGGTATTCCCGATTGAGCACCAATTTTTGAGCACCCATGAAATGTGCACCTATAGCATATTCCCAAAACAGTCCAAAATTTATATTATATAGGTATTATAGGTGCTCATTTCATGCGGGTGCTCAATCGGGAATACCCCATTTTGGTTAAGCCATCTAGGGTAGGTATATGGTATAGGTACTAAAATAATGATGTTTATAATACAAAATAAAAAGCAGGCCTGTGCAAATTTGTATGAATTTTTACTGACGTTATCGTTGAGCTTGGAATGGCCGGCCAGGATCTTTAGGTATAGGAGGGTGAAAGTTGTAGGTACGTAGTAAGTTGTAGGTATGCTTTGTATGCTTTGTTTAAAAATAAAAAACTCGCTACAACAGGTATAGTCGGTGCATTAGTTCACTTTATGGTAACTAAGACTTCACCTACGGCCAGAAGTACATGGCGTATATGAACCTATACCTACCTACCCACATAATGCTAACATTACCTATACTTACGTCCTTCTAGCAAATTTAAATTTCAGCTGGTTTCACAGAATACCAATAGGCAGCTGTTAGGTGATTGACTGCTACAAAAAAACTTGTGGATAAAATCTATGTGGAAGAAAGGTTATTGAGTGGCGACTACGAAACGGAAGGCGCAGCGTAGGTAGGAAATTAAGCCTCCACTAGGTGGACCGATGACATTATGAAAGTCGCGGGCAACCGTTGGATTCAAATGGCGGGTTATCGTACAGTGTGGCGGCTAAAGGGAAGCCTTTGTTCAGCAGTGGACATCTTCTGGGTGATGTCGACTTATCAGCTCCCTCGAGTCCAACAACAATTGTCTTTCTGTACAAACTATACTAGGTACATCTACCTATTTAAATTTGCAGCAAAATCCTGTGAAGGCTATTTGAACTGCTTTGCTGTCGTATTGCATTTCCCATATGCTACGCACGTAGCAAACTTTAGCGCGCTTGCGAAATTGAGACAAACGAACGGACACATTAGGAACGGTATGTAGGAACTTAGGTAGATAGGTAGGTAGGTATCAGACTTTTATTTTATCATGTTTTCAGGATTTTATATGATCAATTAAGTAGGTACATCTTATCGTAAGAAATTAGCACCATATTAGCACATCCTTTAGACAATAAATTTAAGTGTTGTATATTTTTTGTAAGCCCGTTATTCAATAGAAAATAGGTATCTAAAACATTTGATTTAGATAGCCAGTTTGTCTTCGCTTCGCCTCTGTGACTCGCCTTAAGCACAGAAGAAATAACAGTATGCGTATGCACTGACAACTTCTCACTGACGTGAACTGTCACGTGCAAGAACAAGACAGAGAAGTTTAGCTCTGGTTTTTTTTCACATGTACCTATGTGCAACGTTTTTATGAGTAATGCCGTAGGTAACTCACTATCGCAGACAGTCGACATTCCCAGACAGTGTCCACAACTTAGGGTACCTATTTTATGATGTCTAGGTTATTTTTGGGGTATTTTTTCAAAGCAAATATTTTGGTCCCTCAATGTTATCCATGGTTGAAACTACATGAAACGATTTTTTTTCTGGGAGGGATAATTACGATACGTTATTTCGTTAAGCAATAATTTTTCATTTTCATCCGCGGCAAATACGAGTTGGGGTTATAACGACAAGGGTTGGCAACACTATTCCCAGCATTTTCTCTACAAATCGCTTGGTTTCTGCAACCTATAACCTACCTACACCTTGATATTGGCAGACACGCATCCAATGTGTCGGTTCGTTTATCTTAATATCGTGCTTGCACGTGCCCTGTGTACAAGATTATGGTATGCTCTTGTGTAAAATCTAAAGTATTTCGAATGCCTACAGTCGAAGAAGTGTCTAAGTATTTCGAATGCTTATAGATTCGAAGAATTGTCTAAGTAGGTATTTCGAATGCCAACATGGAAGAATTGTCTAAGAATTTCGAATGCCTACTGTCATAAGAAATGTGATTTGACAAAGAAAGACAAAACAAATAACAAAACAAAAAATGGGGTTCCTGGATACGTATCAGTCACGAAACATCAAACCTCTGGAGTCCTCTTGTTGAAAATGAAATGCTGTTAATAATTTACCTATCTATCTTGTGCTAAAGAGATATGGGAGAAGAAAGAACAAAAGATTATTTGAGGTTACAATGCGTTTACTATTTTGATAAATCCTAATACAAAATTAATATTAAAACGCTGATGGCGATTGTCCAATGGATGACGGCAACGAGAAAAATTGGGAAAATAAAATAAATGAAAGGAGGTTATCTGATGGATCCTTTGCTGATGGTGTCTTCTGCAGGATCATCCGATTCTCGAACGCTTCATGGAGCTCCTCCAGTGAAATGACATTGCCTTGTCTTCAAAGCTTCAAATGAGAATTTCGCTTGAGTTCCTTAGTTTGGTGACCGCATGGCGCGTCACAAAATAATTCTTGAAAGTTGAGGTTTTACGTCATCTCAGACGGAAATATGGACCTGGTGTCCCCTGCGGGATCGGCGTTGGCTCCCCAAGTCATTCTCTTCTCAAAAAATGTAAAAAAACCCAAAAGGTGATTCACCCCGTCACGCACGCAACGGCGGCTCCGAAGTGAATGTCTATTTTTCAAAATGGTCTCCTCGATCTAGCTTCTCTTTCTCGCTTATGGGAGAATTCTTCGAGTGCGAGCGAGTCAGCGTATATGACGTCATGTCGTAATACGGCTTCCAACAGATAACTAAATATTTTGTATAAAGCTATCCGATAGATTCTAAATTTGAAACTCATTTTATTACTAGTTTACAATTCCAAAATAAATGCTTAAAAAATCCTAATTTGTTATTTAAATACAATTTTGATAATTAATTTCACACCAACATTTTATGTTGGTTCCTGATATATTTTATGGAGCAAAGCACAAGCCATCCTGTGCGCCAGTTTGCAAAATAGGAGCTAATAAAATAAAGTAATAATATAATTTAAAGATTATATGACAATATCCCCCTTTTGAAACAAAAGACAGTTTACTGTCTGAACAGACGGGGTAGGCATGAAAAGAAAGTTTTTGTTATAGGTTGGAATCCTGAAATATAGTGAGGTTGATACTTCAGCAAGCTTCTTACATTCCATCTAGCAAAATAAACTGTTATTCCACTTTCATAAAATAAATCACTCACATTCTTTCATACATAGGTACCTATAAGGAATTCAAATAATATTCACACTGCCTAGTTCTTACAAAATCACCACTCACACCTTTAAACTTACATCGAACTTCATAAATCTCCTTGCATCTCATAGTTAAATTGAACTATTCTAACATACTTGCTTCACTTTTCATAATCCTCATGACTCCATACATAACATGATGGTATAGGATATACCTATAGAAATAACACATTGTATAATAAAACAAAAGTAGTATAGCAAGTAGCTTAAAAGGTAACTATTAATATAAATATCCATTCACCCTTATGTAGGTGCGGACAAAATTTATCTGAAAAACAATGATATCTGAATGGTTTTAAACGGTAAGTAAATATGTGTTAGTATGTTTGTAATTCTTATAATAATCTATACCCTACTGTTTGGGTTTTCTAGTAATGACCTAATTATATGAGAATAAAGTCTCACTATTGTCTAATAGTATGAAGTGAAAACTTCTAATGTTTAAAGTAAATATCTATCGTTGTAAACATTAGATAAACTAAGTATAAGCTTTAACTAGGTACAGGTAAATCTGAATTATTTAAACCTAAATTAAATCTACGCAGTGAATCCGTGCACTAGATGCTGCTAACTATAATTAAAGATTAATTGTTAATCTTAGAAGGTTCACAGACAACCTTTGGTATCTACAAGACAAAAAGGTAAGTTTGGTATGTATGTATGTATGTAGATCTACTAAATATTGCTAGCATGTCCGAGTGTTTTAACTCAGCCATAAGAAAACATTTTAAGTCATACTAGGTATAAACTTGTCGTTAGTCAAATCCGGTATGTATGTTAGCATGTAACAAAAAGACTGGAACTAAATCGTTCCCAAATAATTAGCTAATAAGCTATAGTTAATGGTAGGTTGCCTTTAAATAGGATCCTCCAGAAAATTGCCCAATATGTAGGCTAAGAACTAATAAGCACACGAAAATATGCATTATTGAACGTTTGGTTTATAGTTGGTAATGTAAAAATAATTACTCATACTAAACCTTAAAAAAATTGCTACACAGACTTGGTTTTAACAAAAATTACCAAGTCTCAAAACACAAAAAAAATGGTATTAAATATACTGCATCTGCTGTATATAGCAATGGATACTTGTCCAAAACAAAACAATAGCTTTGAATACTGATATTAAGTTAATTCTAAGTAAGTATTTAAGTCTTTCCCTGAATGTAGGTCAACACTTTGTTAATACTTGTAACTTGTCTTTGAGACAGAAAAGGAATTGTCTTTTCTATACAAATTGGAAATCAAAATAAGTAAATACTTGTATAAATAACGCTTAAGTAGTTCAATGTCTGAATAGAAGTCATACTTAGTCTGAGTATAGACCATATAGTATGTCATTTTACCTACAAGAACTTGTTGGTTTACAAGGAAAATTGCAATGTTTAAATTCTAAACTTGTTTGTAAAGAAATAATTATTGATTTTATGATTTTATCAATATTTGTTATGGATTTACAGTATCCTAAAGTATCCGTAGAAATAATAATGTGGGTAAAAATGCAAACTTAAAACTTATGTGTTTTTCTACTTTTGAGAATTTTGGTTGTGAACATACGGTTTTCATTTTAATTTGAATAATACTGAACCGATACCCAAAATTGTGTATCTATAGGTAGTGTTGCGGACGCCGAGCCCGGACACTTAAAATGATGTTTATGTACATATAGAATAAGTTACCTATGTACCTATATAATAAGTTAGATATAAATAAATACTGAAATAGTAAAATTATTGATAGGGGCCTTCCATAAGGTCAAGCTCCGACCAAGGGACCACATAATAAAGACGGCACGATGTAAGAAAGGGACAGAATACCTTGCATGGTATTCGATGAAAGAAACGATCTGTGATTGGTCGGCCAATGAGAGCATAGATTTATTTTGCCCAAATTTTGTATATAAGGCAGGTTGACCGAATATTCATTCAGTAAAAATCTGACGGAGCTATAAGAAATAAAGAAGAACAAAGAACAAGGAACCGAACTTTTAATCACTACAGTCCACAACAGCTGATCCTTAGAAGCCGGATCTGGAAGACTTGAAGACCCTGCATCAAGATGGTCGTGACAAGAAGCCAAGTGGATGCAGCAGAACAAGATCGTCGCGACACCGAACGTCGCGAACTGGAACGAGAAGAAGAACGTCGCGAACTTGAACGCGAACGGCGACGAAGATTTTCACTGGATCCACCCGCTTCGCCAAGCCTGCAGACGAGAGTAGAGGCCGCGCCGCCGGGGGCTACGACCCATGCCCCCCGCGCCGGACCCTCGACAGTACTGGACCCTGAGGTACCCCCTCACATCAGGTCCTCAGCACGTTCAGTACACTCTCAGCGCTCTTCTGCAAGCGCAGCCGCACGGGCACGATTGGCTGAGCTAGAGGCGGAGGAAAAGTTAGCAGTTCTACGAAAGAAGGAATTGGAAATTGAAGCGGAACTCATCAGGAAGAAGTTGGCTGTCGACCTATCAGCCATTCAAGACGACCAGGAAAGCCTTCATGATGAGACTACGACCGATCATCATCAGAAGGTTGACGCCTGGCTGCGCACGAACACCCTCGGCACACGGGGGGAGGTGCGAGGGGATCCGAAGACCGGAACCAAAGAAGAACGACACCTGCGGTTCAACATACGTGGAAGATCGCCCACCCCTGCTCGATCGAGGAACAACATCGAGATCCTGACTGAAGCCATGGAGAAGCTGGCCCGACCCAGAGCTAGATGCCCTGACTTACAGGCATTCTCTGGAACCCCCACCGAGTGGCTCACATTCAAGGCCACCTTTCAAGACACAACGAGATTATACCACCTGTCACCAGCTGAGAACCTGCAGAGACTACGAAGCTGCCTCAAGGGAGAAGCACGGGAACTGGTGGCTGCATTACTGCACACGGCCACTGAACCTGACATAATCATCAAAACCCTGGAACAGTGCTTCGGACGACCCGAGATAATAATCGACAGAGCCTTCGAAGACCTGAAGAAGCTCCCGAAGCCAGGAGCATCAGCAGTGGAGCTGAACAACTTCGCCGTCAAGCTCCAGAACGTAGTCTGCGTGTTCAGAAGCATTGGCCGCCATGGGTACCTCTTCAATCCCATGTTGGCCAGAGAAGCCTTGGAGAAGCTAAGTCCACACATCAGAGCGCGATGGTGTGACTACGCTAGCGAACACGACGGAACTGCGGATCCAGAGATCGTCGTGCTATCTCGCTTCCTCATGCGAGAAGCGGATCGAGCCCTGCGATACAGTTACGCTCCAACTACCAGCACCGCACCTGCAAAGAAAGACTTCAAGAATACGAAGAGAACGAACGCCGTGTACAACGTCGCTGAAGATGAAGAAGCAGACCGGTGCCCCAGCTGCGAGATGGCACATAAGCTACCAGAGTGCCCCAAATACAAGGCACTGCCGGTGGACCAACGCTGGGAAACGGTACGAGAGAACAAACTATGCTTCAAGTGCATTTCGAGGAAGCATCGACGCAACAACTGCAAGGCCAAACTGTGCGGTGTGAACAAATGCCAACGCCCTCATCACGCAACCCTCCATCAACAGGAGAAAACAGAAGGACGCCAAGACACCCCGAAGGCGCCGACCCAAGTACCAACGGCCAACAACACCGAATCAGTGTTGGCAGTGACAACCTCAACTGTCACTAACCCGAGAACGGTACTGCTGAAGATGTGCCCAGTCACCGTCGTTGGCCCACGGGGGGAGATCAACACACATGCTCTCCTGGATGAAGGAGCAACCATTACGCTCATAGATGAGGAGCTGGCACAAAGCATCGGAGCAAAGGGTCCAACGCTACCACTTCGCATGCAAGGGGTCAACACAACGCAGCAAGAGAACAGCAGCAGACTGGTCAACGTGCAACTCAAAGGCGCAGACAACGTGCTTCACGGACTTAGAGCACGCACCATAAAGAACATGAAGCTACTCCGGCAGTCGATCCCGAGCGAACTACTGGAGCAGGAACACCTCCAAGATCTACCACGCAACCAAGTATGCTACGATTCAACGCAACCTGGTATCCTGGTGGGAGCCGACCATTGGGAGTACATCGTATCTCAAGAACTGAGAATCGGCAAACCAAACCAACCTGCTGCATCAAAAACGCAGCTGGGCTGGGTAATCCATGGAACTATACCACGAACAATCAAGAATCAAGACAGCGTGCTGCACATTTACACCCCCGAACACGGTGTGAACATGATCGAGCAGCAGAACCAACGCCTCCACGCCCTGGTTGAACACCACTTCAGCATCGAAGCTCTCGGGGTCGCCCACAAACCACATGTGGGTGATGCAGATCGCCGAGCTATCTCGATTGTCGAACGAAGTATCAAGAAGATCCAGAACGGATACGAAGTCGGACTACCTTGGAAGAAGGATGACATATCACTACCTCCAAGCTATGACTCCGCGTTTCGCCGACTTCGCCGAATTGAACAGAAAATGGACGCCGATCAAGTCTTCGCGAAGGAGTACATGAAACAAGTCGACAACCTGCTGGAGAAGGGATACGCAGAACCCTGCACCGGAACCGAAGAAGCGAGCCACGTATCATGGTACCTGCCACACTTCGCGGTGCAAAACCCTAATAAACCAGGAAAGCAGAGACTCGTCTTCGATGCCGCTGCAAAGAGTCGAGGGGTCAGTCTGAATGACCACCTCCTGGAAGGACCAGACCTACTTATGTCCTTACCTGGCATCCTGTTTCGATTTCGAGAGAAGAAGATCGCAGTCACCGCGGACGTGCAGGAGATGTTCCTCCAAATCAAGATACGCCCAGAAGACCAGCCGGCGCAACAATTCCTGTGGAGAGGCGCAGAGAGAGAGAAGCCACCCCAACGTTACAAGATGACGAGCATGATATTCGGGGCAGCCAGCTCTCCCTTCATGGCGCACTACGTCCGAGACTACAATGCGAGAATGTACGCCGACACACATCCTTTGGCGTACGAAGCCATCACCCGAAGCCACTACATGGACGACCTGGTGGCCAGTTACGAAGACGAACCAGAAGCACGCCGTATCATCACAGAGCTACGCGAAGTACACGCAGCGGCTGGATTCACACTGCGAGGATGGAGCGCCAGCGGCCAGAACGTCCTAGAAGATGTGCCGGCAGAACTACGGGCGACCACACCGGCCCAACTCGGAGGAGACAGTCCGGAGAATAAAATACTCGGACTGTACTGGAACGCCGAACGCGACGAACTTGGGTTCAACACCTCAATGAACCGAGTTCCCTCCGAGGTTCGCACTCAGACCCGCGCGCCCACCAAACGAGAAGCACTCAGCGCAGTAATGTCAATCTACGATCCACTGGGGCTGCTGAGCTACTATACGATCAGGTCAAAGATCGTACTCCAGAGCTTGTGGCGTTTGAAGATCTCCTGGGACGAGCCGATTCCTGCTGAAGAAAACGAGCTCTTCGCCGCCTGGTTGGGACAGCTATCCGACCTGTCCTGCCTGCGTTTGGGACGACAATACGAGTTACATCAGCACCAAGAACTGGAACTACACGTGCTATGCGACGCCAGCGAACAAGCCTACTCAGCCGTGGCTTACTGGCGCATCAAGTATCCCGACGGAAGCATCAACCTGAACCTAGTGGCTGCCAAGGCGAAGGTAGCTCCCAGACGCACGCAAACCATCCCGCGTCTCGAGTTACAAGCGGCAGTTATCGGCACCAGACTGGCTGACACCATCAAGAAGGAGCACCGCGTCGAAATCAAGAGGACGATGTACTGGACCGACTCCATGACGGTGATCCACTGGATACGACACGACGCCCGACGATACACTCCATTCGTCTCACACCGTCTGGGAGAAATAGCCGAGCTCACGGACAAGGAAGAATGGCGATGGGTACCTACTAGCGAGAACGTGGCTGACGACGCGACCCGGTTTGTCAGCACACCCATCACTGCGGAAGACCGTTGGTTTCGGGGACCGAACTTTCTACGCTGCCCAGACGATCAGTGGCCAGCGGAGAAGACCGCAAACGCGAATGAAGAGGAGGTGCTTCTGCATATCACGAGCGAAGACAAGGCCAATGACGAATGGCTGCCCGATCCTGCACGCTTTTCCAAGTATGAGATATTGGTCAAAGCGACGGCACGCGCCCTGGCATTCATCGACATATGCCGGCGACGAGCCACACGACTAGAACATCGTCATATTGAAGAAGCAGAACGCGCATGGATACGCCGCGCGCAGAGAGACAGCTTCCCAGAAGAGCTGCAACGCTTGAAGACCTCCCGCCCGATCACGAAAGGGAGTCGACTGTTCCGGCTAGATCCAGTTCTGGAAAAGGACATCCTGCGTGTGAGAGGCCGCATTGGGGCTGCGAACGCGCCCTTGGAAACGAAAAGGCCCGTTATCCTCGATGGCCGCCACCGAATCGCTAGACTGATCGTGCAACGCGAACACTGCGCGGCGGGTCACGCTAATCGAGAGCGCGTGACGAACGACCTAAGACAAAAGTATTGGATAATCCATCTACGACCAACTGTACGCACAGTTGAAAAGGACTGCTCCCTGTGCAAGAAGCGACGAGCGAAACCGCAGAATCCATCGATGGGAGACTTACCACGCGCACGCCTCGAGCCCTTCCATCGCCCTTTCTCATATTGCGGCACGGATTATTTCGGACCGATGATCGTCAAGGTTGGACGTCGCCGAGAAAAAAGATGGGGAGCCCTATACACCTGTCTTACGACCCGAGCGGTGCATATTGAAACCGTGCCGACGCTGTCAACGAGCTCCGCAATTATGGCGCTAAGAAGAATGGCTGCGCGGCGAGGCTGGCCACGAATGATGTACTCCGACAACGCTACCAACTTCCGAGGAGCCGACAAGGAGCTGAAAGCCGCCTACTCAGAATGGGAGCCCACATTACGAGACGAAGGCTTGCTCCGGCGGATGGAATGGCGTTACATCCCTCCAGGCGCCCCGAACCAAGGAGGAGCGTGGGAAAGGCTTGTGCGATCCGTCAAAGTCGCTTTAGCCTCCACCCTCAAAGAGAAAGAACCAACCGACGAAGTCCTGGGCACCTTGCTGACCGAAGCGGAGTTCTCCATCAACGCGAGACCACTCACCCACGTCAGTGTAGACCCACGGGACCCCGAGGCCTTGACCCCAAACCATTTCCTGTTGGGGTCCTCCACCGGCCTGCCCCTCACCGGACCATGCAGCGAGAGCGACAAACGAACCTGGAGGGCCAGCCTGGCGCTTGCAGATCATTTTTGGCGGCGATGGGTAAAGGAGTATCTGCCCACTCTGGTGCCCCGAGGAGAGTCTGCGGACAACAGGCGTCAGATACGAGTCGGCGACGTCGTGATTATCGTCGACCATACACTACCTCGTAATGTATGGCCCATGGGAATCATCGAACGCACGTACGAGGGACCAGACGGCGGCATACGGATAACTGACGTCCGGACAAAAACCGGCATCTTCAGACGACCAGTGAACAAGCTCGTCGTCGTGCTGAAAGAAGAGGCTACGCAAGCTGCGCCGGGGGGAGGATTGTTGCGGACGCCGAGCCCGGACACTTAAAATGATGTTTATGTACATATAGAATAAGTTACCTATGTACCTATATAATAAGTTAGATATAAATAAATACTGAAATAGTAAAATTATTGATAGGGGCCTTCCATAAGGTCAAGCTCCGACCAAGGGACCACATAATAAAGACGGCACGATGTAACAAAGGGACAGAATACCTTGCATGGTATTCGATGAAAGAAACGATCTGTGATTGGTCGGCCAATGAGAGCATAGATTTATTTTGCCCAAATTTTGTATATAAGGCCGGCAGGTTGACCGAATATTCATTCAGTAAAAATCTGACGGAGCTATAAGAAATAAAGAAGAACAAAGAACAAGGAACCGAACTTTTAATCACTACAGTCCACAACAGGTAGCTAGATATGCGTAGGTACGATAAATCAAAAATAATTGTCTGTAACTACAATTTTGAAAAAGTTATAAGCGCCGCCATATGTGTGTTTACATTCTGCATTGCTTTGAATAAATAAATATTGTTTTTGTTTATATTTCGAAAACTATTGATCTGAATTTTATAATAAAAGTATATATTGACTTCTGTTAGCGTCTACTATGGGTAGTAAACAAAATACTTTATTAAAAAATTTGAGGGGAGAGTGGGTAATGTATGGCGAACTGATCTGTAAAATTTCAGAGCAGTGCCTTCTAACTGCTCTGAAAAACCTCTCAACAGTACACTTTCACACACATCTCTTGCTAACTTAATTTCGTTCACTCGATTCAAAAATTCAACAACACACGTATCACCACTATACTTCAGTCCCCAGGACTTCAAATTGGAGTTGTAACTGTTATTAATTGCATATGTTACCTGGGTGACTGATACATGACTGTTTTGTGTCGAGTGCCTTTGTTTCATAAATGGAATATACTTGTCACCGTCTGTGGCTGGATCTATAACACTAGTGCCAGGATTTGTGTGGATATTTTTGCATAGTAGCGACTGGATTGTTCCTTGAGCCATCCTCACATCGGTATTGACATAATTCATTTCGTCTGAATCTGAAACAGGTATATCTATTAAGCTCTGTGAATTTTGGAGTTCTGGTTGAGGTGAATCTGACGTTTGCTCCGCTGTTAACTTACGGTCAACAGACGGTGTACTATACATCTTTACAAGAAAAATTGTTACACAAATTCAATAACACAATTGTGAAAATACCTACTTCTACAGTAGATTAAATTGTAATTTTTTGTTTATAAATTCCAACATACACCTTTGCACAAGATAAAATTGGTTTGTTTTTAAGTTAAATTCTAAGTAAATAATAGTTCGGGCGCCATTTGTCATATAAAAATGATTTTTTTGGAGAAGAGAAATAAAATTTTTGCAAAGTTACAATATGTTGGAATAATAGTTAAATAAGCTGATTGCTATTGTTTCGATGGAAGATAATGACGAGAAAACTTGGTAAAAATAAAATAAATGAAAGGAGGTTATCTGATGGATCCTTTGCTGATGGTGTCTTCTGCAGGATCATCCGATTCTCGAACGCTTCATGGAGCTCCTCCAGTGAAATGACATTGCCTTGTCTTCAAAGCTTCAAATGAGAATTTCGCTTGAGTTCCTTAGTTTGGTGACCGCATGGCGCGTCACAAAATAATTCTTGAAAGTTGAGGTTTTACGTCATCTCAGACGGAAATATGGACCTGGTGTCCCCTGCGGGATCGGCATTGGCTCCCTCAAGTCATTCTCTTCTCAAAAAATGTAAAAAAACCCAAAAGGTGATTCACCCCGTCACGCACGCAACGGCGGCTCCGAAGTGAATGTCTATTTTTCAAAATGGTCTCCTCGATCTAGCTTCTCTTTCTCGCTTATGGGAGAATTCTTCGAGTGCGAGCGAGTCAGCGTATATGACGTCATGTCGTAATACGGCTTCCAACAGATAACTAAATATTTTGTATAAAGCTATCCGATAGATTCTAAATTTGAAACTCATTTTATTACTAGTTTACAATTCCAAAATAAATGCTTAAAAAATCCTAATTTGTTATTTAAATACAATTTTGATAATTAATTTCACACCAACATTTTATGTTGGTTCCTGATATATTTTATGGAGCAAAGCACAAGCCATCCTGTGCGCCAGTTTGCAAAATAGGAGCTAATGAAATAAAGTAATAATATAATTTAAAGATTATATGACACTACATTGAAAGAAGTGTCTAATTATTTCGAATGCCTACATTCGAAAAAGTGGCTAAGTATTTCGAATGCTTATAGATTCGAAGAATTGTCTAAGTAGGTATTTCGAATGCCAACATGGAAGAATTGTCTAAGAATGTCGAATGCCTACATTCGAAGAAGTGTCTAAGTATTTCGAATGCTTATAGATTCGAAGAATTGTCTAAGTAGGTATTTCGAATGCCAACATGGAAGAATTGTCTAAGAATTTCGAATGCCTACATTGAAAGAAGTGTATAAGTATATGTGATTGATTCAGGCGTTACTTTGCGGAAGTCCATTGTTACCAAAATTTGTTTTAATTTCTAGTGTTTTTCCGCTGTAATATCGCCACTATTGTTGCTGTTGTTGTTTGTTGTGTAATATTTGTGTTGTTTCCCAGCCAAGCGCTTGAGGAGTCAACACGTCCTGAGGATGCCTCGTGCAGAGGTGAAACACGTGTCGACAACCGAGTACTTCTAAAGGATTAAGAGTGATATAATTATTTTTGTTTTATTACTTATTGATCATATTATTTTTGTATGTTAATAATTATTATCAATTTACAGGTTGATCATCATTATTTTTTTTCAGGAAAATATTACATTGAAACAGCTTCAAATCATTATTTGTTTTCAGAATTTATTAATAAATTGCTTTCAGGTTTAATTGACATTTTGTTTCAGGTTTAATATTTTTTTTGTTTCAGGTTAGGTTCAATTTCAATTAAAGTTGATAGTTACAGTAGATTTTAGTGTGTCCCTTCATCCTAAAAGTACTCGAAACGATATTACAGCGGAAAAACACTAGAAATTAAAACAAATTTTGGTAAGTGTATAAGTATTTCGAATGCCTACATTCGAAAAAGTGTCTAAGTATTTCGAATGCTTATAGATTCGAAGAATTGTCTAAGTAGGTATTTCGAATGCCAACATGGAAGAATTGTCTAAGAATTTCGAATGCCTACATTGAAAGAAGTGTATAAGTATTTCGAATGCCTACATTCGAAAAAGTGTCTAAGTATTTCGAATGCTTATAGATTCGAAGAATTGTCTAAGTAGGTATTTCGAATGCCAACATGGAAGAATTGTCTAAGAACTTCGAATGCCTACATTGAAAGAAGTGTATAAGTATTTCGAATGCCTACATTCGAAAAAGTGGCTAAGTATTTCGAATGCCTACATTCGAAGAAGTGTCTAAGTATTTCGAATGCTTATAGATTCGAAGAATTGTCTAAGAAGGTATTTCGAATGCCGACATTGGAAGAATTGTCTAAGAATTTCGAATGCCTACATTGAAAGAAGTGTATAAGTATTTCGAATGCCTACATTCGAAAAAGTGGCTAAGTATTTCGAATGCCTACATTCGAAGAAGTGTCTAATTATATCGAATGTAGGCATTGAAATCGTGAAAAAAATATCAGCTGTTTCAAAGAAAAAGTTCATTACACTCACTGTCAGCTCATCAGCCAGAAGACGTCCAATGCTGGACGAAAGCCATAATAGGGAGGGGTTGCCATAATCCCCACGATTGGCAGGCGGCTTGGGGATCAGTACCTAAATAGATATACCCTTCAGTCTGCCTTCAGTATTACCACACCTTTTTGTTACATCGTGTGTATAATTATATTGCAGTCAAAACTACTTTTGACTGAGCAGGTTGGTCAAAAGTAGTTTTATTATTATTTATTATTTTATGTTATTTGGACAACCAACAGCCTTCTTACGGGGAAAGAATAAACATTATAATGAGCACATATTAGGCCAATAAAGGTAATAACAGTCAAAAGTAGTGCATAGAGATTGCACACTACTATTTCAAGCCCGACTAGTACATAGAACTCGGTAGGTTCGCTAGGCTTACAGTGAACATCCCAACAAAATAACCGCTTTTGACCAACCTGCAGCGCGAGTACCTACCGTGCTATGTCGTTAAATTTGACGTACTAGCAGATTTACTTAGACGACTTTGAGAATATACCGAATTTTATCGAATTATACCGAATTAAATGTCAAATATACGATTTAAATGTCAAATATAACGATCGTCAAGAAAGGTACTCGCGCTGCTGTTCAGTCTTAATACTTTTGCCTGTATTATTCAGTTAAAATACTTTTAGTTTGACTGGTTAAGAGTTTTGACTGCAACATATACAGGGTTACTTGTAACTTGACATATTCCCGACGGGACCAGCTAGGGGAGCTAACAAAACAGTAAAAAAAAACTAAAAAAAATGGTAAATTATTTAAAAAACAATAAAATATTCAAAAATATTTAGAATGTGATTGTGCATGACAATATTTTTTTTTTTTTTTTGGTAGATTTTTACGATTACTAATGCCAAAAACTTATTTTTTTCTGTAAAAACAAAGTTTAATTTTAAATATCTCGAAAACTATTAACTTTCGCCCATACATTGGTGGACTTAAAGATGTATGTTAGCTCCTACGTTAGGTTATCTGGTCCTGCCGGGAAGACGTCGAGTTACCAGTAACCCTGTATATAAAAGGGTAGGTATAACCAGCACTGCCTTGCCTGCCAGCACTTAATTCTCTTCCAAACAAATAATAACGATATTAAAATAGGATATACTCTTTATTATACATTAAACAACCTTTTTTTAATGCTATCAACATACCTAAGGCTTAGCCTAATTGCATAGAGCTTTGTGTAACTAAATGTTTCAACTACTTGTATCGCGGTACGAGATATGATAGTGAGAGCCAAATAAATTATGTACATACCTGCGTAAACGACCACAAACTTTAAAACTATTACAACAAATGAAAATTAACCTATTGGCCGCCACAGTCGTCTATAATACGTGACAAGCGCTAGCGGGCCCTGTGCGCCAACGACGTGTAAATATGACAAAAAATATAGCCTGTTTTAAACGTAAAAAATACTTAATTATCGATAAGTGATAAAAAAAACATTTTTAAAAGCGAATTTTTTGGTTTTTTGGTGTACACGTGACTCTCGAGTTGGCTAAGAAAATCTCGATCAAGTTACCTATTATGTCTGCTTTAAGAGCTGTCAGGCGTCACCGTCGGTTCGATTCCCACCTGCCAGGAACATTTGTGTGACGCACATAGATGTTTGTTCTGTGACCGAGTGTTGTATGTACCTAACGTGAGTATGTATTTACAAACAAAAGTATATTAAGATGTATTCTATCAATTAACTGGTTCCGACAGTAAAAGGTTTACATTGTTTAGGCTAGATGGCGCTGTGTGATATGTTCACCAAATTCAATACAATTTTATATTTATTAAAAAAGTAAGTTCGTATAGGCTGAGTGGCCAGCCCTAGTGTCAGAGTTAATGTGCCGCCCGAAGGCCTCTGACATGGCTGACGGTTGTTGTTATAGAAACTAGAACAAACAACCGGGACCAACAATTTAACGTGTCAACCGACCCACGGTAGCGCTCAGAAATAAATGCAACTCACGGTCACCCATCCGAAGACTGACCGGACCGTCCGTTGCTTAACATAGGTGATCGTTCAGAATCACCTAGACAAGGTACGCCTCGAGCGCTACTTATTAATTAATCACGATTATGTTATGGGGTCGTCTACGCAGGCCGTAACAATATGACAATCGGAGAAAAACTAGTAAATAGCAATACTAATTAGGTCGATATTAGTAGGTAAACGAATAAAGTACTGGTCCAAATTCAACTAGAATCTGTTCAGTGATAAAATCTAGATTAACAGCAGATATGTACCGTATTATGTTTTTAACTAAAGACCATTCTACGTTGACCACATAAAAATTTAGAAATTTTAGCATAATACTTATTTCTCTCGTCTATTATCACAGTCCAAAGCTATACCATTGTGATAAGTAAATACGCAAATTACTTCTACATTTAGTTAGAAATGCTTACAAATGTATTCATTAAATTAGCCTACAGGGCGCGCAAGCATACTTCTAAAGCAAACGATATTTTATTATGTCCCTATCACTCCCACGGCCATCTCAATGAAAGTGACAGAAATAATATCTATTGTTTCAGAATATGGTCGCAAAAAGGCAAACTTAAATCACAATAGGCTAGATGACTGTTTTTTTTTGCCCTATTAAAAAGTGGTCCATAAATATAGCTGATTAATGAAAAGAAAATGAAAATCTGATCAAAAATAAGCAACTTATAAGCATTTTAATATCATGCTAGACAGAGAGGAGAAACAGCAAATCGTGACGTCACTTCTCTGTACGCCATATAAATTCTATTCTGACAAGTAAGGCGTGACGTAACTTTTTGGTTTGTGGGAAAGGGACAGAGTTGTCTCTAACAAAAACTTTAAACGCTCATATATCAGAACATTATTAACCGATTTACATATCTTTTTCAGTAAACATATTATATTTACATAAATTCTTCATCAAAGCTATTGGTTGCAACGATATAAACATCAGTCATCTACCCTATTATTGCCTATCTTCGTAAACTTTTAATATTAATTATAACAAGTCTCTAACTAATAAGTAATTACGTTGTTAAAAAGTTCAACCAAAACTAATCAAAAAATCTAATGTAATCCGATGCAAGGAAGCTGCCTGCAGGAGACAATGCATTCAAATTACTGTAGTTACGTATAGTTTGGCAAAAAAGTATTTCAGATGAAGACTTCTTTTCACCTGGCTAACCACAAATAACCACAAAATTTACCGATCATCTTTCTCTGACGTGCTATCGGGATGTACATTTCAAACTACATTATTCGTTTTTATTAATTTCTGTATAAATGTTATCGGGACGTACATTTAGAACTATTTGCTTTTATTAATTTCTAAGGCCATGGTCTCCTATAAACGCCGACGGCCGCTTACAGCGTCAGCGTCAGCGACAATGATAAAATGAATGGACGGAAATAAGCACACGGATTTTGAAGATGTATTATGTTGAGCGCCAGCTCTCCTTTCGCGTCAGTGCGAGCCGTACGATACGACAATACAAACTTCTAATACATGTACACGTGTTCTCTTCTTGCCATGCAGTAATTAGATTCGCTATCTCTATTTTCTGGCAAATGTAATATGCATACTTATAGCTAGGTATGCTTGATTGTGTTGACTTGATAATTTTGAACGATTTGCAAGCGCTGTCCATTCCATTATCACCGTCGCTGGTCAGCGTCACGATTTTTAATATACAAAAATAATGTTGAGTTCTCTTTCACATGTCGTCGTCGGCGTCTTGTCGTCGATCGGAACGTAGAAACTGAAGTCGCACGTCGCATAAAGCATAAAATAGGAGACCATAGCCTAATCTTTTTTGCCAAACTATAGTTACGAAAGCGAAAACTGACGGAAGAAATAGACATCCTTATAACAATATTAGTAGGAAACATTCGTTTAATTAAAATTTGGATAACTGAGAACACCAATTAGTTATCGCTAATTATTAAGCGATATTATAAAATGATGATTAACAAATAACAAGAAACATGTCAGATAAATAAATTAAGTATTTTAAGCTTGGTACAAAAGCAATTTTGACTCAAATATAATGGCATCAATATTTCCTTATGAAATAACTATATTCCACACATTAGTAATAGTACCTATGTATATTTTGTAATTATATATCTAGAAATTCCTATAATAGAAAATGTTTACAGAATTGTTTGCAAGCTAATTTTATAAAAGAACTACATGAACATAAGTCAATCAGGTTTATTAAACTTGATGCTAATAATTGCTTGCTGGATTATTTTAGATTAGTTAAACGATCAATTTCCAACATTGTAAAGACAACGATTTTGTAGTAAGACAACATTTTGTAGTGGTAGGACTCTACTGCAGAGTCCACCTGGGGAAGTACCAAACCTTTGCCAGTTTTTCAACCGCCAAGCAGTAGTGTACAAGCATTACTGTGTTCCGGTTTGAAGGGCAATGTTACCAGAGAAATTACTGGGTATGAAGAGATTTAACATCTGATATCTCAGGGTGACGAGCGCAGTGCAGTGCGGCGCAGGATTGTGTTCGCAAGTACACAATTGGCACTGCTACTGTTAGTGGCAGGCGTGACGCTTACCATCAGGTGAAAGTCTTGCTCGTCTCGTCACTACACTGTATAAAAAAAAGACGGCTTTTCACTATGAGATATAATAATAATATTATATATTATAACTCGAGATATTAATTCGCTCACCGTACTTCTAAATGGAACAGTTCACATTGAGATGTAATATAATGTAATAAGATGTAATGTAATATTACCTCTCTGAAGGCCAACCGCGGGATATAATATTAAATCGCATAGATAGTGAAAAGCCAGCTTAATTCTAATGATGTGTTTTTTATAAAAAGGAATAATACGTCACAGATTGTGCGTTAAAGAAACGTTAACAGCGTTAAGTATAAAAAAATCAAGTTATCAATCATTATTCATTGTCAAATAAATCATAGTCAAAGTAAAGCAAAGCAAGTCACGGTCAAGTCCAAATACCCCTTAGAGGTAGGTAGAGATCTTAAAATATTGCTATGGATTAACAAGGAAGCCATGTATTCACCAAGAAACGATTGCTTATAAACAAAACTAAGTGTAAAACACTGTTTTAAACTGTCACGGTTGTTACATTACATTTTCTATGATTATTTCCGGGATCTTTTTCACGGGCAGACACAGATTCTGCCCGTGAACATGGTGCATGCATCTGGTGTTTCACGACATACCTAATCACGGTAAATATCCCGGAGATAATCATGAAAACTAAGTGTTCCTGAAACAAAACTAAGTGTTTCTGAAACAAAACTAAGTGTTTCTGAAATACATAAAGTTTCTTACTATTGGAGTAAACAATAGTGTATTATGCCTAAAACACAAAATTTAAAGAAATTGCCAAAACACTTTTTAACAAAAGTAGGTTTTAGTGTTTTATGCTTAATACACAAATACACAATATGCAAACACACACAGAGCACAGACACACATGCTGATAAACACGTACCGTACGTGTTTATCAGCATGTGTCTGTGCTCGTGGCGGAGATCAGTAGAGCGCAGAAACTAAACAGTTTGCAACAGATGCAGACGAATGTGGTGCATGTATCGCGTGTTTCATAAACATGGCGAAAAAACATCATAAAACAGAGCTACTCTTATGGGTTCGATCGACTCGGCCTCTTCAAGCAACATATCCTAAACAACTTGATGTGAACTGCAACGAAAACATCGTTCCGGTTAACATCTACATAATGTTTCAGTACTGTGTTGTCAGAAACAGTGTTTTCTCAGTGAATTCATAGCTGGAAAGTATTTCAGTGGCTGCGCAATGAAACTTTTGTGGAAGACTGTACTTACTTAAATTATTATGTTGTACAGAGCAATTGTTAAATCAATAATTATTTTGTAATCCGTAGTTAATAAGTTCAGAATTTGAAGTGCTTAAAATAAATGCGTAGAACAAGTACGTGGAATATACGGAAATATCAAGATAACTGGGACTTTATTTTTAAATCGTACGCAAAGTTGCGCATGCGAGAGCCGACTTTCGAACGATATTTAACCTTATGTCAAACAATATCGTTCGAAGGTCGGCTCCGCTCGCATGCGCAACTTTGCGTTAGATTCAAAAATAAGGCCCCTGATCGTGTGTTTACATAAACATATGATAGGCAGACAACGTGATCTCATTTATTAGTACTGTAACTAATAAATGTATACCGTTCCGTAAACGCGTTACATTGATCGCATAATAGGCTCTAAATGCTTCTAAGTTCTTATCAAAGAAGCAACAGAAGTGTAATAAACTAATTTAACGCTAATTTATTTAGTAGTTAACTGACATTGAAGGTCATATCTATTCGTTTTTATAAAAGCAACTAACTACAATATTAACCTACAGCCTCAAACATAAGATGCTTAATAGCTTGCGCAAGTGTGCCCGCACTAGTGTTCAAAAATATATACGAACACTCTCTTAAAAATAAATAATAAATCACAAGAATTTCGTCTAAATATTTTGCCTTATGAATGTACGTGTTGTTTTACCTACAATAAACCACTTGCACAAGTATGCTATGATTAGTAATTGCGCAAGCTACAGCATTTTGTGTAACAGGCTCAATATTAAAAACACAAAGATAAGTACATAAAATATAACCAAATCTTTAGACTAGCTCTCATACAAAAATAGTCTCAAAAATCACATTCAAGAAAATACTAGCATAAGTATATAAAAATAAAGATTCTGTTTTACAAAAATCAAATGCATTTCTTCAAGTAGCAATGTTCATGTTCAAACGTATAAAGCATGATCCACATTGGATTTGGCCCAGGCTTCGACTGAGCCATGACAGGACCTGCCTTCATCGGAGCTTTCTTCACATCAAGAACATCTGATTGTCTAATGCAGTGTTTTTCAATCTTTTTGATTTCGCGACCCCTTTACAGGTTGAAAAATTCTGGCAAACCCCTTACAATGTACAAAGAAATAATTAAATTAGAATATTAAATTATTAGGACCTTACACTTTGCAAGAAGCCGCGAGTTTGGAAAGAAAGTATGAGGTAAGTTGGTCAAGATTACCCACGACTTTGACTTGGGTGCCTTTTTCTCATTGCCCGCGACCCCCCGATCAAGGCTTTGCGACCCCCTTAGGGGCGCGACTCACAGATTGAAAAACACTGGTCTAATGCATCAAGTGAACCATATGAAATGACCAACAAGTTATGTATGCGTCATCTATATTTTTATGGCGTTAGTAAAATTAAACTCGATCTACGCATAAAACAGCTCAGTCAACGTCCGTTTCGGATGTTATAACTTTTCTAAAATAAGGCAAAGCATATTTTAGCTAATTCACAATTTAAAGTTGTCGACAAGAAAGCATATTAAACATATTTCTATACTATGTTCATTCTTACCTGACAAAAATTGTAAGCAACAATGGCGGATTAGAACCAATGACAGCTCTTAGTTTTCGGACAAATGGCTACGATTGGTCGTAAATCCGCCATTTCTGTTTACAACTATATCCAGGTAAGAAAAACAAACAATACACGTAATCTTTGCCATAAGAATAAAACTCCGTTTTTATGAGCTCTCAGCTTTCTCAGCTTACCATTGCAATCACTTTTGGAATGGGTCAGCGAAAATACAGAGATAGTACAAGTGTTGACAGCTTTAGGGCCTCAAAATCAAGTGATATGTAACAATATATGGCTCACATGTACCCTGATAGGCCCCAGGCCCAGTGAAATGTGAATCATCCTCAACATTCTCAAACTAAATAACCTATGATAGCGTCTTCTTACTATTATTAGTCCAGTTAATAAGAACATCAGAATTATCGTCTATATCAAGTAAAAGCTCATCCCTGGCTTCGTTCTGTCTTGGACTTAGAACAATGTCTTCATCTGTGCCTTGAAGATTAACATACGATAGGGACTTTTTCTTCTGTCCCAAGTCAAATATCTCCAAGTCCTCGTCTTCTTCATCATCAGATTCCATGGTCAATGGTACGCGGGATAGTTCAAGGTTGTCCCTTCTGTCGTCTGACTCTAGAACACCGTAACGGAACTGATTTGACTCACTCGGGCCGTTTGAGTTGCCAGCTTCATTGTACTTGCTTTTTGTTCTGCAATATGTAAATTTATGGTTTATAATACAAGTTGCTTTAGACTGGTGGTCTTATTCCAAACATACAATACAATACGAGGGCTACACTAAAAGTATCGGGAATGGAATATTTCCACTGTTTCTGTCATATTAAAATCTTTTTAATTGAAAACTCCTTGGTTTTAAAAATCGAATACCATTTATTTATTTAAAAAAATATTCTCGGTCTTGTCACAAGGTTTTGTCAAACTTGTTTAGTCGTTGAGAAAATGGAATTGACTCGAGAAAATTCAAGAGCGATGATTTATTATGACTTTCGAAGTGGTTTAACACAAAAACAGTGTGTTGACCGGATGATTTCTGCATTTGGTGATAAAGCCCCATCCAAAACCACAATTTATCGCTGGTTTGCTGAATTTCAACGTGGACGTGTCAAGCTCAGTGATGATCCCCGTCAAGGTCGTCCAAAAACTGCAGTCACCCAAGAAAACGTTGATGCTGTGCGTAAGCTGATTGAGGAAGATCGACATGTGACATACCGCGAAATTCAGGCAACTTTAGACATTGGCATGAGTCAAATACAAATAATCTTGCATGAAAAATTAGGTGTAAAAAAGTTGTTTTCCCGATGGATACCGCATTCGCTCTGTGAAGAGCAAAAAGCGGCTCGCGTTACTTGGTGCGTCAGAACTCTCGAAAGATTCCACGCAGGATCCTCAAATGCTGTATACAACATCGTATTAGGTGACGAATCCTGGATATACGCGTACGAACCCGAAACAAAAAACCAGTCACGAGTTTGGGTGTTCGAAAATGAGTTAAAGCCAACAAAAATTGTTCGTTCACGGAGTGTTGCAAAAAAAATGGTGGCCACGTTTGTCTCCAAAACCGGCCATGTTACGACTATTGCTCTTGAGGGACAAAGAACGGTTAATGCAGAATGGTATGCTAGCATTTGTTTGCCACAGGTCGTTTCTGAACTCCGTAAAGAGAACTGCAACCGCCGCATCATCCTCCATCACGACAATGCGAGTTCTCACACCGCGCACAGAACAAAAGAGTTTTTAGAGCAAGAAAACATAGAATTATTGGACCATCCGCCGTACAGCCCCGACCTAAGCCCTAATGATTTCTATACTTTCCCTAAAATAAAGAATAAATTGCGTGGACAGAGATTTTCATCACCTGAAGAAGCTGTGGACGCCTACAAAACGGCCATTTTGGAGACCCCAACTTCCGAATGGAATGGTTGCTTCAATGATTGGTTCCATCGTATGGAAAATGTGTCAAATTTCGCGGAGAATACTTCGAAAAGCAATAAATATATTTTTAAATAGTAATGTTGTGTCACTTCCTTGATTCCCGAAATTTTCAGTGCCGCCCTCGTACAATACATTGAATGTTTTGTTTTTATGCTTTACTGATTTGGGTAGACCAAAATGTTAACAAGAGTTCTTGAAGCTGGATTAATATTAATGTTTGTGATATGAGGGTGGGACTTTTAAACTCATTTCAATTCTATGTACCAGACCATAGAATTGACATTTAATAAGTACTGATAATATACGATGATAATACTTGTTTAGTCCTAAATGAAGGTTTGATGACTGTAAGACAGTGGACTGTAAAACTGACTGGTTGTATTGACTAATGAAGACACAAAACATATATTTGAATGCAGAGCGACAAGTGATTGCATAAAAACGTTGGTGAGAAGTGGGAGCCGGTTCATATCGCGTCACGCGCGCCCACGCGCACCCTTACGGCGCCTGCGCTGCTGAGATGCTCGAACAATACTGATAACAGACAACCCTGATTCACTAGAAACGATGCTGCAACAACGGGCACATGAGAGTGCAGTGGTGGGCCTTAGCATGAATATCCAAAAAACGAAGCTTATGACAAATGGAAATAAAGTTTAATGTTAAGAACAACATTTTAGAATACGTAGATGAATATACATACCTTGGCCAGATTATATCACCAGTCAATATATTGAGGAAGGAGGTAGACCAAATAATAACAAATGCATGGAAGTTGTACTTGTCATTCAAAGAAGTCATGAAAAATAGGGAATACCAATTGATGCAATGAGGAAAGTTTTTGTTAGTTGCGTTTTGCCCTGTAAGACATATGGATGCCAAACATGGTCATTAACCAAAGCCAATTATTTCAATGATGAAAGTTTGTCAACATAGCATGGAGAGGAGCATAATCAAAATCAAAATAAAAGACAGAAACAGCCAAAAATCAATTAGACAAAAAACAAAACTTAGATAACCCGACTTCATAAAAATGTTGAAATGGTCTGGACCTGCGGCCTGATTTCGTAACTACAATGAATATGAAGTTCAGTTTGACGAAACTCAGTCTGACGTTGCTCATGCCCACTATGACGTTCCTTTAAGCCCAGTCTGACGTCACAGTGGCTTTCGTCTAATGAAATTCATTTTCACCGGTTTCAAGCCGATTGAATGAACGAAATGACGTAAAATTCGAATTTTCTAACTTGAAATGGGGTTGAACTTTGGTTGAAACCCATTCCTAAATGTCAAATGAAACAGGCTAGTCTCTCGCCATGGAGATCAATTAAAATCGCGCCTTTGCAGACAGTTTTAGTGAAAAAAACGTATACTATGGAAAAAAAGCAGTGTTTAAGTAATAAGCCTCAGAGTCTCTAAGGTTTTTATGCTAATGGATTCGATATAATTTAACATTTCGTTAATAATTTACTAAGTTATTGAACTAGACTGCCAGTGCGATATAGAAGCTTGTTGCGAATAAATCGACGAATTCTGAGAGAGGCTAATACGCCTCTCATGTCATCAGATCATACGGAGAGGTATATTGGCCACTCGTTGGCCGTCTGCGCAAAACGGAGTAGGTACGAGGCGTTGCGTGAAGAGCTAATTCCTCTCTTGCCGTCAAAACAGCGCACTTGGTAGTGTTCGGCCGGAAATAAAGGTAAATTTTTTGATGTGCTGCTTCAGATGATTACCATTCTGCGATCCCCAAGCCGCCTGCCAAGTCTGGGGATTATGGCAACTCCTCCCTAATAAGAGGGAGGCCTTCATACAGTAGTGGACGCCTTATGGCTGGCGATGACGATGATTAAATTAATTTTTACAATATACTTATTATACCTATTGATGAGGCATGTTTACTATGATAGCATAGTAATGTATTAAGTTTGGAAGATTTTAGAAAACAATTTTGTTGTAGATTTATGGAAAAAAACGGATTCCATGGAGTGGTATTCATACGCACTTAATATGTTACACAAGGTACATAGCTAATGAAAAGCTCTTTTAAATGCTTATCATACATTATGTAGGATCTACACTAAGGTGCACGGTACACTTGTCTGGGTAAACGCTGCACAAAGGGAATCTGCATTCGGAGCACAAAAGAAATGCATTCAGGCAATATGTTGATTAAACCCAAGACAATCATGTAAGCCCTCTTTCCAAAACTTAAAACTGCTGACACATGCATCAATATATACTAAGCTGCCATTCTAATTAGAAATAATTTAAATTATTATTATACCTACTTTGAAGGTGAAACAACTTAAAAATTTGCTATCTATGCCAAAAAGCAGAAAACCTCAAAAAGAGTGTTTTTATCAAATGGGTTGAATTATATAATAAAATACCGCTATCTATAAAAGAAACAGACAATAGTGACAGTTTTAAATTTAGACTTAAGAAGTTCCTAATTAACAAGGCATACTATACCATTGATGTGTTCCTCAATAATAAATCATAATAATTACACCTAATTGGCATAAATAATTTTAATAACTAAAAGTATAAGAGGACCAGCAGCAGTGTCCTCTCGGTTAGAACATTCTGCAATCAGCAAGCTGCCTGCCAAGCGCGGCGTGGGGATTATGGCAACCCCTCCCTATTTAGGGGGAACCAGCCAACCAATGTGTTAGTTTTTGTTTAAGTAGGCTACATTTAGGTAAGATTAACAAATCATTGAATAACTAGGTATTACTAAATAATTAATGTATTTCAGGTGATTATGGCTATGCTCCGAGGCCTTGGTTGATGACCCCGTTCCTCAACACAGAGCCAAACTCTCCTGAAGTCCACTACACTTCAATGCGTGTGTGCACTCTTTAATGTGGTGGAGAGATGCATTGGTGTGGTCAAAACCCGCTGGCAATGCCTATCGTCTTACAGGTGTGTAGTTTTCTATTATTAAAAAAGTAAATTGAAAAACTGTTAATTGTGTTAATTTTCTTCCTATGATTGATTGACTGGCCCATTTGATCGCACACTTACCTGATGTTAATTGAGGCAAGATCATCCTGCAAGCAATATTAGTTTGCCAAAAAGTAACAGGTATAAATAAATAAACAGAATTAATATACAATTTATAATTATTAAGCATAACTGTAATACAAACTACCTACTTTAACAATCAAACAAGTGACGAGACGAGCAAGACATTCGCCTGGTGGTAAGCGTCACGCCTGCCCATAACAGTAGCAGTGCCAGAATTACGAACTTGCAAACACAATCCTGCACCGCACTGTGCTGTGCTTGTCAACCTGAGATATTAGATGTTAAATCTCTCCAGTAATTCCTCTTGTAACATTGCCCTTCAAACCAGAACACAGTAATGCTTGCACATTACTGCTTGGCGGTTGAATAACTGGCAAAGGTGTGGTACTTCCCCAGGCGGATTCTGCAGTAGAGTCCTACCACTACAACACTACTACCTACTTTAATTTATTACTATGTGTTAAATACATTTCAGGTTCCACCATGTCACCGTGCATCTGACTGAACTGCCTAGCTAGAAGATACCTTCAACTGCATGCCTTCACAAGTCTTCCTGGCAGGCCTTTTATCACCCTTAGTCAAGAAATAATAGTGAAAGAAAAACTTTTTTTTTCAATGCATTTATTATGAACAATGGTTATGTGTACATACTGATGATTATTATAACTAGGTATGTTATAGTCGCACAGTCTTTATTTTTCCTACAAAAACAGTATTTAATATTGTGTGTTATTAAAGTTGTGTATTAATTATAAGAAACAATAAAAAGAACACATGCTAAATTTTTGTCATTTATTTATTGCACCAAGTATAAAACCTACCTAGAAATACTATACATTAAGGATACTGTTACAATACAATACAACAGAATAACTTATAACAAACAAATAACGGATTGGTTCTGTTGCGAGGAACTTCAGTCTTTTATTTATTTTTTGCACCAAGTATAAATCCTACCCTATACATATCCATGTGCTGTATATATACTGTACTGTGTACATATTATCACACAGTATACAAATTGAATTTTATCTTGGGTGTGATACCGATATAATGAAGTTTAAAATGAAGTGAGTTACTGATACATTACCGGTAGACCAACCAACGAGCAACAGCGGTGGTTACCGGTGGATGCAAATGGTACACAGTGTGGTGGTCAAAGGGTGAGGCCTTCGTTCAGCAGCGGACGTCTTTGGGCTGATGACGATGACTGATACATTTGCTTTGAGTAAGTAAGTTCGTATAGGCTGAGTGGCCAGTGGAGTTAAACTGGCGCCCGAAGGCCTCTGATATGGCTGACGGTTGTTGTTAACTAAAATTAACTTGCTGAATTGAGTCATACATATAATCATGATCTTTCACTTGTGAGATACACATTTTTTTTTTTATTTACGTTGCAACAAACAGTACACAGCAAAATATAATGTTAAAGTCAGCGACAATGATAAGATGAATGGACGGGAAATAAGCGCACCGATTTTGAAGACTATATGTTGAGCGCTGGCTCTCCACTCGCTTCAGCCATATATAGCCTTTACGACATGCGAGCCGTACAATACGACAATACAAACTTCTAATACATGTACATGTGTTCTCTTTTTGTCATGCAGTAATTAGATTTGCTATCTATATTTTCCGGCAAATGTAATATGCATACTTTTAGCTAGGTATGCTTGATGGTGTTGTCTTGTTAATTTTGAACGATTTGCAAGCACTGGCCCCGTCTATTACATTATCACCGTCGCTGGTTAAAGTAGTATTAATAATAAGCTAAGTAGCAACCAGGAACGTTGACCACAGATTACACTTCATCATCATCACTCGCCTTAGTTCACTGCTGGACAAAGGCTTCTTGCAAGATACGCCACTCAGTTCTACCTCCACCTTCCTACTGCCAAGTGGCAGTCAAACGCAGAGAAAACAGTATTATTAATTTATAAAATTGTCTGATGGCACTGAATGTAAATGTCACTAAGTAGTAAGCACTCCACTGATATGGCTATCACTCGCCGCGAAGAAAATTAATGTTGGTTTTCGTCCAAACCATCTCCTTTTTCTAGATTTTCAGTGAGGGCTCAGGGCCAGTGCTGTATCCTGCAGCGCTTGCCAACTGTTCTCACTGCCGTGAGGTCGCTTGTTTTTGTTGGCCACCGGGCCTCTGTTGGTTCTGCCACTAGGCGTTCGAGCTGCCTGAGCCGGCATTCTGATATATTTGATACTGATTTAATATTCACACCACATAATTCTTCCTAAGAGTATTCACACCACATAATTCTTGCTAAGAGTATTCACACTATCATTATATTCCACTTTTATAATGTACCTATGTAAGTTATTAAATAGAATTAAATGTTTAATTACGTAGTTCTATTTAAAAACTTTTTTACTTTTCATGTTAGCGCGCAAATCAGTGTTGCCAACTGGTTATCAGGAATTAGAGCTAGATCAAATTCAAAAAAGGGGTATATTTGCCCAAAAAAAATAAAAATGGGCTAAATAGCCAATTCATTACGAAAAGAACTTGATTCTTTAAAATAATTTATAATTTTTGTGTGTAGTTTAAAAATTAAATACAAAATTTCGGATATGTTATTGTTTATTGACATTTCAAAAATTAACAACCAGCTTGAAGAGTTAATCAACCAATCAATCAATCAATAAGGAGTTAATCTATCTATCTTGTTTTTTAAAAACCTGGAAAACATGTTTATTTTAAGCAGTTTATATGTTGGCGTCTTCATCAGATGAGTCTTCGTTGAATTCGCTGCGTCCCTCGTGAGGCTTTTTCAAAATAAATGTATATTTTTCTTAAGGTCAAATGAGGGCTAGATTTGGGGCTAGGGGCTAAATCATTATTTTTGGAGCTGAACAAGTCGAAATAGGGCTAGATCTAGCACCGAAGGGGCTGAGTTGGCAACACTGGCGCAGTTGGCAAATGCAAAAACGTCATGTCAATGTCAATTCGACAATAAAATAGCGTTTAGTTATTTGTTCGTTACGTAACTATAATAATTATATTAACAGTAGTTTTTTTCACATAAATTTGGCAATAGTGACTGTTTATGATATTTTGAACGTTTTTACAACTGAATAAATCCCTAATACATTTTTTAACGCCTTATTATAACATTTTAATGTTAATCAGCACTGAAATAGCGTGCGTCGAAACTTAACTCGAATACTACAAATTGGATAAAACGAAACGCAAAAAAGACCGTATAAAAGGTCCATTGGATTCACTTTTTATCATTCGTTCCAAGGCCATTGTCACCAGTATAGTTACAAAATTCCTAGTAATCGCGAGATGAAATTCATCAATGGGGTTCGGCTTGAACGCCATTGCCAGAGACACAAGAGTTACGAAATCAGCCCGCTGGACACACAATGAGAGAAACACAACACCAGAAAAGGAAAAAAGAGGTAACAGAATTAAGTATCTACCTACTTTTTGAATGGATTCTATCATAACTTCATTTTTTCAGAGATTGCCCACAATACAGTTTAAATAATTTTATTATGAAAACTGACGTGGTTTTGACACATTTTTGTTTTATTTATACGGGAATACTCACGTTTAATTAAATCGGGTTTAATAGTAGCTATACTATAGTCGGAGTATTCGATTTAATTAAACGTGAGTATAAATAAAACAAAAACAGTTTAAATACTTTTCTTAAAACTCAAGATATAGATAAATGTGGGTAGTATGCTGCAATTTTTTTTTTCATTTCATTCCTGCTGACTCAATGTATTTTGCACTAAAAATGGGAGAAGACTAGTCTCCGAAATACAGTGTAACACTAGTTCGGGAACCAGTGGCTTCATAAGTATTTATGTACGTACCACTTTGTGTCAATAAATAAATTGAAATTGAATGGTACCCACGGGAAGGCAAACGCACAAGAGGTAGACAGCAAAATGGGAAGATGACATCAAAGAAACAGCAGGTCCATGCTGGTGACGACTGGTAATGGATCGGTCAGGGTGGAAATCTCTGGAGGAGGCATATGTCACAAGACAAGCTGATGTGATGGATGCATGAAAATTTAAAACCAAATAGTAAAATATATATTATTTTTTTTATTTCCTAGTTTTTAAAATAATCTTTATATAATGTAATATCATTTATAACATGATAAAATCTTAATTGAATGTAATAATTGTATATATCTTATCAGCAATAAAGGCTATTCTATTCTATTTTATTCCCTTTTAATGGCTATCAACCAAAAAAGTCTTATAATGTCCGTTTCTCCTGAAGGGGAACCATGCCATGCCTACAAATATTTTCTGAAACATTAAGATATTTCAATAATTTTTCTGACTGAGAGTACACTAGTGTAATTGCGTAGTTAGCAGAGAAATTACCAACCATTCTTTAAATCATCTACTTCTATATTTTTTCATGTAGTTGTAGTTTTCTAAGCTGGCAGTTTTTGAATTTTATGAATCTCTTAGTCTGTAGGTCTAAAAGCTAACATCCAAATTCTACCCTTATAAACAGGCCAGAAGTTTTTCATACCTTTAAAATATGAAGTATGCCACAGCTAACAAGGCAAATCCTACGATATAATATACAGGCCAGAAGTTTAACATACCTATAAAACATGAAGTATGCCATACCTAACAAGGCAAATCCTCCGATATATATGTAATATATGAGCCAGAAGTTTAACATACCTATAAAACATGAAGTATGCCATACCTAACAAGGCAAATCCTCCGATATAATATACAGGCCAGAAGTTTAACATACCTATAAAATATGAAGTATGCCATAGCTAACAAGGCAAATCCTCCAAAGACAATGAGACCACGTTTCGTCGCCTCTGGATTGCTCAAGTCCCACTGTTTAGATGCTTTTTCTGCATTTGTACCCGTGTCTTTTATCGTCACAACAGTGGGGTTGACTGCAGGCGGGATAACTGTTTCTTCTGTAGTTGCTGGAAGCGTACAATTTTCTATTGTAGTACTCGAACAAGTATTTGAAACAAAAAATTGCTTTTCAAGTAGCTTTAAACACAAAATCATAGCTTATTCTAAGCAACAGCCATAAGGTTTAAAACTATTGGTGTTCTAAGTAAATATGTACTACTCTATGTGGTTGGTAATAAAGACTATTTCTATTTCTATTCCTGAGTTGCACTAAGCTGTACACCTTAGCTTCACCTAATTAATGTGAGAAGAATGAAAACTTTTGCAATAATTAAAAATAGGTATTACCGGCATTGCTCACAAAACAAAGCATGTTACTAATGAATAGATAAATTATAATAAGGTTTAGTTTCAGACCACTACACTGCCCTCAGAAGCCCACGAGCGGTATCTAAGCCTAGAATCTAAGCGTAAATACCGCTCTTGGGCTTCTGAAGCCAATACAAACATGTAACATTACGTTTATTTATAACAAAATATAAGTACCTAATGTATTTTGTTAAATTCCTATAGGTGGCAACAGATTCTGTTGCCACTGTTCTTTTGTTCATCAACCCATCTGATGGGTTTGTTGATGGGTAATAAAGTAATAATATGTCAAAATATTTTACCCATTGATAATTTGACAAGTTCTATAATGTTTCAGTATTGTAACAATAGCAGATATTAAGGTCCAAGTTGAATGATTACACTGTCATTAACAACATGCACGAGTCAACAAAGTAATGTATTGAGACATTTTGTGAGTATCTAGACCTAATAGCTATCAATTAACTCAATATATTGGCCCACAAGAAATAAGATTCAGCATTGTGTAGAAGGAAGACGATAATGTACAGCCAGTAATCCGTGTACATGACCTTGTTTCCTTATTTGTGTAGCAGTTGGGTTCAGGTTATTTTTTGCCAATTCGAGAAAATGTACTCGGATTATTGGCTGTTCAATATAGGGATCAGTATAGAAAATAGTAGAAATAAAATATGTTTACCTTTAGGAGATTTATTTGATATTTCTGAAGAGTTTTTGGCATTATGAGCAACATTTGCAGGGGATGGGTCCTGTTTAGGGACATTCTCATCTAGAACTTTTGACGCCGGTGCAGAGGCTGTTATTGGATCAGTAGGTGGTTTGACTTCTCCACCTATACCTTCACTAGGCCCTTGCGTATCTGCAGAAACGGCAGGTGCTTCTTCTGCTACAGTTTGCAAGGTCTGGCTTGCCCGCCTAATACGCAACAGCGTGGCACCGTTGTGGACTGACGGCCAGAATGAAAATCTTCTATTGAACTGGTTATCAAGACCTCCGAGTAGTCCATCTCGGTAGAAATCCTTGGGCTGCACACAACTAGCAATCGCAAGCAACAATAAACAACGTACTAACATAGTAGTATTCAATCTAAACCCACTTTGGAAGCTATTGAGACCTAACCCGAAATACATTGACTATTTATCATAATATTTACAGGTAAAACTTGACTATTTCACCATGAAACTAGTTATTTCATTTCATTGCTCATAAATCTTCTAAAAAACTCTCAAATCAAAACCAAATGAATGAACTGACTGACTGAACGGAACTGAACGGAACGAACGACCAAAAGGAACAAAATTCTCTGATTCAAATACATTTTTTTTTATTGGCATCCCACGTTGTGCATTCTGCCAGAGTCAAGTATATTATTATTTATGAATGTGCAAGTTTATGTAGTAGGTAAAATCAAGTCAAATACGTCATGAAATCACAGTTAGTCACACGAAATTAGTCAAATTCGAGTCCAAGTCATGCCCTAATAAAGTTGTGGCGACATTACTATAAGCTTTTTTTGAAAACAACACAAAAAGACATGTTTCACTTGCCACCACTTATGCATGTAATTCAACACTCAATGAATAAAACAACTCTATTTTTAAACATTAATTCGAGAAAAAATACTAGTTTAAGAAAATAATAAAATCCAGCAACATGATTTTTTTCGTGTTCGCGCCAAAACACACACAAATAAGTATTAATTTTAAGCCATCGTTCTTTGAGTGGTGTTAGTCCAGCCAGCATAGCTTTGGTCCAAGCATTTTCTGATTAGTATTAAAGTAAGACAAACGTATTGAACAAAAGCGCTTCCAAGGAGGTTCGATCATTCAGCTTATTTATTCTCGTCATGTAAAACTAAAAAAAAGTAATAGATACCAGGTAGCTGAGAGTACCTATTTTACCGCACGCTCCGTTGTATAGTGCGTAATATTCAACTTTCGAACGATGTATCACACAGGCTTCCTAAATGCATTTTTCGAGCAAATGTGTTCGTCACCCTACAGATTTAGCGCCCATGCCTTCTTTTTTAATTTCTTCTGTAACCACAACGCAAAGCACGATTCTACCAAAGTCGCATGCCACACAGAAAAGACGTCGGGCGGGGTTGGCATGGGTTCCATTCAAATGTCATATTAAAACCATTGAAATAAAGCACAATTGAGGACCACCGATCGACGTCATTCGGTTTGTACATGTATTTAAATTTGAACGGAATGGCAGCCGCCCGTGCCATAATATCCACGCTCGACGCCAAAGATATCGCCGCAGTTCCATTTTCAAAAATAAAATGTTCTTTTTTTATGAAACAGTACCTATTATTAAGTCGAATCAAGTCATTATTTATTCTACTTAAAGAAGACTTTTTCACTTCTCTTGCTCAAAAAGTCCGTCATTATAGCGCTAACTCACTAGATCATAGTCACTAGAGCGAGGCTTAAATAGCATTTAATATGCTCTAGGGGCTAAAGTTTATTTTTATTTTTATTCTGTCTGTTTCACCAACGAGCCTACAAAATCGAAAATATTCATAAGTAGAATAATGATAAATAAAGACTCGACTTAATTCTGTTTAGTAAAAAAAACTAACCTTTTATTTTTGATAATGGAACTAAACGCGTCGATCTCTTTGGTAGAATGCGTGCATTGCGTTGCGAGAACTACAATAACATAGTGAAATCTCTTTGGCGAGAACGTAGTGTTACATTCTCTTTGGTTGCGGCTACAGAAGAAATTAAAAATAAGGCATTGGCGCGAAATCTTTAGAAATTTTCTCTTTAATTTTTTTTATTGAGTGACCGTAATTAGTAATCGTTTTAATTCGTTCTAGTTAATTTTGATAATAAATAGGTTAGAATAATTTACTGAAAATCTTACTGCACTTTAACTTACTTTTTTTAAATGTTTTGTTGTTTCGGCGGATTTGGATTCTGATTATTAGTAGCCCACGGAATTACAATTGACTAGGTATCGTATAACAAAACAATAGTTGATAGTCTTTTAACGATAACAAGTAAAAAATAGGTTTACGCGATTTTCGACCTTATTGACATCTATCGGAAAACCTTTATTTTAGACTCCATAGAGACCAGTGACTAAGATTATAACAAAAAACAAACTAAACAATAAATATCAATAAGGTCAAAAATCACGCAACCCTATTTTCTCTACTTGTAATCGTTAAAGGACTCCATAGAGCAGAGTAATATACTGGGCTCTTATTCGACTTCTTTTTTGTTTTACGATAGTCAATTGTTTTTCCGTGGGTCTACAAATAAAATAATCAGAATAGGAATACCTGTTACTCACACATGCACCAGTGTGTTGTCGCGATGCTAGTAGGTAGTTAATTTAAAAAATGGTAGTTTCAAGAAGTGGACATTTCATTTCATTTGAATTGAACTTCCTCTTATTTGAAGTTGGATGAACCCAGTATTTTTTGTTGCTTCTTCTTCGTAAAGTAGGATTGCTAAAAGTTGCCGGCGATTAAAATCGGGGCACATGATGTGTGTGCGTACCTGAAGATTACCAAGCCGAGACTGCTGTCGTGTCCTGTCATCTCGTGGAAAACGTTCAACGACACCGAAATTTTACGGTGTCGTTATCGTTTACGGCCACAGTAAAAAGTGTCCTTCGTGGAAAAACGACCTAAGTCTTTTTTATATTGATGTAAAAGTATTAATTATTTTATTGTTTTTTTTTAGATTTAGGTATTCATTTAAATTATTATTATTATTTATTTAAATCGATACAACGGTACGATACCACAGACATACCTAACTACATAATATAATACACCTACCTACATTTATGTTATACATAATACTTACTTACTCAGCACTCATCAGCCAGAAGACGTCCACTGCTGGACGAAGGCCTCCCCCTTAATAGGTTGCCATAATCCCCACGCTTGGCAGGCGGCTTGGTGATCGCAGTGTTACCACCGTTCTAAGAGGTCGCTGCTGCCCGTCCTCCGGTGGTTCTGGATGCAGTTTTAGGACATACCCAGGTCCCACATACTTATATAAGTATATTTTATTACAATACATTTAGCTTTGTGTACGATACCTACAAAATATTCCAAAAAACACATGATAAAGTAGGTAGGACTAAATTGAGTTCAAAACTGGAATAAGTTTTAAAAAGTGATATTTTTGGAATTTTTTATCTATCGAGTGAAATAATTCAAATTGTGTAGGTAGGTGTGTGTGTATTAGTAAAACGATTTTATTAAATAAAACGTTTGAGTACTTATAATATAATAATAATAATTACATTTATTTATTGACTACGTTTGAAAATACACAACTTATAACTTAGAAATATGTACATTCAAGAATCTTATATAGGAAGGTATATACAGTGGCGAATTTAGACATTTGCCGCCAGTAGGCTATATATTTTGCCGCCCCTACCGATCGCTACATTTCGATACCCTAGCACAGATAATTTAACATGACCCTTATCATAGATTAAGTATATTAACATATTCTTAATCTATGCCCTTATTCACAATCGTGGTTGATGATGACAATTTACTAATTTTGGTCAGAAACGCAAACTTTTCATTGAACCTGACGTTGTAAACCTGCCGTTTTTCTAATTCTGTTCGGATCACGTATCCGAATTTATCTAAGTATCAATGAGGACAATAAATGTGATAACTGACACTTAGGTACTTAGATAAATGTTTTACGTATCTTATAATTTCTGTCAAAAAAAATGGCCCCACATTTGCCGCCCCTAAAATCAGCCGCCCTAGGCTCCAGCCTACTCAGCCTGCTGGTAAATCCGCCACTGGGTATAATAATAAAGTCTATGGGACTGGCTGGCGCACGCACTAGTAATGAAACTGTATTACGAACGAGCGTCAGAGCCCTCCGTTTTCTTTTACCAGAGCTAAACATTTTTCGCTTGGTAGGTAACTATAGGAGATATTAGATAAAGGCATTCCGTGAACGGGTTCGACCTTAGACCTAGTGTACCTTTCCTCAACGGACATCGGCTGATGAGGACTCTTATGTACATACCTAATATTATTATGAAACCTTGGTACCTACAAAATTACTGCCAAGAGGCAGCGACAATAATAAGATGAATGGACGGGAAATAAGCGCACGGATTTTGAAGTCTATATGTTGAGCGCCGGCTCTCCACTCGCTTCAGTCATACTCTGCCTTTGCGACATGGGAGCCGTACGATACGACAATACAAACTTCTAATACATGTACATGTGTTCTCTTTTTGTCATGCAGAATTAGATTCACTATCTCTATTTTCCGGCAAATGTAATATTATGCATACTTTTAGCTATATATATGCTTGATTGTGTTGTCTTGTTAATTTTGATCGATTTGCAAGCGCTGGGCCCGTCCATTCCATTATCACCGTCGCTGCGAAGAGGTAGGTTCATAAGACCTAATAAAAAAATCTGAAAATATTAGATTACTCACCTAGGGAGCAAAAGTAAAGAATGTATCAGATCTCATGTGTATATTGTCTCCCGAGGGGAAGCCGAGGGTAACAAACAAGAGATCTGAGGTTTCTTTACTTGATTCCGTGGTGTGTCTGTGTATACGATTTTACGTGCCGCTGCGGGAAGTGGTTCCTTTCGCCCACTTTAGCCCCGCAGGCACGTAAAAAATATTCGAGTAACTATCTATACTTACGGTACATCGTAATAGTGTAGCCATAGAGGTATGAGTTCCTACCTCTATGAGTGTAGCTAACTCCTCAGTGTAAAGGCTTACTTATCTACTTAGTTAATAATAATGTGATGCTATTTTAAAATAAAACGAACAATCACATATAGTTATTTAATTAATTTATTCAAATAGACATTTACATAATATTATTTATTAATTATAATAGCTAATAATTTGATGTAGAATTTCCAAACTTTAGTTTTTGGTTTCTGTATTAGCATCACACTGATTAAATATGTACCCTACTTATATTGTGTCGCTTATGTAGGTAGGTTAATATAACATCTACCTTTGTATGTCTATGCATCTATAGATTTTTCTTTAGTATGTATGTAGGTACCCACTTTAGGTAACCTACTTATATATTTAATGTTGGAAATATTTTAATGCCATTAGGATCGAGTATAATCACCTACAAAATTGAACATGTTAGAAATAGTATAATTCGATATATCAAAGGGCTTAGTCATTTTTCCACTATTATGAAAATATCGGCAGTGATAAATAAGCCAAAGTCGCTGATTGGTTCTATAAAATGTAACATTGAATATGACATCGAAACATTTACTCTTAACTCTTAAATATCAGAAATAAATAAGAAGATCTCTAAATTCTTAATCTCTCGTAAGTAGTAAATCACTAAATTCATACAAATTTTAACCCATAACTAGTTACAGTCACTCAAATTCTCACATATAGTAAGCACACGTAATTCACAGTAACTCACAGACTCTAGAGTAATAAGTTATTACCCTACATGTTATTTTACAAAAAAAATATAAATATAATTATCGTAATCGAATATATGAGCTATTTATACAAAATTCATAAACATCCAAATGATATCACGCGTTCAAACTCGACGTTGCTAATTTGAGACTGGCTTACAAAAATAGATTGCACATAAACAATACGAAAATATTTGCCAAGGAATAAAGTTACTTTGATCGTTGCGAAACCTAGTTTCGCCAAACTTTTATAAATTTAAAAACCTTAACCACAGCTCTAATTCTAGTTCAAATTGTTAGCACAACATCCAAAGTTTTTACCGTAATATATTATAATAAGTTAAACTCTAGCATTACCACAAAAGTTAGTCCTGCTAATACAGCGTTATAAAAGTGCATTGTTTGTGATACAAAAACGTTCATTTTATGGCCCCGTTGCAAAGATGTCTAAACCGAAACATGTCCAAAATGTCCTGTACCAAGCTTTTTATAGACCGAAAGCGGAACTTTCTCTATATTTATTTTGTATGCTCTCTAATTTTAAGTAAGTACTCTTAAGTCGGATATTACACGTTACTACCCTCTTATTCATATTTCTATTAATGTTAACTTTTTAATAATTCTACTCACTTTTCTCCACAATGGTATAACTAGTGGCTAGTTACTCGTAATAGGTATAATTATGTTGGCTAATAAATTTTCTGAAACTTTAATAAGTATAGCAACCACTCAATGAAGTAATAAATATTCATTTTAAATGTTGTAGACTATAAATGCAAGATATCATTACCGACGACAACTTCCGAAGTTAAACGTTTCCAACAAATTTTCCGATATTTTTAAATCTTCCTAAAATGTACTACCTACATTTTTAATTCCCCATCTCTGGATTATATCATGAAATTATTTGTCAAATTTTGTTTTGATCTTATCGCTAAAATCATGGCACACAAATTATACCTAACAAAGGAGGGAAACATTTCACAACTGGGGATTATGTTAATTCATCCAAAAACATTTTAATAATTATGTAAATATTTCTCATCAAAAGATAAAGAAAGTCACAAGAATAGAAATCCGAAATCTGAGCAATCTGCTTACGTATCAAAGAAAATGAGCTGAAAAATATGTTTGGTCACATCAAAGTCTCCACAGTCAGTCTTTTAAGAAACCTAATTTTTATTGAAACTGTTAAAGTATGGAATGTGAAAGAAAAAGAACAACAGAAAATAATAGATACAGTAACTATCAATCAACGTTATAATAACAAAGAGCTGCGGAGTTTGTTTAGTGCGATATATGTCTACCGTGTTCAGTATGTACTGCATCGTAATGATTCCGAATCCGGGAGATTAATAACAAAAATCGTAAATGTACCTATTACCGTACTAATTCGTCATGCTAGACTAACACTTTAAGTTTATCGAGATGATATCAAAACAATCGGCATATTGATTCTCTCTAACTACAAAATTGCTGCCCCGGATAGGACGAAATCGGTAGAAACATCCTAGTTTGCACTGGGATGTGTCAGTGTTTGGACTGTGGCTTATGTAGCCTGTATTCACTCCAGTCGCGCTTTGTAGCTGGTCTTCCAAATTTCAGCAAGAGTCACGGCTGAGTGGAAGCGGTGGAAAATGCAAAGCGGAAGAGTGAACCGCTGGACAAGAGACCAGGCCACGAAACCGTAGAAGTCAAGTTGTACCTGGAATAGAAAACAAAAAGTTAACAAAGAGTAGCAACATTTATTCAAAATTTCAGCATTATACTATCCTTCTACACCACCTCTATTTACGGCTTTGCGGGCATGCCTCTAGCGTGCTAAAAGTTTCACGCATCTCTGTGTTCTATCAATAAAATTGTATTGCGGCGAGTGCGCTCAAAAAGAACTCGACGAACTAATATCGCCCTCTGCTTTCCTTTATCAAAACGATCGGAAAAGACAAGACGATCGTCATCCGTACTACAAATGTTTGTACCTAATTTTCACCAGCATTGTGCATTACAGGTTTATTTCTGATCCTATATTTTAGAGATCTTCAAACGAAGAGTGATTAGGATCTTATAAAATAATATAAACTTCGGTTGAAACAATGTCAAATGCGACCCATTATAGTAAAGAAGCTGGATCATCATACTAACCGGATTAGCCAGGACCTTTTGCGCCTCGAAGGTGTAGATGAGCCACATAGTAACGTTACAGATCAAGAGGAAGGTGACTGCTTGGCGAGCGGGCTTGCTGCGCTCCTGCTCCGGAAGGTGAACGCGACGCCGGGACACGTCTGCTATAAATAGCAGTTGAAGGACTACCTGGAAATACGGATTGAATTCGTGGTTAATAACGATACCTTTATACCTAGGTAAGTACCGATTGGGAAACTTTAATACTTTTCTCTATATTTATTTATACGATATTACATACCTACTGAAGAACCTTCGTTGGATTCTGAAAATATATTTTAGCCTAGTATGTGAACCAAGTAGTCCATATTTGCGTAAGTAGTCTTCATGATCTTCGTTATGTACAATACCTGCTTAAACGTAGAACGGGAATTGAATATTTTTAATATTTTTATGCACATTTTTTTTTGAATATAAAAGCGTTTGTTGCAGGCCTCTGCTTTAATATTTATTTATTTATTTATTAATTGCTTGTCACACTTACAGCTACGCCAAGGCGTGTGACAAGCCAGCAGTACATACAATAATAATAATCAATTACATAGAAAAGATACAAAGTAATAAAATTCATGTCAAAAAATAATAATAATAATAATAGATTAAAAGTCACATAATAATTGAATTGAAAAACAATAATAATGAATGTCAACTTAAATAACTAAGACAAGAATTCACAAATACATTCAATTCAACTATAAATATATCAACGTCTGGTTGTTGAGCTAGCATGGCGTTGAGCAGAGCGATGGCCTGGGCTGTGGGAGCGTACTGTGACGTGCGCGTGCGCGTCCATGGAGCAGCGAGCAGGCGCCGCACGTGCGGCCGCCGCGCGCGCTCCGGCGCTACGAGCGCGAGCCGCGACAGGCTGCTCGGGTTGTCAATCTTATTGTGGAGCAACAAGTAGAAGTGCACCATTATAGCGCACTTGCGCCTGAGCTCCAACGTGTTAATGCCGACCATTCCAGACACGAACAAGGACGGATATAAGTACGGATAGTATCCGTACAGCTTGTTGTACAAGTATCGAGCGAACCGCCTCTGGACCTTTTCTACCATGAGTTTGTACTTGGCTTCGTGGGGATCCCAGATTATGGAGTTGTATTCCAGTTTACTCCGTACAAACGCATAATAGAGGGTCACAATGGTGCTCCTATCTCGAAACTGGCTGGACTGTCTCATGACAAACCCGAGAGACCCGTGAATATACCTACAGCTTGACTCAACTTGATAGCGGATGTGAAGTTATGCGCGAGACTCGGTGTGCAATATTTGATATGCGGCGGCGGCATAAAGCTGCGCTTGAGCTCGCACACTCAGGGTATCTAAGTTCTAAACCCATCAAAGTGATCATGTTTATAAAGAATTCTAAATTCGAGGTAAACTTTGAATAGACGTGGCCAGAGAGATACACGTGGCTGGTCATTTTATAAGGGTACCTACTCAGTTTTTATTATCCAATTCAGCAACCGTCTGTCAACACCTTTTAAGTATGAAAGTATGAAAACTCCACAAACAATAGTATACTGGTACAAACCTGCAAAACGCTCAAGCATCCAGTAATCATCACCAACAAGTTCGGCTCATGAGTGAACGCGCCCATTCCACCGGCGATGACGCTAAACACCGCATACACGAAGAGACCGAAGGCAGACACGCGTAGTAGGATATCGTTCAGATCCGATTGCTCTTCAGAACGGAACTTCAGCGATTGCACCCTGCGGAGAGGCTCGGTACAGGAAGGGGGAACAGAGCTCCATTTTAATACTCTACCACTTTTCGTGACAAGAAGAACCACACAGGGTAAATAAAAAGGAAAGTTAGCAAAAATAATGTAATAAATAAGTCAGTAAAAAACGGAAGCACATGAGTGCAAACAAAACGCATGGAGCAAAATCATATCGGGATATAGGAAATACAAAAGGAACAGGAAACAGAAAAAGGGACGGAAAAAGGAAAAACAAAAAATGAACAAAATTAATGAAACAAAAAATAAGAAAAATTAAGCACTAATTAGCAACACAAGTACACAAATTAGCTCAAGAATTTACAAAGATTTTTGTTTTATTTGATTGATATTGAATACATATATTATATTTTATATATATATAGAATATATATGAAGGTCAATAAGTAACTTTGATAAGCAGGTCCGTATTTTACTTATAAATCTGTTGATATCTTACCGTATAAAACCAATCAAAATGGCCAGTATAGACAGAATCATCAGAGCACAGTGGGAAACATCGGCCAAGTAAATCGAAAGGCGCTTCAACTCCTGATGTCTTATCAGGACGAAGAAGAGAATCAGGCAGATCAATGAAGCGACCAGAAGGAGAAGTCCGCAGAAGAGTCCTTTAGAAGCGCCAGCGCAGTCGACCCTGTTTCCTCGCTGAGCTGCCGCCAGTGCTGCCGCCCTGCGGGAGAGAACAGCCTCCAGACGTCTTTCCAGATCTTCATCGTTGGCCACGCTGCAACCAAACGCGGGCGACTTCAGTCCACGATAACGCCACGGTAAAACCAATGAACTGTTATTAGTTCATGCTGTTAGGGCTCTCTATGTTACTTGCTAATGTAATTAGGCATTTTAAAACCAACCGCATCTAATTCGTTTTGTGCTACAAAAACGCGTGAGGTGTTTTTTTTTAATTAGCAAACTATTTGTCATTTGACTATTTTTTTATTATTATTCTTGTAATATTTTGCAAAAACACAACTGTGTCATACCTTGGATAGCGGCCAATATGCTTCCACATAACGTAGATAACCGCGGCTCCAATCAGGGAATACTCGATGATGAACGGATAGAGGTAAGGGGCTGAGTCAGTGACAATAGTGCCCATAATTGGGTTCCGACCACAAACAGTCGTGTTATCAATGTTAGCAATCAGAGCAGCTGGGTTCAGGTTGTCAAATGACTCGAAGATTTCAGCAGATTTGTTATCTAAAATATTAAAAAAAAACTTTAATTATTTATTAGGTTGACAAAAAAGTAAAACAGTGATGGAAAGATAAAAATTCATTATTAACAGAAAACATCGAATGACATGCACAACAGACACAATTATCCAAAACCTAAAAAATAACGATGGTGTGAAATTTAACGCCGGGACAAACTGAAACAGAACCAATTGCGAACTGAATTGCAAATAAAAAGTGCAACGGCCAAACATATTGTGAAGACTTAACGGCATTCCGGCGACAAACCTGGCAAATGTGGTGGTTCGTCTACGCGATAGGTTTCGACATTATTTCCCCATTCATCTTTATCGGTGACAAAAGACACCGAAGACGAAGACGGGAACCAGGTAGATATAGCATTAACAACCGGTTTAACAGTTGTTGTATGGAGGTACTGGAAAACTTGAAGCATAGCCGTCTGCGTTGGAGTCATCGGTTTGTAGTCGTCCGTTGTTAGTGGTGCAAAAGAAGTGGTTGTGAAAGGGTTATCGTTAGGCCACTCCTTATATTCGCGCCCGTAATTATCATTGTCATATCCTATAGTGCTTTTTATGGAATCGATGAGCTTAAACTTAGGATAACCACCACCCATGTTATGATATGGTATTGGAGTGGTCGCTGAAATTAGTTGAAACACATTATTGACATTAATGCATGCAGAGGAATTATCAACAACATCAAAGCGTAAAAGTAGCTTATACTAACTTGTTGTGGTAGATAAGGTGGTAGGAACAGCCGTGCTGGTGGAGGTAATGACATTCAGCAGCTGTTCGCCAGCATTTTTAGCAGAGGTTATTGCTGAGGAGGCAATGGTTGTGGCAGCAGTGGTAGCAGCACCGAACACTTTGCCGGAATGTCTCAGGGTGTGCTTACGGATGACTTCTGGTGATATAAACAATTAATTTTCCATGAAATACTATGTTGTGATATCATGCAGATGTCACATAATCGTACATACGTAACACTTTTTTTAGGTTTTTGATGAATTTGCAGTTAGAATGTATGATGAGGAAGGATGAATATGAATAGAAAACAAAGGAAAGGTAATAGAAGAGAGATAAATAATGATCTTAAAGAGAATAGGAGAAACAGCAGCATGGATGAATATCTTACTTCCAAGGACGCCCTCACCAGGTACACCCTGAGGATTCTTGACGTGATAGTCGGTAATTTCCTTCAAAGATTCAAGGACCAGCGTCCTAATCCATACACAAATATTTGTTGCCACAACGTGCATCAGACCAAAACGAGCGACTACTTTATATCGATGGATGTTCAACTGAAAACAGAAAATAATAATAAGATTATAATAGTAATATACAAAGAAGAAGGTGCCTTAGTATTATTTTTAAAACTGAAGTTATAAACTAACCCGTGAATTCATAAAGATAAAATACATTTGCATGAACGTAAAGACCATTTGAAGAACCGGATTCACCCCTTTTAGAATTAAGTAGCATGGAGACTCCAGAGGTAACTCGAAGAAAGTTCCGAATTCCAAGCCATTGTAGATCATTGTTCCAAGACCAAAAGCTGAAAATAATAAATTGGTTAGAAACACGAGGTCTGAATTTAATTGATCGAGCAAAAGATGTGTCTATAACCCTCACCAATAGCGCCAATTCTCAAGAAGAAACTTCCATGGCTGTTATCGTTTTGAGAAGTTTTCCGTCTGCGCACTGGTCTTGCTACGGGGCCTGCTTCCATGTCTACAATATCTTGTTGTTGCTAAACAATAACGAAATATTATGAAATCATATTTTAAAACTCAAGTACCTAACTTTATATATCAATCCCGAATGTACTCACTGCAAGATATACTTGTAGATACAATTTTAGAATGCGGCAATTATTAGATCAAGTAAGAACCTATAGACGTTCTCAGATCAGTAACAAATTACTCTGCTAAATATGTTACATAATTACTATATGCAATGACAACATTTCAGGATAAAATCCAACTAGCTCATAATGCAAATTAGTATCTTCTATTGTCTACTAGGGGCTTTGTTATTTTTCTCCGTAATCAAAAAGATGCATGTTTTCATAATTTAATTGAGCGTAAATGAAGTTTGCCACACGCAAAACACACGAAGTCCGGTTTAATAAAGCAAAATATTACAGCGACCAATACAAGTCAAGCACTATGGACAACTACAACAGCACATCCAAAGCTCTCTGCAATGATACGAAAAGGTATGGTATACATGAATCCAAGCGGGATGCGTCAAGGACCTCACCTGTTCCTGCGCATACAATTGAGCCATTTGTAATTGCAATTGTTGCTGTCGAACTTTATCGCGCATCTTACGTGGATACACCTCCTGCCCAAATGATATGGAAAAAACAAAAAGTAGGCAGCGTAAACAAAAAAGGGTACATGCGCCTGGTGGACGAAGCTAACAGAAACCGCAAATTTTAAATTATAAACCATAAATGTGCTGTATTCACAAAAGTTAAATTAAAACGATATTTGATATTAATAAAAAAAATATGTGTGGTTAACTAAAACAAGACGACACGCGAAGCGACAAAATAATGTGAATAAATGGTTAAAACAAGATTAATGGATGTGCTGTGTGTATGAATGTGCCAGGAAAGGTTCTTACCTGAAATTGACTTTGCTTCTTAGACTCTTTGGTAGGCTTCTCCTTTTCTTCTTTGCCTTTATCCTTAGACTTGCCATCTTTTTTTCCATCCTTCTTAGCATCTTTACTATCTTTTCCATCTTTGCCTTCTTTTGCTTCCTTATCTTTGGTTTTCTTTTCTTTTTCCTTTTTCGGCTTTTTTTCTTTTGGGGGTGGTTTAGGCTTTGGTGGACTATCGTTGCAGCAAGTGCTCTCTGTAAAGTTCATGCCCATTTCATAGCATAAGTATTTAAAATATTACGAGACCTAATAAAATAAAGTCATAAGTATATTTTACCTTGGAGGAGGAAGCAGAAGACGTAAAGCAAGAACAATATGCTCATGCCATAGAGGTAAGTGAAGAATCCCTCGTAGTAGTAGAGCGGCAGGTTATGAGTGATGACATCACTGATGACGTAGGCGACGCATACTACGACAAGAAGTTTTGCGTAGATGAAACTGGAGATGATGAATAGAGAAGTTCTGAAAATAAATACAGAAGCATGTTTAGCTCTTTTAAACTTCAGAAATACGTAAATTTTTTTGTAATTCATGAAATAAGGAGACACATGTATGAATAAAGTTTTATGTCAATTAGATACCTATACACTCTAAATTATAAATGTAACATCATGTAGTTTTGCATTGAACAAAGACCGTAGCTACTATATTTGTTAGTTCCTAAGGTATCCATATATACACGCAGCCATAATAAATTTACTTTTAAATGTATTTCGCACCAACTTCGCGGAAAACTGTCTGGTAACATGGATATATTCCAGAGAAGAAAAAAATAATGAATTATAATTCTTAATCGACTCTTATCTGTATGAGTGGCACCATACCACGGAACAGCTTCTATGTTTCGTGTATTGGACATACACAACGATACACACAAGTTTGACGCTTTAGCACCTAATAAAGTTTCTACGATAGATTTAAAAAAACAATAATAAGTATTTCATGTCCGGACCGTAACTGAGAAGTAGGTATCTTTAGAGATGGTTAATTAAAATTTACACATAATAATTATGCGTTTCTATGGCATGTGAAATATGGGTTCAGGCAATATTTAAAAAAAACACCAAGTGGCTAAATGCTATGATAAGCTAAGGGCTATGAAATATATATCTTATTAATCAAGTAACATAATCTATATTCGGATTCATAGTAAATTATTCTACCTCCAATGAAAAATTGCCTCCAAACTATATAACGCCTGCAGAACAAAGGAATCAAAGCTTAAAATTCCAACCAAATCTACACCTACTTTTTCGAAGGCTTTGGCTGCACGCACTTCAGCTCCATCTCCTTGTTAACCGTATTGTGCTTCTCAGCGATGGCGATGTCACTGCCCTGCTGACGGTGTTGGCCGACCGGCAAAGTCGCCATGTTGTCTACAGAGTCCAACTCGACCGTAGCCACTTTCACCTCCGCATCAGCGGGCGGATGCTTGTCCTTCCCCATTACAAAACGCTGAACGTTCTCACTTTTAACCACTCATTGTATGCTAATCAGCTTTTTTAAGTGAAGAGATTAGAGGACGGGGTAGGGACACGGCCGCAACGGAGGCCCGGAAGTGCGAAGGTGCGGTCGAGACTGCCTCTCGCGGAGACTTGCGCAGTAATGGATGCTGCGCGAATTGCTAGGGGCGGCACTCCCTACTGTACGAACCCCATACTAAAGAGGGTCGTAATTTTTCCACGGTGCCGCGATTACGCTTGTTATTTGAGGGAGGAATGCACTGGAGCACCGAGGATCGTTGATGTTTTCATTCGTAGGGTGGTGATCTTAGTGCTTTGTGTCTACTCGACTATCTCGTAGTAAGTACATTTTCTTATAGTTTCATCTCACGTCTTCTCCAAAAGTAGTTATAAAACTTCACGTTGTAGAAGTCTAGTAAACCTAATTCAGTACAGAAGTGGAAGCAAGGAAGTAAGTACCTACCATGGAGGATAGGGAGTTGTGATGAGGAACTTGCGGCCGTACCTGTGGATTTTGTAGACGGATTGTGTGACGTCACACTTATTTGGTCAGTCTGCTAGCGTTCGCCTCGCGTAACAGTCATTCGGGCTTACAAAACACACGTACGACTTTTAGTGTTTTTACTTAGTAAAAGTGAATATAAAATGAGTTGCTGTGTTTCTTCATGTAAAAACTATCGCGGCAAACATTCTGATGACATGAATGGCGTCTCATTTCATTCGTAAGTAATTTTATTTCAGTATATTACTCTGCTCTATGTTTTATTTGTATTTTCTAGGTTCGTTTTAGAAAATATGTAATGCTTCTTGGTGTTTTTAACTAGTTCTAGAGATGGCGCCACTTTATTTAACGTTAACCATAAAAAAATACATTTTAGAGCACTTTTTAAATTACATGAACTATTCTTGCTTAAATTTATTATTTTTATATAATGTGTTTTTGGTTTATTCCGGCTTTTAAACTAGTGGTTCTAGTTAAAACCTTTGTCTTTAGAATTTACGAAAGCGACATCTGACGAGAGAGTAAGAAACCTGGTGTTTATAAGAGTTCTCCGCTTTTTTCGATAAAGCACTTCTCAAAAACTTATTCTGAATTCCGCTACATGGTAGCTCCATGTACGGACTCTAGTGCCCCTCCCGCGAGCCCTACACCTCTCCGCACGATCACGCGTCCTTCTATAGAAAAATCCTTTGATCGCGTCTCTGCTTCTATTACTCTGTGGTACCTACTAATTTGAGGAATATTAAATAACGTTATTCAGGAATATTAAATAACGTTATTCATCATTTTTTAAATTATGTAAGCCAATTTCAATCTTCGAATTCCGGCTAGGTAGCCACACCATTTCTGGTTACGTCACAATGAAAAACAATAGATAGCAAAGAAGTTATTCGATTCTGCAAATAATCTAGACCCGAATTTTGTAAATTTTGGCAACCCTATTCGAATCTGGCGGCACGCGGTCGATAGAGGCGCGTCTCTGGGATAGCTTTAGGAGGCTGCGCGAGCGACCCACTGACCCGGCCCTTCCTAACACACCCCTAGCATCCAAACTACACTCCTTTGTGACACCCCAACTGCACATGCACGTGCCTAAACACGCAATATCTTAGAAAAGGAGTCGCGATGAAAAGATGAAAGATGCCATTCAATGGACGCCGGTCTTCCGTGCCCGAGGTCGATGAACTGAGACAAGTTTAGATTGAAGGATTGAAGTAGATAGTCTGTAAGAAGGTAAGATAGTTGTTTTGGTGGTGAGTGGTCCTCACAAGTTTTTATGACTAAAGTTTCGGGGTAAGTGTGCACTGTGAATGATGACAAGTTCTAAAACCATTGACTAAGGAAATATTGTTGACATTCCGAATTTGTATTGGCATATACTTGGATGTAATAACGCAAATATTTTCAAATTAATGCACGGATACCTACTTAACTATACCTACCTAGTACCTCATTATTAACCTACCTATTTAAAAAGATTCATAATTTTTATGGTTGGCAAAGTGTACGTTTGACCACAGCTCATTCAATATTAAGTGACGATTTGGTCATCTAATGTGTTTACACTCGTAACATATACTTAGCTAAGTAATAAGTAGGTACATAATAAGGTAGATATTTATTGTACGGTGTGAATAATGTAGACACATCTACATTAAATCTATGAAGTAGTTATCAAACAACAACACAAAAGCTTAACAATCAACTAGGAATTTACTACAAATGAGTTTAATACCTATGAGTTGTTGCAGATTATGAAATCATCGATAAACAAACGACGAATGAATTATAAATACCTGCGTTTTAAGGTAAGATTGCACTTAGGCGAGCAATTAAGTTACAACAATAAAAATAAGTCTTGATAGTCTAGTGGGAGACCGCACGACTCGGAATCGTGACTGTGTGGGTTCAAGCCCGGGCCCGTACCAATCAGCTCTTTCGAGTTTATGTAGGTACAGATTTGTATACCACTGGCTATTCGGTGAAAAAAACATTGTAGGAAACCTGCATACCTACGTCTGGAGAAGAAACTTAATGGTGTATAATGTGAATACATCAAACCCTCAACTGGGCCCCCTTGGTGGATTTGGCCCAATCGCCCCTTCAAGGGTACACCTGTGGCCCACAGTGGATTATTAAAGGGCTGACTGTGCAATACAAAGTACCAACCTAGTGAAAAACGAAACAACTCAAAGACATCTGATTAAAGAAACCTATTTTGTACCTTATAATAAAAAGAGATAGGAAAATAATCGTAGGTATATAGGTACTACTATTCTTAAAGGCATGTGACATTTTGGCCTAGTTCATCTAAGGAGATATGGGACATTTTACCACTAGGCCACGTACGTATCAGAAATGTCCTAAGTTTTTTTTTTTTTTTTTTTACTTATATATATAAATAAACGCTACTTACGGTAGGTACGTAGAATTATTGACCTGTGTATATTATCTGCTTATGGTGCGAAATCATTCATGTTAGTCTGTTAGTTTGTTACGTTTTCAGAACTAAATACCAAAGAGGACAAAAAAAACTGAAATACTTAATTTAATCTTAGTGCCGTTTTACCACAAAGCCTTGTAACAAAGACCGATTCTACCTCTTAAATAGGCTATTGTGTCACCTTTGTAATTAGTGGAGTCTAGCCAAGAGTCAGGTGCTAACATCGCCAGTTGCATCCTAAATAGGGATTGTGTAATCGTTCAGCTTTGACTTCGCGATCTTCTTTGAAATGTACGGGAGACACGTGTCGTGTCGTCGTGTCTAGCCCCTCGAGTCCAGTTGGTGAATAACCCATTATTAAACAGTCTAAGTAATTAAAAATGGCTCTCTGATTAATCTGTATGACGTTTTTTGTTAATAATTAGGGGGTCCAAAGCGGGCACGTTAAGATAAAGTTGACAAAAAATTTGAAAAAATATGAGAATTTTTGTCAAAATTTTATGCAAGCAGGTACTACATTTCATAAAGTTCAACGTTGCATAGTCAAATTTACCATAAGTTATGAAATGAGAAATTGCGGAGAGTAAACATACAACCCTCACCCGTGACCGCTTTGCCCGAGGGGGGGCCTAAAGCGGGCATACTTAAAATCATATCAAGACGTGTAAAATATTATTATAGTTTTTTTTGTAAGAGGCTAAAAATTAAATTGTGGTTATTCATATGCTATTGTTTATTAATAAACGTACCAAAATCACAATAAATTGTCTTAATTCTTTACTCATTTAGCAATAACTAGGAGCTAGCCCAAAAAAAACCTCCATGTTGAAGACATATTCTTATAACTCTTCTTCTTACTCAGGTTTGAAAACCTGGAGTAGGTATATCGTTCTAGCTTCTTTTTAACCGATCCTGATACCGAATATCCTTTGAATATCCCATACTTCACAATTCAAACACGGGCAAAGCGGGCATGCCCGCTATGCCCAGCCCACTTTGCCCTTTGGAACGGTTATTTTTAATATCCAAATTCAAACCTTTCATTATTGAATTATACTAATCAAAACACCACCATAAAGATACTTAACAACACGCGCAGTTTGAAATAAAGATAAGTGACACCCAAAAATGGATAACTTAATCACCATTTTTTTAATCTCGTAAAGCACCGAAAAATTGTTACGTCACGTAACACGCGCGTGTTTCGTCTCAGGCGGACCAGGGTGATTGCCGCGGGAAGCTCATGGCGGGGGACTTGTTCTCGCGCAGCTGTGCCGCAATAGCTTTTGCAATTTCAACATTTTTGGGGGGTGCCCGCTTTAAGCACGGTGCCCGTTTTGACCCCGCTCCCCTAAGTAGTTGTCAGCTTTTTGTCTCTTTGTTTTTGAGTTTTTTCTAAGTAAAATACCTATTCATAGAGAACAGCAGTGGCGTCTGGGAATTGCTAAAACTGAGAATGAGACTAGGTAGATTACCTTAGGTTTTTTAAGGGCAATAAGGATGGCAAGCCAGAAACAGTTAAAGATGTAATTTAAAGAAAATAAGTTACTTAAATTCGACGTAATACAACGTAGGCACGTGACGTATTATTTAATAGGTACTTATACAAACAACCAGCTTGCCATAAAAAGTCCATAAAATAAAATGGTCCAATAAGTGTCGTTAAATCGGTGGCGTCATTGAATTTTAGGTACCTAGGTCAGTAGCTGAAACAAATACAAACGTTCTGGTGAACGTCGGCAAAATAGTAATTGTTTTGCTATAATGGTTAGAAATTATAGGCATTAATGAAAATAGCAATGAGAACTTCACTTAATCATGACATAATCATAGGTAATGATGATAAGTATGTCTATGGAGAGAGCTATGCTCGGAGTTACTTTGCGCGATAGAATCCGGAACGAGGATATTCGCCAAAGAACCAAAGTTATACCGACATAGCTCGCAAGGTTTGCAAGTTGAAGTGGCGCAGGGCAGGCCACATCGCTCGAAGAACTGACAACCGATGGGGAAGAAAGGTTCTTGAGTGGCGACCGCGAACCGGAAGACGCAGCGTAGGAAGGCCTCCCACTAGGTGGACCGACGACGATGATGTCTATGCCATTACCCATACATGTCAGTCTACCTTATAGTCAGTGTAGCCTGCAGGCACTTAAGCTTACAGGTATATAGCTATACCTATCTACATAATACACCTCTATACATATATAGGCAACATTATACGATCGTCTAGTATTCAAGTTACTTTTTAATAGATTTCAATTGGAAGTTGGTAGGTAAGTACTTATTATATTTCCTTCCACAGGTAATAAAACTATTCTAAGGCTCTACCATTGAATTAGAATAAGCTAGTGAATACCAACCACAAATCCCTATGTACTTAACTTTGGAAAGAGCTAATTTGCAGTAAATCATGAAGCGAACTTTCCTTTCCAAGGTACACAAGACCCAGTACCTACGTAATAAAAGTAACTACATAAAAACCTTAACACCCGCTGAAATTTTACGGTCCTACTAACATCAAGGATGGCTAAAGCTAACGGCAGAACGCCTTTGCCCACACTTAAATGCGTCTGAAAATAACTATTCACACAAAATCCTTCTATAAAAAGAGGATGTATAAAGTTCATAATGGTATCCTTTTTTAAGCCGCTGGTATCCTATTAGATAGTGGGTATGTGGAGATCGTATGGACCGTCGGCAGTATTTAATCGATTGTCCATCCATGCGACGTGGAAGTGCTTTGATTACAGCTTCCTCCCCTTTATTTATTTTTAAATTGTCCGGTCAGGTTTTATTTATGCTTGTTTGTTGTTTTCGAGTAACCTACAAAACTTGTTTACTAAGTAGTATGTACCTATAAGCAGCGACAATGATAAGATGAATGGACGGGAAATAAGCGCACGGATTTTGAAGACTATATGTTAAGCGCCGGCTGTCCATTCGCTTCAGTCATACTCTGCCTTTGCGGCATGCGAGCCGTACGATACGATAATACAAACTTCTAATACATGTACATGGGTACTGGGTCTTGTGTACCTTGGAAAGGAAAGTTCGCTTCATGATTTACTGCAAATTATTATCACATTATTATTTTTGACATTTATTTATTTTATTTAATGGAGTAATTAGATTCACTATCTCTATTTTCCGGCAAATGTAATATGCATACTTTTAGCTAGGTATGCTTGATTGTATTGTCTTGTTAATTTTGATCGATTTGCAAGAGCTGGGCCCGTCCATTCCATTATCACCGTCGCTGCCTATAAGTTTGCAATTACACCACAGAAACTGTTACATAGTGTATGATTTTCCTTTTGTATTTTTTTTTTATCATATTGTTATTCACTTATTTCAATATGATTACAGTTTCATCGTTTAGGCACCCTAGCGCAGATTTATTACTAACCTGAACAAAGTCACGATAAATAATTCATTGACGGATCTCGCAGACGGATTAAATAGGCTAGGAGTTACATTTATTCATGAGCAGGCGCATCGGTCCGATATGACTTGGAAATCTTAAGCCATCAATAAAATCGTATGTGGAATAATGTTCCAGATACTCAATCCCTATGAATTTATACGAATGAATGAATGAAAGGAACAAAAAGGTGGAATGTTGTAAGCGCCCAAATAGCATTTTACTCCATTTAAGAGTACACATTTAGTTCCCAGGTGTACTTGAAGCATTATTACAGTTCACTCGTGATGTATAAGCTGCATTATTGCGATTAATAACACCTATACCTGTCTAAGGGACTTATAGGAGTGTAGAGTTATACTTTTATACGATTGTTGGTTTTATAATACTCTAACAACTATCCTTTAGTCAGCCGTCTGACTAAGAGCATTATAGGAGGGTAGAGATACGGCAACCGCTGTTTAACGGCCTACTTGTACGATGATATAGAGCTAGCATTTTAATAGAACACACGTGGTCATTTATAAAGCCAAAGGCTGTTATGTTTACTTGTTTTAGACTGTTATACAGCTAGTAGCTGTAGTAGGGCTTGTTTGTAATCATTAAAATAACCTTTTTTTACTATCTGTACAGAAGTGTTTAAATGGTGCTAATGTGTACTGTAGGCTGTTAAAAGGACTATATGTGTTGTCCATTAACATCAATAGCAGTTTATTTGTCCACAAATACTACTCTTATTTGCTGTAAGCTGAACATGAATGTGAATGTGATATTCTATTACACTTATCCCACAAGCTGGTGGTTGTTAGGTTGTTACAAAATTTGTACTTTAGGTATTCATACTTGACTTATTAGTACCTGGGCTAGGCGATTTAACGGACAATAATTATTATTGCGGATCTCTAAAATTTCAGTTTAATGAAAGAATATATTAAACGATGATACACAATTGACCTGAACTACATCTTAAAGCTGTAAATAAGTTCACATTAGAATAAATTTATAGACATTGGCTCTGTAGTGGTACAAATGTGGGACTTCATACAGATAACAGCATTCTAACAGAACACATGTGAACCTATATATATGCTCACCGCATTAAATTGGAGTTATAACAGTTCACATAGCTGTATATTTAATTTCCACCATTTTGTTCTACGTAACCTAAAATATTTACCAAATAAATCTCCAAAATTATCATGCAGATTTATCACAAAATACGCAGATAGAGCGATTGAGTTTTGGTTTCATGTTATAATTAATTACCGTAGTATAATTATGCCAATATAATATCAAAAAATGAAAATTGTAGATTTCCTCTCAGCCAGTTTTAAATATTTTAAAATGAATATCGCTTTTTTACAGAGGCGCGTGAATATTTTAGCTGTAAATATGTATACATTTCACGATTAAGTTGCATTCCCATAGGCTTTAACATTATTAAGTATTTAAAACAGGTACTTATACCGCGTGTTATCATACATTTTTATCCAATTGATATCCGCTTTCTTGCACACACAAAACCAAAACTAATGATGAGGAATAATTAATAAAATAAGAAATAATTTAGGACACACGTGAATTTTAGGCAGCACTGTCGGATTTTTATATATTAAATTAACTGTGAAGGCTGTGTATTTAGCCACTTGTTACTCTTTATTACACTCATGTACGTTGTATGGTTCACACTGCGTCCCATATAGTGCCGTAAGTCAGCCTTAAGTCCGATGTTACTACTTAAACTGCTATTATAATGCTATTATACTGCTAATGTACAGCCATAGTGAACTTAAGGCTGTCTAATTTGTGCCCAAACTGGTTCTATAAGAGCATTATAGCAAGCTATACAGTTCTTATACAGCTGACTTACACAGCTTGTGGAGTACATGTGAACGACTAGACATCTTATATAGAACCCCGAATGCCACTTGGGCGTAATCAATCGATCAATCATAAGCCGTGTAATATCCGTTGAAGAGAATAAGCAGCTTATACAAAAAAGCCATGAATCAATTCACGAAGATTATTATTGTACCTGAGTACACTGTACTCTCTGTTTATGTAAAAGACGAAGACGTGATCAATCATTCATTTACTCATATATGAACATTTTTTAAGGTTAGCTGGGTACCTACCAGAAGCATTAACAAGAACTGTACAACCTAAAGTTGTTATCCTATAAAAAAAAATTGAAGAACTGATGATTGGTAGGAATAGAACAAGATATACTTTTTAACAAAAAAAAAAATGTCTCTAAGTTACACTATGATTATATTGTCATAAAAATTAAAGGCTTATGTGACATTTTGGCCTAGTACATACAAGGAAGTATGTGAAACTTGTTACACCTAGGCTACCTGCGTTTACCTAGGGTAAATGTCGTAAGCCTTTTATAAACGTATGGTATTGGGGCTAGTATTTTAAGAAACTTTTCATCACATTTGCTCGTAAAGTGGATCTTATTGCATCGGTTTTAGGCTCATAATCCAAGCTATTACGCACGCGTGCTTTTTACTTTACATTACGGCACTTGTGCTATAATAGGTATAACCCGGTAAAGTCAAGTTTGTACGTGACTGCAATTAGGCGTATGTATACGAAGCACTTTTAATATGGCCGGGTAATACTTACAGTTTTTTTTGTAATACCAACAAAGAGTTCTTATGCCGCTGAAGTAAATGTCAACCTGCGCGCGCATTGCTGGTTTGGGCACCATTTTCCGCAAATGATTGTTGACGTATTTCTCTGTGTGGTTGATTATTATCAAAAAAAGTTTGTTTTTTCCTCGCAAGTGTGATGAAAACAGTCGTATGAAACTCTTCTGCTATGTTTCAATACACTCTCGGCTTCCTTATCGCGCTCGCCTGCGGCTCGCGGGCATAATACCGCCTCTAGTGTAATGACCAACATAGCACACTTGTATCATAATGTACTATTTCATCACACTTGCTCGTAAAGTGGATCTTATTGCATCGGTTTTAGGCTCATAATCCAAGCTATTGCACACGCGTGCTTTTTACTTTACATTACGGCACTTGTACTATAATAGGTATAACCCGGTAAAGTCAAGTTTGTACGTGACTGCAATTAGACGTATGTATACGAAGGACTCTTAATATAGCCGGGTAATACTTACAGTTTTTTTGTAATACCAACAAAGAGTTCTTATGCCGCTGAAGTAAGTAAATGTCAACCTGCGCGCGCATTGCTGGTTTGGGCGCCATTTTCCGCAAATGTTTGTTGATGATTTCGCTGTGTGGTTGATTATTATCAAAAATAATTTGTTTTTTCCTCGCAAGTGTGACGAAAACAGTCGTATGGAACTCTTGTGCTATTAGTCATTACGCTCTCGGCTTTCTTATCGCGTTCGCCTGCGGCTCGCGCGTAATACCGCCTCTAGTGTAATGACCAACATAGCACACTCGTATCATAATGTACTATAATAATCTTCTATCGGACGGCCAGGACCTCGAAAAAGCGCTACCGTTTTATGGTTCATATACCAAAAACTCGTACGAAACGGTTTGATTCAACTTTCTTTAATCGAACTGCTAAACAGTGGAATGCGCTGCCCAAGTGGGTGTTTCCCGATCATTATAATCTGGGTGTCTTCAAGTCGCGAGTGAATCGGTTTCTTCTAGGCAAGCGTGCTCCATCGTAGACTGCATCTTCGTTTATCATCAGACGAGATGGCAGTCAAACGCAATAAATATAAATAAGTATACAAAAAAAAACAGTATTTAAACTGCGTTGCGGTCTATATCGTTTTATTTAAATCTATGAAATTGCCGTTTTGTATGGAATAAGTGAAAGTACTCATTTTTTAAACTTTTTCATTTCTGTTATTCAAAGTAATCACCCATGCAATCGACGCATCTTTGCCAACGAATTGGCAGTTTATTGATGCCCTTCTTGTAAAAATCAGCTGGACGGGAGGCAACAAACTCTTCAAAGGCATTTTGTACTGCCTCTCGGGAATTGAATTTTTTACCCACTAAAAAATTGTCTAAATTTTGGAAAAAGTTATAGTCGGTAAGTGCAAGGTCTGGTGAGTATGGCGGATGAGGGAGAGCTTCCAACCCCAGCTCTTGCAGCTTGGAGACTGTCTGTAGCTGCAGCGCGAGGCAGGTCTCGACGCGTACGTTGCGCTGGCGATCGTTAAGTTCGTGGGGCACCCATCTATCAAGATTTTTTACCTTGCCTATTTGTCACAAATGGATCAAAATTGTTTTGATGCTAACATCAAAAGCTGCTGCTAGCTCAGCGGTAGATTGAGTTTCGCTAGCTTCCACAATCGCCTTTAATTCATCATTGTTGACCAGTCTCCGGACGACCACGAGCTTCATTTTTCAAGTCAAAATGTCTAGAACGGAACCAGGAAAACCAATAACGGGTTGTGCGTTCGTTTGTACAGTTCTCTCCGTAAACGTTTTTGATGTTACGTGGCGTTTGTGTCGCGTTGGTGCCACGACGGAACTCATATTCCATAATTACAAGATTTTTTTTAGTATCCATTCGGACGAAAAATGTTAAAATGTAATGAAAATACAACGCTAATCAATAAACAAAAGACTGAGTTTGTAAAAAGAATGTATGTTTTTGAGACAAAATTAATTTGAATTCAGAATACAAAGCCATTCCAAACTTTTTTTCTATTTGAAATGACCAGTACTGAAGAACGGCAATTTCATAGGTAAAGACCTATTATTAACACAACTTAGAATTAAATTATTAAGACCTACTTACCTATATTAATAATTTAATTCTAATTTGTGTTTATATGTACAAACTTGGCTAAGTATATTTATCTCATATTTTAGTTAGAGATTCCTAGTTAGATGACCGTAGAGTGATCAATGATATGATATGACACAATCATTGTTTGTTATTCTTGAAATTGTACAGCATGGCAGCAGTCTGGTTGCTGATAGCGGCAGAGATTATTTTAAGAACTAAGAGGCTAAAGCGCAACTCGCAGAAATAATTATTTCCAATTAGAGGAACTACTTAGTCTGTTCAATGCACTACTTTAGATGTAGGTATCGGCTTGAAATTAAACACATTTATATCAATGGGTCGCTAGCTGATACCGCACTAAGATCTAATGAAGCAATTTGCAGTAGCTGTATCTAATGGTATTGTAGAATGTATACATAGATACTCACTTGGCATTTTTAGGTGTGGTATCGGGCTGACAGCAAGCCCTATACCTCAGTATGGCGTCTGTGGGTGACAGGGCTTCGGTCTCCTCCGGCAGGACGTCATCGCACTCGTCGGTGACGAGCGGCGCCCGCGCCGGAGAGATGTGCGATCCGTACCCGTCGGAATTCAGCTGAAATAGCGACACCTCAGGGATTACTTTTAAATAAATACTAAACATTGAAGTTTGCGAAGAGAATAGATCTCCTTATTGTGCACACCAGAAATTAAAAATGAAAAAAAATACAAAAACGTCCGCACAATGCTTTGTTCAATTTGCAAACTTGGTTATCATAATTAGGCATTCCTTCAGGAATTTAAATATTTGTTTCTTCGTCTAATGCAGTTTTTAACATCCATGTGATGGACAAGTAAATTAAATTGGCTAAATTAAAATCGATTGATCTAGTGCCATAAGTGGCGGCCCAACTGCTAAAAGCGATTTCTTCGAAGATATTTTTTTTAGTTTTGACAAGGGAAAGGTACCTACTGTTCTAAAGGTATAAGACATCACTAAATAAAATTCAACAAATATCCAAACGTGACTACCACAATATTGTAAATTTGGGTTGGCTAATATAGTGAAAATTTATTTTTTCATCTAAGTACCTAAGCAAAAACAAAATTTTAGGTAACAAGGATTAACATCTATACTTTTTTGCGAAATACTCATCTATGTTAGAACACAAAATAACATAAGTAACTCTTAGTACCTAAGCACGCAGTCTAAGTAAGAAATATTCATGATTTTATAAAAATACAGTGCAGTCTCTACATCTAATTTCTACGTGAGTAGGTAAGTATTTTCTAAAATGGTTTATGAACACTGCAATTAAACACTAATAATTAGAGGTGGGTAAATAAAAAGTTGAAGGTAGAGCTACAGATTACTTACTTAATGTGGTCAAATCAAGATACTTGATAATAGTGGCACATGTGACCTTAGACAGAAAATACTGAAACTGACTGGAGGTGAGACTGAAAATTCACCGACAAGAACACACAATTTTTTTAATCTCCGTATTGTCGAAAGGATATAAGCAAATACTGCTCCAAGCTGCCACCAGAAAGTTAAATATGATAATAATATTTATGCGCGTTGTTCTATGTTTAGACACTAAACAGCCTTAATATGTTTTTCCACGAGACGACACACGACACCGTAAATTATGGTGACGGTTCCGAGCGCCATACAATTCTTTAGACCGTTTTCTCACATGATGACACGACACTCCACGACAACTGCACGAAAAATGTGTCGTTGTGTGAGAAAACGGTCCCGCGCTCGGTACAATACTATAGACCATACATCATACAATCAGGGCCATTCAATTCTATAGACCGTTTTCTCACATAATGACACGACACTGCACGACAAACGTGTCATTGTGTGAGAAAACGGTAACGTCACCATGATTTCCAGTGTCGTGTGTAGTCTCGTAGAAAAACGCATTAATGATGCGTTTTCATAGAGGCGTTAAGGAATATAATTACCGCGGCGATCCTGGAGCAGTATTAGTGTAATGATAATGAAACGACATCTCACTTTGACGATGGTCCCGACCTGGGGGTCCTCGCGCGGCGGCGCCGGCGGCGGCGGCGGATGCTCTCCGTCCGCGGCGCCCAGCAGTCGCTCCTTCATCTCGTGGATGTAGGGGCAACGCTGCATCGCGATGTAGAACTCGCGCACGCGCACCTGCAACACAATCATGATCACTACCGTCATCATCATCATCATCATTGCTATCATCATCTTCATCATTAACACCGTTATCACCCTATCAATACAGTACAATGCAATAGTTTATTAATAACACCAAAGTTACACGGTATGTCGCATAAAATTAATCACTTATTAAAATTAATTAATTATAAAAATACCTTAATAATCTTTTATCATATCATCATAATTATTATCACCACCATCATCATCATCACCACCGCCATCATCCTCATCATCAGCCTACCTTAGTCCGTGCTGGACAAATGCGTCTTCCAATGCTCACCACTCCTCTTCTTCTTCTTGCTGCTAGTTGATCCTCGACTTTTCGCTTTCCGTCACTGGGTCACTGCCATCACCCCGTTGCCCCAGTCCTGTTACCGGGGGGCAGATAGGAGAAATTGTTTCATCAACCTGGTAGTTCCGGTGTCGGCACTTAACGGGGTGGATAGCACATATCAAGTATAATTTATACCGTTATCACTTTAAACGGGGTTGATGGCACAGACCATAGTAATTTAGTGCGGTGCGGCTGAGTGACGTATCTTGGAAGAGGCATATATCTAAGACTCTAGCAGAGACTATGATGGGCTAATTATAATGTTAAAAGACATTCTCCCATTCAATTTGATTCAAGAAACACATATTAAGCAATAGCCAGTCTGTAGCACTGATTATAGTCTTCATCGAAAAATGTAGGTACTGTAACGTCTATATCATAATTGCAATGCGCTGAGCTACAATTAGATTATACCCGCATTATACCGTACAGTTCCAGGCACTAACAAGTAATCTCGTTCCAATTCTGATCACATACAATTGATGAGGAAGTGGAACGTTTGCTTGCACAGATATATTCATACTAAACCTATTTAAATGTTAGAGCTATTTTACTTTTCAAAGCTTTTCGTATAACGTAGCATAGAGCATTAGAGATTCCTATACTAAAGTAGTTACGGAGGTAGATTTCCTTGGAGGATTTAGCTCCTTCGGTACTTAATCACTGTAGAGTTTCTTTCATGGCGTTTGTAGCAGTCCTTATGTAATGTAGTACCTATGTAGGTATGCTGCACTTATACTTATAAAGATTCATAAACTAAAGTTAAGGAAGCACTTAGAATAGATATAGGTATAGGTAGATGTAATAATTATCTGTATCCGTTTTCTTTTGTTGAGGTTATAGCATACCCAGTTTTTACTAGGGTCTCTTAAGTTACTAAATATAGCTTTGACACATTTTTGTTTTATTCATTTATGGGATTCTTTATCCCTGAAAAAGGTCACCAGATGTAATCGACGATTATCGGAGCATCCGACATAATCAATTATTGACGTTTGTTCCGCTCTCTGTTTAGAAGGGCTATCGCTACTAGAGATTTCTAAAACTTTTAAACCGCTAGTTATGTGTAAGTATTGGGAAATGTTTTACATCATATTATTATCTGAATTTAATTTACTGTACGTTTGGTTAAATATTGGTTTGGATTTAGAATTATATTATATTATATTATCCGTATAGAATCGGAGACCAAAAGTCAGGTTGCAAACGGTAACGAACGCATAAATAATATACCTACCCAACTACCCGATGCAAGTACCTAAATACTTTTTTCACAATCCTATTTCTATTTCCCCAGTAGAATTTCGAAACAAAGCTCATAGGTACAGCAAAGCGCTACAAAGGTCCTTGACAGGCCACTTGTTGGGTCTACGGAAACCGGAGTTCATAAGCAATCCCACAAGACTTGGCCCGCGCCATATTTATGTGATAATCTGAGCGTTGAATGAATCGGATTCTTTTTACGGAAGGAAGGGAGGACGTGACCCAAATATTTAATGCGTGATGCGGCAACTATTTTACGTCAGCTTTGTTTTGTAAAGCCAGCAATGTGTTAAGCTTAGCACACGAAGCCTCAACCAACGCGAGCGTACGCAAATTAATACTACTGCGAATGCTACTGTCTACTTTTAGGTCAAGATAAAGAGACAATGCCAAGTTGGCCTGAGTCAGGAAACAATTCAGAAGATACCTATATCCTGCAGTTGGTTGATACAGGCTAATGTTAAATTCCAAGTGCCAATAAGTAGGTATAGGTACATCAGTTTCGCTCGAGTAGCTTTGGCAAATCTGCATTTAATTGTGGATAAGTATAGGAAGAGCCGATTGAAAATCTGCCAATAAAAAAAATGCTACTCGTATTTAGCAAATAGAAGAACGGTTGTGATGTATTTCATTGTATCAATACAATACAATAGTTTATCGATAACACCAAAGTTATACGTCAACACGTATCCAATACCAATACTTACCTACATTATTAGATCATCATCAGCCAGAAGACGTCTGCTGCTAGACGAAGGCCTCCCTCTTAATAGGGAAAGGTTGCCATAATCCCTAAGCTTGGCAAGATCATAGAATGTTCACCACCATTAACAGAGAGAACGCTGCTGCCTGTCCTCCAGTGGTTATAAATGCTGTTTTAGGACACATAAGTCCTATAAGATAAACTGTTTATGCTCATGAATTTTTAAGGCTTTGACTTTGCATTTTTATCATCAGGAATTCATGGAATTTGTGAAAGAGATTATTAAAATTTTATGAAAATCTTTTGTTGATAGAAAACTTCAGACATACATTTCGAATAAATGTCGTATCTAATCTCATTTAAGCCGGAGGCGATAAGTCTTTCTATGGCGCCGGCTTGCGGTGTGTTGTGAAATGTGCATCCCCCTGCCAATATTTACCTGATCAACGCCAGGTCTTTAAAATAGATAGAGGTTCAGGTTTTAGTGAATTGCTTCAGTGACTTATAAATGGGTGTAGGTGAAGCCGAGAAGTCAAGATGCTGTGTTAATATGGATGATAATGAAATGAATCTGCTAACGACATAAGCTAGTAAGTTATCAAAACACATTAGTTAGATAAGTACTTCTAACAATCACGTTTTCGAGTGACCCATATCACACAGTCAACAGTCGGTTCCATACAAAACGTAATAGCAAACAAACGATTGTTCACTTGGGAACAATAATCTTCAGGTAACTGACAAGCCCGGCAGAGGCATTGTGTAGGTACTGACATGTGGACAAAGTTATGCGTCATCAAGTCTGGGAACCACTGGTTTAGGAAAGTTAGATGGCTGATTGAAGGCGGTGAAACCTTAAGAGCTAACTCTTCCAAAGACAAAACAAAAAAAAGATTTGTGATTGCAGAATATCAAGACGCTACACACAGAGTCTAATTTATGTTTAACAGGCTAGGCGTTTGACCATAGTTCACCTATGTTAACTGACGGTATTTGTGGTCAAAGATGGTAAACACGTTTAGCATGGAATAGGAACTGGCTTTCAAGTGAGGCTGTTGGACTCATCGTTGGGTGGGCTCCGTATCAGAAGGACTATCAGGGTAAATGACGATATTTGCAGAACGATGGCATGTTAAAACGTCTACGTGGTGACTCGGTGTTTGGCACTAGAATTTTAACTGTTTTAATATTTTTTTTGCTACCTAGCCGATTATTAGAAAATTGCCTACCACATTGTTATGGTTTCCTAATGATGCCTTTCTTCACTGGCAGCTCTTAGCGGAGTTTGGACCTGAGAGAGAAAAGCTGATTCCTCCAAGTTGGGCCCAGATTCTTAAGCATTTGAACTTAGCGCACTAACTGCTAAGCTATCATTGCTATAGGTAGGTACTTACTTGCCTATTTAGTTTTTATTTTACTTATTGCTATTATATTAATATGAAAATTAAGCAGGTCACTAAGAGACAATGGTAGGTCTCAACGCTAAAGTTCATAATTAACTAATAATGCCATTTTTTTATTTGAGAAATTGTTTACTAATAGTACAGACTATGTACACACTATGTACGTACAGCCAACTTATGTAGACCTAGAACTTAACTAGGTAAATATTTGTACAATAACTACCTATAGAGAAAGAATAATTTTAGATAGCACCACTTGTTAGTACTTAGTACTTACATATTAACCTACTATTATTATTAAACTACACAGTACAGGTACTACCTAAGCTAAAGTATAAGCATTATTTATAATTATTACCAGAAAAGAGACCTAATAGCAACTGGTTCTATAAAAAACTGAACAATACAATAACTGAAAACAAAGAGGCTATGAAATGTGAATTCAGGTTAACGACACTAACAGTGACATGTGAATCGCGTTAGGGCAGACTCAGTCATTGCTTGAAAAACGCTGGATTAGTGGAAGTGGAAGGTTTTTGTCCAGTCTAGCAGTAAACGTCTTGTGACTGTTGTGAATGATGATGAGGTACGTATACATACGAGTATGAACGGTTTGATCCGTTTTGGTCATTGAGGTTCGTAATTAGCTACGAGAGATGAACTACCTGCTTATCTATAAGATGTTTAGTACTTAAATATATTTTTGTTTTATTTATACGGGAATACTCACGTTTAATTAAATCGGATACGCCGACTATAGTAAAAAAATAAAACAAAAATGTGTCAGGACCACGTCAATTTTCATAATACTTAAATATAACTAGCAAGATGACTTATTATGTTTATTGCTCAAACTTGGAGGATTCAGCTCTCTATTTTATAGGACTATTAATGGAGTCGAATTTTACTAAAATATTTTCTTAGAAAAGGGGAAGTAATATACCGAAGCATTTATATTCCATGTTAGATACAGAGAGCGCTATAGCATGTGACGTCACTTCTAAGTACGCCATATAAATTCATTTATGGGTTTGAGAGAGGAAAACTTAATGGCCAATTTTTTATACTGCCATATCCTATCTAATCTATGTAATATAATCCAGACACTACATTTCATTTGCTTTCGGGTTTTTTTTTTGGCATTTGGCATGAAAAAATCTAAGCAACAAAAATATTCTAGGTATGTGGGCCACTGTATGTCCCGATAGTGATTTAGCAAGGTCATAATTTTATCACGTAACTTTTATTATAAAGGAAAATACAGGAAACATAAAACCAAATCGTCTAATATCAATAAAGCTAACCCTTTTAGATTGTTAATAAACTTTTTCCGGAATCCATGTTGCAGACCTGCAAAGCTATCAAAGAGAGTTTTATAGCCTTTTAAAAAATATGTAAGAAATGTCATATTACTCATTACTCTATTACTCAGAGTCACAATCGTGAAAAAAAAATGTCCGAACCAAAACTCGGCGTACGCTATGCAGTGCCCCGACTTTTTGACCGACTTGAACTACGATAAGACACAAGCGCTCAAGCATTCATTGAACACTATCCAAGCGACATAACGTCTAAATTCGAACAATTGTGAACTATATAATGCACGTATAGGTATGTACAACGGCAATCGGACGTTTTTTGACTGGTTTTCACTTAGAGACTGTGACTCTTTAGATGTTAGCTCAATGCATGAAAGGGATAAAGCGTGTCCGCTCCTACACATTAGGAATATTTAATTGTATTCTTGGATAAGCCTGTTGTTTTATAATTTATAATATAAAATAGTAAATCAGAAATCAATTAGAAAAACCTTATCCCACACAGCTAACTTTTAACTGCCAACCAACAAATTAATGCCAGCTTCCGATATAATTTGGCTTTATATTTGTCACTGACTTTTCTCACACCGAAATAGAGAGCTGGAAATGCTCTGAAAACACCAAGAAAGCCCAGACCGACCCAGACAGAACCTTAATCAGACAGAAATAAAGATTACAATGCATTTAAAGAATAACACCGGAACCCACACTGTGGGTGGCATTCTAGGCAAGTTTTATGGTAACTGGATAAATCACGGCGCCAGGAGAGAGTAAAAATAAAAGAAAGCTCTCGTGATGAACGAAATAGATAAAGTGCAGAACGCGCTAAAAGAAGTATTAGCTTGAGGAGAAATTGCTGATTGATTGATAAAGTTCTCTATAAACTCGAGATATTAGTCAATGTTCAAGTACCAAGTTCTGGTGGGAACGTCATATTGCCACATAGTTTTATTTTCTAATTGTAGTTTTTAGTGACTGAATAGAGGCTAAACACTAACATTTTTATTTAAATGCTGAATTATGCACATGATTGTGGAGAAGTGATTATTATGTAATAATAATAATAATAGCCCGATTATTTTTTCAATTTTATAACTTAATGTTAAAATAGTGTATCATATTCTATTCACACCCATGTAATAGTTTTATAATGTTATTTTTGTATCTAACAGAGCCTCTTGGTGTTGGCTTCGGCCCCACCAATGCCTCTTAAAGGTCCGGGCTTAGACCTGAGTTTCAAATTAAATAGAAGAAATAATAATAATATTATTTCAGACATTAAAAAGTCCATATCAATTAAATTATTACTTTCATTTACATTAAATTAAATTATCAAATTAAAATTACACTATAACAAAAGAAAATTGACTTGATTGAATTGCATTGATTGATTGGATTGTAATGCACCTCATTTAAGTTTCGTGTTGTTTTTAAAACTTCGCAGTATCTTCTACAAAATATACTATTCAAGCCGTCGCTTATCTAGAGAAGTAGGGAATTACTTCTCCTTGACCGCTACTAACGTGACTTATTTTTGGTACCTTTGACTAAGATAAAGATTGATTGATTAGTATATATTTTACATTGACATGAGATAATAATGTTATGGTCGTTCGTTTTTCCTTATGTAATTATGATATGCAAATTTTTATAATACACGTTTCCTTTATTTCGTAGCAGGCCCGTAACTCACGTAGTAGTAAACTAATAGTATCCACACAAAGGACACTGCAATCGATTCAAAACTAGGCCAATGGGTCACTGTACTGGGTACGAAATATGATAGTTGTATTTGCACTAACTAGTTGTACCTATGTGTTTTGTTTTATTTATACGGGAGTACTCACGTTTAATTAAAACGGATACTCCGACTATAGTTTTGATCACATACGGTGACCTTTTTCAAAGAGTGAAAACAGAGCCCGACTCGCGTGCAGCTGCGTCCTGCCTAGCACACAAAAAAAATGAAAAAAAAAAGGTCACCGGATTTGATCGAAACTATAGTCGGAGTATCCGATTTAATTAAACGTGGGTATTCCCGTATAAATAAAACCGCGACACCGTAAATTACGGTATACTTAGATCGTTTTTTTCACACGACGACGCATTTGTCGTGCACAGTCGTGTCGTCATCACCGGAAAAACGCACTAACTGTGGTTACGATTGTTTCGAACCACTTTAAAATTCGGTCGGACACTACATAGTAGAAAGGATAATACATTTTGGTAGATACCTACTTTTATCTCGCCTGTAAAACTATAATGTACCTACTGTGATAAAGCAAAATGTGTAGTGATAGAACTGCAGAGTCCGCCTGGGGAAATACCTCACCTGCCAGTTATTCATTCGCCAAGCAGTAGTGTGCAAGCATTACTGTGTTCCGGTTTGAAAGGCAATTTTATTACTGAAATTAATGGGAAATAGAAATTACTGGGTTTGAAGAGATTTAACATCTAATATTGACATATCAGATGTTAAATCTCAGTACTCAATCCCAGCGAGCGCAGTGCAGTGCGGCGCAGGATTGTATTCGTATGTTCACAATACTGGCAGTGGCACTGCTACTGTTAGTGGCAGGCGTGACGCTTACCACCAGGGGAAAGTCTTGTTCGTCTTGTTACATAACCATATTAAAAAAAAAGTGTTATATCACGATATTATGTGGCAAAGCCGGACGATGTCAAAAGATTATTTTCAAAGTTGATAAAATGCGAAAGTTTGTCGGTGTGCATGTTATTTGTTACCTCTTCATATCAAAACGGCTGATCGGATTTGAATGAAACTCGGAAAAGATAAGTAGCTTATTTCCCGGAATAATATATAAGATACGTTTTATCATCACAGTCATCGTCGCCGTTTTTATGATCGTCGTCGTCAACATCGTCAGCCATAAGACGTCCACTGCTGGACGAAGGCCTCCCAATAGCCATAATCCCCACGTTTGGCAGGCGGATCTTGGGGATCGCAGAATGCTCACCACCGTTAACCAAGATACCGAGCCTGCCCGCCCTCCGGTGGGTCTGGTTGCAGTTTAAGGACATATCCAGGACATTAGTTTTTATCACCACGCAGGTGAAACTGTGGGCGTAGCTAGGGATATTATAATTATATCTCGATGTTATTTGCGCTAAGTTTAATTACGACGTAACAGTACCATCTACCAAAAGATTCTTCTCAAATGTAAACTCAATCTACACGCTACAGCAGTTGTTTTGCTCTAACTGATCATAGATATAAATTGAATCCGTCAAGGCTCTCCGAAACTTGATATTGTCCCGTTAAGTAACTGGTCTGAATTAGGTTGCATGTATCTACGAGTATAAGGGTCAACCCACACGTACCACAACCACACCACATGGCAGCGGCAAAATGTGGTGACGCTGTGGCTACGTGTGAATAGTGTCGTTGCAGCTTTTTGCAGTTGCGTTGTGGTACCGACAAAATGTCGATGTTGTTGCGTTGTCGCTAGCACTTGCGATGTGGTTACGTCGTGTGCCGACATAGTTCTACTCCGGCTTTTATAGAGCGCACACTGTCGTTGCGTCGATGCAACGTTGTATCTGCGATGTGGCCGGCAGCTATTTCACTGTGTGGCTGGTGGTTGCGTTGTGGTTGCGATGTGGTTGCGTTGTGGTTGCGATGTGGTCGATATCAACCACGCGTTCGATAACAACGGCAAAATGTGATACGTGTAAATACTACTATTCATTTTCAATACAAAATATGCGCCCGACCACGTGTTGTGGTTGTGGTGTGGTTGTGGTACGTGTGGGTTGACCCTAATATAACAGCTGAAATGTAAATTCGTTCGTGACCCATTTGACGAGCGGAATACAGCTAGGTTACAATGGAAGAGAAGTTTATTGTTTATCCATTGCTTACCGAGTTTGTGTACATAACAAAAAAAAACTTTAGCATGAAATTAAATTTAAATCTTGATTTATAGTGTTGTAACGATGTTTCACAAATTTTTGGCTGAATAAAAGTATGCCTAACTAAAAACTTAACTTTGGGTGTAGTATGTATTATAAGTACCTATGTATATACAAAAAAAAAGTATATACTTAAGTATTTTCTATCTAGTTTCCATATTACGAGCTTTGCTTCGGTTGGGGCTAGATGGCGCTGTGTGAAAAATGTCCATGTTTTTTTTAAAAACTTTTCTGAAGTATACTGCCACAGTCACGTAGATTAATTAATCTACGTGACTGTGGCAGTCACGTACTTAGATTAGTTCTGTTATACTTCAGTAAAGGTGAAATCAGCATTGAGTATCGCCCAATCGTTTTTGGAGAGTATGGGACGTATGGCACGTAGTGGGATGGTAAAATGCTGATGCAGTGCTATCAATAGTAACGAATAATCGATAGTGGAGCTTACATCAAGTTCGTACATAAGGTAAATTTTTTTAATCGGCTGGACGATCTCCAAAGTTTTATACTAATAAAAAAGTAGATTATAAATTAGCCAACCTATACCTACTCGTATGAAAATAGCTATACTGACTAATACAAAATAACAAAGACGACAAGCTGCTAACATCTGGTCTACGGTACTTCACGCGAAAGCTTCAGCAGTGTCTTTTTGTCGAGCAGTTGAGCCTTTCTTAGACTTGGCTCGAGTGTTTACGGTCGCGACGACGAGGATGGTATAATGATCCTCGCTGTTTTGTTCCAAAGCTGTTGCTAAACAGGGGGTTTTTGTTCATTTTTAGTGTTTTACCAGTTGAAAGGTAGAAAGATAGGTACCATTTAAGGTAGTTCAAACACATTATGCAAAGCCGCAGCGGTACGGAACGGGACGCAAAGCAACGCAAATTGGTTGTTTAGCCGCAGCGCATTGATCGGTTTCAAGTTCAGTATACGTACTTAAATTTTATATGAAGTATCGCACACTATGGACCTGGGTATGTCCTAAAACTGCACCCAGAACCGCCGGAGGACGGGCAGCAGCGTCCTCTTAGTTAGCGGTGGTGAGCATTCTGCGATCCCCAAGCCGCCTGCCAAGCGTGGGGATTATGGTAACCCCTCCCTATTAAGGGGGAGGCATTCGTCCAGCAGTGGACGTCTTACGGCTGTTGATGTTGATGATCGCACACTATGCCCAGGCGCATCGGGGTGGGGTGAGCCGCATCGCACTCGCGGATATCCGTCGCGCAACGCCCCGGCATAGTTTGCGATGGTTCATAAAATATGAAACGTATAAGAGATCTGCGCGGGTGTTTGCGTTGCGACCCGCCCCACTGCGGCTGCGGCCCGGCATAATGTGCTCGTACCTTTAGTCCAAGATAGATATAGTACCTTTTTATAAAATATTTTATTGTTGTGTTTTTGCTAGTCTGAGTTCTTAATATATTTTGTAAAGTAATACAATGAATACATAGCTGACTCCTCCAAGGAACGAAATCATTGGTCTGACCAATTAGGGCTTTCGCTTTTTTGTGGGTCTGTCACATTTAATTTCGTCGTCGTCGTCAGCCATAAAACGTCCACTGCTGGACGAAGGCCTCCCCCTTTATAGTGGGGTCAAGACATTTATTTTATTTGCCTTAAAATGGTATGTTGACTGCTGCGTTGCTGCTAAATATTTTTGGGGTCTTTTCCTATTTTACTTCCCTTACTTCCCATTTGCTCGCATAACAGACTTGGTAAAATTTTTTTTGGGGGATTCTTGATAGCCACATAATAAAACCTGGGTATGTCCTTAAACTGCAACCAGACCCACCGGAGGACGGGCAGCAGAGTCCTCTTGGTTAACGGTGGTAAGCATTCTGAGATCCCCAACCCGCCTGCCAAGCGTGGGGATTATGGCAACACCCCTCTATTATGGGGAGGCATTCGTCCAGCAGTGGACGTTTTATGGCTGATGACGACGACATAATAAAACGAATAGACATTTTCCACATATTGTTCCACCACATTGTGGTGTAAGTGGCACTTAATGAATAATTCCCGCCAAAAAAACCCTCTGAGCTCTTCAAACATCATACCTACCTAATAGTCTTTGCTAATAGGTACATAATTAGCAAATTCAAAGACTATTATGTATTAGCATACGCAGTAATAAAATGTGAGTGAAGTAGAAATAAAAATGCCTAAGTAAGTAAAAGCAAATGGTAGAGACAAACTGATAGGTTGATAGGAGACAGCCTGATAGCTCAGTTGGTAGCATGTCTGCCTTCAGAGCTGCAGGGCGTGGGTTCGATCCCCACCCAGGACAAAAATGTTTGTGACGTACATCGATGTTTGTTCTGTGTCTGGGTGTAGTATGTAACATAAGTATGTATTTAGGAAATAAATAAATTATATAAGTATTCTATCAGCTATCTGGTTTCCATAATACAAGCTTTGCTTAGTATGGGGCTAGATGGCGCTGTGTGTAATAAATTTCCGCCCAATATTTATTTATTTTTTATTTATTATTCTTGTTTCATTTTTACGCAAGAAAAAAGATAAAATAAACTGTTGGTAAAATATTTCAGAAATCAAACAGGTGGAACCATAAACCATAAAACGGCTTTGAACATTATTTTTAACGCGATCTCAGCGAACAAAGCTGTGATTAAAGTAGGTGTTCTATAAAAATATACGTTAAATGGGTCAGCCGTAGAAAACTGTGTTTAATGAACCTTTACACTGACCGCCTCGTAAACGTGAAGGTACGCACCAGCGTAAACCGAATGGCCGTGAGTTATAAATAATGTTGTGTAGGTATACGAAAAAATATATAAAATAGTCTGCACCAAACGTAGGTAGCTGGAAGTACCAGTAGCAAAACCTTATTGGATAAATCGATATTCATCAAAATAAGACAAACCATTGAGCTAATATCTATAGAGTCACAATCTCTAAGTGAAGACAGTCAAAAAACGTCCGAGTAGTGCCGTTGTACATAGATATACGTGTATTATATAGTTCACAATAAAATTGTTCGAATTTAGACGTTATGTCGCTTGTATAGTGTTCAATGTATGATTGAGCGCATGTGTCTTATAGTAGTTCAAGTCGTTCAAAAAGTCGGCGCACTGTTTACGAGTCGAGTTTTGTAATTTTGTTCTTCTTCTTCTTCAACAGCCGGAAGACGTCCACTGCTGGACGAAGCCCTCTCCCTTAAAGGGAGGTGTTGCCATAATCCCCATGCTTGGCAGGCGGCTTGGGGATCGAAGAATGCTTACCACCGTTAACTGAGAGGACGCTGCTGCCCGTCCTTCGGTGGTTCTGGATGCAGTTTTAGGACATACCCAGGTCCAGGTGGTGAAATTTTATTACACGTTTGTAACTCTATAGATATTAGCTCAATGCATGAAACCTATAAATTGAGCATGAGCTTGATACAATCCGAATGTCTTCAAGTCGTGAGTGAATCGGTTCCTTCTAGGCAAGCGTGCTCCATAATTTACTGCATCTTCGTTTGACATCAGGTGGGATGGTAGTCAAACGCAAAACCACCAGATAATAAAAAAATATAAAAGACTGTATAGTATATACATTTTAGGTCTGTGATAAAAAAGAATAATGAGGAGTTTCCTTACAGCTGTCAGAACGTAGTTCTACAGCCAAAGCATAGATGTCGCTGACGAGACATGATTATCTTTTTTTTGCATTTGTATACTGGAAGAGCAAACACACTAGGTACTAAATTACTAAACCGCACTTACTAATTTGTGTTGTGGAAGAACAAGAACGAGAACAAGTACTTTGTTAGACAAGCAATAACCACAAAAAATGCAGCATGACAAAACTGATTTAAATGAAAAATAAGTTTGTTTTTATTTTTTGACCTTTTGAACTTGATTCATTCATACAAAATCATCAAAACCACAGACTAGGTAGTGATGCTTTTCAGAATCATGTCTGGATTTTTATGATAAGTATTTTTTATATTTGTCGTTATAAAGCCGCTCATTATTGAATGTGCGATTAACATTATTGTTTTTCTTTCCATTGTTTATAATTATTATGTCAAATGAGAGAGAAAAATGCCAAGAATAAAATGGTAGGTTTGATAAAGAGGTAAATCCTTCACCCAAGGTTTGCAGGGTCAAGATTGATATCCTGCTCAAGAGTCAGTTTGTCAGGAGTCATAAAAAAAACGTAGATTAAAGAATCTTAATGGTTCACTTGCATTTTAAAAAGTTTTACACGAACTTAAAACCTAACATAATCGTAAAAATAAATGTATGCTATGTGGTAAGCCTGCATGGCTTCGCATAACCATACACTTTTGAATACCTGTTCTTGTCTAACATAATTATGTATTTAGAAAAGCAGGATGTTTTAGCTTTATTTAGAGGACAATATTTCCGAAGTCGTGAAAAGAATCCGAAACTTTTTTTCTCTCTTGAAATCCTGTGATAAATCATCAATCATTCATCCAATAATCTTTCTATAAAGTATACATGGTTCCAATTATGTAGAACTATTTGCGATAGTGGTTTTCGACTTTATTAAATTCTATACTTTTTTTTTCTTTTTTTATCGGTTATGATGGGACGGAAAGGAGGAATATTCAGGAAGGGGGTACAAATGCTTTTATCTCATTACATCTGAGCATTCAAATAGCACAAGCCGAAACGAAATGTGGGTAGAACTAGATGGAAGTTAGATTCAATCACGCATTCGCGGCAGTGTTTCCTTTCATGAGGAAACTAATGACATTTCAGCTGTTACAGAAGCACTCAATGATGCTGCCATTCTTAAATGTGTTATGGACACGAATGACAGAATTGAGTTATTAATATATTCAATAGATATAAGTATATTTATATTTAGATACCTACCTACTCGAACACAGAAGTGTGGTTTTTGCCCTCTTTTATGCGGTTTATTGGTTTTGCATTTGCAGTTTTTGATTGATAAATAATAATTTAATCTATTGCAGATGACAGCTAAACTCGGAAACAGTTCAAACAGTAACTTATATATTAGTAAAAAACATGTTTGCCTTTGTCTTTTCTTTCAATGATCTCAGTGGATAAAGACAAAGGGCGGACTAACTAATCCGAGGTTACTCCTTTATTAGATAGATACTAGAGGTATAAAAGGGGAGACAATTTAATTAGTAGACGGCTAAAATCGACTTCCATGATATTATAATATTATAAGTTCCATATTTCGATTGAACGAACTTCGCGGTCGAACCACTTGGCATCACAGCCTTCCTTACAAGTAAAATTAATATGAGCGTGTTGAAAATAATTGTTAAAGTTGTAGAATGGTTGTTAATGTTACTTATAATAAAAAAACTGCCATTTTACATCTGTACAGCGAACAGCTGCTAAAAATGATTATGATTTTAACGTCTACGTTGAATTTTGCACGGAGTGTTCTATTGCTTCTTGGTTTAGATTAAGCAAGAGACAAAGAAACAAAAACAGAAACATATTTTTTTTAATTTATTCTTGGCCATGGGTAAGTAAACTAAAAGAATTAAAACTTGCCACCTGTGATATAAAAAATAATTTTACAGTGTTTAAGCTTTTAAGCTGCCCTTGTAAGGCGGAATTTTTATTTGGTTTAGAAGTATTTTCGAAGTATAATAAAGTTGGATTGTATTCTTAACCATTTAGTTTGTATAAAAACTAAACAGTTGTTGTTTGTGTTGTTTGCTGTTTGTTTGTGTTGTGTTTGTTTAGTTGTTTTTGTTTGTTTATTTGTTTGTTGTGTTTGTATGGACAGTTACAATATTTGTTGTGTTTGTATGGACAATTACAGTATTTCATGGACAATATAGGAACAGTTGGCTTTCGGCCAGCAGTGGACGTTTTCTGGCTGATGGGTGATAGGAACAGTTCAATTTGGCAACGAAACATTTAGCGCAAATGTGGCTTGCAAATATATTAATAATTCAAGTCGAAACTATAACTGATAAATGCATTAAATCAAACGTGCCATAATTCTTAGTAGAGCAATTTAAAACGTTAGTTAATTCGTAATACTTATATTTATAGCGAATCAAGTATAAATTATTAATAATCAGTTATAACTATGATCAAAAGGTAAGAAGTGTCGTAAAAAATATCATCACCAAAATCTATTGTTTAGTCCGATTCCTATGAACTCGCTATGTGATACAAATGAAACAACGATATTAAATTACATATTTTTATGATAGAGCTAGTAGATAGATCTTAATTTGACTGATAAAGCCATTGTAACAAGTCTTTAATTTGTTGTTAAGTTGTTAAGGACCAGAAACAACATGGAAAATATTATAATCTTAAAAGCTGTCACAGACGACGAAGATGCTATAATATTTCATTTCGCTCGCCATACAATTTTGAAATACAACTGACGAACAACTGACGAAGATAATTTTATATAATATAATTATATTATCTTCGTCAGATTTTCTAATAAAATAAAAAACTTGGACATTTGTTTTGTATGAGTAGTGATATTGAATTATTTATGTTCTAAGATAACATGAAATATTATAGCATCTCCATCGTGAGTTTTAAAGGTATTTTTATAATACTTTTCAAAAACTAAAAATTAAATTAAACATTTCAAGTCCGCCGGCTCCAAGCGAGAACCTTACGAGTTACGAGCTAGCTGTTCCGCTCAGTTCGGCTCATATCATAAAGAAATTAAAAATAAAACCGGAAACATGTCGTCCTACATTTCCAGCACATTTTCAGCCATGTTCCACCAGACTGTTTGTTTATCCATTCTCGGTTTCCTGGCGGTTACGCATTATGTTTTACTCGTATTTAACAGTAGCGGGTGAAATGTTAGGACTATTTTATGTAAATAGTCCTAACATTAATATTTATTTATCCTATAGATATTTTTTTTTATTAGCAATTGGATTATTTACAAGAAAAGTGTGTTTGTCGGCGCATTTATTTAAACCTCACTTAGTAAACTCTTATAAGTGAGGTTTAGAAAAATTGTAGCTGCCCCATTGAGCTAATATCTAATTGTTGTTAGCTCAATGAGCTGCCCTTTGATTTTACACGCTGTCCTTTGAGAACAATAAATGTCATACATTTTTGTGGGCTGTTAATTTTATTCTCAATTGTACGCTATGTCGACCAAAGATCGTCAAATACAATATGGCAATTGACTGTTATGTTTCTGTCCTTGTCACTCTTAATATAAAACACTTTATGAGTAACTGACTGAAATACTTAATTTTATTTGAAAAGTAAAGAAACACATTATAATAATGTATGTACACTAGAATCTTATTCTTCATTGATTTCACACTTAGTTTCACTAAACACGTCCAGTCCGCTTAGGACGCGACCCGTGTTAGGGCTAACCCACACGTACCACAACCACAACACGTGATCGGGCGCATTTTTGTATTGAAAATGAATAGTAGAATTTACACGTACCATATTTTGCGGTTGTTATCGACCGCGTGGTTGATATCGACCACATCGCAACCACAACGCAACCACCAGCGACACCGTGAAATAGCCGCCGGCCACATCGCAGATAAAAAGTTGCGTCGATGCAACAACAGTGCGCGCTCTATGAAAGCCGGAGTCGATCTGTGTCTGCACACGACGCAACCACATCGTAACTACTAGCGACAACGCAACCACATCGTCATTTTGTCGGTACCACAATGCAACTGCAAAAAGCTGCAGCGACACTATTCACACGTAGCCACAGCGTCACCACATTTTGCCGCTGCGATGTGGTGTGGTTGTGGTACGTGTGGGTTGACCCTTAAAATTCTATCCACCCTTTATTCCCCGCGACAATGAGTCAGAAGTATCCATATTCTGGCTTTATAACGTTCCCGCATCGGGAAAGACCAATAGGGATTCACACTGTGTTTTTTACCGCTAAGTGGCGCATCGTCGATGCAGCCATAGTCAACTGTCAATTTCATACATTTAGTTTATTTTTTGTTATGTTTTTGCAGATAACATATTAAAGACTCTGATCACAAGGGAGAATCTGCATATACTGGTTTGTACAGCAATCCTTTGCCTTGCTAATTAAAAATCTGACTCGACATAAAATTTAAACGAACTATCAAACCACAAATATATTTTTAGACTGCTGCTGCTCAACAGCTGCATAGATTCTTAAACTAAACTTTTTTTTAACTTTGAACTAGATTATCGATAACGCCCTCATCAACTGTAGATAGATATACTTAACGATTAACGATTTTGCCACATCCGGACCGCCGCTGGCGCCATTTGCGAAAAGTTTTGCCTGAGGAACCTTAGTAGTCCTCGACGCGTGCTAGCGCGGGCTGCTGTTTAGAGTTCGAGAGATGAAAACTTAATGGCCATTTTTTTTTACTGACTGTATCCTATCTAATCTATGTAATATAATTATATAATCATTTCAAGGATTTGATTTTATTTCGGGAATATTTATTGGCATGCTAAGCAACAAAAATATTCTAGGTACGTTTGTGGGAACCACTGTATGTCCCGATGATGATTTAGCAAGCTCGTGTTTTTAACACGTAACAGGAACAGGAACACTGCTACAGGAAACCATAAAACCAAATCGTCTAATATCAATTAGGCTAACCCTTTTAGATTGTTAATAAAGTTTTTCCGGAATCCATGTTTCAGACCTGCAAAGGTATCAAAGAGAGTTTTATAGCCTTTTAAAAAAGATGTAAGAAATGTGATAGCTGGGGCTATTACTCTAGGTAAGTGGCTTAACATACTGCTTTCTTAGACCAGCGAGTCACATCAAAGAAAGTTGATCTTTAAAACTTTCTTTGTAAGTAATGAATAAGTGTGCAAGTAATATTCTACAAAAGCCAAATTACATTGCATGAAAAGGAGTGTTTGATTATAAATCCGAACGTTATACCCGTTTTATGTTTTTCTGTCTCTGTGCTTGTAACATTGACTGAATAAATATTTTTTAAATAGGTGAGTAGATACGGTCGAGACGTATATATGCGTTGGAATCACATACCTACCCAGTGAGTTGTAACAAAATGCAAAAGCAAGCCATTAGAGTACTAGTCAATGCAAAGTTCAAAGAAACTTGTAGAGGACATTTTAAAGATTTAAATAATATGACATCAGTCGCTTTTTATATATTCGAAATACTTAAGTATACTAGGCTTAATATGGATAAATACACGATCGACCAAATAACAGACAGAAAAACAGGCCGCAAAAAGATAGTTTTAAAGACCATATTCTACAGAATTGGCATGGCAAAGAGATTACCAATCCAGATGGGTCGATTAGTTTATAACAAGTTGCCAGAACGTATAAAAGCCATTACTAGTAATGCAATCTTTATAAAGAACACTGTACAGCATTAAAGAGTATTTGGGTAATGATTATAACTCATATTAAATTAAAACATAATATTTTATATTATTATTTATTACCATTTATATTGTTTTAATCAAATTTAACTAAAAAGATTGGATTTGGGTTTGCCCTTTACAGCAAATATTTTCATATATTGTGAATTGACGAGACACTTTGTTAAACTGTATTAAGTATTTTTTATAAGTACACTGTGCATAACTGATTTTAATATCTGTTTCAACGTGTCAATAAATGATTCTGATTCTGATTCATGGTAAAATAAAAAATTTAAGTACAGATTTTCCACTTTTCACCTCCATTTCCCCATTTGGATTTTGCTCTTTTCACGTCGATGCTTCTCTATTCCAAACTTCAATCAATTTTAAGCCTTACTAACGTGCATTACGATTCTAAATAGTAATAATGATCAAGCAATCTGTAGCTAGCAGACGCAGCGATGTTTTAAATAATTAAAGTCTGAATGAATACGCAGCCTACCTTTTGTTGGGGTTGAATCCGATTCATGGCTTCGCAGTTGCTGTTTTATTCACTTATCATTAAAAAAAATACCTTGCTTTGGAATGGAGAAAATTACATTGAAACTTATGAATGCGATTTAATGTGCAGCAGTTTCTATTAAAAATATATGATCAGTTACATTTACCATAAAACTAGGTATTTATAACATTCGCTTTTTGGCCATTTCGTATAGTTCTAAAACTTGATCAATAATTAGTTTATATACTTACTTATATATTTTATTTATTTTATCCATAATTAGCAGTAGGCATAACCTATAAGCTAATTTAATTAAACTTATTATTACTACCTCTTTAATAATTTCCATTATACAAATAAATAATTTGTTCCATTCTTTTTTTAAGTAAATCTTTACTGTGTCGGTTTTGCAAATATTGTCATTTGCTTTTGGTTTGAAATCAAACTAAGTTTCACAACTACATAGTATAGTATTATGTATCTTTAGTTTCACAAAGCAGACATTTTAATTGGAAGAACACAGTAATTTTGCAAGCCTACTAAATTAGCTGTAATTACAAGAATGGAACGACAATTTACTTGGCAGATATATCATTGCAATTATACAATCAGCTCAGTGCTTTCCTCTGTAGAAAAAAATACGAAATATTTTAATTGCAGTTAGACTTAGAATCTTGCGCTGGGAACTCTACTTTCACTCGATTATTTCATTGTTTTGATATTATTACAAATCTTTAGAATATTTTATAATTAGTATAAACTAGCTAACCCGCCCCGGCTTTACACGGGGTTAATTTTTTACTGACTTTTTTCCGGACAATTATTCCGATTTTTCTATTTATATATTAAAAACCTTCCTCAAACTACAAGGAAAACTTAGAAAAATTTTTTTGTTAAATTGGTCCAGCTGTTCTCGAGTTTTGCGCATAGCAACGCATTTAGCGATTCATTTTTATTTATCTACAAGTTAGAATATAGATAGATGTAATTTCCGAAAATTCTAAATTGTTCCTATAACGGTCGAATAAGCCAATGGACATGGGACGCAGAAGAAAACGTGGGAAACAAGAAAGAAAACCTAAAGAAAGTAACTTATAGAGTAGTAGTAGTAGTTAACGATAAGTTAAAAAAATATACTTTATAACATTTTGAGTGCCTTATAGCTCAGTTGGTAGCATGTCTGCCTTCAGAGCTGTAGGGTGTGGGTTGGATTCCCACTCAGGGCACACATTTATGTGCCGAATATAGATGTTTGTTCTGTGTCTGGGTGTAGTATGTAAAAACAATTTAAAAAAAGTATATAGGTATTCTATCAGTTATCTGGTTTCGATATTACAAGCTTTGCTTAGTTTGGGGCTAGATGGCGCGGTGTAAAAATGACCACCGAAAGTTTATTTATTTATTATTTTGGCAAAAGAGGCAAAGTCAAATGCTATAGGTATACAATTTCTGAGATAATTATGAGACTCTCCTAGTTAGACTTACTTGGCTAATACTCATTTTTTTATACAGTCAAGTGACGAGACGAGCAACACTTTCACCTGATGGTAAGCGTCACGCCTGCCACTAACAGTATCTAGCAGTGCTAGAAATGTGAACTTGCGAACACAATCCTGCGCCGAACCGCACTGCGCTCGTCACCCTGAGATATTAGATGTTAAATCTCTTCATACCCAGTAATTTCTCTGGTAACATTGCCCTTCAAACCGGAACGCAGTAATGCTTGCACACTACTGCTTGGCGGTTGAATAACTAGCAAAGGTGTGGTACTTCCCCAGGCGGACTCTGCAGTAGAGTCCTACCACTACAAAAAACTACAAATTACTCATATTCTGCAGTGTTTTAATTACTTCCTTGTTTCCTCATTGCATTCTAAAATTATCGATTATAGATCTAGAAAGTTGATGTCATTGCACAGGTGACATCATCAAGCTGTTGAAGCAGTGATGCTCAGCTCACCCTAGTTCTGAATGCGTATTTCTGGTCATGACATTATCCCTTGGCATAATTTGGTCGGCAGCTTATATACGTATTCACAGTCATCATTACACAAGTCTAATTTCAGTTTTAAGACAGTGAATGTGGGTCAGCAATTTCTAGATTATGCAAATGCGTTATTTTAAATTTAATTACGAATGTATTGATTTGAACTAGTTAAGCTCACTTGTTCTGATGTTACCAGCAAAGTTGCGTAGTTTTAATAATCATCATCATCAACCCGGAGACGTCCACTGCTGAACGAAGGCCTCCGCCTTTAGACCGCCACACTGTACGACAACCTGCCATTTTGAATCCACCGGTTGCCCGCGACTTTTAGCATGTCGTCGGTCCACTTAGTGGGGGGCCTTCCTATACGCTGCGTCTAACGGTTCGCGGTCGCCACTCAAGAACCTTTCTTCGCCATCGGTTGTCAGTTCTTCGTGCGATGTGGCCTGCCCATTGCCACTTCAACTTGCAAACCTTGCGAGCTATGTCGGTGACTTTGGTTCTTTGGCGAATATCCTCGTTCCGGATTCTATCTTCTATTGTTTTAATAATGGCACCGTTTTATTAATTATCAGCCTATAAAATAGTCTACAGCAGCTGGTTAAAAATGCACCGCCCGGCGGCTCCAACTCATCGGTGAACGTAGATAAAGAGCATGCTCTATTCATCAAACAAACTGTTGGAAAGGGAGAAAGAAAGAGAAATAAGCGCGCAATTTTTTTCATGTCGACCTTTGGCTGCAGAATTGTGATGAATAAAGTACTGAACTAATTTATTTCAAAAGTCATTTGAAATTTTGATGGACTAAACTATGTCGCTTGATACATAGAGTTTTCGTACTTCTTATTTATTTACGTCCAAAGAGGCATTAAAATTGAGCTAAAATACAAGATGTTTCCTGGCTCATAACTTTCATGTTTATTAACTTTTTACTTTCTTATTAATTTACAATCGTAGATATGAAGAGACAAATGTATATTATATATTATAATATATAAATCTTGGACCTAACATTACATAGTGGAGTAATATTACTTCCCCGTTTCTATCGAGAAGTGACCGGCTTGTTTACTCTTAACGGAATAGGTTTGCTGCAGCCACACGCGCCGTTCAGTCCAATCTGTGTTTTATTTTATTTTCTTGATATTTTTTCAACCATAATACCTATATCAAAATATTATAATCCGTAAATAATTAATTAACATCATAATAGAGCTTTTTAATATCAGCATCATTATAAAGCTCATCAAATAGCTTTAACTTTTTTTTAAACGCGTTATAGTCAAGCAATAAGAAATCATTTATAAATTAGGGGTATTCCCAATTGAGCACCAATTTTATGAGCACCCATAAAATGAGCATCTAGCATTATTCCCAAAATAGCACCATTCAAAATTATTATGAGGAATGCAATTTAAGTAGTACCTATTAATTTATCATATGTTTCCTGAAAATCTATACAAGCTTATGAGCTGTATTATTATTATTTTATTGTGTAGGTAAGTACCTACCTACACCACAGTGTAGGTACGCTTTCGAAATCTGGACTCAAGGTCAATTTAAAATCAAGCCATGTCATAATGTAAATAGTAAGGTAGAGTTATACAAACAGAGGTAGAGTTTTAATACCAGTAAAAGAATCTACCTATTTTGGACAAGTGTTTATATAAGGTAGCTAACCAAAGGCTAGATACGTAGCTTTCAAGAATAAAGTTGCCGAAAGCCTTGACCTATTTGGAACATCTTTGTTGAGGGAGAAAAGAAGGCTGTGCCAAATTTACCTACCCGAGACCGAGAGGTTATTGTGTGTACAAACGGATAATATTGATAGAATTGTGAGAATGAGAAACCATATGAAACCTGTTGATATAACATAAATCTTATTGTTGTATGACGGTAATCTTATTCACAGTTAAGTACCTGCGTACATCAGTATGGGCTATTAATCTTCTCAGTAAGGTTTACTTCCGCCAACAAATTTTAATATCTGTTTCCAAACTAACCTGGAAATAGTACACGGAACTCAGTAATAGGGTAATCGTTCCAATAACCAATAACTACGTTCTGCTAATCGAGTACGTTTGACATTTGCGGCGCACGAGGAAATCACGCACATTTCCCGGCAGAAGTCGACGAATGACGGGATGCAGAAAATGATCGTAAGGGTTTCGCATTTGGGTGGGTTTTCGGTTGCACTACGAGCGGGTCACCAACCTTTTGACACTGAACCTCTGTCACGGTGGCTGTGTCCGCGGTCGATTCGGAAAAGGTAACGCCGCGGCGAGCGCGGCGAGTGTCGACGAGCGCCAGGGCGCAGGCGTCGCGGGCCGACTTAGACGCGCCGCGCGCGGCTGGTCGCGCTCGCGGGCCGAGACTGACACTGCCGGCTTCGGGCTTCGCGAGTTCGCGCGTTTTCCCTCGATTTCCCGGCGTGCGCACATCAAGCCTGCATTGTGCTGCAAATAGCGGGCGCTCGACGCGAGGGCTGGGCCGCTATTCAAGCGCGCGCCTTTCAGCGAACACTGGACCGAGCGGCGCTTTGCTACTGGTGCGTGCGGACAACTTCGCTTCGTGAAAATTTGTGCCGCTTGTTACACAATTGTAGGATTTGTAGGTTACGCGAACGTAGCTCCCGTGGTGGCTGTGCATGTTGCACTTGCAATGTTCAATCGCGTTTGAACTCCTACGCCCAGTTAGTTGAACTCTTAAGCTTTAACTGCCGATTTCATGCTCACAACTCAATTTTCATTCTGTCGAGCCAGTTGTTTTACAAGCTATTTAGAGAACGCGTAAAAGGGTGCCGTGTCGGCTACGACACGAATAAACAATCAACATGCTGGCGTCGTCGATCACAAACGTCGATCGGACTGACACACAATGGCGTTCCAAGAACGGGCTCTGCGTAACCCCAATGCACGCTAATGCGTTTACATACTCCAGGGAAACATATTTCCCGTATTCTATTTATATATTTATACGTAGCAACAAAGTTACTTAAAGTAGACAAACATAGGCGGGTAAGTATCCATTACAGACATGCACACGGATAGGTATGTGGGCTTTTCCACTGACACAGTTATAGTTGAACGGATAAAGTACCTATGCCTCGTTATATCAGTTTTAAACAATTAACTCGTATGTTCGATTATATGTATGCATTTATGTGTGATTATATTATGTGTGTGTGTTTGTTTTTGTGTGTATCTTGTGCAGAACTGTACTTATTATAGTGCATCTGTATGGGACCACCTCGCGAGCGAGACCCTTTCAAACAACAAAAAATATTTTTTAATATCGGTCCACTATTGACAGAGAAATCGAAATCCTTTTTGAAAGTCGGCTTCTAAGAACTTACTTAAAATGTGGAAACATTAGGAGATTCACATTGAGCACTTCCAAAAAAATTAATTTTAGATTTGATTAAAAAAAATGATTAATCTATAAATTGTGTATATTATTATGATACTAGATTCTAGACAGACTAAGTGCCTGTCTAGAATGTATGTATGATATCTATGATACTGTACCTATTTTTAATATCCTGTAAGTGTATTTTTTTTTCTATAGTTTGTTTGGCTTCCGATTGCCAACTTTTTTTTTCTTCTTAATCCTCCGAAGAGGTCTTAGCGTCGCACATCCTGTGCATTTGCAATTGCCAATTTTAATGTTGTATTGTCTTCATGAAGTTGGGCAAGTTTAAATCAAACTTTTTGGTAACAAATTCTCTACATTCAACAAACATAACCCTATCAAAACCCCGAAAATTTTATGACTGACATGAAACTGCTGCCTAGCAATATAATCTTATTGAAATTCGGAGTAAAAGTAAGTCGATACAGACAAACATACAACCTGCGCAAACTAGCGCAAATTGTAAACATGAACAAGAAGCGAGCATCTATCTACTAAAGGAAGATTGGAGATTAGAGCAGTACTATAGAAGTAGGGCAAGAAGCTTTGAGGTTTTTTTTTTAGCTTTGAGTTTATCCATAATATATCTGCAGTGCAAGTACGGATCTTTTAAAAGTCGTTATGCCCCCAATCATTATCATCATTTCAATTCGGCAGATTTTTTAAATATATTTTTTTATGGCCCCGATATTAAACTATGCCAGCTGTCATTTTGACATTAAATACGTTCAACTTCGGATTGAGTCCAGTCGTTACGAAGACGATATAATATCGCTATAGTACTCAGCGTATTTGTTTTTTTGGGAACAATAAGAATATTGACCTATCCATCAAAGTAAAAAACAGAGTAACTCCGAGCATATATAGGTCTCCATTGCCCTTTGTGTGACTCTGAGTTCCTCCAAAAGGCCAGCAGTTAAAGACCACGTTTCAGTTCCATATGTCATCACTGGCAGCATACACTGGTTAAAGACCCTTGTCTTCAGACACTGCGGGGTTTTGGACGAGAAGATATTACGCAATTTCCCGAATGCTGCCCATCCGAGTCGGATTCTTCGGGCGATCTCTTTGGGAGAATCGGGAGACTGCTTGACTTATAATAGTGAGATCGCAGGTTTAAACCCAGGCCCGCTCTTTGGAGTTTATGACGGATACTGATACCACTGGCTTTTCGGTGAAGGACAACATTGTTGAGGAGACCTGCGCACGTCCGGAGAAGAAATTCAATGGTGTATATGAATTCTCCAACCCGCAACTGGGCCAGCGTGGTGAGTATGGCCCATTCGCCCTTCGAGGGTAGGCCTTAGTCCAGCAGTGTACATTACAAAGGCTGATTTTGCTAAGCATTCACTCATCGAACATTATTGAAAGATAGATAATTTTAAGCATGTATTATGAAATTTACTAAATTAAATTAGGACATTATAGATTATTATTATTATTAGACATAACATTCGTTCTCTTATCTCTAAACAATTTTATTGTAGGTAGTTAATTAGTTCCGCTTTAACTCGCTAATTATGTTACGCCAAGTTTACGGTAGAGCCAGTCTCTACGGACTCATAAACCATTCTAAATAAAGTGTTGCCTACTCTACCAATTGATTATTCTAACAATAAATAACAATTAATTAGGCTTTCTTGTTTGATTATTTGAAGAACCTTTAATAAAATAAGTTTGGATATACCTACAACTTTATTATAATTTTATTCCTTTAAAATACTACCCGTACTAGTAGTATAGTACTACTAGTAGTACAGTAGTATAGTAGTATAGTACTACTAGTAGTATAGTACTACTAGTAGTATAGTACTACTAGTAGTATAGTACTACTAGTAGTATAGTACTACTAGTAGTATAGTACTACTAGTAGTATAGTACTACTAGTAGTATAGTACTACTTGTACGGGTAGTACTACTTGTACGGGTAGTTTTTTTTACTTTTTTTTCATCTTAGTTATTGGCATCGCACGTTGTGCATTCTGCCTGTGTCCATTTTATGAATTTTTAAGTTTTTATATTAAAATCAAGTCAAATATGTCATGAAATCAATTAGTCACACGAAATTAGTCAAAGTCGAATCCAAGTCATGCCCTAGTAAAGTTGTGGCGACTTTACTATGAGCTTCTACAGAGTTTTTGAAAACAACACGAAAAGACATGATTCACCACATTATATCACTTGCCCACACTCGTGCATGTAATTCAACACTCAATGAATAAAACACCACCATTTTTAATCATTCATTCGCGATAAAACACTAGTTTAAAAAAATAATAGAGTGCAACGACATGATTTTTCCGTGTTCCCGCCAAAACTCTAAAATGTAGAGTTTTCTACAATGAGTATCGCTGGTCTCGATTGAGTATTTACTCATTTATTTGTCCTCATTGATGAAAATAGCACTGCAGCTGTGCTATGTAGTGATGTTACGAGCGTCTTCCGAAGCGACCTATGTGAATTTTTGCCGTTAAAGTGGTAAAAAAAATGTAAAAAGGCTAATTATTGAATTCCGAACGGTAAGTTCAATCCTAAGGTGCCAGTCCTAAAATTGCGGGAAAGTTTATGAATTTTTGACAATATGTATGGAAAACACAATGAGAAAACAGCTGTTTTTTCCCGATTCAGAGTAGGCCCCATATTAAACATGTTCATGTATTCAAAATGATGAGTATAATGACCCAATTTTGGCTTAGTACTTCCCAAGCTTATAACACAGATAGATTGATTTATGTATTTCTCTGACAGGAAATATAATAAAAGTTGCTGCTATTGCAGCTATATAAAAATGCACATAGACATAGAGCTGTTTATGCTAAAATTACAGCATAAAACCATAGATTAATTTTGTAAGTATTCTTCAAACTGGCATTTTAAAAGGCTAGAGGGTATCCAAAAGTAACAAGAACTCTCTTTCATCAGTTACCAATAACGGCGTCTGCGAAGCTATAAAAACTGAAACCTCATAAATCCCGGATACTCACATCTTGATAACAGTTTCGGCCTCTAAACACCGGGCTATTTCCACCACTTATTAATATTCCAACGCACACGCACCAAAAAATGTTAAATTTGTATCAACAACACGTTAAAATACACAAATATATCGCAACATTGTCGGTAAGTAATAACTAACATAAACAAGTTGGAAATACTCGCGTACGGCACGCTTCGAATTGAGCAAGGTTGTGAGCAGACATCCCTGTTATGGGAGTGAAAGAGACAGAGCACAAAACACCATAAGCTTTCGGCTGACTTCGGCAAGTTTCGTAAGGCGCTTGTTGAGTCGGAAAGAAAGCTTTGTGTGGATACGAATGAAAAATTCAAAAGTCAGCCAGAAGAAGTCCACTGCTGGACGAAGGACGAAGGGGTTGCCATAATCCCCACGCTTGGCAGGTGGCTTGGGGACCGATATGCTTACTACCGTTAATCAAGAGGACGCTGCTGCCCGTCTGCCGGTGCATTTGGATGCAGTTTTAGAACGTACCCAGGTCCAAAAAGCCAAAGGCAAAAGTAAAAAAAAATATGGAAGTTTGTCACATATTTTTTTTATGTGTGATGTCACAGAAACAAGATGTCTTGAATTCAAGATTCAAGATCAAAAACGCAGTAAGTACGACGTATGTAATCGAAGAGAAACATTAAGAATAAAAAGTTTTCGTTTAATCTCTGTAGATGTTAAATAAAATAAATAAATGATAAACTACACGTTGTTCAAGTTTTTTAATTTTTTCTTCTGTCGAATAAGTAGATACTATATTTTTCAATAGTTTTTGAGCTAGACGTACAAAAGCAGTGTTCTCTCTTATCTATCAAATTACGTGGCTGAACCTGGAGGCAGACAAAAGGCGGTAGAAATTGATAGATTAATAGAAACTGTTATTTATAAGCTAATTAAATTTATTTGTGAACTCAGTGAAGAATTCGGTACTATCGCAATTTCTGTGGTAAACTTTAGGTACTAGCTTTCAAGATGCTTTAAAACCTTGTCTATTTTTTCTGTTTTCTTTTACCGTTTGACAAAAAGTTGTGTGCATAATTATAAAGAGTTAGTCTTAACAATGTGGTATAGTTGTATTAAAAACTTAATTTTCTGTGTGCTTTATTCATTACTTATATTTTTTCCAAAAATACTCGTCAACATAAATGCACTAACCACTGCAATTGCTGAAACATTATCCCAACAAAGGACAAATTACAATGCATGGAACATTTTGTACGACAATAGGATGGAAAAATTGATGTATGTGTCATAGTATCCGATCTAAACACCCTGTTAAATGGGCTCATTGTTAGACACGTCGTGGACGGTTAATATAGTTATGGGAGGAATACACATTTGGAAGTAGATTATGGAAAATCATAACTCAGCATGTCAATGATAAATTAATAAACAAATTACATAAATTAATAAACTAACAATTTTTTAATTAACAGTTAATGTTATTTGGGAAGGCTATTATAAAATAAGTAATTATTAGTGAGCTTCTAAAGACAATCCAAATAGATATCTCCTTATAAAAGCCAAAGTCTATAGTTTACAGTGTAGTATTCGTATGTTGATCAGGTACTTAATTAAATTTAGGTATTTTGTTGTATTATTTGAATCATGAAAAATTTGATCTTCTTTTTGCTATTGTTGATATCGTTTTAATTGCGTTCAGTTACTTAAGTAGATTCCTATTCTTTAAAGAAGGTAAGTGTGAATACCCAGAGATGTGAGTTATGGTGTTGGGGGTTGTGATCTTGTACACAAAACACTCATCTTACGCGAAACTAAATTAATAATATACAAGGCATCCAGCGCATCCATTCCCCGATTACAGTGCGGCTATTAGTGCCTAAACTTTTTTACTAAGCGCGAAAGAGCGAGTGATTTGTTCCCAAAGTTACGCTAAGTTTTGGTACTTCCTAGTTATTGTCTATACTTATGGTGATACTATTACCGCTCCTTTCATAACAAGCTTCGCACGTCATAAACCTACACAACTAACACATTACATTATACGATCAAATCTGCCATTAGCAGACGATTTATTGCCATTGTGTGTAAATCTCTATTCATCAATCCCACCCATATCCATACTATTCTCACACTGTCACAAGATGTTGAATGTAGATACCATAGATGACATAACAGTATACGGAACACATGGGGGTGGCATTATTACGATGCGACCAATTTATGTCTCAAAGCGGCCAAAAAGAGGAACTAAAATTATCTTTGGAAGGTTATTATTTCAGTGTTATAATGTTCAGAATAAGCGATAGTGGCTCCCTTGCCCAAATTTAAACATTACTTGCCGCGTTGTATAAGGGTTCGACCGCCCGAATGTCCCATACGCTTGTGGCATTTCACACCGTACCGATAAAAATAAATATGGACATCATGACACCGCTTTGCGCTTCCATTCATGGTGTTGTTTTTACGATGCTCGTAAAAGCTGGCCTATTTTTTTTATTTCTTTTCGCCGCATGCTTTGAATTTCAGTGACGTAATTATTATCAAAGAAATTTGGATAGACACCCACGTGTTTGTACAGGGTGTGAGCTAAATTGTGGTTCAGCAAAATCTAAGTGACGTGAAGTACAAACAGACTTTCAATTTATTTTAGAATAAATAAGAATAGCGAATCACATAATACAATATGTATGTGAGTATATGTACCACAGAATTCAGATGCTTTTTTTTTACGGTCAAGTGACGAAACGAGCAAGACTTTCACCTGATAGTAACCGTCACGCCTGCGACCAACAGTAGCAGTGCCAGAATTGTGAACTTGCGAATACTATCCTGCGCTCGTCACCCTGAGATATTAGATGTTAAATCTCTTCACACCCAGTAATTTCTCTGGTAACACTGCCCTTCAAACAGGAACACGGTAATGCTTGGCGGTTGAATAACTGACAATTGGTAATTCCCCAGTCAGACTCTGCAGTAGAGTCCTACAACTACAAGAAAATTAATCAAATTAAAAGACATTTGTAACCAATTCTCCAGGATCCAGGGGGGCTCCCCTGGGCTGGGTGTAGGTCGACTACTGTTTTATTTTCTAGTTGTAAAATTGGAGCCTGTCCTAACTAGACCTCGACTCGACTATATGCCCCCCAACCCCCCCTGACTTAAAAGCTGGATCCTCCCTTGCTTCCTATCACGTAACATGCGATGCGACAATATGACTCCTCTTCTGTTTAAATTCCATCCAAGTTTCTTTGCTCCAACCACCCACACTCTCCGAGAACTGCCCCACGGCTCGCTGTCGGCAGGTACAAACAAATGGATCTTTGATTAAACATCATGCGCACGCGCATGGATCTGTTTATGCGATAGCCAGCTGTCATAACAGCTACCTGTTGTGCTACGATTTGGAATTTAAGTTTATCTTGGGATCTTTAGAAGCTTTTCTCACGATTAGTACCTTTTATTGTAGGTTGTTCCTGTTGCTCCGTAGTTATACAGGGTCATTGGTAACTAAGTATACAATATAGCAAACAATTTCTTTGGATCGATCTCTACGTTTGCATTATCAAACTTTTGTTTCATAACATTTAACAAATACGACAAAAAAAACTCAGTCTTTTTTCATCTAATACTATAAGAAAAAAAAATTGCGAGGGTTATTTTAAAGTGGTGAATATAAGGAGTAATAAAATAATTAGTAATTAAGCCAATGGTATTTGGGAGGGGGGAGAATTTATTCCGTACGCGGTACCACGAAGTCGTGGGCGACCTCTAGTACAAAATATAGCGGACAAGTTTAACAAGCTATTTGGTTAGCATCAATTACTAAAGGTAGAGAAAGTGTTTCGTAGACCTTTTACGAGTATAAACGTTGAACTTGACACCAAAAAGCTGTTTTTATTGTTATATTCTGAGGCAGGTTAGATAATTTTAATTTTCATAGTTAAATAGCTCTCTTTTACTTGTCAAAGGCAACAAGTAACACATTCATTTGCATTCAGACACATTAATGAGGTAAACATGAAACTCTCGTGATGGTAGATAATATAATGCTTGCCCATGTCCCAGACCATTGCACCGTAGGTACCCAACTTTGAGAAACAAATCTAATGCTTATTTCTTTCAAAATTAACCTTTTTGCAGCAGTTTATTACAGCAACAGCCAGAAGACGTATACTGCTGGACGAAAGCCTCCCCCTTACTAGGGGGAGTTGCAATAATGCCTACGCTTGGCAGGCGGCTTGGGGATCGCTCACCACGCCGTACCGGGAGACGCTGCTGCCCGTCCTCCGGTGGTCCTGTATGCAGTTTTAGGACATAACCAAGTCCACTTGAATACCTAGACTCAATTCGATTAGTATATAGATTTCGGCAGTTAACTAATGTAATTTTAATTCGGAGAAGTTGGCTCTCTATCTATAGTAAAGTTTAAGTCGCAGCGATTTAATACCTAAATAATTTATATTTTGTCTATTTTGTGCCTAAGTCATGAATCAAACTTGAGTAGTTAGATGCATATGGTCGAGTATTCTCAAGCAGTTTGAAAATAAATCCAAATAATCTTGTAAGTTCACGCGGTCGTGCCGGAAACGAGTTCAGTGCACGTTTAATGTAATCACTATCCAGTCTGTGGTGCTGATAAATTTCTTTATCTCTTTAATGAATTATGTATTCGTAATTACACTGCCCGCATATTGTTTTTTGACGGACCGCTCTATAGTTTTCATTATTCGAATAAGGGCAGATACTTGTGTTTACTAATGAAATGTGGTCAATTCTGAAGGTTTAAGTTGACAGAACTAAACTAACTAAAGTATTGCTGTCCTTAGCTGACATGGCTAGTAAAAAAGTAACAGCAATATTTTAATTAGTTTAGAACTGTCAACTAAAACCGTCAGAATTGACCACAATACCCAATGATTACGAAAGATGCGCCATCGCGTAATAAAACAACGTTTGATAATGACTCCCGTGCCGTCACGTTTACTCTAGTTGAGCCGGAATGCGAAAGAAGATAGCACTTATAAGAGAGTAAAAGGGATAGCGAGCGTCTCACTATCACTAGTGAGACGCTCGCTATCCCTTTTACGCGCAGACAGGCGAGACAGTCCTTAGGGCCGTCTTCACGGGGCCATTTTAGGGCGCGATATGACATATCTCCCTCCTTATATATATATATATAATATCATTGACAATACCTAACAAAAGTTTTATCCCTACATAAAAATGTGAACTGGCAGCAATTTAAAAATAGAAACATTCTTATATTTTTTATATTTCGTGTATCTGGTCAGTATGTAGTTACGCAAATTTCTTGCATCTTGGTCTTATTTATAAATGCTGGTTTAAGCTAATTACCGTTGGTTAATATTGCGCCCTTCGGTTTTATATTGCGCAGAAGATAAATGACGTTGGTTTACTTATGCATTTTTTTAAAGTAAGGTCCTTACTTATTTAGTCAAATAAATAAATCCATACTAAGTATATCGTTACCATTTTAAATGCAAACAGTGCTTGTGTCATGTGTCTATTGGTTTGTTTTTTCTTTTTTTTACGCCGGGAAGAAATGATTGATGTGATTTGGTGTAAAATGAAAATCGCTACTATTTAAACAGGAAAAATAAACGCCGGGTAAAACTGCGAGGTGCAGCTAGTGAAAGATACAAATATTGGCAAGTAGGTATTGTAAGTCCAATTGATCATTGTATAATACTCACCAGCTCAATTTCAAGTTGTAGTAATTGCAATCAATTTGTGTAGGTATAGTAGAAAGATACTTAATGAAAATTGATATTTATATGCAACTTCTAACATTTTCCGGGAAATTATATTTTCTCGTTTTCAGTGTTAGTTCATATGTCCTATGAACTATGGACAAGTCGTTTATTATAATGAGTTTTTTTTTAGCTAGGCATACGCCTTTATTAACTATAACAAACTACAAAGACTACTTAACCTACTACACAACAAAAAACTAAAGGATTGTATCCAGACCGATGAAAGTCTAGAGACAATCCAAATGCTCAAACCCACTACCAGTCGGCAGCGTACCCAGCATGCTGGCGGCATTGCCACGCTGGATGGCAATGCTTATGCCTTGGGCCAAATAAAGAGTTATGCCTTATGATGAATTTACTGACCACCTATCATATTGCTCATGAATTCAATAACACTCTGTAGAACCTGTCCCACATTATATAAACGTAAGCAATCCCATTTATATAAAACAAAAACACACTAATTTTGTTGTATGCAAAACAACAATGTATCAGTAGGCAAGGGCGTTTGTTCTAAATATTATCATTTTAAGATCCGTATGTTACTGTAACTATGTATATATATTAGTGTGTGTACTAACCATAGTTTTAACCACAGATATAATATAAAAGCAAAGATGTAATGTAGGTCAGCAAATAGATAAATTCTCCTAGGTGTCCAAATTTTGCTAGCCTATGTGAGTAGTTTGACCTGGGTGGGTATGTCCACCAGACCCAGCGGAGCACAAGCAGCAGCGTCCTTTTGGTTAACGTTGGTGGGCATTCTGCGATCCGCAAGCTGCCTGCCAAGCGCGGGGATTAAGGCAACACCCCTCTATTGGGAGGCCCTCGTCCATCAGTGGACGTCTTATGGCTGACGACGATGCGAGTAGTTTGTATCAGGGCATACGTCACATAAATAATTTAATGTACTTACCTATTTGTATAAACTACAAAGACTATTTAATACTTATTAACCTAATACACAAAAAATAAAAGGATTGTATCCAGACCAATGAAAGTCTAGAGACAATCCAATGCTCAAACCCTCTACCATGCCAAGTTCTACTCTAAGTTCTCATGGTACTATGCCAAGTTCAATGGCAATGCTTATGCGTTAGACCAAAAACGCAAGCATTTTAATCATGCGTCGGGTCGACCAGGCGATCGGATATATTTTTGAAAAGGCGATGAGGTCCCGGTCCAGCTATGATTACTATGAGTACTAATATATTTAAAAAGTAGGTATCTATAAACTTCTCACTAATATAAGAATCCTAAGAACCCAGCCCCCAAATCCTCAAAACCCCTTTTTTTCTAGAAAACAGCTGTTCTTGTATAACTCTTAGTATGTGTATACTGTGTATGAATACGAGTACCTATGTAAGTTTTCACAGACGAGGTTGAAGAGGCTGTCTAGACGTTACCGTGACAAGCCATAATTTAATCTCACTACTTAGGTAATGTTATATTCCTAGGTATAGGGCTCCGTAGTACCTACAGTTAATATGTTATTTTTAACCGTATTTTCTTGGAATATATTAAGCTTAATTCGGTCATGCAGATTTTTGGTTACCACGTATAATAAATAGGCTTTAGTGATGCGTATATCTGTAGGTACAGGTAAAAACTGACGGATCGGATTGTCCGTTGGATAACTTCGGTTATCTTTTGAGCTATCGCACTAGACCCCTACCCCACCGGGCAGTATTTAGATGAAAAAACTACATACCTATTTATATGACGCTCAAAAATGTTGGCAATCGGATAATTCAATTATTCATACAGTGTGTTGTATAGGTACTGCAAATTCTAAAACATATCCGACGTCGCGTTGCTGTTTTCTAAAAATTCAGTTTGTATAATAAAAACCCTTTGACGGCTCTCCAGAGAAAAGTCGTTTTACCCTCCCTTTGAAGAATGAAACGTGAAGGAAATGGACACAGAAGCACAAAATGTTGTTTTGCTCGTAGTTTGTTTCCATACCTAGGAGTTTAATTGACCCGGTGAAACTTTAAAGATGTTTTTTCATTTGGCTTACTGACCTAAAACACTACTACAGCTTGCTAAGTATTTAGTTTAAAAAAGGAAGCCACATTAACACCATAGCACAAGAAAAACACGTCTCTATCCTGTAGCCTTTTTGCACTTTTCGTTATATAAGGTAGCTTTTTAACAAAGTCTAATAGGGAACAAAATATGCATTTTGTGTAGTTTGTTGTGCAATTAATAAAGAAGCTGATTTGCAACACAAACAAACCATACGAAATAAAATTCAAATATTACAAATAACGAAGTTAAAAACATTGTAGTTTCATGTTAGGCAGGTGGGCACTTTATTGGCCTTATGACTTATTGGTCAAAATACACCGTTATAAACAAATTTTATACTAGCACTTGTTTTGCTAGAAAGGAGCGTTAGTATTAGAATGGCTAGATCGCAAAATGACTTCATCTCACTTAGGCCACATCTCAAAATATTCGAGTCGCAATTTGACTTAATCTTTTCTATTCCATATCTCAAAATGTACAATTCACAAAATGACCACACCGCTGCTAGTCAACATCACAAAAAGGACAAGTATCAATTGGACCCGATCAGCCATAAAACGTCCACTGCTGGACGAAGGCCTCCCAATAAGAGGGCTGTTGCCATAATCCCCACGCTTGGCAGGTGGCTTGGGGATCGCAGAATGCTCCTCACCGTTAACCAAGAAGACCTTCCAGCTGCCCGTCCTCCGGTGGGTCTGGTTGCAGTTTAAGGACATACCCAGGTCCAGGACATACCCAGGTGCAAATCTCATTATCCCTATAATTCATTGTACTACGTCAAATGAACTCGACAAAATTCTGCATTCATCCTATTTAAATCGGTGACATGATTTTCGATTAAAAGGTAGGTGAGTCATGCAGCTTTATTCTGACTATCACAGTCAGTGGTCAGCCGGCTGGAAACATTCTGCATTCACCTGTCCAGGTAAGTTATATAAGTATTAAAATATATAATGAATGAACTAAAAACAAAGTACTTAGGTAGGTACTGTGAAAGACATGAATATTGCAGTATTTAAGTAATTGAAAATACTATAGAGTTCCTTTTTAAAAACTTTCGTAGCTTTGACATATAATTTCTGATTCCGGACGTGGCTGCGTCGGGCTCTGTAGTGATCAGTCTTCGAAAAAGGTCACCGAATGTGATCATAACTATAGCCAGGATAAACGTGAGTAATCCCACATAAATAAATAAAATCATATTTATCATCAATTAAAAAAGATACGTTTCCGGTGTGATCCTATTTTTTTATTCATTTCGGCCAAATCCCTGTCATGACTTTAGAACCTTGTTGAAGTAATATCTAAGTACATACAATAAACACTAAAGTAACATATTTTTAGAGCGCAGCTTATTTTTTTTATATCTGTACTTAATTAGATTTCAATCACATAAAATCGAATCAAAAATAATTGACTTTACTAAAAGCACTGTGTGGTAATATACCTATGACATGTCGTTTGGACAAGTCTGCCATGCCTTTCATGCCTATATAATATAGTTGTAACTACTGTAAAACATACTAATTTAGTCTATTTAGTTTAGTTAGGAGCATGTGAAACGAAATAATATTAAGGTATATATATAGGTAAGTACCTACCCTACTAAACGTAAGCTATCAGACCCGAAGCGTCATTTTAAGTATTGTGTATTCCGGTTCGATCCCGTAAAGATATACCACATGCGATAATTTTTATAAAAATCTTTTTTTATTGCAGTCCGATCCCACATTTTAACGAAAAAGTAGAATCCATACAAAAAATACCTATTCCGGTCTGATCACGCCTATAAGTTTTTAAGGACATTTAGCTACATATTTGGGTACATTTTTGTTTTATTTATAGATACGGGAATACTCACGTTTAATTAAATCGGATACTCCGACTATAGTTTCGGTCACATCCGGTGACCTTTTTCAAAGAGTGAAAACAGAGCCCAACGCGCGTGCAGCTGCGTCCTGCTTAGGGAACGTTTGCAAAATAAAAACCTTTTTCATAAGTTTTCTCTTGGAGGATCTAGCTCTCTCTCTCTCTCGTTTTTCTATTTCCTTTTAAACATGTCGCTTGAATACACAAAAAGGTTACGCCTTATTATCCAAACTTATTATGTACTAACAAATTACCATGTGGCGCCTCGGTAATAGCCAAACCCAAATTAACTAACTGTAACTACGTCGGCACTCCATTGTATCTGCTTTTAAATTTAATATAGCTCGAGGCTATGTCCAAATTAAAGTATATGTTGCGATGTGGGAAACAGTAGCCTAATGATAGTAATCTTGTTGGTAGCAGGTTTAGAACTGGTTTTATTCTTTCATTCAAAAGTAATTTTGTTATTCCATATGAAGCAGCTATAGTGAGTGCTCTAAACATTGAGATAAATAATATCATTGGCTCTAAAGCACTAAAACGCTAAAACGTATTTCAAACCTATAGCTATTTTGCAACTATTTTGGTTAAAAAGTGTTTTGTCAAATTTCTTTCGAATTACGATTTGAAAAAAGAAGACAAAACACTTTTTAATAAAAATAGGTTTGAAATACTTATTAGTGTTTTATGCATAAGACAGTAAGTTTTTTTCGATTTTGCGTTATTAGCTGACTCTATATAGTTTCTTGTTCATTCATCGAGTTGTTATTTTTATAAAGCGATCAAGAAAATTTCGGAACCGATTCTTATTTTTTTGTTTCGTAGCCTAATGATATTAATCTTGTTGGTAACAAATTGCGAACTTAAAGTACCCTAAAAATATGTTGAATCGGCGCTACTTTTACGTGAACGACGTCGGAGGCTGCCGCTATTTCACTTATATAGCCCAAATCCGATTCTATCTGGTCTTAAAAGTTTATTTTTATCCGCACTTTGTGCATGTGCACTCGATTATTTTGTTTTCTCCTTCCAAAATAATGCACGTACCTCTAGTTAAGGGTTACTAGAGTTGTCCCCGCGCCTGTGCATGTAAAGCAATGCATTAATATTCAAATATTATCTTAGCTAGCATGAGGGTGCGCCAGACTGCCTGCCGCCCTTGCAGGGGGCGGCAAGGGTCAATGAACGCACCAAAACAAAGACCCACGCACCACCTGTGGCCCGCCACTGGCCTCGATCGATACCCATCACTAATGAGCTTCTTCGTACCACAACCTCCATAACTTTCAACCAATTGTCAACTGTATCTCGCAGACATAAGGCTGTCAGATATAGAGCACTTATTTCACACTAGCTGGACGTCCAAACAGGGATATAAGTCTTCTTTTACGTGAACTGGTGAGCCACTGCATTTCAAGTCCCCAAAAGCTAAATTCACACTAATATAAATGCGAAAGTTTGTCGGTATAATATGGCAAAAGTGTAAATAATAAATTGTTTTTTATTTAACCTGTGTTGTGTTGTCCTAATGCTGGGAATTTAATTTATTTTTATTTAGTAGGGAAAAGTGGACCAACTAGCTTTTCACTTATCGCTACCGGTACATCTAAGTGTTTTTTTTTGCCACCTATATCCCTACCGGGAGGGATAGCTTAGTAGGGATCGATGTACCAGGCCTATGTGTGTGTATGTTTGCCTTTGTTATCTCTTCACGTCAAAACGGCTGAGCAGATTTGGATGAAACTCGGAATTGAGAGCTTATTCCCGGAATAGGCTACTTTTTATTCATCATCATCACCGTTTTTCATTAACACGCGGGTGAAACCGCGGGGCGCAGTTAGTTGACGAATATTAGTGTAGACGTACACAGCAATAATAGTTGTGCGTCATTTGGTTTCCGTATTATGCTATGCAATGAATAACGCTAACCTGCTAACCGCATAATAAAATAGCGCCTATTGGCCCAACAAAACCAATGATAATGAACTTCTACTTTCAAAAATATCCTTGAACCTTTCAGGGGCAAAAACTTACGACGTAAACTGTGGTACGTTCTCTACTGAAGTTGTCGTGCTCGTGCCAAACATTCGAGAAAGTTCAAGTAACTTTATCGCCTGAAAGTTCTGAAACTTTATCGTGAGTGATTGCACCTACGTCTCTATATAAGGTAAAGTTCAAGGATTCTTGGACATTTTGTTTATTGCAGTCGATTCTGTTTTAGGAAGGAAGCCTTACAGTACATAAGTATAGGTAAGCTAGTTTATAATAATAATATTGGGGGGACATTTATTACACACATCACCATCTAGCCCCATACTAAGCAAAGCTTGTATTATGGAAACCAGATAGCTGATAGAATACTTATATACATTTTTTTTTCGTAAATACATACTTATAATACATACTACACCCAGTTTGAAGCTTGGGATCCGATACCTATTCCTAATTTAACTTATGATGCTTATATTTTATTCTTACATAATACTTACGCAATTTTTGACTTAATGAATGAGTTTTTAGTCACATAAGTATATTTTACATACAGATCGATCATACAGTTCATACAATTGAGGTTCTTTTGCTTCAAAAAACTGGAAATCAAAAGATTTGTATCACAAAAAGATTGTCTACTTAAATCTACTACGACCTAAATTTCATCAATCTAAAACAAACAAAAGTAACAGCAGACAAAGCAAACAGACAAAAGTAAACAGTAGGTGTTACCTTTTTGCTATATAAGCATATGAGTTCCCCCCATTTTCTGTATTTTTTGCACCACCAAATGAAATAGGGACCTATTTCACATTTAAACTTTCTTAAATTCATCCGAGAGTTCGCTATTAGCGATCTGTATTCCTTTCTGTGATGTCAATAAAGTGCTATTGCATTGTAGGTAAAATTCAACTTTAAACAATATAAAAAAAACTATCAAAATTCATATGATACAAAAACAATCTCCAAAAAGTAATACCGATTCTCTTGAGAACGGAACCCTCACACAGGCTTGAGCCAGATTAATTAGCCGACTCACGATAGTCATGGTACACTTTAGATTGATGAGAAAGGGGAGAATCGCTTTGTTTTTATTTGATACGCTGCTTTTACGAAGACATGCTTGCTATTGACTTGATTTGAAAACCGGCACTACTTTGAGTGTCCTTACTGATCCTACAGAGTGGGGAGCGTAATCAAGAATAGGTATACTTAGGTGTGCATTTTTGGACCCTCGGACAAGCTGAATAGGTATAGGTGTGCATTTTTGGACCCTCGGACTACCTTCTTGTACCAACTAGGCCAAAATGAACAAGTCGATTTTATCGATTGTATTCAAATCATCTTGTTCTAATATTATTTTCTCAAGAACAAAACACTCTTATAATAATATATATACAGTGTTTAACAAAAAGGTTCAACAATACTTAAGGTTATGTGTGTGTACTCATCATTATGAACAACTTTTTCTATGGGGACAACAATGAAATCACGAAAAATGAACAGCTGTTCCATTCATTTTGTCCAAGGTCAATCATTTTTTTGTATGGAATAGCTGATATTTTTTCTCAATATCAGGGTTGGCCTCATAGTAAAAGTTGTTATAATGATGAGTACATGTTGAATAAACTCTTTTAAAAAAAAAAACAAACCGACTTCTACTTCGAATACTCGAATCGAATGGATGACATCTTCATACTTTCTAGTAATTTTGATTTAAAAAGCAATCTACTGAAGCGATTTCGATAAAATGTATAAATGACCACCTCTGAAGTAATATTACCCGCCAAACAAAACATTACCAAAATCCGTTCATAATTGGCGGAGTAATCGCGTAACATAGGTCATACAAAAAAAACATACAGGCGAATTAAGAACCTTTTTTGAAGTCGGATGATAAAAGAACAAAATAATAGTTTATAATAGGCAAATAAAGTAATGCATAGATGTTGCTACTGTAGGTAGCTGTAGCTCTTTTATGTTTCTCAGTATCTCAACCTCTCAACTTAATCCACTTTTTCAAAACAAATCATCATTACTAGCTAACAAGCAATCTCCCAAACGCAATCGCAAATATTAAACTTGATAGCAGACGAAGGCAAGATTACGCTGACTACCTCATACCGCATTACTGCGAAGGTAGGTTAAGTCACAGACAGACGTAATTCTTAAGTCATTAGACAACCCACAAGCCTTGAACTCAGCTGCGAATATATAAATAGCAATAAATATGCCAGTGGCATTCATTGACCGGTTCTTAGCTGCAGTCGAAGCTTAATGTGAGTTTAATCGTTAAAAATAAATAAATATTGGGGGACATTTTACACACGGCGCCATCTAGCCCCAAACTAAGCAAAGCTTGTAATATGGAAACCAGACAGAGAATACTTATATACTTTTTTTTGTAAATACATACATATAATATATACTACACCCAGACACAGAAAAACATCTATGTTCGTCACATAAATGTTTGTCCTGGATGGGGATCGAACCCACGCCCTACAGCTCTGAAGGCAGACATGCTACCAACTGAGCTATAAGGCAGTCAATATAATTTTACTGATTATTCAGCATTAGGTCCATAGGTTCTAAATGGTTGACTGCTCCAAGATATTCAACTAAGTACTTCCTACATAAACAATTGAAAACAGAAAACCTTGAACGTAATGCACATGAAGATTCCACTACATTTTATGTAGTAGTAGGACTCTATTGCAGAGTCCGCCTGGGGAAGTACCACACCTTTACCAGTTATTCAATCGCCAAGCAGTTAGTGTGCAGGCATTACTGTGTTTTGTTTTAAAGGGTAATGTTACCAGATAAATTACTGGGCATGAAGAGATTTGACACCTAATATCTCAGGGTGGCGAGCGCAGTGCAGTGCAGCTCAGAATTTTGTTCGCAAGTTCTATAAACAATAGGCTAGATGACTGTTTTTTTTATTGCCCTATTAAAATTTGGCCCATAAATATAGCTGATTAATGAAAAGAAAATGAAAATCTGATCAAAAATAAGCAACTTATAAGCATTTTAATATCGTGATAGACAGAGAGGCGAAACAGCAAATCGTGACGTCACTTCTCTGTACGCCATATAAATTCTATTCTGACAAGTAAGGCGTGACTGTCATTTTTTGGTTTGTGGGAAAGGGACAGAGTTGGCTCTACCAAAAACTTTAAACGCTTATATATCAGAACATTAATAACCGAATTAAATTAGTTTCTCAATAAACATACTATATTTACTTAAACTCTTTATCATAGCTATTGGTTTCAACGATTTAAACATCAGTCATCTACCATATTCTGGCACTGTTGGTGATATGGGTAGGCGTGACGCTTACCACCAGGCGTATTTTTGGTGCGTCCTCTAAAGAGTCTGTATACCTATGCATAAAATGCTGCAGCATTGGTGCCACAAAAGTTTCGCAACGAATCGGCATCTCTTTTAAACCTGATCGGATAAATATTTATCAGTAACGCTACTCAGATGCCAAGATGAGCGTTCCACAAGAAGCGCATAACGGTACCAAGTAGGCATTTACTGTGGGAACTGATGTTGACAACCTTGCCGTGATTGCTGCATTGCAATGTACGGAGACTACGGATAATAAAATGGCAGTACCATAGCTAAGGACGAAATAAGTACTTCGAAAGAAAAAAAAACAACCGACTACACAATTTCGATCACCTGGATGACGTCTTTTTCCAGTGCTTCGTAGGTGGTCCCATTTAAATTTGAATTGTTTTTAATAGGCGATTTATGAAACAATTATTCATAATTGGCGGTTGATCGCATAACAAACACACACTAAAAAAAACGTACAGTCGAATTGAGAACCAACATTTTTGAAGTCGGTTGAAAATGCGCCGCTTTCTACCTCAGGCTTCAGTCAACGTACACTTGGAGTAAATTACAACACCGCAGATACCCATAAAGTTCCTATTGAGAAACCCAATGAAGGGATAACTTTGGCAGACTATAATTTGAAAACTATACTCGTCTACTACATTTTCCAATTTGAATACAATTTTATAAAAACGTATAAAGACATTGTATTATACAGAATGATGTTTTTTTAGACCGTATCCTTTTAGGCACGCTTGAATAACTCGAAAAACATTAAAATTAGCTGAACTAATAACAGGATATAGTCACAGACCTGTATAGTGTATATATAAGGCGATTCAAGTGACCGAGGCGAAGCGAAGAAAAGCTGATTTTTGCTAGATCTAATGTTTTAGGTATTTACTATTAAATAAGGGTCTAACAAAAATTATACTGTACAAAAAGATATTTTCTAGAGAATGTGTTAAATTGTTACACGATAAGATGCACTTTACTTGGTCATATAAAATTCTGAAAACAGGCTAAAATAAAAGTCTGAAACAAATTATTAGTTATTTCTTTTACAATGCTTTTAATTTTTACGTTGATATATTGATAAGGTAAGTAAGTGAGTACTAGAGAGAGAACCTGCTAAGTTTTAGTTTTCGACTGAACTTCTATATTTATTAAATTCAAATGTATCTCAAAATTTAAACGTTGTCCAGCGGTTTCACAACATCGCTCGGCTCATAATGGCATGCCCTGAAAGGATCCGGTCTACAACACTATCATTCTGTATATAATATAGTTTTAATCACGTCTAAGGATTTCTATAATAAAAATCGTATAACTCTTCGTCAAGGAGTAATCACAAAGGCGGACCGCGTGACCTTAGTTCTCACTACTATAAAGCTGCAGCGCGAGAACCGTTCTATGTCGCTATAGCAGATTTATTTAGATGAATAAATTTATATCGATTTTTATCGAATATTTCCGATTTTAATGTCAAATGTAACGATCATCAAGAACGGTACTCGTGCGGGTTAGCCATATCATTGTATAAATAATACAGAAATGACAACACTACATAATAGTTTCGGAAGCTATAATTGTGATAAAAAGTCATTTGACTAGTGATTGAAAAGTTTTTGCTCGGTTCTCAAATTGCAGTTAAACATGTTTGGCAAGTTAATTTACTGTTTCAATATCTATATAAAATATACCTATTGTGAATAAACTCAGCACAGACCTTGAGAACCAGACGAATAATTGAAGGCTCGACACTGTTCAATAAGTATATCTACGCTGTTTCCGAATAAAAACGATTACAGCGTGGAATTGCTTATTTAAAATTATGATTATTTCCCCAATTTCGTGTAAGCGTTGAAAATACAACTTCAATTTAATTTAAGCTTTTCTTTACAAGTACGGAATAGTTTTTAACTGCAGAGTCCGCCTGGGAAGTACCACATCTTTGCCAGTCATTCAAGCGCCAAGCAGTAGTGTGCAAGCATTACTGTGTTCCGGTTTGAAGGGCAATGTTACCAGAGAAATTACTGGGTATGAAGAGATTTAACATCTAATATCTCAGGGGGACGAGCACAGTGCAGTGCGGCGCAGGATTGTGTTCGCTAAGTTCACAATTCTGGCACTGCTACTGTTAGTGGCAGGCGTGCCGCTTACCACCAGGCGAACGTCTTACCGTCTCAGCATTTGATTGTATAAAAAAAGGTATCGCAACTGAATTGTCTCATAATCAAAACAAACGTCTTTAATAGACTAGATGACTGGTTTTTTTTATTGTCCTATTAAAATGTGACCCATAAATATGAAAAGATAATGAAAATCTGATCAAAAATAAGCAACTTATAAGCATTTTAATATCATGCCAGACAGAGAGAAAAAACAGCAAATCGTGACGTCACTTCTCTGTACGCCATATAAATTCTATTCTGACAAGTAAGGCGTGACGTAATTTTTTGTTTTGTGGGAAAGAGACAGAGTTGTCTCTAACAAAAACTTTAAACGCTCATATATCAGAACATTATTAACCGATTTAAATTAATTTTTCAATAAATATACTATATTTACTTAAATTCTTCAACAAAGCTATTTATTGGTTTCAACGATATAAACATCAGTCATCTTCCCTATTGTAGACGGCATGGGGCGGGATCCTATATTACTTACTGTCAGTAAATAACACTGCTATTGTAAAGGAACTGTTTTTGATTATTCATTTGAAGTGATGGTGAAAGTCAGCCAACCTATGGATTTTTAAGTAGGTAAACCTTTGGTTTTGTAAATTTTCGTATCTAAGCTCAGCATTCTCCAGCTATTCTAGGTTAGCTCATAAGTAATCACACACATCGTTTAAGACAAGTGTTACGCAATTTGTCAGATAAATGAAATGGACATAACTCATTAGACGGTCAATTAAAATTCTGCTGCGTCCATTAGACAAAATGAAGTTGACATGCTATAGATAGAATATCTGAGATGATGCAAATGGCTCTACCCACTACCATTCTATAGCTCTAATAGTAAGGTACTATACATGTATCGATTTAGTAGAGTTGAATAAATTCGTTAGAATATTATGTGGTTTAAGCATTGAGCTAAGATTGTGACTTACAATCCCTAAGTGAAAATAGTCAAAAAACGTCCGAGTGCCGTTGTACACCTATACGTGCGTTATATAGTTCACAATTGTTCGAATTTAGACGTTATGCCGCTTGTATAGTGTTCAATGTATGCTTGTGCGCTTGTGTCTTATTGTAGTTGAAGCCGTTCAAAAACTCGGCGCACTGTATGGAGCGCCGAGTTTTGGCGTAGTAGTAGGTATTTTAATAATCAAAATGGTGAAAACTGTCATTGACGGAGGCAGTGCTAAAATTGCAACATTTATAACTAAGATTTAAAATGATACTTTTAAATTAAAATACAAACACACTGTATAATTTGGTTTTATAAAGATCTTTATTTATTATTTATCGAAAGACAACACAAATGAATGCACCATGAATATTCTAAGCATTATTAGGCTAAGACCCGGGATTATATAAGATAATAATATAAGATAAGATCCCGGTATTATCACTTACGTATGACATATTTGAAAGAAAAGAAGAAACGTATTAAATATTCCGAGGCCACGTTCCATAAACATAAAGAACATTGTAGCATATAGTTATAGCGTTTTACAATGTTCTAGCGTATGCCTACGCTATAAAATATACCCAACGATGCATACGCTAACATGAGCGTTTTGTACCAGACAAAACGTATTCTGAAGATTTAAGACACTATTCGTCAAGTAGAATAATGGTTCTACAAAGAACGTATACTATGTATCTTCACATGTAGGTAAGTACTTAGACAAAACAAATACCGGCTGATGAGAGAGGCGCCTTAGCCGTTCGATCAAAATTGACTGTCAATAGGAATGGACACAAAAAGAATAGCAACATAATTGCCTTTAATAAAGGCGCGATAAGTTGTCTGTCCAACATGTCGAGTGTCCATCTATCTCATAGACAAGATAAGTCGTTTTATGTACATACAAGCTGCGCCCACGATTTCATCTGCGAAATTTCGGATACATACAATACTATACGTGCAAAAAACCGCAGGAAACAGTAGCTTGGCAAAAAATGTCGCAACTGCTTTTTTTTCCTAGCGATACGACATACGTTGCTAAAGTCAAGAAACGCTATTTAACTTCTACGGAATACAATAATTAACGTCTTTTTAGTTTAAGCGGCGTTTAAGGCGTAAGGTCAAGCGAAAGGCGACATTGGATAATCAGTTACGGTTAATTATAATTAATTACCTAATTAAAGTTAAGTAAATCTAGTATGTTGCGCGTATGGTAAATATGGTATGTAAAAAAATACAGAAAAATAATACATTGAGCTAAACATAGACAGATGGAGCAGTGACAGACAAAGATTCATATTTACCGAGTATTTATAATATCTTCGTGAAGGCTATTCACTTTTTTACTGCCTCTACTTTTTGTCTATTTCTGCATTACAATAACTATTATTATTTATATTTTATGATTTTTGGTAATTTTATGTAAGTACCTGGTTTGGGAATGCAGTTTTTTTGCCAGTTTTATGTTACCTACTCTATAATTTGACTACTTATTCGAAGAAATCATCATTAGGTAGACTGGTGCAAGTAGGTACTTTTTACCCAGTGAGTTGCATCAGCTGATGCCGTCAATTGTATAATCTATCGGCATCAGAGAGAAAGACTGACTGAATAAAAGCAGATAAATTTACTAGATAAAAAGAGATGCGGTTGGCGGCATAGTGACAGACAACAGAGACATGTCAAAATTAATAAAAAAAACTAATTTTAAGGCGCTGCAACAGCAAACTTTTAGGTATTTTTTATTGCAACTTAATAGAGTTCAATATCACGATTCGTCTGATGTTAGTTGAATTTAAAGTCAAATAATTTTGCAGTATAATTTTCTTTAAAAATAAAGGAACCCAGAAAAAAAATTTTAATTGTAGATACCTATGTCTAGAAAATTTTTGAGAAAAAATTGTAGATACCTATGTCTTTACTTTGCGCGATAGAATCCGGAACGAGGATATTCGCCAAAGAACCAAAGTTACCGACATAGCTCGCAAGGTTTGCAAGTTGAAGTGGCTGTGGGCAGGACACATCGCTCGAAGAACTGACAACCGATGGGGAAGAAAGGTTCTTGAGTGGCGATCGCGAACCGGAAGACGCAGCGTAGGAAGGCCTCCCACTAGCTGGACCGACGACATTGTAAAAGTCGCGGGCAACCGGTGGGTGCAAATGGTAGGTTGTCGTACAGTGTGGCGGTCTAAGGGGGAGGCCTTCGTTCAGCAGTGGACGTCTCCGGGCTGATGATGATGATGATGTCTTTACTTTAGTAAATTTCCTTTTATCTAATTACAAAAAGTATAGTAGTCGTCTCTCAAAATATTGAGAAATGCGACACGGAAGTATATTTCTGATGTTTTTTTTGTCGTTTCTTTTTTCAAGACGCCTGATAGATTTTGTACAATATTATTAAATAAGTCTTTTTTGTAAACTCTTGACTACACTGTATTTTTTCCAAGAGTGTATCTAATGGATGTTGCCTAACTGTGCGACGAAAAGCAGGCCGTTTTATGGATTTTGTCTTTGGGCAGCGTCTTAATGCGGCTTCTTTTTAAATAACTTTTTTATTATCTGTGGGTTTGCGTTTGACAGCCATCATGCCTGATGTAAGGCGAAGATGCGGTCTACAAGCACACTTGTCACTCGGGACTTTAGCATAGCACTTCTCTTACAAGCGTAGATGGAGAAAATATCACGTTACGTCATCAGCCATAAAACGTCCACTGCTGGACGAAGGCCTCCCCCTTAGTAGAGGGATGTTGCCATATTCCCCACGCTTGGCAGGCGCAGAAGAAGGGATCGCAGAATGCTCACAACCAAGAGGACGCTGGTGCCGGTCCTCCGGTGGGTCTGGTTGCAGTTTAAGGACATACCCAGGTCCAGGACAAAATATAATAAGCTATAATTATGATAAAGCGATGTTTCGAAACAGGCAAATCGTTGCTATTCTTTTTCTTTGTTTATAAAGTTTTCGTTGATGAATTTAATTTGACAGCGCTGTATTCGTTATTCGACAATGCAGGACCGACGTTACTGCCGTGATGTTTTTGTGCAACCGTGTTACGCAAAGATATGAGGCCAAGGAAACAATGTTTATCTGCACAAAATTTATAAACGGTAAGAAAGGGTTGGACTTTCGCACTGAGGGTTCCGCATCATCCATAGATCTGGTTAAAATCCTCGTATAATATAGTTATATTATATTATAGATATAAATATAGCATCACCAGATAAATTTAAGTGTTTATCAAAAAATGCGTCGTGTTTGGCTTCGTTCCGAATCCATTGTGCGAATACTACTCGGATTTATCAATTTTTTTATTTTTGCTAATAAGTACATATTTTTTAAGTTAGAACAGCAGACTTATTAATCAGGTCCTACTTGACTCTTTTCGGATGCAGTACCCAAAGACAGGTAGGCAAGTATTTAAAGGATTATGGGTAGGTAATTGATCGAATTAATTATTAAATACCACCTTAGTATGAGAAAGCTCTATGCTTACAAAAAGCAGGAGAGGATGTGAGTGTTCTCTACTGTACCGGGTCGCAGGGACACCATAGGGCAACTACTAGCTTTAGAAGCTCAAGAAACAAACAAAGGTCTCTTGTTAATAATTGTAAATAAAACATATGAAAGAGAGCATTACTTAATACATGTCAAAGTGAGACATTGATTTTTGATATACGATATATCTAGTGTAACCTCTATGTAATTAGATAGATCTGTATAAGTACCTACCTTTTATGGGTGCCTAGTGCCTACTTTGATTTACTTGGAAATGCTAATATGAGATTTATACCATACCACTATAAAGCTACACAGAACAACCAGCTGTAGGCTACCACCTGCTATACGATTTCTAAAACATTGATATACATAATAATATACAATTAAATTAATTTATGAAGGATCAAAGTTCAACTAAAAATAAACAAAAAATAAGTCCATACCGGTGTGTATAGATTAAATACATAGATGTATGATTCTTAAATGGCAATTTATGCCAAAAGAAAAATTTAAGAAAGGAAAAGGCGCTCATTAAATAATGAAGAAAGTACTTTTTGTACTTTATCCCGTTTGTTTTACTTTGTTTTTGGTCATTTATGCTTCAAATTCAGCCCCGAGCCAAGGCAACAAGTGCTAAATTGATAACATTTTGGTAGGTGATAGGTGATATCATAAATCATTTAATTTTGGTATTTGACTTGGTATGTTATTTGGTTCGCTTCGTAAACGGTAAAGAATCAAAACTTTTTGAAAATTAAATTAGGTATCCTTAACAAAACATTGTTATCAATGCAAAATGTTATAAATTTTTCACGCATCATTTAAGCTAATAATTCTTCTAATTGATTAAAGAAGTAACTGCACTTATAAGTTAGTTCCTACCTCTATGATATAAGTAAATTGTTCCTACGCATACCACGCAACCGAGGCACGCAACATGAGCCTTGAACGCGCCATTCAATATCTTAACTGACATACACACACATGCGCGAATCGTATTAGTGTACCTACCTACCTAATTACAATACAAACCACTGGACAGATTAGGCCGGTAATTGTTTCCTTTACTGTTTGCAAGCATAGTGAGGTGGGTATACGCACCAAACTTTTTAGGTAGAGAATCTTCCTGTCTGATAAATTAAGAGTTTTAAGGACTAAATTCGTTTGAGCTGCACACCTATTACCTATCTAAGCGTATATTTAAGTAGTTAAGTACCGAAACAAAATAATAACTCCACGAAAAGTAGGCTTAGTTATATTGGGTCCTATTGGACTTCCTTCGGGTACGGAACTCTGAAAATCGGAATTAGTCAGGAGTTGCAGGTAAAAACATATTAGGAATTAGTCTGGCCATGTGGGTCTCAAGCTTATTTATACACATCATCATCACACATCTTACATCTTACACATGTAAAATATACATGTAAGATGTATGGTACATCTTTATTATGTTTACCGGGATAGTGTACCATAATATGAATACCCCGCCATGCGTAGATATTTAGTAAAAGTGCCAAGGTATGGTTTTTATTTGTATCTGTAATTGAGCACTTTACATCCTTTTAGTACTTACTTTATTGTTTTGTACTTCGTACTTCTTTACCACGCAAGCGCAGTGCAACGGTTTTTGTTTGCCTAATTGGTAGGTACATACTCAACAGCCTTTTGTGTTTCGAGTCGTAAATTTATTCCAATTAGGTATACATTTTCTTAAGTAGACATTTAATTTTACAGGTTTTCTTGATAGTTGGCTGAAAATGTCCGAAGGATATACATTTTTATTTTTTGAAATGGTTGATTATGATCTTACTATTAACCTAGTATGTTTATCTGCTATTAACACTAATATCTTTATTCAAAAGTAATTTAGCTCTCACATGAGTAAAGACTGAAAGCTGTCAGTCACCACGTTCTAAAGAAAACAAAGTAAAGGAGCACACAATGCTTACGCTTTCATTTTCTGGCGACGGGAATTACACGCTGAGATGTTCCATTGTGTCCATTCAGCATCTGTTGTAAGTGCACTGCCTTTGCCACTTCGAAAAAAAGAAAAAAAAAAGCAAGCAATCCAACAGTTATCGCTCAAGCACTTTCAAACTCGTTCTTTCAAAAAAAGTCGCAATTCACGCGCAAAAATCGAAATTCGAACTATCACTAAAAGATTGTCTATGTTTTTATAAAATATTTGAATGCGTTCGAAATTCAAATGCGAGCGCGCGATCAAGTCCGAAGCTCGACGGCAACTCGTTGCAAATAGCGATAGCGCTCCGTCCGACGAACTGCCATAGAACCACGGGGTTTATTGTACTCACACTACGGGCTCTATTGTACCCGTACCATGGTTGCCAGACAGAGAACCCTCCTGTTAGCTATTCGGACTTATAGATACCTACCTATATATTTGCCACCCTCTCGCTCGCTGCCTCGCTCAGCCAAACATTGGAGGAACTTTATTCAAGTCTATAAGTAGTTCGCCCGCTGCAAGTTGCAAGTTCGATCGATTTTGTCATTTTATTCACCAGTGGGATGCTTGTGGGTTGCATTTTAGGTACCATAAAAGTAGGCGGACACGCGTAGGCATTTTTAATGAATGGGATCTTAAAACCTTTGTAGACGGTGATAATTAATAATTTTATGCTTTATTTTCACACTATCGCATAAAATATCACGAATCGTTGAAGTTAGGTCCTCGTATTTAGTATTCGTTGACATTCATTTATAAGGTAGGTAGGTAGGTATACCTACTTAATAAAATATCGACTCCTTTTGATTCTTGTACAAATAATCCATCGATGTCCATTGTCCATGTCCATGTCGTACCTATGTTTTGTTGTTATGTGCCGGACTTGTAGCACCATTAAGTAATTTAACTACCTACCAAAAATATACAATAATTAAGGTTTTTTTTTGTCTTACAGAATTAATTGCATAGCTCAATTTATAACTCTGTCAAACTGTCAGACTCCCATATTCATTATTACTATTTACTACGAGTATGTAGGAGTAGGTATTCACATTTTAGCGATAAGTAAACTTATAACTCAAGATATGTTAACTTATTATGTAGGTACACAGGTTATTTACATAGATATTCTATTTAACAGTAGTTTTTTCAAGGCTAATTTAAAATGTAATGTAATGTAAGTTAGTACCTACTTAGTTTCTTATTTTTATAACGCTTAGGCGCGTTCCTATTTAATACGTGAAACAATATTAAAACTTTTTAGTTGTGATTCTTAGTACGTAAGTACCTACATAGTTACTAATAAAAAAAACGAAAGTAAGTACTTACTATTTCTTTCTACTCAATTTTTATTCACAAATCTCTTTGTTCACTGAGTGTGGAGTGGTCGAAGACGTATATCATGTTGTGGCGGAGTGTGTCCGGACCTAGGCGGAAAGGTCCGATTTTTATTTGTACACCAACATTAACGTGAGAGATGTGGGGTGGTGTAATACTGTTCTGGCTTATCCCTTGTCGGATGAGGCCGGAACTCTGTTCAACATCGTTAAAAAATGTTTACAACGTAGAATAATGTAGTAGTTGGTAAGAGGCCTATGAGGGTGGCATGGTCATGTCTGACCAAACCCTCAATAATATTAAAGAATTAAAAAAAAAAAAAAACTCTTTGTTACCGCCTAACAAAATCCCTAAGGAAGAGTGTAAGAAACCAATTTTGTCCAACTCTACTGTTCACTTACCTACTTAATTAGAGAAAGGCTCTTGACTTATTATTAGTTATAAATATGGCTACTTTAATAGAACGTGACCTAGAGATCGATGCGGTGGCGAAAGTGATCAAGTTATTGACTACAAGCTTATTTAGTGTAAAGCGTGCGTTAGGTGCATTGTTGACACCCTTTGATACAAGTATAGTACGATTTGTACCTAGGACTTAACAGCCAAGAGATGTATAATATAGATAGGTGTGGGGTTTAATGTCCAATGGACCTGGGTATGTCCTAAAACTACATCCAGAACCACCGGAGGACGGGCAGCAGCGTCCTCTCAGTTAACGGTGGTAACCATTCTGCGATCCCCAAGCCGCCTGCCAAGCGTGGGGATTATGGCAACGCCTCCCTTTAAGGGAGAGGCCTTCGTCCAGCAGTGGACGTCTTCCGGCTGTTGATGATGTTGATGGGGTTTAACGGGTACCTACCTAGGTACCTATATTAATTAAGTTCAATATTTAAAAAAAACTATTTTATAAAGTTTAAGTTAAATATTGTTAAGACGGACTATGCGGTTCGGTTATATGATTTTCTCATTTTTAAATGTTTGTTACATCAGAACTCCGTCATTTTTAAACCGTTTTTTTTTCTAGGCTCGTAGAAACCATTCACTCGTGATTTGAAGGCTCCCAGATTGTGTCTATCGTTATAGAGCTAAAAAGAAGCCAAAGAGCCAGAGAAGCCAAAGAGAATTTTTGAGAGATATAAGAGTCACATAGTAGAGCTATTTACGAATACAATAGAGGGGACGAAATTTTAATAAGGAAGCTCAAATGTAGTCTAGTCAGTGAGTAAAAATCGTTTCTCAAAGTTTTTCAATGACTCGTCTTTATTGTACCCGACTGCACATGTTGTTTTTGGGTGTACTTATGTCGGAAAGCAGCGACGGTGATAATGGAATGGACGGGCCCAGCGCTTGCAAATCGATCAAAATTAACAAGACAACACAATTAATCATACTTAGTTAAAAGTATGCATATTGAATTTGCCGGAAAATAGAGATAGCGAATCTAATTACTGCATGATAAAAAGAGTATACATGTATATGTATTCGAAGTTTGTATTGTCGTATCGTACGGCTCGCATGTCGCAAAGGCAGAGTATGACTGAAGACAGTGGAGAGCCGGCGCTCAACACATAGTCATCATAATCTGTGCACTTTTTTCCCGTCCATTCATCTTATCATTGTCGCTGTCGGAAAGTATGTGTGGATTTAAGTACCTTTATTCATTATATGGCTTCATGTGGCCTAAATGACTACGATACAATATTGATATGCAAAGTATCGATATAATGTGCACCGCGCAATAATGCTATAATAATAATAATCGCGCGTATAATGTGCGCAAGCGCACGCGCTTGTGTGTGTGTGTAATGTGTTGTAGATGTGTGAGCTAGACCTAATAAAATTGAACAAAAGTACGTATTATTACGTTTTCTGTGACTATTTATTGTCAAATACTTTAATGAGGACAGGTTTGTTTTCTTAGGAATATTATTTAAAAAACATTTGGTGGAACATTTAATTACAGTAACTACAAAAAAATACATTTGGTCAAGGTACCTAATTATATCAGTTTTATTGTAAAATTTAATAACACCTTGTCTTGATGACGAATATTTATTGACCTTTGATTGTCTCTACTGACGTCATGATAAACATCATCTGAAGTCAATCTTTGCCTTATATGAAAAAAATACAACTGATGGCCAATATAACAGAAATCGATGTAAAGCCCATTTTTTTTTGTTTCTGTTATTGCTGAAATTATCGTGCATTAATTAATCATTTAAATCTCATATATTTTTCTTAATTTAAATAAGGAAAAAATAATAAATAATCATAATCATAATCATTTATTGGTAACAGTTTGGTTACAGGTCATCATAACATAAAGTAATAGAACATAATTAAAATTGCTAAATGTCAAAAAGTAAAAAAATAAATAAATTAAAAATATATCCGATTATTACATATGTCAAATAAAAAATATTATTACATATGTCAAATAACAAGATATTATTACACCCAGGTAGTTATTAAATATTCTGATTGCTTTCCATGAAATCTTATGTATTGTCTTGTATATTATTCATCATCCCATAAGTGTCTTGAAAAGTGATCATCATTTCATAAATCATAACAAAGAATAAGTACAAAAATATAAACTATTCACAATAGTACATTATGATACGAGTGTGCTATGTTGGTCATTACACTAGAGGCGGTATTATGCGCGCGAGCCGTAGGCGAGCGCGATAAGAAAGCAGAGAGCGTAATGACTAATAGCACAAGAGTTCCATACGACTGTTTTCGTCACACTTGCGAGGAAAAAACATTTTTTTTGTGATAATAATCAACCACACAGCGAAAACGTCAACAAACATTTGCGAAAAATGGCGCCCAAATCAGTAATGCGCGCGCAGGTTGACATGTACTTCAGCGGCATAAGAACTCTTTGTTGGTATTACAAAAAAACTGTAAGTATTACCCGGCTATATTAAGAGTGCTACGTATACGTACGTCTAATTGCAGTCACGTACAAACTTGACTTTACCGGGTTATACTTATTATAGTACAAGTGCCGTAATGTAAAGTAAAAAGCACGCGTGTGTAATAGCTTGGATTATGAGCCTAACAGCGATGTAATAAGATCTACTTTACGAGCAAGTGTGATGAAAACAACGAATACATCATCAAACACGTTTGCAACGGAACTGTATCCTACCGGCCGATCTAGTTTGTTTTGATCGAATACCGCCAGTCATTCCGGCGGTGGCATAGAAACTCGTCAATCTTGATCCGAGTGAAAGCTTTTGAACTAGTGGATTGGTAAACAGCCGTTAAATGCACGCCAAAGTGCTAAAGTAGGGGTGTTCAAAAAAAACTGTTTGCGTACGTAATTTTTTCTGAAATACCATAATCTGAGTTTTATTAACTGAGCAGATGCACGGACTACTGACACCACCGAGTGCAAAGAAGAGGAAAATATAAGTACAAAAAATAAAACAGTGTTTTATATATAATTAATAAATAAACCCAAGTAGTCAACATCTATAATTATGATCACGTTTAGCTAGTAACTGCCTTGTCTCCTGTTGGTGTGCAATGACGTAGGTACATCATTTATCTCCCCCGGGGGTATCCACCTTGTCGGGGCGGGGGGGCTTAGTAGCCGTGGGCCCTCACGGTGAAGCGAAGAGGTACCCAAGGTGGGGCCGCGAAAGCGGCCACAGTGGTGGGGGCTAGGCCACTGCACGAGCCTGAGGGATGGAGACAGGCCAGAGGGGCCAGAGCTCTCCATTCCCAAGGGCCACGGTGGTGGCTGGGCCCTTACTGAGGGTCCGGACTTGGTCCGGACATGAGGGCTCTCCACGTGTCCCTCTGATTAGCAGAGGGCACAGTGGAGAGTGAGGAGGGACAACCGGGTGGTGGCCTCATCAAGGGCTTGCCTTGAGGAGGCACCCACCGGGTGTGTTGTGGTGGGGCTGCGGGATGGGGACAGGCCAGAGGGGCCAGAGCTCCCCATCCCCAACGGCCGAAGTGGCAGGCGGCAGGGCCACTCACCTGACCCGCCGCATGGAGGCCAGGGCGTTGGACGTGGGGCCGTCCGGCGCCCATCTCGCTGGCATGGCCTCCGAGGTGGATGCACGATGTGTCTGGTGTTCCGACACATCGTCATCGGTGCGGGAGGAGCTTCGGCTCCCCGTGGTGGGCCCGAAAGGGCAGCGCTGTCGAGGTCGCGGACGAATGCGAGAGCGTACCCGTGGCCTCGGCGCAAGGCGCAGTGACGGAACACCGTTGGGTTTTTAGTCGGTAGTGGTGCCACTCTGGTGCCGAGCCCGACATAACCCTCCTGCCGCCCCGGCGGGAGGGTATGCGTAAATGCATTTCCCAAAGTTAAAAAAAAAAAAAAAGGTACATCATTTATACGGCAATACTCACGTATAATTAAATCGGATCGTATAGAACAAGACGTACATCATATTGGTGTTCTAAATTAATATTTTTTATTAATTATAAATTTTTACCTCATTTCCCATTGTTGTGGTCTACAAATCACGCATAACCAAATCCGTATAATATTTTTTTTAATTGAGTACCAGTTGCTTTGCGTTTGACCACCATGCCATAACGCCTGATTTAATTTAAGCGAAGATGCGGTCTGCGGTAGAGCACGCTTGCCCAGAAGAAACCTATTCTGCAATTATAATTACAGTCATTTTACGAGTATAATAGTTTAGTACTTATTCGTTTCTTAGAAGTGCTTACTTTATAATTTAGCATTATTAACTATTTAAATTAACGTTATTAAATTCAATTATTCATCACCAGCCAGAAGACGTCTACTGCTAGACGAAGTCGTAACTCTTAATGCCATAATCCTCAAGCTTCGCAGGCGGCTTGGGGATTGCTGATTGCTCACCGCCGTTAACCGAGAGGACGCTTGCTGCCTGTCCTCCGGTGGCTCTAGATGCAGTTTTATGACATACCCAGATCGATTATTTAATTATTATTTTGATAGATATTTAATAATTCGTATATTAGTTATTATTGATATGTTCAAAACAGTGATTCTTATCTACGATTTGAATTTATCTATTGAAATGTGGCACTCAAAACCCGATGATAGACAGTTAATATCACTATATCTATGTACAATTATGTTTATATTTAATTATGTTTTGTTGTAGTGGTAGGACTCTACTGCAGAGTCCGCCTGGGAAACTACCACACCTTTGCCAGTTATTCAACCGCCAAGAAGTATTGTGCAAGCATTACTGTGTTCCGGTTTGAAGGGCAAGGAGAAATTACTGGGTATGAAGAGATTTAACATCTAATATCTCAGGGTGACGAGCGCAGTACAGTGCGGTGCAGGATTGTGTTCGCAAGTTCACAATTCTAGCACTGCTACTGTTAGTGGCAGACGTGACGCTTACCATCAGGTGAAAGTCTTGCTCGTCTCGTCACTTGGCTGTATAAAAAAAAAATATATATCTGCCCTGCTACTACTACATGGGGTTGGCAAAGTACTATTTTTACTTTTTACCGTATCTGCAAAAGAGGCAATGTTTTTCGAGTAATAGGTAGGTAACTTTGTGGGTGCGGTATGCAATTACTTACAGACAGAATATCCAGAAAATTAAGTATATCCCTTAACTCTAGCACTTAATTCTGGCACTGCTACTCTTAGAGGCAGGCGTAACGCTTACCACCAAGCTAAACTCTCGCTCGTTTCGTCACTCGACAGCAATAAAAAAAAAAGTAGATCACAAATTTGACTAAAATAAAGTTTTGGTATATTATTAGGACATGATGTGACCTAAACCTCGTTACAGTTATATCCATTATTTTCTGGACATCCTTTACCTATACTTACAAAATGTATCTATTCAGGCAACCAAAATATAAATGCTTGACTTGTTAAAAGGTTGGGAGTCAGAGGACCACCAAGCACAGTCATTAGATGCAGTATACGCGGCGCAGTGTGAGGGTGTCTGAGATCTAAACTAATAGGGTTTGTATATAGGTAACTATTATTTAAACTATGATAGAGTGCAATGAAGTATTTATACCTACCGAATTGCTAAGGAATAATTAATGAATAGGAGACGGCATTAGAATAAAATAACAATTTTGTTTCCATTTTTGTAAGCCTAATTAATATACAGGATAATGATCGATTAATAATGAGTACCTATTTAGGTGCCTACACATAGCAACGAGCCACGTAAATAATATTTTAATGATTATTATTTTGTAAAATTATTTTTAATTCGTTTTGTTTGAGCATCTGTGTTTTTGTATTGAAAACGTTATTGAACATACTGTAACAGATCTAAAGTAGATAGTAAATATTGAAGTAGATAATATATATCTATGTTCAAAGTTAGCATAGAAGACTAGCTGCGTTCTATAATTGCACTCGCGTGATACTAGGTAGTTCCTCCGTATATCCTTTGCACCTTTATACATCCTACATCCGTACTTTTTCACTATGGAATCTAGTTTCTTGGCATACTTTTGCTGTATTTTTACGGAATTAAGTATAATAGTCTGTCATCAGCGGAGTCTACGAGAAAAAAAAACTTATCAAAAATAAGCAACTTATAAGCATTTTAATACCATGCTATACAGAGAGCTGAAACAGCAAATCGTGACATCCCGTGTCGGTACGCCATATAAATTATATTCTGACAAATAAGGCGTGACGTCATTTTTGTTTTGTGAGAACGGGACAGAGTTGTCTCTAACAAAAACTTTAAACGCTTATATATCAGAACATTAATAACCGATTTAAATGATTTTTTCAATAAACATACTATATTTACTTAAATTCTTCATCCAAGCTATTGGTTTCAACGATATAAACATCTGTCATCTACCCTATTATACAATAGAAATAAAACAAAAATTATATACCTTCTCCAATAATTTCTTCCATGCTCCACTATATCCTAGTACTCGTACCCGCGACTCAAACTGTCGCGATGCACTCTGTTCACCGAGTGCTTATCGATCCATTTCACATCGAGGGGTGTTTAATGCACCCCTAGGAGAAACGTATAAGGAGGTACCTACGTAATAGGCACCGAACATCATTTTCAATTCTCTGATCCCCAAGGATGATGGCGTCATTTTGTTTTTAGTAGTAATTGTTATTGCTACCCTTGTCATAATACCTGCTTGAAGAAAGACAAATTAAATATAGAAATGTAACCTAGATACCCAGTGGACGAGTCTGGCACAGGACCGGGAAAGATGGCGCGCTGAACACCTTCAGACGCGCTGCACCGCTACAGACATACTTAGCAGTAGATATTCGTTGAAAATGATGGCAATAAACCTTATAATATGAAAACTTTCATGAAAATAGAAGCTAGACATCCTATGACCGTAAAATAAACAAGAAGAAAAATGCGGCCTGTAAATACAATACCAACCCCGATGAAAACAAGGCGTGATTTTATTTAGGTAACCGTGATAATGGCTCTTGTTTCAGGTTATTTTTATAACCATGGCATAAAATGTATTATATCGATGGCTATATCATGCCAGGGCCGTACTTAGACCTGTATTTAAGGTAGGGCAGCTGCTGTTACAGGTAGGGCGCTTCACAGTACTTTGCATATTTTACTTAAGATAGGCTATTGCCCCTCAATGCCCCTCTCCCCAGGCTACGGCCCTGGATCACGCTAGATGCTCAGAAGATACCTAATTTTGGATTATCATCTGTCCGCATCGGTCCACTGATCTGAGGCTTTCCTATTATAATGTAAACACACCTACGCCATCTAGTGCAATCTTTACTTTTCCCGTAACAGTCACCATCTCACAAGGTAAGAAAAACCGACATGTGGTCAAAGAATTTTCTGTAGAAAGACGCGTGATCGTACGTGTGCGTGGAATTCATGTCAAATTCTGTTATACTGTCCTCTGTTAGTATAGCTACACTGCCTTATATTATAGCTCAGTTGGTAATATGTCTGCCTTGTAAACTATAGGGCGTGGTTTCGATTCACACCCAGCACAAACATTTATGTAACGAACATACATATTTGTTCAGCATTGTAAGCGATTATTCCAGTTTTAAATAAGTATTTACAAATAAAAAAAGCTGCATTGGGGTTCCGTAGGTAGTACAAGCTAGATGGTGCTGTGTGAAAATGTCCACCAATATTTTTTATTTATGTACAGGGAAAGTTTTCTTTCTCCTAGCCCTTATCTAGATTGCCTGCTACATTAAAGTCATCTCACGTTATTATCCAAATAATTTCGATAGTAGAAACGCTCTATTAGACTTTAATAATGGATATACTTAGGTATCGCTTTGTTGGACACCTTCTTGACACTGACATAGTTGTCTGAGCATTTCATTTACTGCGTTTTGCTCCGGTTCAATTGACCTAGATATCAATTACGACAATGCAACAATGCTAGACAAATATATCTTTGACAGAATTTTCACAGGCCAATTTAGACCTGAGATACTTACATATTGTCTGAGTTAGACATACTTATAGACAATCAATTATTAGTAGCAAAACATTACCTAGACACAGATAACAGTAAATATGAATCATTAGTAAGATGGCCCCCTTTCGGCGTAGTACACCCTAAGTATATAGCCCTGTATAGCCAGGCGCGGATCCAGGATTTCTTTGAGGGGGGGGCAATTTTTGTGTGGTGATAAAACCATAAAAATTTGCCCCCCCCCCTATTTTGCAGAAAATTTGTTCAAAATTTAAAAAAAAGAAACTTTTATTATAGTACTTGTATTTTTACGTGCCTGCAGGGCTAAAGTGGCTACTTAAACCCCGCTACGCGGAGCGAAAGGAACCACTTCCTCCCCGCAGCAGCACTTAAAATCGTATACAAACCACGGGAGCAAGTAAACAGGCCTCAGATAACATTTGTCATTTTATTTGTCACCCTCGGCTTCGCCTCGGGAGATGTATGCATGTGGCCTGAGGCATCCTTTACTTATGCTCCCTAGGTGAGTAATATACTATTTTAATTCAATATTTGCTTGCCATGGCAATGGCCGCTATCTCGTCTGATGTTAAGCAAAGATGCAGTCGAAGGTTTTGCAAGCTTGCCTAGAAGAAACCGATTCATTCGCGACTTTAAGAATGAATCGCAGTCTACTGTTTAGCAATTCGCAAAATAAGGGTGGAATCGAACCGTTTTGTGCGTATTTTTGAAATAGAAACCATGAAACATGCTGCTTTTTAGAGCGGGTCGTCCGATAGTAGAACGGACAGGGTGGGATCAGATCATGCAGCACCAAAACATAATCTCCGAAATGTAACCGATAATAAAACGATAGACAGCAACTTTGCGTCGATGTTCAAGGCTTTGGAGCTTAGCCTGAACAAATGAATCCTTTGTTTTTAATGGACTCTTTTGTTTTAATTAACTCCTTAGCCTATGATTTTCTTGGCTCGTTTTTCAATCGTCTCTTACGCCTTGAGCTGGTCGCCTTGACCGATCCATCCCAGAGGTGCGTGCAGTAATCCTTGTACGACCGAACTTGTGCTTGATATAATTTGAGCAACTGTTCTGGCGTGAAGTCCTGTTGCACCTTAGAGAGAACCTTTTTTTTGTACCTTTTGCGTTTTAGCAGCCAATTGAGCCTTTGACTCAATATTGGATCCAAAGTTGAGGGTTGGAGTCAATTAATGTCCAGTGGTTAAAGCCCTCTGATATCAGCATGGATACTCATTTCGGAAAGTAGGAGCCAGATCGGATGGCCTCTTTTTGGCAGAGAACAGACACGCCTGGATTTAACTTGACCAGGCTGGCATCGCCCCAATCCGAGACTGCCTTAAGGGACACATTCAAACGCACTGGATTTCTAGCCCACTTTTTAGTGCATCGCATACGTATGGGTACGCACACGACAGCACTATTGTAGAGCTCTACCTACCGCAGATTGCAGATTGTTAATATGCAGCAGGAAAAGAGCCGTAGAGAGCAACGCAACCCTGAGGAATACCGGCATTATAATAATAATAATAATTTGAATTGGCGTTGAAAGCCCTTTGTTCGGTCGAACGGCCATCAACGACCACTCAGATCCATCGGTCCATCAGGAAATACGAAATCCAAGTAATGATACTAGTGGACAAGCCATATGAGGAGATCTTGCTAATTAGGCTGCCATGCCGTACCCTCTCGAAGGCCTTCGAGACGTTGCGGGAAACAGCAACCGCTTCCTCGTGTTTCTCGATGGCCTCACTCCAGATGCGAATAGCATACGCTAGAAGATTCTAGTAGACTGGTTTTGGCGAAACCCATACTGCCAATCTCTGAGGAGGTTATTAGCTTCTAGGTATGCCTGGAGCCCATTGTTGAGGACACGCTCCATAATATTGCAGAGTGTGAACGTGTCTGGGATAGGCCTGTAGTTGGCATGGTCGGCATAACTACCTTTTTTGGGCACAGGTTGCAGGTTAGCAAACTTCCATGTCCTCAGAGCAATGGCTGGAATACCAACAGTGCCATATCCAGTTTCCGTAATTATTAAAATCGTCAAGTTTATTCAGCACTGGATTTGAACAATCCCAGTGCTTTGTTCATAACTTGACAACGATTTGACTGGAAAGTGGATAACGTTCCAACACTTGTTTTTTTGTATGGAGAAAAAATAAGCGCCCCTAGTGAATGTATGGCGAGCCTCACATTTTCAATACAAAAAAAGCATAATTATAACAGAAAGTTTTCCGGTTTCCGTAAGTTGGTTTCGTAAGTCTGTTTTAAAAAAATATATAAAACACACAATGCAAAATAAACTATCAGAAAACTATAGATATATTGCATTGCCTTGCCAAAAATGGCAAAGATAACCAGTGCATATATAGATTCCATGCGCTTGGTGAATTTCAGTCGCGCACGGATTGACAAGCGAAGGCAATGCCGAAGTGGTCTTTGAAAAGTTGAAAATAACACACTAGCGATGTTTTGTTAACAGCAATTTCAAGTGAAAAACATTGATCGATCGATGTATTTAATCTAGATAATATAAGTTTGCAATAAGTTAATAACGATTTATGTAAACAAGTCTCTATGAGGAATTTTGATGATGGCGTCAGGGGGGGGGCAATTGCACCCATTGCCCCCCCCTGTATCCGCGCCTGTGTATAGCATACTTATAAATGCCGAACTTCCCCAGTACCTTACCTACCTACCTACCTTACCTTACCTTTACCGACATTTTAGAATCCAACCAATTATTAACTGCACACTGAGTGATATGATCAAGGCTTCCCCTCTTGAGGTAGCTGTTGCTGGTCTGAACAAATCTAATCTATCTATCTGTTTAAGAAACCACTGATACGACGAAGAACACCCATTGATATTGATAAAAACCCGGTAGGTAAATAACATTGAAAAGAGCCGTCCGTTGCTATGGTGAACAAGATGCTACCCAAATACAGGAGGATAGCCCATCAAGAATTCAAGAAGGTTTACCGAGTGTTATTCTACTTACCCATAGATAGCATACTTATAAATAACCAACTTCCCCAGTAACCTGCAATAAGCAATAAAATAAAAACCTGGAAATGGAAGTTCCACTTTCAGAGAGCAGGCTCGGTGAGAGTCGACAACTCTAAAAGGTAAAGTAGCACTTATCTGTGGCGTATAAGGCAAACGGACAAATAATTGTCCTATAGACGCTTTTCACTCAGCCGCACATGGTGGAGAATGTGGAAACATTACTTATCCAGTGAGCTTTTTATGTATCAATATAGTCTGATCTGATCTATCCTATATTAGGGCGCGGTTAGATCGGCGAGCTTCAAACCATAGTTTGTGATACGCGACAGGTGCAGTGAGATTTTTATGTTTGGGCTTGAGGTTTGGGTTTAGACAAAATCAACCATCGAATGACGTTCAATAGGTACTTGTTATGAATTAAGTAGGTATATAAAAATAAGCAAATCAAATTATATCGATCTTTTATTTTTTCATAATCGATTTACTAATAGTATGTGGTTAAGATGACGAAATGAACACCATTTTTCGTGATTCACCACCAATAAAGTATGATAAGTCTTGCGTATAGCGTCAAAAAAATAAAATACTTACTAGATTACGCGTAAACTCAATGTTGGTTATTATAGTGTACTAGTAAATGTAGGTACAGCCCATGGCGGTAATATCGACCAGGTTTAAATTTAAACCATACTGAATAATGTGCTATTCGATAAACTTATAGCTCATTGCGATAATACTAGTAATACAATGAATAGAGAGTTTTAGCCTACAAAAGGTCCGGTAGTTCTGATTTTTTGATATGGTCAATAGAGTAATGAAAAATTCAAGTTTTCGTCACCGACGGACGACGGACGACGACGGTCCTTTTCTTCCTCCGCCATCTTGGAAAAACCAACAAAAATCTACACTTTTGTTCAGTATCTCGCTTATAATTACTTTCCAGTGCAATTTAGAGCAAAACATGTTTAGGCAACTTTGTAGAATACAAAAATCAACAGTAGTTGAGCTAACTCAGACGTCAAAGCCAATATCGCTTTTCTAGTTTATTATCTACTATTTCATAGTTCTGTTAAGCGTATTAACGCCATCGCTAATAGATTTTTTATTTACTTCCTCGCTCAGCTACAATAGTTTTACAAGCTGATTTGGAATGTCAAATGTTCGCAATGTGAACCGAAAATTGTTGAGCTATTTTATTCATTGCCATTTTTTTTCTAACCTAGTTAATAAATTAAATTGTAGATTGCCTCCCTGACCTATTATAATGTCTACAAACGAATAGTTTATAGCTTTCAGTGTAACCGCGCCGTTAGGCACCTATTAGAAAATAGAGACATTTAGAACGTCCCCTTTGACTAACAATCACGCCATAAATGCCAGTGCCAATAGTGATTTTAGAATTATAAAAGTTTATTTCACCATGTGAGTACCATTTTATAAATACAAAGCCATATCCTGTACGCTATGTCACTAAATAAGTGCATACAAAAAGAACAGGGTCTCCGAAATCATATTTTATAATAAAAACTAAACAGGGTGTTATAGACCATTATTATTTTGTCATATATGGACGAATGAAGTCGTCGTGAAAAAGAATACCTATTTGAATATTTGATTTATGCCATATCCATCCCGAGTGTTCGGCCCACAACATTAAAATAGTACATTATGATACGAGTGTGCTATGTTGGTCATTACACTAGAGGCGGTATTATGCGCTCGAGCCGCAGGTGAGCGCGATAAGGAAGCCGAGAGTGTATTGAAACATAGCACAACAGTTTCATACGACTGTTTTCATCACACTTGCGAGGAAAAAACATTTTTTTTTTGATAATAGTCTACCACACAGATAAAACGTCAACAAACATTTGCGGAAAATGGCACCCAAACCAGCAATGCGCGCGCAGGTTGACATTTACTTCAGCGGCATAAGAACTCTTTGTTGGTATTACAAAAAACTGTAAGTATTACCCGGCTATATTAAAGAGTGCTTCGTATACATACGTCTAATTACAGTCACGTACAAACTTGACTTTACCGGATTATACATATTATAGTACGAGTGCCGTAATGTAAAGTAAAAAGCACGGGTGCGTAATAGCTTGGATTATGAGCCTAAAACCGATGCAATAAGATCCACTTTACGAGCAAGTGTGATGAAAAGTATTTTATTCGTCCCGCATGATAATATTTGCCTTTGTTCTATTCATTTTAACCCGATGACAACTTCATCAACATCAATCAACACGATTTTACATCTGCTTATGTATTTATTTACCTTCCTGCGTTAGTAGATATCGGCTAGTCAGGTGGATGTTAGATGAAATTGGTAAAATTTAGACTAGACTAGATTCGACACTAGACTGTTAGGTACTCATAAAAAATTATAGGTATCACGTGCAGACCTTTAGGATGACTTTATTTATTTTCATTTATATACCCACTACTAATACGTATTCAAATTTAAATTGATCGCATGTCAATGGTAGACATCTTTGATGTAAGCCAAGGTCCAGACTGGCATAGATTAAGCGCAGCGCTGAATGACAAATAGAAAAGCATTAAGGAACCATTCACGCGCGCACGCACGCTTTTGTGTTCAAAGAGTAAAGGAATCCGTATTCTCTTCTAATTGATTCCATACATTATTCATGTGAGAGCTGCCTATTACTACGGATCTACCTAATAATAGAATTTAACGATATGGTGCAGTTACAGCGACTTGAATAACCTGATTTTAAACTTTATCGCATAAAGTCATTGAGCTAATATCTAAAGAGTCACAATCTCTTAGTTAAAACACTCGAAGAAACGTCCGAGTGCCGTTGTACATACCTATACGTGCATTATATAGTTCACAATTGTTCGAATTTATACGTTATGTCGCTTGTATAGTGTTTAATGTATGCTTGGGCGCTTGTGTTATCGTAGTTCAATTTGTTAAAAAAGTCGGCGCAATGCATAGCGTGCGCCGCCTTTGGCGCGGTTTCTTTTTTGCACGTTTGTGGCTCTATAAAAAAAATACATTTAATTCAGGAATACACCCATATTATGACATTGACAACATTACAATAAAATAAATTTTGATTTTATCAAAACAAACCTATTAAAATTGGCATAAATAAAATCTATCTATCTTATATCTTCTATCTATATTAGCTCAATGCATAAAATGTAGTCTCTACTATACAGAATATTAGCTAATTCGTTCCTATATATTATTAGAATAATTATATTAATAAAATATTAGATAATTATATTAATAAAATATTAGATAATCATTTGTATGATCTATTATTATCTTATATAAGAATATGGCATAGTACCTATATCAATGCATGTTATCTAAAAACGCTGAATAAAAACTACAGATTCTTACGATTCCAAGAAAAGTTTATTTTGCATGTTAACATTAAACATCCAGGAGACAATCTTAATGCTAACCTATTCACAGTTTCTCCTAAACAAATAAATAGTTCACAAATATATAGGTAAAAACATTAATCTAATATCACTATCAATTTACAAAATGCATTATCAAAAATGTATGGATTCAAAACTTACAATGTCAAATGGTATAAATAATCAACAGAAATATTTGGTGTGAAATCGTTATTAATATCTATAAAGATAACGATTATTATAATATGTATGAATAAGAAAAATCTTGAGGTTGTGCATAAATCAAATCGAAAAAATATAACAATGAATAATACGACATATATTCATTTATAATAGGTATTAAAGGTACCTACAAGACATCTTTAGTATCTAAAGCCCAAAAATTTGTTACAAATTCCTTTAATCTACAGTAACATTTTCATGTTGAGTTAATCAATCAATCAATCACGTTTGAGTATTTTAGAGCTTAGGTATATAGGACCTTATAGAAAAGTTGCCTAAATTAACAAACGTTAAAGTACTTCTTCGCAATACACGAATGAAGAGCACAGTACTGACTAAAACGGCGTTTTTAAGTTAGCCAAAAATTATTCAAACAACATTAACTAAAGCGCAACCATTAGGTACCTATTTGAAAGACTTTAAGAAGCTCCGACAAAAATAATATTAAATAGCTATCAACATTAATGAAGATTTGGTATCAGCAAACGTTTTACAAACGACGTAAAACTTCTCTACTTATATAAATATCAGTATAGAGATTTACATAGGGTGCTTAAGAAGATAATAAACATGACAGATTCAGATAATTATTTCAACTAATAATGCTGAACATAGAAATTTATAAGTGATGGACTTATAAATTTCTATGCACCTACATTTTAAGGAGTTATCAATATATAGAAACACCAAGGAGGATATTACTCTGTGAGAAACACCTACAATATTAAACTAAAACACAAATCAATCAATTTTATAAGTAGATACAGGTTATTATTGTATTTTTTATGGCATTACGTCAACAAAGGTATTTGCCATTAAGTATTTACTTACTGCTTCAAATAGCTGTTGTTTGCATAAGTTTTATACTCGTAACTACGTGATGTAGGTTACTATTGAAATATATGTATTGCTATTAAAGATAGATTTTATTGAAAAGTTGCTATCTAGATCAAAATATATTGAGCAAGACAATTATTACGGCTCTAAGAGTATTGTAAAAGTATATATTATATAGTATTGTTAAATCACAGAACGCAAAAAATATATCTAATCAATTTAAAGAAAGTTTCAGTCAAGAACGGGATAATAAGTAGGTTCTACGGATACGAAACCGAATACGAAACGTTTTCTTTAGACTATGGCAGTATAGCGTCGTAGACCACAGAAAAGCGAAGGCCCTACTCTCTCTTAGTCTCTCTTCAGTGGTAGCGACAGACATACCTATGTAAGAAAAATCAGCATCGGAAAGTCGTTTTAGAAATTTTAAGCCATTATTATACTTAATTAATACATCAAAATCGATTAAACTTGTATCTAAATCGATACAAATACTTCGTAAAAGACATTTTTAAATAGGTGATCTGATTGTACTTAAAAAAATTGCAGACACACTAACCTACTTTCCTAAACTTTAAAATATATTAAAGTTATTTTACAAAATTTCGTAATAATAATATTATTGTTCGCATTTTATATACAAAAATGATAACCACACAATGTTGAAAATAATCTATTATAAATCTAGGAATCTGTTAAAATCTGCAATTAAATATAATATTATGCATTTTTATAATGTACCTACATGGACGAAATAGCTAAGTCTATCGACAATCATAAGTTCTTGGTGTCTAGTTTTCGAAATCATCAATATATCGCTCTATTCTTGATTGCTTACAAATCTTTATCATTTATTATAATAAGCTCCCGGCGACTTTCTACTTCATATAAAACTTTGGTGTTATTTTTACCTAACTACTGGGTCCTCGGTTCTCGAATATTCTATAATCAAAAATGTTTCCAAAATACTGACACTACATTCTCATCGCAAAAATATTGCTACAAAACTCTAATATTTTATTTTCAGACTACGAGTATGTATACACTCCTAATAGATTACGAGTATTCGTCCAAAATCATAAGCATTTTAAATTAAAAGTACTTATGAATAATATTTATCAAAAAAATACGATTAGGTCGATTTTATTGTTCCCACTGTCAACTATGGAAATATTCTCATCGTAGTAGCAGAAAAATGTTGTAATAAAAGTGTATAACATAACCTAATGGAAGACATTTTGTTTGAATTCGAGTGCGCAAAATGTAAATGGATTGCTAATGAACGATATACTCATGAAAGTGGAATGTGGTTCATGATGTCTTTGCTTGATGCATTATTGTTTCTGTAACTAGAACTAGAAAGTAAATACGAACACAATTTACATCTATAGGGCCACATACATCAACAATACAATCATTAATACTAGATACTTCGAAGAAAATAACATCAAAATATAATAAAGCGCTAGGTAAATCAATATCTGACCCGTCTTTCAAAATACTGTATTAAACATAACCAACGTATTGATTTCTATGATACTTAAAGCGATCCATAAAGCTACAAATAAATAACACATTAAAATATTTAAAATACAATAACTTAACATAGCAGTCAACTTTCAAACCGATAGCACACCAGAGAAAATAATATCACGATTATGCCGTCGTATGTAATTATGAAAATATTATAGCTATAACTACTGCTATACGAGTATAAACAGGTTTCATAAATTACATTTCCAATGAGGATGATTCTGAATCTATGGCACTAACATACCCAACTACGACACATTCTACGAGAGTACCACATTCATTCACGGTTAATACCTTCGAGTCCGTCGCTACATATAAGCAGGTTTCATCTTATAAGCGCGTTTCCATATCTCACACAAGCATACGGTCGAATGGAACCTATAGAATATAGCCAATGGCATCGACACGTGTGTTATTATAGTCCATGCCCATAATCCGTAGAAATGCAACTGCACCGGATGCGACTCCGCTCTTGATTTTTCCAAAGTATTTATCGCCCACATCGCCAGGTTCGTCACGAGAAGAAAAGTGACTATTTCTCTTCCAGGTTTCTTTCGCAACTGTTCCGGAGTCTTCGCAGACCTTCGGCTTGCGTCTAAAATGAACATCGTCTGACATGTCGTCTGAATCAGTGATGATAGAGCTGTGATTAATATCAGGATCGTGTTCTTTTCTATTGTAAAGTGGCCACCGATGATTGTGAAGGTTCCGTAGATGAACATCCCAGTTTGAGCTCCGACTAGAAGAATATTATCCAATTCTAAGTTCCTGTGACCATCGTACTTCAAATTTCTCACACAGACCATACCAGCTAAGCTAGCAAACGTTGTCATCGCGTACAGTGCTAATTCACAAATATTAACTTCTACGACTGCCAATGTCGCGTAATCTTTCTTCGATACAAGGACGAAGAATAGAATCAGAGAGATAATTGTGAGCACCAGTATGAGAATACCGAAAAACAACCCTTTGTGAGCTCGGGCGCAGTCTACGCTGTACAAATGTGGCGATTTCTTGTATGCTAGACCTTCAAGGAGGCGAGCCTTCGCTATTGCTGCTGCGACGTCTTTTGAGGGGTACTTCGAGATATTCTTCCACATGACATAAAGAATCGCAGCGCATATCAGAGAATATTCAATCGTGCATGGAAAAAGAAACGGAGAAGCATCTTGGACTAAAGATCCCATAATGTTGGTTCGTCGACACTCAAAGATGTGATGAGGGCCTTTTAACCCTCGAGGAACTCTTAAATGTGCCGCCGAAGGATGTGACGGAGGTACTTCTGTAGCCAACGACGCGAAAGCTTTCTGGAACGCTGAAACGTAACAAATTCTTGATTAATTTCTGATAATACTCGAAGCTAAGTAATTGAATGCCGTTTAATGTTCGATCGGTTGGCGGCATGTCTTTTAGGAATTTAGGTCAGAACGGTTTCCGGGGTCGATCGCTGGATCGGAAAGCCATTGACATAACTTAGCGACGTCTGCCCGCCGGAATGAGAGCTCTCCTTTTTTAATTGAAAATCCGTTGGTACTTCGCACAACTAGCTCGTATATCAATGATCTCTTTTAGGAAGTTCAAGTTTTAACTTTTTATTCCCTTTGTGAGAACAATTAACATATAATATATATATATATATAATACACATATACATATATATACACATTAAACATACCTAATTATAATGCTGAAAAAATTCGCTGATTCACTCTTGAAACGGTGATAGTGCATAAAACCTTGTTACAAAAATATACAAAAAAGTTTACCTTATAACATGTGTTAGAGGAATGAAAGGGGTTAAACGAGGATAAATTACCAGAGGCCAGAATGATTCACTACACAACAAATTATGCGGCCAGGGGAGCAGACGAGTGCAAAGCTCCTTAGCGGGTCGTTTTAAAAATGCCCTTTTTACAGAGGAATGTAAATAATGTTGTGTCCTTTGTTATGTTTTTAATTTGTAGAATAGAATAAAATACAACCATTAATTATAATTTACTTGTTGATTGACTCTCGAGTATATTAGGGACATTTGAGACCCATTAGTGGAGCCGAAACCAACTCAATAAAAGTTTTATAATAATATGCGTAGGTAGTAGGTATATTTGTAATATATTTAATATTGAAGGCAAGGAGATTTAGATTTAATATTTTTTAACGAAATTGGGTACGTATTTATACTGATAAAATGCTACTTTTGCAGACATTTATCAAAATTGCTACAATCAAACTGCTTTTATAGCCTACCCACCAATCTTCTGTCTTCTGTATATACAGGGTTAGTTCTAATTAGTTAGCATCCTTTTAAGGGCATATTCTGTACATCAAAACAAACAACTATTACTATGGGGCCAACATTGAAATCGAGAAAAAAATATCAGCTGTTCCATACATTTTGCCCAAGGTCGATAAACTTTTTGTATGGAACAGCTGATATTTTTTTCGTGATTTCAGTGTTGGCCCCATAGTAAAAGTTGTTTGTATTGGTGTACAGAATATGCCCTTAAAAGGATGCTAACTGATTAGAACTAACCCTGTATAAAAGGCTCTGTCCTGACTGACTGACTGACTGTCAGACAACGCACAGCCCAAACCGCTGGTCGTACAGACTTGAAATTTGGAGGGTGTATTCGTCTCGATACGGAGGGGTGTACTAAGAAAGGATTTTTCGAAATTCGATCCCCAAGGGGGGAAAGGCTTTGTTTTTGTACTTTTAGTTACGAAAATTTGGATTAAATAAAATAAAAAAATACTGTTTTCTAATTTTTTTGACAAAGACGAATTAAGGGGGGGGGGGAAAGAGGGATGTGGAATGTTGTATGAAAAGTACTTCGTTTTTGAAGTTATAGTGATGATAATTGATATTTGGGTAGTTCATTCAAAGGAAGGGAAGTTGTGGGGGGGGGAGTTGTTAGAGTCGGTAGAGTCGGTCGTCGGTCTAGTCGGTAGATTTGGGGAACTTGAGTTGGGGAACTTTGGCTAAAAAAATTCTCGGGATGATTTAAAGTGGTGAATTTTGGGAGCGGGCCGAATTTCTTCCGTACGCGGACGAAGTCACGGGCGACCTCTAGTAATATAGATATCAAGGCACAAAAGAACAAGGAACAGAAATCAATAGGGAAAGAACAAAGGGCACCTCTTCTAACCAGTTCCTATAATTATACCTTTCAATCTGTCGTCGATAATTGTTTGCCCCAGTTTGATTTAGGTCGAAGATAATAGATTAGATGAAAAAAGAAAAATGGATGGTAAAAATGCAATTGAAAATCCCCTATGAAAAACCATTTAATTAATACTAATCACAGCGATACTGGAAGGAGTCAGCTCCTTGATATCTAAGCTTCTTTCTATCCCAAGATAGGAACGTAATTTCATCCGCTACCTTACGGAAACTATATTTTTGAAATAAAAAGTAGTCTATGTAATTCAGAGTGTATCTATGACAAATAAAAAGCTATCGACAGATAACCAGGAAAGACTTCTCTGGAATCTAGATTATGTCGCGGTAATTATTAATCTAGCAAAACACTAGTTTTGTTAGATTAATAATTTTTTCAAGCGTTGGTGATTTTCTGATAATTAGGTAGGTATTCTTAAAGCCCGCAAAAATAAAAATAAAAAACTGAATAGACATTTACCTAACTTACCAAGCCTATGTGACAGTCCAATGGTCTTGTTCTCTGGGTCGTAGAAGGTAAGGATCTCGTGCTTTGTCTCCTGAACTAGCACGTTCAGCCATACACTGAGATTCGTCCCCACCATGTGCATCAGGCCAAACCGGGCAACAATTTTACGCTTGTATACTTTCATCTGAAAAAATGTACGTCGTTTTTTGTAATATAAGCACGTACGAGTATGTAACTATGATAATAACCCAAAATAAATATTTAGTACACTTTTGACATGATATACTAACCTCATTATTAAGAAAGATGAAGTACATCTGTATGAATATGAAGGCCATCCTTGTAGCAGGAGTAAGCGCCAGAAGCACGTTATGGCAGTTGGTATTCCGCTCCAGCTCCCAGTACTGGCCGAACTCCAGGCCGGAGTAGATCATGGACCCGATGCCGAATGCTGGAACAGTGTGGATAAGGTTTAAATAGCAAACATTGTTTAGCAGGAATCACAGTCAGCCAGAAGACGTCCACTGATGGACGAAGACCTCCCCCGTTAATAGGGGGTTGCCATACCGCTTGGCAGGCAGCTAGGGGATCGCAGAATGCTCAACGCCGTTAACCGGGAGGACCTGCTGCCCGTCCACCGGTGGTTTTAGATGCAGTTTTAGCACTAGGTCCTTTGGCAGGAATATCACGCCTTAACTTCGAGGAATACGGGAGATTTTCTTTTTAATAGGCTTGCATTCCCATTTTCAAAAACCTCCCGTATTCGAAGTACGATCTGTATGTATTGAAATTGTAGGTGATCGCCTTGTATGGGAGATGATGGGATATCCTTAGCTAAGGAGAGGTGTAACATAAGGATTGTCATCATCATTATTATCTTCCTGTCCTTTCTCACTGGGTGGGGTGACACAGCATATTTTCTTTCTCCAATTTACTCAGATCATTGTTGACTTAATTATAATTTAATAGCATAAGTTAATGGAAAAACGACAAAAAAAAGATAAAAAAATGGCAGTCGTATTTCCCCCCCATATTATACTTTTTTCTTTTTCTATGTGGATTTCCATTTCATCATCATTGACAGCTTATTCAGACCACGGCATGACACACGAACTTCCTTATTTCCCTCTTTTGCCAATCATCCCGGATTAGCTCTAGTTTTGCCCAGGTGCTTCCACAGAACATGTGGATTGTGGATGTCATCGCGGCCACCGTTGGACCTGGTCTTCTATCATTCGGATATTATCAGTTTTATACTAATCTTTCACTACTTTTTTATCCGTGTCATCTTTTGCTCATTCCATTCATTCCTTGGTTTTATCCACCCATCTATCCAGATTTACATTTACAATTGAACTAACTAAATACTAGATTATAGGCACAAAAGATTACTGAAACAGCTAATTTTAAAGAAAGCTTCAAAGATTTTTTTATCGTATTTGTTAACTGCAGCAGCAATCTCAAAAAAATATACTTTTCTAACTAATTTGCAAGTTTACCCTTTGCGTAACATATTTTCCCGGTGCTATGTTCAAAACAACACAGCATACATAATGGGGATTGGCTGATTCTAGATACAGTTGCAGATAAAACGAAAAGAGAAACAGGAAATAAATCCGGGCATAGATACTTCGGAAACAAACGTAATTATCCGCGCAATAGAGTTGATTGGAAACTTAGATAAGTACAAACCCTTGGTCCAAACTCCGAGAAAATGTTGTCCGCTTGATCAGCTCAGACTACTAATACTATAACTATAACTACTACTTTCTTTTGTTTTTGCGTGTGCTATGTTTTTGTCACAAATAATGTATTTTCTATTTCTATTTCTATAAGAATCTCTGTCCTGACTCAACGACTGACTAACTGACAGACAACGCACAGCCCAAACCTCTGGTCGTAAAGACTTGAAATTTGGAGGGTGTATTTGTCTTGATGAGTAGAGGTGTACTAAGAAAAGATATTTTCGAAATTCGTACCCTAAAACGGGAAAAAAGGGGGGGAATTTTTGTTTTTGTGTTTGTTTTTGTGAAACTTTTGTATGAAAATCCTTTGTTTTTGATCTTTTAGTCGTGAAAATTTGTATTTGGATAGTTTATTTAAATGAAAAATGCTATTTTCATATTTTTTTACAGAGGTGATTTTAAGGGGGTGAAATCTTGTTAGGAAAGTTCTTTGTTAGTAAAGTTAGAGCGATGAAAATTGGTATCTGGGTAGTTCATTTAAATTAAAATATGATATTTAAAAAAAAATTACAGGTGTGACTAAAGGGCGAAAAATTGGGTTGATATGTTGTACGGAAAGATATTTGTTTTAAAGTTATAGCGATGAAAATTGGTATTTGGATAATTCATTTAAAATTAAATATAGGTACCAAATTTGCATTATTTTTGATATGGATGAATTATGGGGGTTTCCACCCCCATAATTTCACACAATGGTGGGTGAAATTGAAGTTATAGTGGTATTATTTGTATTTGGATAGACTGATTAAAACAAAAATAATAATATTCAAAAAAGTGAATCAAAAATAAGAAAAATAAAAATATAAAAAAGAAAGGAAAAGAAAGGGTGAAAGAGATCTAAAGTGGTGCACATGGGGAGGAAAAAAATGAGCGGTATAGAACATACAAGTATTTGGGAGCGGGGTTTATTTCTTCCGTACGCGGACGAAGTCGTGGGCTACCACTACTAGTTTTCTTTATAACAAACTAACCCTGATTGTTGTCTATTTCGATAACGTTGTATCAAAGTGAACAAGTGAGGAAGTAAACTGAATTACAGCGAACAACTTATATGCAGAGATAAGTGGGGGAGCCACCATTATATTTTCTGCACTAAACTGAGGCAAAACTTTAGTTCCACTGTTTAGTTAACTCTACTGATAAGTTGGTCGGTTTCTAACTGGAGGCAGGCAAACTTAATTACAGCTGGTGCCAAAGAAGTTTGTTTCCAACCCCTTGACACTGCCTACAAGGGATTTGGAAAGTGGTGAAAGGAGTTATCGAAGCTTTTACAGGCCAAAGACATCGCTAAGTTGGAGATAAGCTTCTCGTCTTCAATGGTAATTGAAAATGTACTTATATTTCAAAGGAGCGACTCTATACAATGGTTAAAATGAAAGTTATATTTATGAGACAGAGATTCTACTCAAAACTGATGCATAATTAATTATCTATAAATTATTATTTTACCAGAATTTATGCAATGAAGATTGCCTTTATGGTTGTTTTTTTGTTTTATCGTAATCTTGGAGGAGTTCAATATATTGTAATTTTTCGAAAGGGAAAAGCTCTTGGTCTAGGAGGCCAGGATTTACATGATCGATGCGTCACCCCAGTAAGTATAATAGTGGTGTCAATTCGGTGATTTTAGAAAACACTTATTTTTGCTCGATTAAAAAAAAAAAAATATGCGCAAGGCGCCAAAATTTACAAAAAAAAATATCTATCGGGAAGCAAAAAATCTCAACAGAAACATTTTCTATCACATCTTTGAAACCAGATCCAATGAGAAAATAATATCTCACTAGATCCATCGTGGATATGGCCCCTGTATCTACTGAGATTGATCCGTCACAAAAGCTATTAGGTATTTACTTTAAAATAATTTAGAACTGCTCTAATAGAACTCTAATTCAATCCGCAATGTTTTATAGGTGCCGACTATTTCGACATTAAAATTTGATATTTTAAATTTTAGACACAAAGTTCTATAAAATGGGTCGGGTAATATAGACTTCTCACTCTCACTCTCATCAGCCCGAAGACGTCCACTACTGGATGAAAGCCTCCCCCTTAATAGGGAAGGGTTGCCATAATCCACACGCTTGGCAGGCGGCTTGGGGATCGCAGCGTGTTACCACCGTTAACCAAGAGGACGCTGCTGCCCGTCCTCCGGTGGTTCTGGATGCAGTTTTAGGACATACACAGATTCTGTTTATTCCAATTTCCACTTACTTACTACTTACTTTTCCAATTAAGGCTTATTGTCTGTAAATTTTCGAGGTGTCATGTCTGAATAAGAAAATTTGCGTCTGAAATTGGGTATAAATTAAAATGAGAGAAATTATAAGTAAGATGGTGTGTCGCCGAATTGACACTATTATCTTGTTTTGTACTTACCCACTGCCCCCATCCTGAGATAAAAGCTTCCGTAGTGGTGCGTCCGCGTGGCCAGTGCGAAGCCTAGAGAGAGGCGCTTGGCTGCCAGCTGAGGTGGAATGTGGGACGTTGTTGTCGTGCTGCCGTCTGTTCGCGAAGAGCATGAATCTGATTCCGAAGGGGATGAACTTGATTCAGATTCTAAAACAAACAATTCAAATCTTTACTACTTGGACACATTATGCACCATTTATTAATTGTTTCAAATTACAGCTACTGCCTATGGCAATCCCTCCCGATTAGGGGGAGGCCTTCGTCCAGCAGTGGACGTTTTCCGGCTGTTGATGTGTACAGCTACTGCCTTGTGGAGACAAACAATTCACTGCATCAAGGTCTTCGATCAATAATATTATGTGTACGTTACCTACCTATAGTACCTACATGAACGAAGACTAAGGTGCAATTTTTTATGCTCCACAAGCTAGATACTTGGCCATAGCTCCCTGATAATATTTAAATGATTTGATTCCCTGATTGTAATTTTATTGCCCGAATTTGGTTAAAAGAATTAATTTTTTCCAGTTAGTTTATAATTTTCCCATAAATACAGTTTAGATGCTCTAACGTTTGATCCAACCAACCACTCCTGGTCTCCGACCACTCCTAGCAACAGGAAGTATTCCGTTTTTGGTATAGGCGCCGGTTACCAGACGCACACAAACACGCACCGACCTCGCCGGCGAGGTCGAGGACTCCCCGCAGATCTATCAGAAGATCGGTTAGATTCTCTCCAAATAGTCAACCAGATCAACCTACTAGGGCCCCAAGGCACACCCCTTCTGGGGTGCCAGGGCAAGTCTGACCCCACTCCCGGCGACGGCCAAGCCGAGGTTCGCACCGTCTGAGGTGCCCTTGAGCTAGTCGCCTTTCCTAAACTAGGCCTAGCGCCATTTGCGCTTGCCTCAAGTCCGGTGCCGCTGTAGAGGCCATCTGAGGCCACCAGCATCAGTCATTCATAAAAAAAAACTTACGTTTGACTTGCTTTGTTCGTCATTATTATGTATTAGATTTCGAACATTGTACTCTATAAAACTTTTAAAGCTACAACGTTAATAAATTGCCAATGTTCAATACTTTTTAACAGACAGTTATTTTACACTGATGAAAACGAAAACATTATTATAAAACTTGTACCTACTAGCTAGTTGGATTGTTTGCCCTCCGGGTTTTCCGCGTCATTTAAATAACAAATGTGCATTTGCGCGGCTGGGAAAGAAAAATCGCAGCCACTATTTCCACGGTGATTTTACCATTTTCACCATAAAAGTTACTTCACACGACACGACGAAATATCGCAGCTGGATTAAGTTTGATGTAGAGTAACAAAAAAAACAAAGCTATACCTACAGCCTATGGCATAGGCCCTATGCTATGTAGCCTAGTTGGACCGCTCGACTTGATAGCGTGATGCTGCGACTTCAGATCTCAAGCTCGTATCAATAAGCTCTTTGGCAATTTGCAACAGATTAAAATTGATCTAATTACTATGTAATGTGGTTTGGTTTCCTACATTTAAATTGTCTTTTTGTGTATTCTCAGTTTAAAAACATTGTAATTTAACATTAACATTAACATTGGCACCGTCACATCTTCCTGAGACACAGAGTAGGGCTGGTGCGGCGGCAAATTCGGCGGAGCGGCACAAGCGGCGCAAATATGCTAACCTCGGCAGAGGTTACATATTTGAGCCGTTTGGTGTTGAGACATTGGGTCCGTGGGGACCGGGAGCTCATCATCTTTTCAAAAACATATCCGAGCGCCTGGTCGACGCGACGCGTGATCAAAATGCTGGCGTTTATTTGGCTCAACGCATAAGCATTGCCATCCAGCGTGGCAATGCCGCCAGCATGCTGGGTACGCTGCCGACTGGTAGTGGGTTTGAGCATTTGGATTGTCTCTAGACTTTCATCGGTCTGGATACAATCCTTTTGTTTTTTGTTGTGTAGTAGGCTAAGTAGTCATTGTAGTTTGTTGTAGTTAATAAAGGCTTATGCCTGTTAAAAAAAACATTGTAATGGTTGAATTGTCATCAAGCGCATTTACACTTAATGCCGGCTAGCGCGGCCCGTCACATTTCCGTTCTATTCACTTATACCTATCTTCAGTGCGAATAACGTATGCTATAAAAACAGGAAAACACTGTGACGTCATATGTCAAACCTTTACTTTCAGATAAGGGATAAGCCTGCCCTAAAGTCGGCTTTTTATTTTCACGTAGTCGCTCGCTCGAAACCAAATGTTCATGTTTGGAAGAGATTACTTCTCTACTTAGTGAACCGTAAAGGCGGATTGGCCAGCCTTAGTGTCAGAGTAAATGTGCTATTTGAAAAAGCTATAATAGAGTTGATAGTCATTTGTTATTATAAAAAGTTCCAGTGGCCTTTTTTGAACTCCATCACTAATGATCTATTTCAGCTCAATGGTATTAAAATATAAAACAGGGTTACGCCGAACGGTATTTCTAAGCCAATAGGAGGTTATAATAACCCTGAAAACCGAACAAAAAAATTGTTCCATACATTTTGTCGATGGTAAATGACAGTTTTCTATAAAACAGCTGGTATTTTAACGCGAATTCAGTGTTGCGTCCTTAGTAAAAGTCTTTCACAATGTTCAGTAAAATGGACTTCATTCGGCTTAGTAATACGTTTCCGAATAAGCCTATATATTTCTGTCATCGGAACTTTATGTTAAGTACATAAGGTTCCAGTAAAATGTGAGCATAGTCGGAAAATGTCTAAAATAAATTTTGAATCGGAAGAAAACAGATTAAAATAAAAGTAAGTTTGTATAGTGGGCAGCCCTAGTGTCAGAGTTAATGTGCCGCCCAAAGGCCTCTGACATGGCTGACGGTTGTTGTTTTAGAAACTATAACAAACAACCGAGACCAACAATTTAAAGTGTCATCCGACCCACGGTAGCGCTCAGAAATAAATGCCACTCACGGTCACCCATCCGAAGACTGACCGGACCGTCCGTTGCTTAACATCGGTGATCGTTTAGAATCACCTAGACAAGCTACGCCACGAGCGCTACAACAGGAAACAGATGATTATCTAGTACCTATATACCTACAAAGGAAGGAAAACATTATACGAGTAAATGCTTTATTTACCGTGAAGAAGAATTCGTCCTGCCTATTTCGCTAAGAAACTAGAGAACGTCGGGAAAATCCTTCGTGAGTAAGAGCGTAGGCGGTAGGGCGTTTTAATTTGGGAAGGAATTTGTCGTCTTTTACCTGTCTACTTAAGATTTTACCCCGAAAATAAGGTAAAAATAAATTTTATGCGGCATTTGAAGTAGGTAAGTATGTCTTTTTTTAGTAAATTTTATATGGCACATAATTTTGATAGTAAAATTTAGCCACGCAACAAGAATAAAAAAATATGTTCGTGTTGTGTTATGTTTACATCATCCGTTTCCATCTCAAGAGATGATGTATGTAGCGTCCGAAGTACATCTGCGCTCATGGTTTAAGGCTTTAAGGGTTCTATATTCCAAAGTTGCCACTCGAAAAATCAATGTTATTTATTACTATAATTACTAAAATTAATGGCAAAAAATATATAGTGTTACAGACGAACATCCGTAAATTTTACTTTTCATTTTCATATTTAGTGATATTGTATTTTCAAAAATTGTGAAATACACGAGCGAGTTCTGAGCCTTAATAAGCCTATTCGGGAGCCACAAATGCGATCACATTTTTTTGCAGATGTATTGAGATGATGGATGACGAGAATGTCAGCTGGTTGTCTTTCTTTGCAAACCTATGACCAAGGTTTTTAATTCGTGGTCCTAGAGCAATGATCTTATATAATGTTACACTAAGATCATTGTCCTAGAGTATCGCACGTTTGCAGTAACTTTAAGCCAGCGATTGTGAATCGCGGTTTTGTTTACAAAAGTAACATAATCGGCTTGTTATAGTTCCTGATAATAAATAGTAAATAGGGTAGATGACTGATGTTTATCAAAAATTAATGGTAGACGCGATTAACAGCTTATAGCAAAACCAGTAGATTTGCCCTCTAAATTTGGTAGATTTGTACTAGGTATTTCCAAATAAAACCTTTTTTTTTAAATCGGTCCATTCGGTATGACTGCCCCAAAAATCGGTGGAAAACCCTTTGGTAACCAAAAAATTGGTAGGTTCGATACCACCGACAGCAGCGCGGTTTTTGGATCTATAAGGGGGGGGGGGCAACTGGCAGCCTTGCCCCCCCCCCCCTGGCGACGCTCATGCCTTGAATAGTATAATAGTCTACTTACTAGGAACAACAGCGGTGTCACCTGCCGATCTTGATCTGTCCCGAACGAGAGCCGCATACATGTAGAGTAGAAACACCATGCTGCCAATGTAGAGGTAGAGGTAGAAGCCCTGTCGACAATAAAACGCAAGATTTGGGTCCATAACCATGGTGGAAACTGTCCATGAATAGACAGCTTAGTATTTAACCCAACACTGCCAAAATCTTGAAAACTTCATATACTTGACACTTAATTTTTGGCATTGGGTGTTATTATTCCTTAAAAGTCTTTTTAGACGACAAAACTTAGAAAAAAAAACGACAAAGCAGAAAACAGATCGGTCCGCTCCACACTTAATTGCCATACCCTCATTTGGGTCATTATGCTAATAATATTTGTATTTGTTTTTATCCATAATGTGCAATAAACGATTTGACTTTGACTTTCTTAATTTTTCAACCGACTTCAAAAAAGAAGGTTCTCAATTATTAGTATTTTACTCTATTACTCCGCCAATTATGAACTGATTTTGATGTATGATAGAAATAGGTTTTGTAGTTTGGTTTTAAAATCAAAATTACTAGAAAATATGAAGATGTCATCCAGGTATTCGAAGTTGAAGTCGCTTGTATTTTTTTTTAAAGTGTATTATGTAAAATGCAAAAAATGCGATAATATAAGATTTAATTATTTTTTATTAAAAAAAATGTATAAGTATTATAGTAATAGTAAGTATCTATCTATATATATATACATATCTGTCCTGACTGACTGAATGATTGGTGACTGACAGACTGACTGACAGACAACGCACAGCCCAAACCGCTGGTCGTACAGACTTGAAATTTGGAGGGTGTATTCGTCTCGATGCGTAGGGGAGTACTAAGAAAGGATTTTTCGAAATTCGATCCCCAAGGGGGGTATGTATGAAAGTCCTTTGTTTTTGTACTTTTAGTCACGAAAATTTGGATTTGGATAGATCATTTAAAATAAAAAATGCCGTTTTAAAGTGTTTTTGAAGTTATAGTGATGAAAATTGATATTTGGGTAGTTCATTCAAAGGGGAGAAGTTAGGGGCCCCTCTAACTCCCGAGGGGGGAGTTGGTAGAGTCGGTCGAGTCGGTAGAGTCGGCTCGTGTCGGTCGTGTCGGTAGAGTCGGTAGAGTCGGTAGTTGCTCGGGATGATTTAAAGTGTTGAATTTTGGGAGCGCGCCGAATTTCTTCCGTACGCGGACGACCTAAGTATAGTTATATATATAAAAATTAAATGTCGTATTATGAAGTTTTCAAGATATTGGTAGTATTGGGACAAATACTTAGCAAATAGGTCATAAAATCACGCAGTCAGTCTCAAAATCCGTCACGGTCAAGTTCAAGTCATAAAGTTGTGGCGACTTTACTAGAAGCATTTACGGAGTTTTGAAAACAACACGAAATTCCTTTTCACTACATTATAACCAAATGCACACTCATGCACGTACATATACAACACCTAGATAGAGAGCAAACATCTATGTTCGTCATAAAAATGCTTGTCCTACAAATAAATATTTTTCACAGTAAACAAAATGTTATATAAAATGCTATTTTGTTACTGCAGTTGTCAATTTAGTTGTAAGTAGCTTTATGTAAATTTTACCTCGCTTTATACTCGACGAAACACTTGATAGTGTTCACTATATCACTTTAATGTGCTTACCTCATAAAGTTAGGCACATTAAAGTGATATAGTTGATTACTATATCACTTTACACACATTGTATTAACAGAGTGTGCTAAGCAGGACGCAGCTGCACGCGCGTCGGGCTCTGTTTTCACTCTTTGAAAAAGGTCACCGGATGTGATCGAAACTATAGTCGGAGTATCTGATTTAATTAAACGTGAGTATTCCCGTATAAATAAAACAAAAATGTGTCAAAACCACGTCAGTTTGCATAATAAAAGAGTGATAGAATAGGGAATATGCATGTGTTTCAATTATTACAAATAATTGGATATATGGAGAGTTAAACTGAATCTGATGCATACGTCGAAACAATAATTGAAATCGGCTGGTAAAGTTCTGAAATATAAGCGCTCAAAGTATTTGGGAGGGAGTCATCTGTCCCTTTCTAGCAAAACACGTGCATAGTATAGAATTTGTTTGGAATCGTGAACTTTGACGCCATAAACCTAGTATAGTGCCCTCCCTATCTAACATGAAACTAAAATGTTTATAACTTCGTTATTTGTGCACATATTAAAATTTCACTTTTGATGATTTGTTTTGTTGCCAAACAGATTTTTTGTGAGTCAATAAAAAAAACACCATGCATACTCCTTATTGGGAGAACAGTTACTGATACGTGTACATGCGTACATTTAGATTAGGTAGTTTATCCCTCTACATAAATATTTGTTTCGACTTTATACTTAGAAAAATCGACACACGAGAAATCATGATTCTATTGATTATGTTATTCATAATAATTCTAAAATAGTTTTTTTTTCTAAGTAATAAGTCGAAACAAATATTTATGTAGAGGGCTAAACTACCTAATCTAAATGTACCGTCACTGCGACTGCTATGAACATTTAATCAGGTGAATATCCGGCCTTATTTAAAAATTATGCTTAAGTTATTTAACTTCTGCACGCTATAAAAATAAAAGGTGCAGTATTACTTATCTAAAATTAAATAATGGCCGGTAAACTTGTGCGGCCTTATAAATACATACTTATAATATATACAATACAGACACAAAACAAACCAAATAATAAAAATTATCCACTTAATGTTTTTGTTCGCTTTTACTGTTTATTATTGTTATCAGTGTTTATTTATTCTTTGCCATAAATAATGATTGTCTATTGTCTATTTTAAACATCTATGTTCGTCACATAAATACTTGCCCTGGGTGGGAATCGAACCCACGCCCCCACAGCTCTCGAGCCAGATATAATACGAACTCAGCTATACGGCTAACAATTTAACTACATAAATAGGTTTTTATTTGTTATGTATGCAGACGGGTGAAGTGACAACTAACTATTCAACTGAGTGTCAAAACAAAATGTCGCGAATTGGAGATAAGAAATGGAAAAAATTGAGAACTCGTTTTTCCATACTAGTTCAGTAAATTCGAGTATCACAAGTTGGGCTTTTCTGTGATCACAAGTGTATAGACAATACACAATATTTTAATTGTAGAAATAATCACATTTGTACCAAAGATTACGAAAGATGCGCCATCGCGTAATAAAACAACGTTTGAAAATGACCCCCTTGCCGTCATGTTTACGAGTTGCGTCGGAGTGCGAAAGAAGATAGCACTTTTATGAGAGCAAAACGGATAGCGCGCACCTCGCTTAGTGAGCGCAGACAGGCGAGACAGTCCTTAGGGCCGTCTTCACGGGGCCATTTTAGGGCGCGATATGACATATCTCCCTCCTTATATATATAATATTATTGATTTGTACACAATGCAAGACAATAGAAACGCAAAACAAATTTAAACAGTACAAAATAGTAGAGTGTATATGCATAATGCTTACCTCATAAAACGAGGGTGGAATGTAGGTAGAGATGACCTCAGCCATGGGGAAGGCGATACCCATGACCACCAGCAGTTTTCCATACAACGCCGAGAGAGTTGTCGCCAGTGCGTCACCCCTGAATAAGGAAGAAAAACATAATTACAAAGTCTCACAAAAAAAACAACAGAACTCAAATTCAGCTATTTTGATTTAAAAACTAAACTATAGTACCGATTTTGATAAAATTTATTTGGGACCACCTCTGAAGTATGACCTCATCATCAGCCAAAAGACGTCCACTGCTGGACGACTCCTCCCCCTTAGTAAGGAAGTTTTGCCCAATCCCCACGCTTGGCAGGCGGCTTGGGGATCGCAGAATGCTCACCACCGTTAACCGAGAGGACGCTCCGGTAGTTCTGGCTGCAGTTTTAGGACTTAGGACATGTTGTAGTGGTAGGACTCTACTGCAGAGTCCGCCTGGGGAAGTACCACACCTTTGCCAGTTATTCAACCCCCAAACAGTAGTGTGCAAGCATTACTGTGTTCCGGTTTGAAGGACAATGTTACCAGAGAAATTACTAGGTATGAAGAGATTTAACATCTAATATTTCATGGTGACGAGCGCAGTACAGTGCGGCGCAGGATTGAACACAATCCCGCAAGTTTCTCAATTCTGGCACTGCTACACTGTTAGTGGCAGGTGTTATGCTTACCACCAGGCGAGCGTCTTGCTCGTCTCGTCACTTGAGAGTATAAACAAAACCCAGGACCAAAAAATAAAATCTGATCCTAAAAATAATAACAAACCCTAAACATAATCTCATAAAGCATTTATACGAAGTAATAGAAGTAGCCAAATGCAAAATAGAAGATCGAACCTAGAGTTTCCGTAAAACGATAAATTGCCTAAGAACAAAGCTGCGGTACCCAGGAGACATTGCTCATTCGTTTTACGAGCGGCCACCGGGAGAGGGAGAGATTCGGAAATAAATACTACCGAGGAAGGATTCACGATTTCTACAACACTTGTAAAATTGGGGTATTCCTGATTGAGCACGAATTTTTTGAGCACCCATGAAATTAGCACCTAGCATATTACCCAAATAGCACCAAACAAAATTTTGGCTTGGTGCTATTATGGGAAATAAAACTGATTTTATTCTCCTTTGAGCACCTACGTCAGCTTCTAGTGATGGGATGGGACCATAGGTAGTTTTTATTTAACACAATATTACTCATTATTTTAACAGTTTGGTTGCCTTAGTCACTTACGCGACTCAGGTTAAGCGCTATCTGCTATTATAAGCCCTAAGAATCATTGCCGTTTTGACTATCTTTCTATAATAAAAAAAAAACTTATTTGGGTATAAGCTATCTTTGATCAACCGGCGTACACTGCATACGTAATTAGAACTCCCATTTTTTCGGCGAATTTTGGTCGTGGCTCCAACGTACGATGCTCTACATGACGTACTTAGCTACATGCGCGTTCAGTAAGGAAACTTTCGAATATTTTTATGGTCAATAGGCTTGGTGCTGCTGGACAAAGAGCCACAGAACATGTACAGGTAACAACATGGCGGATATGCTCGCAAAAGAGGGTGTTAGGAAACAGGTAAGCGACGACGTAGTGGCTCTCTGCAAACCATCGGCGATGGGAGTGCGAGAGCTACTGCGCCGTCACACCGAAAAAGAACAACAAAATCTGTGGGATAAGAAAGACGACTGCAAACATGCTAAAAGCGCTTTCCCTATCCTAAACGGGAAGATCACTAACAATCTATTGAAGTTGCAACGACAGGACCTTCGACTTTTAGTAGGCCTCATAACCGGTCATTGCAACCTGAATAGTCACTTATACAAACTGGGAGCCACGGATAGTGGCTGCATGCAGGATAGTGAAACTGTGGCGCATGTACTGTGGCATTGTAAAGCTACAGAAGAAACCAAAATTTGTTTTAATTTCTAGTGTTTTTCCGCTGTAATATCACTGTGTTTCTGTGTTTTTTCGCTGTGTTATATTACAGCGGAAAAACACTAGAAATTAAAACAAATTTTGGTAACAATGGACTTCCGCAAAGTAACGCCTGAATCAATCACATATATTACAGAAGAAACGAGAATCGCTACCAGATTGCATGATGCACCTTCATCGCAAACCATGTCACCCCAACAGCTTGACTGCTTTTCATCATCATCATCATATGCTTATACACCTCCATCTAAACCACTGGAGTTACTATGCCAGCGGCCCAGAGCCTCGCTCCGTTACTTCAAGGAGCTGGGTTGGCTCGGGTAGACGCTGGCGGGGGAAATGCACAATACACCCCAAGCGGGAAGTCAGTGCAGGACTTATCGCCCCCACATCGAATAAGAATAAGAATAAGAAGGCTTGGTGCTTTACCGCAGTTCACATAATGCTAAGCAACAGTGCAGCGGAATAGTCGGAGCAAAATAGGAATTGGAACTGGCTCTCAAGTAAAGTTGTGGAAGATTCAGATTTTCCACTTGGGAGTAGTTTGATATAGCCGAGTACCTGCGAAAAGTACCCTACCACCATGATATATTTTCTTCATGTTGTTTTCGTTACTTGTTGAGTCTAGAACCCACGCTCTTCGGCGTCCGATCCTATAACGCGCTGCCACTGAGCTACCATAGACAAAAATTGCAGTTTTCTTTAGCCTTGTATTACTTTGTAAACGGAATCTTATGACTTAAAAGTTCAATACCTAGAGATGCTATCTATTAATAGATAGGAAATGTAGAAACAAAGACAACTTGGTCATCTAAACTTAAGTAGCAGCGCAGTTGAAGAACATTTATTGCGAGAAAATAAAATCTCACGAGTGATGCCTTTACGCACCCTACACTGAACAACTAAAATTGGTTAATCAAAGTAACAGCTCCGATCATGTCAACTTAAAAAATCGAACTGGTAACCTCTTTTCCACGAGTATTTTTCTAAGCTGAGAGGATATCAAGTGGAACAGAACCCAGTCGTAAAAGGAATAAACTGCCGTCCTATAAAGTAGGTACTAGAGGCTGCAGGTAGCCGCTCTCGATGGGGCATAAATATTGGAGCACCATTTATTGGTAGACTTGGGTGACTGCGGGGTGGTGGAGGCGAGAGACTGTCTTAGGAATCTAGTATAGTGCTGTGAACTTGTTTTTTAGAATGGGTTATATCGATTGTCATTTGTCTTAGCCGTAGAGGGCTTTGACAAATGACAATCGATATATTGAATTAAAATAACAAAACGTAAGAGCAGGTAGGTACATAGGTATGAAGCAATAGTAATTACAAATAATTGCGTAATCTTTTATTACCGCATTGAATAAAAAATTCAAATGAACTTAAAAACGATTGCTAATATAGAGCCTTGCCTAAAAACTTCGTTAAAAGTTAAACAACTAGCATTGCGTAGTTTATTTTTGTTAAGTTAGTTAAGGTAAGTTTAAGTTACGTGACGTTTGTTAATTTAAGCAGCGTGTTATGTAGTTTTTAAATAATATTTCTTAAAGTTTGAAGCAAAGAGAAGTAATTATGCATCGTTTAGTTTGAAGAGGAATAATTATGGGACGAAGTTACGAATTACTTAAGTTGCGAGTGAATCAGTACCTACATAATATTTAGGTACCTACATAATATGTATCTATCACGCTAATATTATAAATACGAAAGTTTGTCGGTGTGTATGTTTGTTACTCACGCTGAAACAGATGAACAGATTTGGATGCAATTCGGTAGCGGTAGCAGGGGGATGTCACTCCGCAGTTTAGGTATGTTATAGGGACGTAACTAAGCATAGGTGATAGAAAGAGAGCGGTATATAGCGAGCGGTATCCAGCGCTGTGCGAGTTGAATTGCTACTTTATTGCCTAGTATATAAAGTCCTTATTTATGTCAATTCCTTTGAGGAGTGAACTTTCTGTACGTAGTACTATTATTTATTCTGTGGCGGTAGGTAGCTTTTAGCTTGAAATAAAACATGGGCTACTTTTTATTCCAGGGATCGCAGATGAAATAAAAATGGCGTTAGTAGTTATTTGACTACTTCAACGTTGAGCTAAAAATGAAATGCTGTTCGTTGGTCGCTTGAGAACGGTTGGACCATTTGCCTATCTTTTGTTTTAAAATGTTCTTATTAGACCGAATTAGGTTTTTATAGAAAGAAAATTTAGGAAAGTTTCCCAGATTATTTTAAGTTCGAGACATCTTTTTTCTATAGGATTTTTGTATGATCTGAACTGACTCACTATTCAAACGATATGTGTAATTAGTTTTTCTTTATCACTGGACAACTTCTGTTGGGTCAGCTACTAATCTAATAAAAAATCTAAAAGGGGTCATTTTATATGTGGTCGCCGAAAAAAAAAACAAGACTTTTAGCTGTAGAAGTCAATTAAAACCGCAGGTGGCTGGCTGTGCTTACATAAGATATTATGTATACCTATTAGAGACTATTTCAGACCTCTGCCTACTTATTAACAATAAATCCCTCAGTGAAAGGGTCAAATACTACGCCTAGGTGAATGTAGCCCAGAATCCGGGTAAATCCTATTAAATACTGGGGACAGCATAAATATGGATGACGGCTCGACTGCCGGAGACGGTGTCAGCCGGATCGTGATAATCCCTGAGGATGCGCACCTACTACATTAGGGCTGTCACCTACATTTAGACTATTTAGATCATCATAAATTAGCTTACATTTGTCTGCATCTTGGACGCAGAGTCTATCTCCATAGAATAAATAATAGTACTACGTACAGAAAGTTAACTCCACAAAGGAATTGAAATAAATAAGGACTCTATCTACTAGGCAATAAAGTAGCAATTCAAATCGCACAGCGCTGGATACCGCTCGCTATATTCACCTAGATATACCGCTCTCTTTCTATCATGTATGCTTAGTCAAGTGCGACGAGGCTAGCGTGCGGGGCTGCGGGCGGCGACTGACTTCTGCCTTGCATTGTCCACCCGGACGGAGCGCCGGCCGAACATACCTAAACTGCGGAGTGACACCTATGCGGAGTGGCTATCTCTTAGTGTTAGTTCATATACACGAAGATTTCAGCTCTTTGCTTTAACTTTCTCATAATTACTTTTTTAGCACATTTCACTATCAGGTCATGTTAAAATAGGGCAAGCCTACACCATTTGCTCAAATTATTTAAGTCCTTTTCCTCCGTCCTACAAAAAAAAAGTACCCCAATACTATTGCAACACGCTTATAAGTAGCTTGAAACTAAGGCTACATACACTAGCAAACTGGTCACGCGCCACGCAAAAGCCACAAAACGCCGCCGTCTGAAACTAGAATCGGCTTCTCAAAAGCGGAAGCGTGTGACAACCACTTCCACCTTGTGCTGCGAGTTCATATAAAACTGGAGTCCGCAGGTCGGTGGTGACGTTTTATGGCTTCCATAGGTACTCGTCCCATGTGAGGCTAAGCTAAAAGTTTTGTTACTCTTCTCATTTTTTAACGGAATTCTCTCTCGAAGATCTCTCTTTACCTCTAAAACTTTATGTTACTGGGCATGAAGATATTTTGACATCTAATATCTCAGGAAAGATAAGCGCAGTGCAGTGCGGCGCAGGATTTTGTTCGAAAGTTCACAATTCTGGCATTGCTAATGTTATGGGCAGGCGTGATGCTTACCACAAGGCGAACGCCTCCCTCATTTCCTCACTCCACTGTATATAAAAATAAATTAAAAACTCCATAACTCACCCTGTTTTCGTATGAAAAATCAAAATACAATTCGGCTTATTAACTAAACGTAGGATCATAATTTATTGTTTGCTACAAATAAGCACATTTCTATTCGTAGCATGTGTGAGAACCCTACAAGCTAGCGTAGCACTGTTTTTGAACTGTCCTTTGTCACAATCGCTGGCAGTCATTTGTTTTTATTACCCGTCGGTGCGAGAATGCTGTTATTTACTGATAGTAAAAATTGTAATAAGTATACTTTATGACTTGCCAGTATGATAAGAAGTGTTAACTCGATTATTACAAGTGTTTTTTTATTTATTTTTTAAACAGTTCCGATTGATATCGACCAAAGATTTATGGCTAAAATTCAAATATCTCTTTAAAACAATAATTGCATGTTTAATATGTATAACGAATTTACGGTTCAATCGATTTATATAACTCACGATTTGTCGATTATGGTAAAGCAGTGACTCGTTTGGTATGATATTATGGGAACTCATCGTAAAAAAAACTTAAAGTATTAAAATTAATAAACATTATTAATTTGTTAAAAACACTTTAATCAAAAATATCCACAGATTATCTTATCGAATTCAAATTAATTCAAAAAAAGAATTCTAAAAAAAACATGCCGTAAAATCTTTTTTCAAAATTGTAATAGGTAATATTTATTTACAGGGATTTATTGTACTTAACAGATTCCTGATTTTTGCGTCACAGACATTTCTAGCATTTCTGTTAGAAGATACTTAATCATGGCGTCGTCTATTTATTTATTTATTAGGCACTTACAACAGATCATAGAAATTAAATAATACAGTAACATGTAGAAAAATACAGAACGATCCCATGATCCAAAATAGCAAGCACTCGACATGGCTAAAACAGTGGATTAGGATTACATAATTCAGACACTTAAAAAAAAAATTTCAAAAAATAACAAACTTTGTGAGCTAGACCAATGAGGTTATGTTATAAATATCGTTGGTACCTACCTAAACAAATAGAACTGTCTATTTAAGACTTGTAACACTATCATACCAATTAAAATAATATATAGTAGCTGAATACTTATAATATTCCTACTCAACAAAATATCAGCACAACCGCAAGTCACAATTAACGCAATATTCCGGTAAAACCGGTATAATTCAGTCATCAAAATTTCAGCTTTCATTAACAGCGGGTGATTATTCACACTTAACTTTAACGAAAGCTCAGGGCTGCCATTTTGGAATTTACGGGTGATTTTCATACATACGTGCCTTTCTGTGCGTTCAACCTTGGGAGTTAAATTTTATAGAGACTTTTTTATGTCTCTTATTTTGAACTTATCCCGGAAACTAGAACTAGATTATTGCTCACCAAATAAAGTAAGTAAGTTCGTATAGGCTGCGTGGCCAGCCTTAGTGTCAGAGTTAATGTGCCGCCCGAAGTCCTCTGACATGGCTGACAGTTGTTGTTATAGAAACTAGAACAAACAACCGGGACCAACAATTTAACGTGTCATCCAACCCACGGTAGCGCTCAGAAATAAATGCTACTCACGGTCACCCATCCGAAGACTGACCGTCCGTTGCTTAACATCGGTGATCGTGTAGAATCACCTAGACAAGCTACGCCACGAGCGTTACCAAATAAGATTACTTATTATTAGCCTATCAAGATCAAACTTTGCTAAAACGCTGCCGAAGTCTCTATCAGTAGCTCTGATAGAGAAAAAAAGGTTCAGTAGGAACAACTCTAGTCTTATGTTTATAGATCACAGTACCTACTTATCAAATAAATTATAACACTAGCTTCCATCCTTCCCCCTCAAAGCCTCTAGGAAAATCTGTCTTCATATCAGGAGATAGGTAACTGTACACTAGGAACATAAATTACGACAAAGTTCCTGTGAAGAACATACCTAAAGATAGACAGACTTGTCCAATGTAACAAGACCTGAGCATAGTGAGTGATTCGGGCGTAGAATTTTGGAAGATGTCGTGCAAGATATGTCACAGTTTTCTGGTTTGTTGAGACGGGAAAGGAAAGAAGTGTGGGAGACGAGGTCCCCTCTCGTACGGCTCGGTTGCCATGGCAACGGCGGCGTGTTATTGGCAGGGAGCTAGGATTTTGTATACATACAATGCGACTATTACGCTTTGGACGTGGTCAATTTTTATCTGAATAATACGCAATTAATTTGAATCTAAGCCTAAATTTAAGACTATTCTAAATTCTAATTAATCATTGTCTGATCTGTTAGAAGAATCACTTAAGTAGCTGTATGTTAAAATGTCAACCTTAAAACAGCGACAATGATAAGATGAATGGACGGGAAATAAGCGGGTTTTGAAGACTATATGTTAAGCGCCGGCTCTCCACTCGCATCAGTCATACTTTGCCTTTGCGGCATGCGAGCCGCACGATACGACAATACAAAATTCTAATACATGTACATGTGTTCTCTTTTTGTCATGAAGTAATTAGATTCGCTATCTCTATTTTCCGGCAAATGTAATATGCATACTTTTAGCTAGGTATGCTTGATTGTGTTGTCTTGTTATTTTTGATCGATTTGCAAGCGCTGGGCCCGTCCATTCCATTATCACCGTCGCTGCCTAAAAAGCACTAACAGAAAAAGTCAGTTTCGTCTTCACACACTTACACTTGGTTACTTACTTACTTGGTTAAGGCTGATTTTACTGATTAGTTAACACTTACACTTGTCACTCGCACTTGATAGATAGGTAAGTACTTGACAAAGTGTAAGGGTTCCTTAATACCAAGCTGCAAACAATGAGAGATTATCTGACAGGCAATTTAAAAAAAAAAAAATTCTCTTCCACTCGATAGACGGCGCTGACTATACGTGCCAGTCAAAAACATCATATTTTTAATCTGTGGCACTAAAATATAATAAAAACTTGACAATGACAGCCACGTCTGGTCAGCTCAAAGTCAGCGCCATCTACAATGAGCTTTTTTTTTTAAAAATTGCCTGTCACAAAATCTTTTATTTTGTAACCGAGTTTGTTTGTAGAGTTTTGTAATCTAACATTATCACAGTTTATTGCCAAGTTCCTTTTGACAATGACGCAGTAGAATATTTTATTATGACGTCACAGCCTCAATGACATTAAACTTTTGAGGGGTTCTCAATGAGGAAATGGGGGCGCGAAGCGGGACTTGTCTGGAACATGTTGAGGAGACGATTATTTTACACGCTTTTGAATATTTTATCTAAATGAGATCAGACAAACAAAGAACCTTTCGTAAGGAATTGTTTACTTCAGAACTTAGAATTGCGTTATACTGAGAGTAATGAGAAAATCTTCAAAAAGTGTATACAGGATGTAACAAAAAAGTTGAACAATTCTTAAGGGTATGGATCTACTCATCATTATGAACAACTTTTACTATGGGGCCAACTTTGAAATCGGAAAATAATAATCAGCTGTTCCATACGTTGAATCCAAGGTCAATGAACTTTTTGTATGGAACAGGTGTTTTTTCTGGCACCTGTTTGTAACACGTTGTATACTTTACAGCGGCTTTTATTGATTACTAATAATCGACTGCACTCACAAAAAAATTCATACCTTATAGAATAAAAACGTAGTCCGGTCAACTGTACTATTTCTGTACTATTTACCGGATATTTTTTCCGTAGTCCGATTGACCTGACCTGCGGCTCATTTACCAGCCGATTGGCTCCACATAACATATTTTCGAGAGTTCTACTTTCGCAGAACTACTAGTTATCAGAATACATAAACCAATTTGTTTAGACCTAGTATATTTAGTCGCAACCATAGACCCATGTGAGCAGCGACAGTGATAATGGAATGGACGGGCCCAGCGCTTGCAAATCGTTCAAAATTAACAAGTCAACACAATCAAGTATACCTAGCTAAAAGTATGCATATTACATTTGCCAGAAAATAGAGATAGCGAATCTAATTACTGCATGAAAAAAGAGAACACATGTACATGTATTAGAAGTTTGTATTGTCGTATCGTACGGCTCGCATGTCGCAAAGACAGAGTATGGCTGATGCGAGAGGAGAGCTAACGCTCAACATATAGTCTTCAAAATCTGTGCGCTTATTTCCCGTCCATTCATTTTATCATTGTCGCTGCATGTGAGTATAGTAACTTCCGAGGTAACATCAGAGTAGCTCAGAAGTCACACAAGCCTTAATTGACAAACTTTCGCCCCTTGAAGATCGTGCGGTCGCATCTACTGAACAATGCGACAGCCCCTGTCTAACAATTCTGGTGCAATTATGTTCGTTATAACAAGATACAAATTGTTTACGGAGATGTCTCAGGAAGCCGCTTAATTAGGCACAATGGTGTAGGTACAGCTGAAATTGTATACTGGGTACTGGGTATTGTAGCTTGGGGTATACTTAATCGAAAGGGGCTTGTGTACACTGTAAACAACTTTTACTATGGGGCCAAAACTGTAATTACGAAAAAAACTGTTATGGAAGAGCTGATTTTGAAATATGTCATGAATGAATGTACTTTTTTTATGAAACAGCAGGGTGTTCGCGATATCTGGTTAAAAGCCGTTCTCTCCTTTCGACATAGCAAGCCATATGCTTATAGCCCTGTGTAGATTTCAGTATAAGCTGTTTCTCCGATGTGTAAGAATAAATAAAGGTAACATGGAAATACGAGTATCTAGTACTCGACAACGCCATTTAATTTTTTTGTTGTATTCGAAATGTTGCTGTTTTAGTTGAGCCGTGGTTACTTGTGACACAACGCGTCGTGTCTTTAATGTCTTAAGTAACTTTTTCAAAAAAATCAACCGACTTCAAATTAATATGGGACCAATTCGAGAGTATAGTACCCTATCAAGTAAAAAAATGTTTTTTTTAAATCGTTCCACAATTGACGGCGAAATCGGTGAAAAAAAAACAACACTTTTTTTTAAGTCGGTTAAAAAGTAGAGAGAGTTCATTAATTGATTATTTTTCGTAACCCGAAACTGATTGTAGGTAGGTACCAATCAGAATATGGCTTTATTAGCAACTCTATTGTGCATTTACGAAACTCCTTTTTACAATCGACCAAAAGCATAAATTTGTATAAGCGCTATAAAAACTCAACACCACTGTTTCGTGTTGAATAATTTAAATAAACACGAAATGAGTTCACATGAATACCAACTTAACTTGGTCAAATGAGGGAACTGAAAAATTTCAACGAGTGACTGTTACATTGTTCAGAAAATGCGATGGTGACGCCCCAACCCAACTCTACTAGAAGGTTGGTTGGTCTGCTCACCGCGCATTTGCAAAGCTTGGGGCTCTAGCGCCTTTGTTGGACATTAGTTATTTTGCGGGTAAAGTTTGCAATTCGCGGCTCGGGCTGTATTGTAGTTTCTTTGTTCGCGGAAAATACTTTCGATTCAAAAAGTAAGCCACGCAAAATACCCAGTAAATAGTATGTGGTTGTACTATGAGTTAGATGAATGAAAGCTAGGGCGGATCGAGGATTTATTTCAGGGAGGGGCACATGGGCCATAGGCCAAGTTTCCCCATACTATTATCCTCTGCTGTCTTTGGAATCGATTCCTTTTCAATAACATACAAGAATAACTATAAAAAATAATTTTAATAAATATTAAACAATGAGAAATTAAGTACATGTTTATTATGCAAAAAGTTTTTTATTTTATTAAAGCGGTATCTTATAAATCTCCCAGTTCTTCTTTGTTATATATTTAAACCGTTGGTATATTAATCCCCCTTAATAGGGATTAGGGAGTATATCTAATATACTTAAACACAAATCTATTTTAAATCTGGTTGGTTTAAAATGTTTATAGAATATTATTTCCTGTCCTGTGGACCTGGGTATGTCCAAAAACTGCATCCAAAACCACCGGAGGACGGGCAGCAGAGTCCTCTCGATTAACTGTGGTGAGTATTCTGCGATCCCCAAATCGCCTGCCAAGCGTGGACATAATGGCAACCCCTCCCTATTAAAGAAGAGGCTTTCATCCAGCAGTCGACGTCTTCTGCCTGCTGTAATAAACTGCGGTTATCAGTTCTTCGAGCGATGTGTCCTGCCCATTGCCACTTCCACTTGCAAACCCTGCGAGCTGTGTTTCAAAGTAACTTACGCGCTGATGACGTGGACGTGCTGGAACGCAGATGGTCTTGAGGATCTCCTGGTTGGTGGCAGGGGTACATGCGCTTGCGGTCCTGGCTGCTGACTGTACATCACCGGCTGGAGCGACAAAGACCCGCCGAGATTCATTGAAGGAGGACTTGATATCCTATGGAAAGGAATAGCATGATGTAAGAATATACAGATTTATTTTTTATGTATTGGAGTGACGAGACGTAACATAGCAGTAGCAGTACCACAATTGTGGACTTGCGAACAAAATCCAGCGTTGTAATGAATGCGCTTACCCTGAGATACCTGTTAGATGTCAAATATCTTCATGGCCAGTAGTTTCTCTGGTAACATTGCCTATCAAACCGAAACACAATAATGTACACTATACTACTTAGCAGTTGAAAAACTGGCAAAGGTGTGGTACTTCCCTAAGCGAACTCTTCAATAGAGTCCTACCAGTAAATTAACCAATCAATGATTTACTGACACAAAAAATTATACAAAGATACTTACGAGGAGATTAGTTCTTTGGTGTGGTGGTCATATCATATTTATCCTTATGATCAGAGAGCGATGCTGTATTCCGAAACTGTTATATTATATTGATAGCTAAACCTGACTGAACGAATGAATCAATAAGTACCTATTCTAAATGTCACCATACCGCCCTTATATACACGCTGTAAGTACAGAGAAGTGTCTCTGCGAATGAATTGTGGTTCCGCAACGCGACATTCTAGCGCCTGCAACAGCTATGTCACGTACGCTACATTTATTAAGCTAGTCTACGAGACATTACTTTGATGGTCTCATAGCTGAAATAAATTTACAAAACTGCTATGACTAGCTGCAATATGCGTCTACCTGGGAAAGGCTAAAATACACAGCAGCGTGACAGCAGAACTGTTTCAAATCCCACCGATGAACGTGAGCTTCTTGGAAAGAAAAACCTCTTGGAGAAACCATACCAACAAGGCATGGCCGTCAGTTGCACACCAACCTTACTTAGAAAACCAGTACTGATAGCATCACAGTACCAACTGCCAGCCAGTTCATATACCAAACTAAGCTAAATCTTTTAACCACATTTGACCACGGCGGCCTTAAAGCGGCCCACACCACAAATATATATACCATACCTGCTATGTAATCTACGTCTTTTCAAGATCCAAGTGAATTCTAGTCAAGGTAGTTTCTAGATGTCTAGGCCTATTTTTACTATAACGCGAATAGACAAAGCTTTTTTGACCGCATCATCGCTCACTAACTGGCGAGTTGGTCAGACGCGAACTTATGAAAATATTACTTTTATTATTGTATTGTGTGTTGTTTATTGTTGTGTTATTACTTATTAATTTGTTTATGTTGAGTTGGAACCGGTTTGTGGCAAAAAACACAATGTACCAATCGTACAATCGTGTATCGTCATTATTACGGAACACGGGCGAGAAAGTGGCTGGTGCCTAGGATATGCAATGATTTGCCAGATAATTTCGAGAAACAATTTATAAACAAATCTACATTAAAATTAGCCTTGAAAAAACTACTGTTAAATAGAATATCTATGTAAATAACCCGTGTACCTATAAGTTAACATATATTGAGTTATAAGTTTATTTATCGCTAAAATGTCAATACCTACTCCTACATACTCGTAGTAAATAGTAATGAATATGAGAGTCGATGTCTGCCTACAAACTGCTATGCAGTTTGGCAGAGTTATAAATTGAGCTATGTAATTAATTCTCTAAGACAAAATAAACAAAAAAAAAAATAAAAAAAAGTTGTATCTATTCTCTTTGTTTATTGTGTTGTGTACGTTTTTAAGCAAGTTTGTTTTTTCCACAAATAAAATCATATTAATGTCTATTAAAATTCAGTTACGCTCTAACGTGGTTTAGCTCTCATAACAAAGCGAAATATCAAGCATCACAGCTATAAATAATATGTTACGGTTTCATATTACGAAAGATGATTCAACAGGTGTCATTTACGATGCCAGATGTGATGTCCGCAGATGCTTTTCTTATGAAATAGTCCGCCCTTCTTTAGCCATGTATAATTTCTAGGTATTATCTACATTGGTCGTTACCAAGAACTCTGCTTTTATCACGCTAGAACGCTGTTGCTGCCGGTAAATGTAACTGGTAACGGTAACTGGCATTTATTGTAAAGTATTTGTAATAATGTGCAGACACGTCTAGCTTCTATCAAAGCTATTAATTCAAACAATCATGCTTAAGCAATAGAGCATAAGTTTTATTAGTAAGTATATAATCTATGCCTAATTTAATAAATACTTGATGTGAAAACTGACGTGGTTTTGAAATTTTGGTTTATATACATGTAATTACTCACGTTTAATTATATCGGAAGCTCTGACTCTCCAAAAACAAAAATACCAAACAAACAACAAACAGGTAATTTTTTTTTGTTTTTTTTTTTACCATTTATAGGCTTGCGTTTGGCTGCCATCTCGCCTGATGTTAAACGAAGATGCAAACTACGATGGAGCACGCTTGTCTAGAAGAAACCGATTCACTCGCAACTTGAAGACACCCAGATTATAATTATCGGGGAAAACCCACTCGGGCAGCGCATTCCACTGTTCACAACACACACACACACACACACACCACTCTCACAGAATTTTCTTTTACATTGTATAGCGTGTAACAAAATCTTTTAATTTGCTTAAAAAAAATACATTAAATTTGTTTCATGAAACCCGTAGGTATATCCAATACAACGCGAGTTGACTTTGATTCCAATTTTTTTTTTTATTTTTTTATTATTAAACAATAAAATAAAAAGCACCTTAGAGGAGACTCCATATGCACGCGATGTGAGGAACAGGATGGAGCCGGCTGGTGAGACGGATGCGGCGGCAGTGGCGGCGGGCTGCTGTGCCGGCTCAGGGTCTCCGGGGACACCAGCGCAGCCCCCGCGGACGCCGGGCTCGGCAGCGGTGGCGCGCTGCCGCCTGAGATCTCGGACTCCGCCCCGCCAAACGTCATCCGAGAGACGTGCGAGCCTCCAGACATATTGTTGGCGGGGATGGAGTAGCAACTGTAACAAAAAAAAACTTCAATAATTCTCAAATAATAATAATTATCGTCTAAACAAATGCCTATAAATAAATACCTATTTATTTGATAGCATTTTTAAGCGAACTATTTAATTTTTATATTATTTGGAGCTTCTGGAGGATCCAAGATTATGAAACTTAGAAAGTAGATGTTGACAAACTTCAGACTAAAGAGCTAACAATAGTCGCCGAATATCCATAAAAAATATATATTTGAGAATTTTCCTATTTTTGAAGTCGATTAAAAATATTGGTACTACCTAGTATAGTATTATATATTATCTGTGGTAGTACTACTTAGTGTCAACTGGGTTTGAGCATTTGAATTGTATCAGACTTTCTGATATCTGGATGCAAGCCTGTTGTGTTTCTGTAGTAGTGTAGTAGTTTCATGTAGTTGTAGGAGGTTACTGTAGAGCTCGCCTGGGGAAGTACCTCACCTTTGCCAGTTATTCAACCGCCAAGCAGTAGTGTGCAAGCATTACTGTGTTCCGAAACAATGTTACCAGAGTAATTACTGGGTATGAATAGTATCTCAGACTGACGAGCGCAGTGCAGTGCGGCGCAGGATTGTGTTCGCAAGATCACAATTCTGGCACTGCTATTGTTAGTGGCAGGCTTATCACCAGGCGAACGTCTTGCTCGCCACGTCACTTGATTGTAGAAAGAAATAAGTAGTTTAAGACATTTCTATTATTAAAGTTCTATTATTATTAACAGAATATTTACCGTGATTATGTTGTGAAATGAGCTCCTAATATTCACAACATAATCACGGTAAATATCCCGTAATAATAATAGAACTTTAGTAAACAACCTTGATAGTTTAAAACAGTATTTCTATTATTATCACATTATTATCACTTTAAATCATCCCGAGCAATTTTTTTAGCCCCGAACTCTACCAAATCTACCGACTCTACTGACTCTACCGACTCTATCAACTCCGTCTCCCCCAACTTCCCTTTGAATGAACTACCCAAATATCAATTTTCATCACTATTACTTCAAACACAAAGAACTTTCCATACAACATTCCACCCCCCTTTCCCCTTTTCCCTTGAATCGTCCCTGTAATATTTTTTTTAAACACATTTTTTTTTTAAATTGAACTATTCAAATCCAAATTTTCGTGACTAAAAGCACAAAAACAAAGGACTTTCATACAAACTTCCCCCCCCCCTCCCTTTTTCCCTCCTTGGGGGTCGAATTTCGAAAAATCCTTTCTTAGTACACCCCTACGCATCGAGACAAATACACCCTCCAAATTTTAAGTCTCTACGACCAGCGGTTTGGGCTGTGCGTTGTCTGTCAGTCGGTCAGTCAGTCACCAATCAGTAAGGACAGAGCCTTTTATATGTATAGATATAGATATATATTATATGTCCTAATTAATTCAAGCTTTGCTTAGTATGGGGCTAGATGGCGCTGTGTGTAATATGCCCCCCAATATTTATTTATTTATTTTTATGCTATATACGTAAATCTGTCTGAAGATTGGTTGATAAAGAATTTCACATATTATTTTTTTAAACCATGTTCACACACGGCTATTTTCTATCTCGCTAAAATATCCGTTTTCTGTAGCGTAGCTTTCTGGAGAATACCTAAAAAGGTGCTGGAATAAAATATGTGGTAAATATTTTTTTACTGATTATTTGAATTTCTTTATTTTGTTTTAGAAATCCGGAAGAGAACAGGTGCGTGTTGCCTTTTTAGAAAATAATGTTAATCAGCCAAATCCGAGCCACTGGTACTATTACTTATTCTGTGCCACTGGCTCGGCTCACGTTTTAATTAAAAAGACTCGCTGTCCCTTCTCCTAATTAAAACCAAATTTATTCCAATCCGGTAAAGTTTTCGACTTAAGCTAATTTTAAATTGCAACAGATTAGAATTAAATCATGATTTGTAGACTGTTATTTTCATTGTACCTTATTTTTCATTCTCCATACAAACTTCAGTAAATTTGTAATATTTTCCTGAATACTGTGGCATGGACAGTTTCTTTTTGTCTTTAAAACGGACTACGTCAGGTAGTCCCTTGTTAGATCTAACTAGAACTCTTGGGGGTCTCTAGAACTAACAAAATGACGAATCTCTTGTCAATTTAAATGTCAGATTTCAGATCAACCAGCGCAGCGTCTCGTAATCACATTTCAAAAAATTAGTCTTGATACTCTGGTGTGAGTAGTGGTAAGTATGTATACTTATCAAACTCGATAAACTTCGTCACCTGTACCAATTAGAATTTGGTACCAAAATACGACTTATGTATATTAAAACTACCTACGCCGACCCAAAAGTTCCGAAAATCTAATCCAGCAAATTCTTCGATGAGTTTCAAACTCTCAGCAAGATTTGGGTGAGTGCGTAAAAATTGATAGGATCCACTTCAATTTCACCTCAAATCATGCTGCCTATTCTAGTAGAATGCGATAACTTTTAAAGAGCTGTCAAGAGTTTCGAAGAATTCTCGCAAAATTCACTCAAATATTTTTTGGATAAGTGCCAAATTTCCATTCCACCCCACCTGTACTTATCGCACGATCGATGTCTGATTCATTAAAATTTGAGTGCTCTTAAAATATCACGGTTATGCTAAAATTATGCACAAACAGATTTCATGCCGAATCACAGCCAATGAAATAATTGTATAAGACGAAATAAATTTTATATCTAGGTATTTGTGAAAACATATAGCTACAAATTTGCTAATACATCGCCACAATCTATGAACAAAGCTCGTCTGAACGTTACCACAAGCTTACGAGTTTAAGCTTAAGCGTATAAAAATAAATATTGTAAGCTAGACGTCGCAGTTACAGTGAATAACATCACTGTAACTTCAATAAAAATTACTTTTAATACAAAATGTCACCTACCCTTTCACCCCCTTATGTCATCCAAGTCAAAAAATATTGCAAATACCATATTTTATTTTAAATGTACTATCGAAGTACACATTTTCACGACTAAAAGCCGACAATGATAAAAACCGTCGCTGACTAAAAGCTTAAAACAAAAGATTTTCATACAAAAGTTTTCAACCATTTTTAACCTCTTAGGGGTCGAATTAAAAAAAAACATAGTAGATACACTTCTACGAATCAAGACAAATATACCCTCGAAATTTCATGTCTGTACGACAAACGGTTTAGGCTGTGCGTTGTCTGTCAATTAGTCAGTCAGTCAGTCAGGACATTGATTCTTATAATAGTTTATAATATAATTTTATAATTTTTGTAGTGGTAGGACTCTACTGCAGAGCCCGCCTGGGGAAGTACCACACCTTTGCCAGTTATTCAACCACCAAGCAGTAGTGTTCAGGCATTACTGTGTTCCGGTTTGAAGGGCAACGTTACAAGAGAAATTACTGGGTATGAAGTGGTTTAATATCTAATATCTCAGGGTGACGAGCGCAGTGCAGTGCGGTGCAGAATTGTGTTCGCAAGTTCACAATTCTAGCACTGCTACTGTTAGTGGCAGGCGTGACGCTTACAACCAGGCGAACGTCTTGCTCGTCTCGTCACTTGATTGTATATTTTTTTTTTATAGATAAACTACAAAAACACGCCAGTTATTATTGCTACACAGACTTGATAAAAATAATCTAATAAGCCCAAACCTGATGTGATAATAGAATATAGATATAGGTATATACCTACTAGACTTCGTAGCTAACTTTCCTAACTTTCCAGATTAACAGCAAATCAACTCCATTTATTATACAATAAAAAAATGAAAATTTATACAAATGTCATTTGAATTGCAATGAAGTAATCAAAGAAGTGAATTAAATAAAGATTCTTACGAATTTAAATTTAAATAAAACATTAATCTAAAGAAGGATGGCAGACTCCTATACAGTTTCAGCCTAGTAGAAAGAAGCCGCGTGCATGAATGAAAGTTGTACGAACTGATAGAGCAAATTAAATATATTTAAATTGTAAATTGGACCATTTTTCTAGAAGTATTGAGAAAAAAGTTATTTCGGAAAAAACATCTGTTAGGTTAGGCTGGTGCCAAATTGGAATGGGTTTTTATCACGCTCACAGCGACAGCGATTTTTGATTTGCATTTCGGACTTGAGTTCTTAGTTTATCTGGACACATTTCGGAACGCTGCGAAATAACGATTACATTGGCAGAGACTAGACAGTTAGAACTAGGATGCAACGTGTATCCAAACGAAAACAAAAAAATTAGTACCATATAGTGTGGGTTCGGATAATATACAAGTAACTTCTAAAATAAATGCAACGAAGTTAGTTTAAATTCCCAGCTTTATAAGTTATGCTTAATATTATAAGAAAACCACAAAAATATAAAATGAATTTCCACATAAAAAGGGAACATGAATGATGGGTATTTTTTTTGTCTGGACTCAGGCACATTTTTCCATTCTAAAAGTTTAGATGTGAGTACGAGTTTTGTACGTGCGCAGTTGCACATAATATCGGCACTCTAAAACTCTATCACTACTAACTCAAAAAACATTTCATGACGAAATGCGCGCTTACACATCAGAAATTTAATCGATGAGCTTTTGATTTCCCACCCCACTTAATTATTACTGTTTCGAATTGATTCGTGAAACCGCGAGCCTATTTTCACAAACTCAGGCATTTCGCATCCGTTCAGATAAATGCTTAATCCGCTTAATGGAATCCGCACATTATTTATCAGGAAGCAGAGAATAGCGCTTTTTGTTACATGATTTCGATTTAAATCACGGTTGGATGAGGAGTCAGATCTCTGTCGCTGTCTCACACTATATTGTATTTGCCAATTTGATGTGCGTTTGTTTATTTCATGCAAAATATGTAAGTACATCTAGAATAACATTAAGTATAATAAAATTATACGTTATTTAACTGCTGGCCTTTTGGAGAAACTCACAGTCAAGCAACGGGCAATGGAGAGAGCTATGCTCGGAGTTACTTTGCGTGATAGAATCCGGAACGAGGATATTCGCCAAATAACCAAAGTTACCGACATAGCTCGCAAGGTTTGCAAGTTGAAGTGGCAATAAGCAGATTAGGCAGGCCACATCGCTCGAAGAACTGACAACCGATGGGGAAGAAAGGTTCTTGAGTGGCGACATCCAACCGGAAGACGCAGGGAAGGAAGGCCTCCCACTAGGTGGACCGACGACATTGTAAAAGTCGCGGGCAACCGGTGGATGCAAATGGCAGGTTGTCGTACAGTGTGGCGGTCTAAGGGGAGGCCTTCGTTCAGCAGTGGACGTCTCCGGGCTGAGGATGATGATGATTCTTGGCAACACAATGGTGATACTCCTCTATTCTTCTGTCTGTCGATTTGTTTTTATTTCACGACCAAATGTCTGAAACAATCGTGATGCAATTTGGCATAAGATTAGGTAGTAGATAGAAAGGTACAGACGTAAATAAGACGTCTTTACCTATGAAATTGCCGTTTTGTATGGAATAAGTGAAAGTACTTATTTTTTTAAACTTTTTATTTCTGTTATTCAAAGTAATCACCCATGCAATCGACGCATCTTTGCCAACGAATTGGCAGTTTATTGATGCTCTTCTTATGAAAATTAGCTGGACGGGGAGGCAACAAACTCTTCAAAGGCATTTTGTACTGCCTCTCGGGAATTGAATTTTTTAGCCACTAAAAAGTTGTCAAAACTTTGGAAAAAGTAATAGTAGGTAGGTGCAAGGTCTGGTGAGTATGGCGGATGAGGGAGAGCTTCCAACCACAGCTCTTGCAGCTTGGAGACTGTCTGTAGCAGCAGCGCGAGGCAGGTCTCGACGCGTACGTTGCGCTGGCGATCGTTAAGTTCGTGGGGCACCCATCTATCAAGTTTTTTTACCTTGCCTATTTGTCGCAAATGGATCAAAATTGTTTTGATGCTAACATCAATAGCTGCTGCTAGCTCAGCTGTAGATTGAGTTTCGTCAGCTTCCACAATAGCCTTTAATTCATCATTGTTGACCAAAGTCTCCGGACGACCACGAGCTTCATTTTTCAAGTCAAAATTTCCAGAACGGAACCGGGAAAACCAATAACGGGTTGTGCGTTCGTTTGTACAGTTCTCTCCGTAAACGTTTTTGATGTTACGTGCCGTTTATGTCACGTTGGTGCCACGACGGAACTCATATTCCATAATTAGACGAATTTTTAAAGTATCCATTATGACGTAAAATGTTCAAATTTAATGAAAATACAACGCTAATCAATAAACAAAAGACTGAGTTTGTAAAAATAATGTCATGTTTTTAAGACAAAATTAATTTGATATCAGAATACAAAGCCATTCCAAACTTTTTTTCTATTTGAAATGACCAGCTGCCTTATCATGTAACTGTTCGGGATCGCGATTCGGATTGCGATTTGTCATTAATGTCACTTGTCACTGTCACAGCTAATCGGTATCACGTAGTGATATCTCTCGCTATCGTTAACGAACGAATGCATTGATTTCCTGAACGAATGAAATTATGTGAAGCAAATCCGTCGGTCTTTTGGCGTTTCGCCTGCCTTCAGGGTCAAATGAGTATTGGCGGGAACGCGAAAAAAAACACGTCGCAGCATTGTATTATTTTGCACATTTTCCCGAGTTTTTAATGTATTAAAAATAGTGGCGTTTTATATTAAATGCCGATTTAAGTGCATGAGTGTGGCCAAGTGATATAATATGGTGAAACATGGTAATTTCGTGTTGCTTTCAAATCTCCGAAGAAGCTTGTAGTAAATTTGCCACAGCTAGGGCATGATAGAACCTGACCGTGACTTACTCTTTGTGCCTAGGACACGTTTGACTGAAAAGAAAGAAGGATCGATGTAGAAATATGTATGCGGCTGAAAGACTTGTATCCATGGCCAGGATGATTAAAAACAACAAACAATGCAGGGTCAATCGGGCGGTCAAGTCAAGTCAATGTCAATGTCGTGACGTGCGTCTGATATGAAAGTTTTTTTTTCCTTAGTTATTGGCATCGCACGTTGTGCATTCTGCCAGTGTCAAGTTGATGAATTTGTAAGTTTTTATATTAAAATCAAGTCAAATATGTCATAAATCACATTTAGTCACACGAAATTAGTCAAAGTCAAGTCCAAGTCATGCCCAAATTCAACACTCAATGAATAAAACACCACCATTTTTAATCATTAATTCGCGAAATAACACAAGTTTAAGGAAATAATAGAATGCATCGACATGATTTTTCCGTGTTCCCGCCAAAACTCTATGAAAGTTTTCGTGTGAATGTTTGTGAAATGAAATTGTGAAATCTTCTAACTTCTCATAGGCATTTGTGCAGTTCAGAAGTTTTAATGTTGCTGCACTTTCCTAATCAGTGAAAGATTATGTTTTAACGGCTACAAAAGACAGTATTCTCCAACTTTTAGAATTTAAGGTTATCAAGGTCATACATACATTCAAAACAAAAATTTAAAATGTCTTTGATGGAGCACCAAATATATAACGCATTGAAATGGGACTGCGCAGAAATCAATTCCTTATTCTTAACGGCAGTATCATCAGTAACGATTCATACCTATTGCACCTCAAACATAATAGCCCGAATATCAATGTCCAAAGAACATCTTCAAGTATATTAAAAAACCTGAGAAAACTACTGATTAAAGTTAAAGGTACACTGCATTGTACGGAAGCGAGACATGGACAATGACCATTAGAGACCGAGGAAGGCTAGAAGCATTTGTGGTTTGTAAATGTGGTGCTTGAGGCGCATGGAGCGAATAAGCTGGAAAAAGAAAACAAATCAGGAGGTGTTAGACATTGTAGGAGAGGAAAGAAGGATCATAGAAAGCATAGAGCTCAGAAGAGGAAAAATGTTTGGCAACCTTGTGCGAAATGACGTATTTATGAAAAACATCATAGAGGGGAAAATAGAAGCAAATCAAGGACCCGGAAGACTGAGGAGATGCTTTGTTGATTAAGTCAAGGAGAGGGCCAAAGTCATGTCATACAAAGAGATCAAAGAACTGGCCGGAGATAGAGAAAGATGGAAGGCAGTCCACCGACAAGAGCCATGCTCTTAAAATAAACTAATGAATGCCATATGAGGAGTCTGTACGGTCCATCAAATTACCTATGAACGATAGTATTGTACACTTAAGCACGGCTCAACGATGAACAGCAGTAAAAAAACAGACCTCTTGGACACTAATGTGTACTGTACTATCACTCTGGACATGTACATGATAAAATGTGGGACTTGTATCCGGAAGCCTCTTAGTACCTAGCGTAGTAACTGTCCATGTTAAGTAAATATCTAATATGTAACTATATAAACATGTTTGTTAACTCCACAGGTTAGCTCTACAAAAGCACTGCCATGTATTTGTCAAATAAAAATATCAGGATTTAACTATTTTAATATACATTTTTTTATTACCTATCTCTGCCCCGCAAGTTTTTTTTGTGCAACTGACAGTCTTTATAATATGCACAAAAAACTTATTTTTTCCCCTAGTTTTTTCAGGCCTGCATTGTTATGCCCAGGGTAGCTACCTAAAACCTATTAAAAACCTAATCTGAACGAGTCTGAAATGTAGGCCAAGTAGATTAAGTTTCCGGGGAGTAATAAACAGTACCAAACAATAGATAGGAAGGTCAGTAATGTATTAACATCATACTGCAGTACAATTTTATGAGATTACTAATCACAATAACTAGATTGTTTATAAAAAATACTTTTTACTTTAGTAACTTGGGTATCTTACTAAAACTACAATTATTTTTTAAGACATCACTATACAGAAAAAACTACATACAATATATCAACATTTTAAGAATTTAGAAACTACTATACAATCAAGTTAAAATGGGAGGACTTAAAATGGGAAGAACACATTACTACAATTGCTAAAAAGGCTAACTCCTTTATCTACGTCATACGCAATTCTTTTCAGACCATTCGATGTCTTTCTGAAAATATACAAAACTTATATAAGGCCTCTGTTAGAGTATGGCTTCCAAGTTTGGAGTCCATATTTCAGGAAAGATATTGATCTGCTCGAAAGCGTCCAAAGGAAAGCCACCAAAATACCATTTGCTCTTCGTCGCAAATCTTACGAAGACAGATTAAAGGCTCTGCGGCTCACGACTAAAGGCTCTCTGGAAGAAAGACGGCTGCGTGGTGACTTAATTGAGACTTTTAAAATCCTGAACGGGTTCTACAATCTTCCTGACATCCATAGCATCTACTCACTTAAAGACTACACTAGAGAAAGTAGACGGCATAAAATTCTTCTGCAGCCAGCTCCATCACAGACCAACACTGCACATCACATCCTCGGCAATAGAGTCGTTTATAATTGGAACAGGTTGCCTGAGGATATAATTTCATCCAAATCCTTAAACGCATTTAAGAACAGTCTGGATAAATGGATAAAAAAGGAGAAGATAGACTTAACAGACAAATACTGAAATTCAACACTGTTTGATATAGGCACATCAGCATAATGCTGCTCGCCTATCATTAAATAAATAAAATAAAAAAATAAAAAATTATGCGATTAACAAGTCACTATAATATTAGGACCTATAGAATATAGCACAATAAGAGAAGTGTGTGCACTTCAAAGGTGGCTCACATACATTACTCTTGAAAACCTAGGAAAATTATATGGTCAGTTCCTGTGGGATAGCAGGTAACCTACACAGTACAACCATAAATTTAATTACTAATACAAAAAAAAAAAAAAAACATTTATTCACTGACATTATTACTAACTACTAAAGTATTCGGTACTAGTTACTATTATACATTATTTAATACTCCTTTTATTTATCTGTAACACCAGCACTAGTTTCGCCATCAGGTTGTCCTCCCTGGACATAGGCCTCCTCTAAAAGTCTCCACTCCTCTCTATCTCTGGCTATTCTCCGCCACCCTTTTGGTAGGTCGTCCTCCCACCTTCTCTGTGGTCATCCCCTTGATCTCTTCCCATCTCTGAGGTGCCAATGACCTCTTTGGTCCACTTTTGTTTCGGAGATCTAATCACATGTCCAATCCAGCGCTATTTTAGTAATTTGATCTTGCGTGAGACATATGTCATGCCTTGTGGCCTTCCTAATTTTGGTCAGTCTCCACTTCTCCTGCAGCTTAATGTGCAACATGCTTCTCTCCATCCCTTGTTGGCATGCCTTAAGTTTTTGTCTGTTTTTAATTACTTATACTATACTATTATTTATTTATTTATTTAATTCTTTATTGCACACATAAATACATTAATGTACAAAAGGAGGACTTAATGCTAAAGCATTTTCTACCAGTCATCCCCGCGGTTAAAGAGATAGGGATGTAGGCGCACAAAATAAATTATAGTTAAGAGCAAATACAGTAATTACATTTCAATTAACTAATAACTAAAAATATCTATACTTATAAATTTAAATGACCAATAAATAAAAATAAAATTAAATACAAATAATTAATTAGATAATAAAATAAACTAAAAATATATACAATATATAATATGAAAAACAAATATATATGCAATAAATAAATAAATAAATACGAGTGATCAAATGGTTACAAAACTAGAGCTGATTTTAAATAATGTTCACGCACAACTCGTTTAAACACTAGTTTCGACGGAGCTTGCCGAATTTGGATAGGGAGCTCATTCCATAGGCGCACTGCAACTACACGAAACGAGTCACTAACAAATGAGGTAGAGTGGCTAGGGGTGCTAAGAAGAAGCTTCTTACTAGATCGAATGGGGTTGGTGAGTAAGTCAGAAAGAAACGTAAAATAGACTCTAAGATAAGAAGGAGATTGAGGGTCGTTAAGAACAGAGTATACCAAGCTAACAATCCTGGCGTTCAAATAACAAAAAAATTATGCTCTTACAATTATCAGCAACAAAGTCATACTTTAAAATATTGGCTAAGCATGATATAATAATATAAAAATTACATTGTAATTGTGTAACAATTAACTCATACGTTAAATACCTACATAAGGTGTTATATTACTTTTGTTCTTGGAATACTTAACTGTAAGTTGCTCACATTATTAAATTATTAAGCGGTGATACCCTGTATTTCTCTATACTATAATCATGCTGACCCATGATGCTTTTGTCTAAATGATAAGCTCACAATGGAACAAAATGAAACCCACCTGAAGACCGTCTACGAACCCACCGCTTCATTCGAGCTTCTTGGTGAGCAACACTGCAGTACTACAGTAGGTACCTACTGTACATTATAATATCGGAACCCAACCGTTTCTCCGGCCTTACAACGCTTGTGCGCTGTCTTGCCAGCAAAAGTGGTATTAACTCATCGATATCGTGAGATGCTGACTTATCTCCCTTAAGATTCGTCGCTCCATTGCGGTAGTCTCGGGTATGTAGTATTCTTTGTTCTCCGTCCACAGCAGCTAACAACATAGCTCCGGCCATGGCTCGCATAGAAAATTTACCATAGATGGCATGGCTTCTAGAAAATGCTTAGGATATTTCCCATAGGCAGGTGGCCTAGTGACACAAACTTCCCATATTTCCTTGTAGGAACTAGGGCAAAATTACACATGCCTTTTGTTTTTGTTTCTTGAAAGTTATTGTTATGTTTTGATATTGCTACGTGCTACCTCTATCGTTTGACACTTGTGCTGCGTTCCGTAATGCGCTAAAAGTGATAATATCACGAATCCGACCTAATTTAATAGTAACAAAATATAAGGGCTTTGATTAGATTGAGTAATACTTTTGACTTTGCTCGGATTCGCGATATTATCACTTTTAGCGCATTACGGAACGCAGCATTGATAGCGAGCTCGCAGCTGTCATCGGAGTTCTGTGATACCTATTACTGTGGTTTTAGGCCAAAGTACAAGAAAATGTTCATTCAATTTGGATCGCGATCGCTAACCCTCGAATGACGTTTCGTATTGGTTTCAAATGTCAAAATACAACCCATATTGAGCCCCTCGCAATCCGTAACTCCATCCATGATAAGGCAGCAGTACTGAAGAACGGCAATTTCATAGGTAAAGACCTATTATACACAATAACTAGGTCGTATCGAAATTGCGCGTGACTTTGTGTACGAACCGCCACTCTACCAGTCACAGGTACACTGTAAAAATGCACCACATCACAGAGCTAAAACTAAGTTCAAATAAAAAAACGGTTTTGTGATCGACTTACGAGTAGATTGCATAGTACGAACATCAACAGTCTGAAAACGTCCACTGTTGGACGAAGAACTCGATGTAATACGGATTTGCCATAATCCCCGCGCTTGGCAGGCGGCTTGGGGATCGCAGAATGCCACCACCGTTAACCGAGAGGACGCTGCTGCCCGTCTTCCTGTGGTTCTGGATGCAGTTTTTGGTCATACCCAGGTCTAAGGACGCCATAGCACGCAAATGTTCATGGGATCAAGAAGGCTGTGGATAATAATGATAGCGTTAAAGGGCATTATCATTATTTTTATCACCAGTACAGGCATTAGTAGAATTCAGTATTTTAATCCACGAGTAAGTACGTGGTGAAAATCCTAATTCAGTGCACAGTTCATAAAGTTAGCTGACAGTTCTATCGGAATTGTGATCAGCAAACTATCCAACTCCCGGATTGATGTAACCAACTTATTGAAAGAGTTGGATGAGGGAGCGACTTTGTTATTATCTGTACTAAACTGACATCCATTCGTAGAACATATAATAGGGGAGATGACTGATGTTTATATCGTTGAAACCAATAGCTTTGATGAAAAATTTAAGTAAATATAGTATGTTTATTGGAAAAATAATTTAAATCGGTTAATAATGTTCTGATATATGAGCGTTTAAAGTTTTTGTTAGAGACAACTCTGTACCTTTCCCACAAAACTAAAAATGACGTCACGCCTTACTTGTCAAAATAGAATTAATATGGCGTACAGAGAAGTGACGTCACGATTTGCTGTTTCGACTCTCTGTCTAGCATGATATTAAAATGCTTATAAGTTGCTTATTTTTAATCAGGTATTCATTTTCTTTTCATTATTCAGCTATATTTATGGGCCATATTTTAATAGGACAATAAAAAAAACCAGTCATCTAGCCTATTATACTATTTAGTTTTATCTTTTTTGGAACTTCACAAATGAGAACGGTTTTGTACCTTTGATGTCACGTAGTTATATCAGTTAGGCAAAGTTTTCGAAATGTCTGAAGGAGAAGTTTACATGGATATAAATACGGAACTAAACGCGACACAAAGGAACAAAACAAGACTGTATCGATCGAAGCTGATGGTTAAATTAAAGGTATGGATACTGCATAAATGCACGACAGGGGCCGATGGGAAATAGCGCAAAGCTTATATTTGCGTGGGTAGGGGTTTGGTTGTACTCGTTTATTCGGGTGATTCGGGCTTACGCGGAAAGACAGTGCTGTGGTAGTACTACCCCGAAAGGGGCTCATTTTAATCATAATTATGATGATTTTTTATTATTGTAATATTATGATATTTGAACGAACTTGTAGAATCTCATTTCGTCGTCAGCCATAAAAACGTCCACTGTTGGACGAAGGCCTCCCCCTTTATAGAGGGGTGTTGCCATAATCCCCACGCTTGGCAGGCGGCTTGGGGATCGCAGAATGATCACCACCGTTAACCAAGAGGACGCTGCTGCCCGTCCTCCGGTGTGTCTGGTTGCAGTTTAAGGACATACCCAGGTCCGATCTCATTTAAAAATAACGAAATGTATGTTAAACAACGGAGTGGTCGAAATCGTAATCACACTTGGCCTGGAATGGCTACTGGCTCTCAAGCGAAGCTACTTGAACATCGTTACGGAAGAACTTATGTTTACAATTTTGAGTACCTACAATCCTATTAGCTTTTTACTGTAATTCCATAAGGTTTTTTAGGGTATAACTCTACAAGTAGATTATGTCTTACTCCACCCATTCATCTATACATCTGTTGACATGAAATAGGAACATCAATCACACTAGATTTTTCATTGTTATTGTAGAAATATGTAAGTGGATATTTTTTATATACAAGTTTATTTTTTGTTGTCTATAAGTATATTTGTTCCTAATATAAGGAATAAGATCAAACGGCATCAATTGAAAAAGCTAAAGCAATTTTTTTCTTGCTAACTAAAACCTAGTTTTTTTTAAAACGTCTAATAAATTCCAATCAAGCTATCTCAAGAATCCATGAAATGTATTTTAAGACCGTTTTTCTCACGGCTAAAGTACGTTCTCAAATATTTTTTCCACCCAATCTTTCCAAAATACCTCAATGTTTTTTTTCTATTTCTCACCGAAGCTTTACAACCTGATGGAAGACGCCTGTAATTACATTATCTGGATCCCCAGCGCCGTTTATAGGGCAGACGGTGTAAATCAAATAACAGATCCGTACGGCAGCGCCATTTCCGCTTCCAATATGGCCGCCTTCGATTTCCGGTTCCGTCTCTCCCGTAAACTGCAGTCGTAATTCATTAAATAAACTTAAGACCAAGTACTTATCAAAAGCAGTTTTTACATTACGTAGCAGATTTTTAATATATTAAATTATTTAAAATTACAAATTTAAAGGTATTATATAAAGTTTGAAAATGTATATAAATGTCCAGCATTTATAATTATCGTATTTGCTTATTTAACAAAATAAACCAAAAAAAGAACTTTGACACGTCGGGACCAGATAAGACTAGATAGACAAGAAATCACTGAGTCAAACTGCTTCGTCATCATAACTAATAATCATCTATGTTTACCGACGAAAACCGTATTGGGATGGTTAGACCGCCTAACTAACCAGCTGATCTAACTTATCATATTTTCAAAGTAACTGAGGTAATAACAATTTAAGACAATTACACAGTACTTATACGATATACGCATTTTACGCGTTAAAACAGTAGTTTCCATTTATGCACGACAGGGTTGTTTCAGTATTCATACATTTTACTATCGTTTACGTAATACGTAAATACGTAATACGTATTTATCGCGAATATCCATCCTAGACCCTCTGGAAGGTTTTCTATGTTCTGATACTGTTTCTGTCACCTGTCACTCTAATTAAAATTGATATAAACAAGCCGTGCCAGTGAACATGGTGCATGCAACTTCGCCAATCGGGAACTCATAACATATTTCATCCAGATTATAATTACCTAGTTATTTTTTATACAATCAATAACGAGACAATCAAGACGTTTGCCTGGTGATAAGCGTCACGCCTGCCACTAACAGTAGCAGTGCCAGAATTGTGAACTTGCGAACACAATCCTGCGCCGCACTGCACTGCGCTCGTCACCCTGAAATATTAGATGTTAAATCTCTTCATACCCAGTAATTTCTCTGGTAAAATTACCCTTCAAACCGGAACACAGTAATGCTTGCACACTACTGCTTTGCGGTTGAATAACTGGCAAAGGTGTGGTACTTCCCCAGGTGGACTCTGCAGTAGAGTCCTACCACTACAAAAAAAACCTAGTTATAACTATAGAAATAGATTTATTATTAGTATTTTTTTCAGCCTGGCGGCATTGCCACGCTGAATGGCAATGCTTCTGCGTTTCGCTAGATAAACGCCAGCATTTTGATCACGCGTCATTATTATTAGTTGTACGTTGTTCTATATTCCTGATGTACAATAAAGATGTATTTTAATCCCGGTAAATCTTAAAAACCTTTTTTTTTTTACAAGAATCAATCTTCTTCTTCTATAACTATAAAAGGCTTTGTCCTGACTGACTGACTGACTGACTGACTGACTGACATATAGACAACGTACAGCCCAAACCGCTAAACGTAGAGACTTGAAATTTGGAGGGTATGTTTTTGGAGAGGTGTAAACGCCCACTAAGAAAGGATTTTTCGAAAATCAACCCCGAAGGGGGTTAAATGGGGTGTTAAAGTTTGTATGAAACTTTTTATTCTCTGGTTCGATTGATACAAAACTTGGTATACATATTCTACTATAAAAATAAGAAGATACGGGTGTCACAGTTTTTTAAAAATCAGCTCCCGTTAGTATTAAAAAAAAAACGAAGTTTTAGTGATAGTACGTTTGTTTCTCCTTAACTTTGTAACGGCTGTACATATTAAAATGAAATTTGGTATAGGGATGGGGATAGATGTGGGGATGGGGGTGGGGGTGGGGGTGGCGATGATACTGGGAACGGAGACGGGACGGATATAGGCATGTTAATATTAAGATTACAATTGGTATCGGGATGGGGATGGGGATGGGGTGGGGATGGGGATGGGGTGGGGATGGGGTGGGGATGGGGTGGGGATGGGGTGGGGATGGGGTGGGGATGGGGTGGGGATGGGGTGGGGATGGGGTGGGGATGGGGTGGGGATGGGGTGGGGATGGGGTGGGGATGGGGTGGGGATGGGGTGGAGATGGGATGGGGATGGGTGGGGATGGGTGGGGATTTGGTGGGGACAGGTGGGGATGGGATGCGGATGTGGATGAGGCTGGGAACGGGGATGGCCGTGTCCATATTAAGATGAAAGTTGAAATCGGGATGGGGGTGTGGATGGGATGGGGTTCGGGATGGGGATGAGAGAGGGAACGGGGATGTGGACGGGGATGGGCGTGTTCATATTAAAATGACATTTGGTATCGGGATAGGGATGGGGAAGGGGGCGCTTATAGGGATGAGGCTGGGAATGGGGACGGGGATGGGCGTATTTATTGGTCGGCTGAACAGATGGAGCTGCATTTTTGGATAGGTAGTTATAGCATAAGGTTCGGAAACGGACATAGGCTATTTTTTTGTAGGTCCACGCAGACGACTGTTTGACGGACATAATTATTATAGATACTGTACAGCCTAAGCTGCTAAATTAATTTTTAATATTAAATTAACTTACTTTTAAATGCCTAAACTAAATTTTGAGTGGTGTAAACTTACACTCAGCTCAAGCTGTGGTAGCTTCAGTGAGATCAAGCTCGACTCACATTCTTGGGGTCGCGGGTTCGAACCCTGGCGAGCCCGTTCCAATTAGTTCTTTGAAACTTACGCATGGATAATACCACTGGCTTTTCGGTGAAGGAAAACATCATGAGGAAACCTACATATTTCCGGAGAAGAAATACGATAGTGTATGTGAATCCGCCAACCTGCACTGGGCCAGCGTAGTGAATATGGCCCAATCAGGGTAGGCCGATATACCATTAGTGTTAAGGGCTGATGCAGAGAAACGCACACTCAGCAACGATTTTGAAAAATTCGCAAGGGGTTCAATGTATCATTAAAATACCATTTTGCCGAAACCATTCATTTAAGGCTGTTAAGTTTTTTGACTTAAGAGATAAGATAAAATAAACATAAGCATGTTTCAGAATTTTCAAACAATTTCAAAACTGGAAGGCCACGGGTCAGTTTTTCATTTGAAAAAATTAAGTTATATTTATAGATTAGCTAATCGAGTGTTTATGCGTAAGAAGATAAATATTTTAAACACATGTACTTGATCCGGTGCACGCACCAAGCACAGCGCTTTCGAAACGTCCATCCCGCGTCGGCTCAGATACGTTAAAACCCGAGTATGACGCGCTGTACCTCGAGCGCGCCCCACTCCAACCCACACCGAGTCTACCTAAGCGATCAGTGCAGCACTGTATTTTATCGAAGTTTCGTAATTCTTGCGATATTTTGGTAATCTTTTTACGTTCTTTGTTATCATACTTTTTCTGCTTAAGCTTATTTCATTTCATTGACTCTGTTGATACGGTATGCAATAATGATGATGCTGTAAACTATCCAGTTGAGTTTTTAAATTCATTAAGACCAGCGGGGCTACCATATCAGAGGCTTATCCTGAAGAAAGGTACACCCGTCATGCTCCTTCGGAATTTAAGACCACCCAAATTGTGTAATGGAACCAGGTTACAAGTAAAAATGCTGCATCGTAATCTGGTTGAGGCCATCATTTTGACTAGGTGTGCCCATGGCGAAACAGTGTTTGTGCCGCGTATTCCCATGATTCCCAGTGACTTACCTTATGACTCCAAAAGGCTTCAATTTCCTCTAAAAGTTTGTTTTGCCATGGCCATCAATAAGGCTCAGGGTCAAACTTTAAAATACGCTGGTATTGATTTAAGGCAGGACTGTTTTTCGCATGGTCAGTTCTATGTGGCCTGCTCGCGAGTTAGCTCCCCTGAAAGCCTGGCTATTTTAGCACCTTCCAACAAAAAAATCAAAAACGTTGTCTACAAAGAAATATTGTAATCTTTCGGGTCAAAGGCCCCGGCAACTATAGCGTCATTAGCAGACATTTTTAGGGTTCCGTAGTATTACGAGGAATTCTTATAAGTTTGTCATGTCCATCTGTCTGTCTGTTTAAAATTCAACAAGACGGCTTTGTTTTGAAGTAAGTATTGCAAACGCGACATGCCAAATTTGGTCATCCTCAAGAAAACTTAAAGACTTGCAAGCGGCTTGGAAAAAATGCAATAATATACGTATTTTAGTGATTCAATTGAGTTGGGCCCCGATTTAACCGAATTCCAGTATTCAACATTACTACGCGGGCAAAGCCGCGGGCAAAAGCTAGTAATTGTATATAATCTTAAGACCAGTAATTATTCGTGATAAAATATTCAAGAGAGTGTGTGTGAGTGTGAATTCACATTCAACTCTACCGTATTCTCTAGAAAACGAAGCTGGCAAATTAAATGAATAAGCTAACTTTATCAAAATTATTTGAATCGCTACCAACGCTTCGAACCAGCTTATATTCGATCACATACGGATTACGTGAACCATTTATTTCAGACCAACGCCCTGTAGAGATCAACGGATTTAACCCGGGCATGTGTTTCCACGCATTGTTGCATTAAATCAGAGTTAATACCAATCTCTGTATTCGACGGTAATCTCTGAAATATGATTTTATACTGATCATATATTAGGTAGGTATAAGATTATAATATGTGTTTTTTAACGATTTTTCGGACGGTCAAAATCACGAAATATATTATATTATCTGGGGCGTATCTCCACGTTGGCCGACGCTACTGGTGACAAGAGATATGGATATCCTCGCGCACAGATTTTTTGGCAATACAGCGCGGGAATGCAGCGCTTTCTTGGCACTTTACCACATTGACACTCTTGGTTGATCATCTCTTCGGTAGTGGTGCGGGTGGAGTGAGTGAGCACTCACTCTCGACACACGTCGTGGAGGTACTGACTGGACATGCTGAGGTTGGCGATGACGGCGGTGGAGTAGCCGCACTTGGGGCAGGGTATAGTCAAAGTTGACACTATCTGTTTAATTAATAGTTTTAAGTTTGTTTTCGGTAGTTATACAGGAACATATTTTTTTATGTTTCGTATTAATTTAATTAATATTAAGGTTTCTAAATTGTTGAAATGTAAAATGTTTTTTTTATTTATATCATAATAAAATAAATACAAAAGTGTGAGTGCTTACTACTAAAACCACGACCTTAGAGTCAATGATTTTATTCGATGTAGCCATTTCAATTAATATAGTTTTCTACTATTACCACAAAAAACATGATAAGAACTACTACTTCCAAAAGATTTATTTCCATAGAAAACGGGTCTAAAAGTAGTTTAACCACAATCACAATATACCTATATCTGTATACAATCATGTTATTCTCAGAGGAAGCTAATTTTTACTTTATTTATTTGTATAGTAGTGTCTCGATATTCAACTGTAGTGCTGAGGCGCGGACACAGCCGGCTGGCAGCCACGTGACGTCTAGAATCCAAACTCTACAGTGAAATATCTACACACTACTAGACAAATACAGTACAAATTAGATTGCACTAAATATGACATGATGTTCTAATCAGTTAGCATCCATTTAAGGGCATATTCTGTACATAAAAACAAACATCTTTAGCTATGGGGCAAACATTGAAATTTACTAACTGATTAGAACTAACCCTGTATACGATTAGACGCTGTTTCTGTGGGAGTAAATCTTGTGTACGTAGTTATCTTGTTATGTTTCAGTGGCGTTACATTGCAAAGACCGAGAATTTTAATTACCTACTTTTACCTACCATCATTCTTGTTACTTTTACCTGGCCAAATCATCAAATTAAACCACTTACTATGTTTATTTCTCTTATTAACATTTGACTTGTATGATCAATGACACTGTGTGATCAATGATTGATCACTTGTATGATCAATGACTTACACTTGAAACAAATCAAATCCAAAAACTTACAAAACTTTTCAGTCGCTAAAACCTTTTTAGTAACAGACATTTATGTTTGCAAAGATATTACGAGGCATCACTGTTTGCTCCTAAAGTTATGTGATTGCGTACGTCGAAAAAGATAAACTGAAAGTAAATTGCGCGTCGTGAAGGCTTGAGTTTCTAGAGTTAAATTAACATAGGGAAAGAGGTAAAAAAGAAAAGGGAGACCAAAGTAAAATGAAAAGGTTAAGTATGTAACTGCATAGAAATTCAATGGTAAAAGAAATGCTGTTGTACATAGCTACAAGGCCGTAGGCAAGGGGGGTTTGGAGGTCCAACCCACTTCACTTTAAATGTCTTGGAAGCATGAAATAATTGAAAAGAAATCTCGGAATTTAAAAAGTTTTATTGTTTCGCGAGACAATAACGAAAACCAATATGAATAAGAAGACGCAAAAATTCGCTGTCGTAACGTTTTACTGTATTCTGCACAAGCTCATGTAAAAAGAAAACAATGTTCTCCTGAATAAAAAATAACATTTTAATCTCAGCAATGTGCACAAGCTTGATACCTCATTTCTAATGCACATATAGTACAGCGATAAATTCTAATAAAACAAATCTTTTAAATCTTTAATCACGCAGAGAGCAACATATTTGTTTAGTATCCATTCTCTGAACACAAAAAACTTCTACAACTCTCAACTCCAATTGAAACAGAAACTAAATGCTTTGTGCTAAGTTTCAATTTTGGTTAAAAAGATGGCCCAAGTTACGTCTCGTAGTCAATGCTACACTTGTAGTATCGTAGCGCTCGTAGCGCTCGTAGCGTTCGCTTTCGTTGGCACGCCGCCCGCCCTCTGATCAATGGGCGACGACGGTCTACGATCAGACTACTTTCACGAGAAACTTAATTTCGAACGCTTTTCTGCCTTCAGGCACTTCCTGTAAAGTTGTTGATGATTCATTCATCAAAGCTTTATTGTTTAGTTTCAGCAGATTTTCTCGCGTTGGAACATGAATATGTTTTTAACATGTGTTTTATGTCAGAAAATTGCATTTGGGCGTTCGGTTCGACGCGGACATAGTGTAGAATAAAATTGTACCTATGTACAATGTGTGTGAAGAGTGAAACGAATTTAAATCTTCCTCCAATAGACATAAAGGCCATGTAGACAAATGAATATGTAGAACAAATAATGTAATACTATAGTAGGTATGTAGTTTGTATTATAGAAGATTTGTGCGGTAGGACCAACTATAAAATCGCAAAAGAAAAGTCAGCTGTTCATTTTGCGTTTTCTACATTGTAAAAGTTGTTAATTATGACAAATACAATAATTATGATATCTTAGAACGCGTCTGTTGTCTAAATGTTTAGGACACTTTGGTAGATAAAGTAGGTACAAGTAAGCTCGAGAAACTTTCAGCATTGGCTTAGGCGTGTAGAAAAAGTCCAAACAACCAGTAGAAGTGCTAAATCCATCCATAATTGTAAAACACGGTTTTAATTTCAACTCGGCTGCACACTAAAGAACATTGTTTTAAAATAATAATGAATTCTCTAGTTACTCGAAAAATATAAAAGTGAAAATCTAACTTTGACACGTTTTTTTTCCTGATTTCGTATTCCGTGTTGACCAGCAAAGTGTGAAGGTAAAAACGAAAGTTGTTTTCCTTTTGCTTGGAGACAAGGGTGACAAGCAGCGTACACAGGAAAAGGAACGACAAAATTCACCAAACATGTCACCAGACTCGGCAGAGACTGCTTATAAAATATTCTGGTAAAGACATGTAACCCATCACAGAGTTGATGTGTTTTGTAGAGATGCCCATAGACTTGAGATTGATTCAGTCCTAGTGAAGCATAAAACTATCCGTCAAATATCAACTAAGAACCTACATGTAATTTTTTTTGCTCTAATAATGTTTATTTTTATTATATTGTTACATGTATAAACTAAGTTTAGCTTAACATATATGTGATCAACCTATCATGTATGGATTTATACTTTATTCCAGCTGCATCTTGGTAAAAATATAATTAAAATCATTCAAAGATATTTTTATTAAGTAGGTATATCTACATAATACTAATAGCATCTTTCGCCCTCAATTATATTTTCACTGCGGTTTTTACAAACAACTACTGTAGATAGATGACATTTTAATTAAACTCGTCTGTTTATTCGCTTATTGGAGACGAAATACGATTATTGTTATTTTACGCCTAGAACTACAAATGTACAAAACATGTAAACTACATAGACATCAAATGTAAAAAAATAAACACTATTTGTACACAAAACAATTAAAAAAATAACAATTAACTATTTGACTTTATAGAAATGTCTAAAATCTAAAATAATTACATACATCTTTGGGCATGTCTATAAAATTACATCTCTGTGGTATACCTATGTTGTTAGCTCACAAATACAACTGGTGTCTGGCTTCGCACTATTCATAAGCAGAATAAAAAGTAAAAACCCTGTGTCGCTTCCGTCGGGAATGTTTCACACATTTTCAGACGTTTTCAGACGGGAGTTTGCCTCTAAAATAAGCAAAGCTCGCGTCTTATTTGTTCCTTGCTCAGTGTTTATTTCAAGACGCAACAATAAGACAGCGGCGTGGAAAAGAAATGCGGGTTTTCTTTGTATAACTCTAAGGAAAAAGCATGATAAAAATTTGAAAAGTCTCTTAGTAAGATTTTTCTATTTTCATGGATAGTACTGAAAAACATTACATAATTTTGTAGCTTTGGCCTCGTCACGTTCAACTCGTCAACAACAAACAATAGTAAACGACGATGTGACCGAGGCTTAAAAACGTCAACCTAGAAAAACCTACTCATACCTTAATACGTCAAAGTTTTAGTTTCAGTTAGGAAACCGCGAAAACTGCAAGGATATTAATTCAGTCCGGATCTAGGAGGGGACAAACAGGGGCGCCCGCCCCGGACGGCAGTTTCAGGGGGCGACAAAATCATAATAATATAATGGTCGAAAATAAAAAGCTTTCATAAATAATTGTATGTCATACAAATGAAAAAGTTACTAGGTAATAGTACAAATTTATTGAAGGGTTCTTATTTATCTCAAACTGTGGAGTGACGGGGCGCCACTATCAAGTTTCTGCCCCGGTTCGAAAATTTCGGCGATCCGGGGCTGATTAAATCTTTCTTACTGCTTGAACTCAGGAAATTACAAAGACGTAAAGTTACAACTTTCACTACATCCTAGTCTTCCATATATTTCGTTTCAACAGGTAAATGAGAAACAAGATTCCAGCAATTTCGAGGCGGCAGTGGATCCTTAATTTTCGCTGTTAAGACTCTTCACGCATTTTGGTAAAATACGGCCATTTTATGCAAAACCAAGCACTACGGTTGCGTGAAACGCTTCCTTATTATATTTTTACAGGAAAATCAAAAGACCTTCCTACATTCAGGTGCGAGGTACGCGCTATGAATATTTTAACTTAAGTAAAGAGCTCTCTAGATTTTTGCAAACACGTTGAGCCCTTAGCTCTAGGAACACACTTAAAATTGTTTATTCAATTTGAGGACAAGAGATGTTAACATTGAATGACGATAACATCATAAGCCTGGGTATGTCCTAAAACCGCATCCAGAACCACCGAAGGACGGGCAACAGCGTCCTCTCAGTTAACGGTGGTGAACATTTGCGATCCCCAAGCCGCCCCGGCAGACGTGGGTCCACCAGTGGACGTCTTCCGGCTGTTGATGTATGTATGTAACAAAACTTCTACTATATATAAACATAATTGTAGGTGTCTCAGTAAGCACAATTACTTAGTCGTGGATCTGAAATAGCATCAGTTGTTTCTAAGTAAACTGTAGGTGAAGTAACAGTGAGTAACTGACAAGGTGAAACAAATATATGCAAGTTAACTAGCACAAAACCAAGACAAATGCCAGTAAAAATATCAATTTACATATAGAAATATGGTACTATTCGAAAGGCTGCAGATATTACATACTAGGGTAACGTATCTATCCAAAGTGAGTCCTGAGGGTCTACATAGACAAGAACCACTTTCTATTAGCGTTAACGCCTGCGGAAAGATAAAATCGTATGAAAATCATATTAGCTGGGGAAATGTCAGGTGACTTAGCAGTCATGTCATTTTCATACAATTTAACAGAAAGTGGTTCTTGTCTAGACCCCCTGGATAGGTAAAATCACATTAAAAATATGTCCAAGTATCTACGCCCTACTGTTTTAGTTGACAGTTCTAAACTAACTAAAGTATTGCTGTCCTCAGTTAACATGCCTAGTAAAAAGTACCAGCAATATTTTAATTAGTTTAGATCTGTCAACTAAAGCCTTCAAAATTAACCTTAATGTCACACTCTACAGCCCTTTTTATACAATCTGTGACAAAAAGGTTCAACAATACGGAAGGGTATGTATGTACTCATCATCATGAAAAACTTTTACTATGGGGCCAACCACGAAATAGCGAAATAAAAATCTGCTGTTCCGTACATTTTGTCCAAGTCAATAAACTTTTTGTATAGAACAGCTGATTTATTTCCGCGATTTCAGGATTAGCCCCTTTGTAAAAGTTGTTAATAATTATGATGTACATAAAATATACCCTTCCGTATTGTTGAACCTTTTTGTCACAATTGTATAATCATGTCAAAAATCACTTCAATCCGTTCTTCCGTTCCTGTGTGAAAGAGAAGAATGTTCAATTTGTAAACCAATCATACAAATGTATTTATTGAGAATTATTTATTACGAAGACACTTTCGTGCGAAGAGTGTTAAAGTTCTTTAAGCACGTGTTCATTAAAGTTATTTTTAAATAAAGTACTATAGAAAGGGATACTGTGCGACATATTCAACCATAATAATGCTGACCCCTTTCGACCCTAGCAACAATTATCACGCGCAACAGTCGCGTGTGACGAAACACCATTGCATTTTTAAAATTAATCGTCGTCCAGTTACCCCCTTGGGCGGTGAGATCCCTGGACAACGCTGGGCCTTCGGAGTGCGGTAACCGGTCATTGCCCCCGGATATTTATGACATTGTTTACACGACATCCGTGGCAGTAGGACGAGGGGTGTCACTCATTGGATTTGCTTCAATTTTGTAATTACAGGAGGTATACTGGTGACGAGAGCGGAAAGCAGTTGTTTGGACATAGTAATGTTTAATGTCAAAAGTGACGCTTACATTATGATTGAGAGGCTTTGTTTTTAGTGCTTCACAGCTAGAAATTATTTTTTGGTGAAAATATATTAATATTAGATGGTAAGGATGTATTGAGAAACTTACCTTTCTCCTGAAGGCGCATCATTACTGTTCACAGCTGATTCCGTTATTTTCATAATGAAGACTTAATGTTGCATCTCACCACTACAATTGAACTAATTTTCGAACTCGGATTGTATGCACTCGGAGTAAATATTACTGTTAGCTACACGGCGGATAATTCTAAATTTACACCAAAAACCGCTGAGAGAGCGAAAAAATACATTATCTTAACTTTCACATCTAGTAAACTCTCTTTCTTTGGTTTCTCCTTACAGACCAGGTAATAAACGTGCTGAGAGCATAAAACTATTGAATAATAAAGTGTCTACTAAAATTGCCTTTGCAAAATCTTTATAGATGAAGTCTTTAGCAGAAGGTGACACTAAAACCCGATGCCGGATCAGTGCAAGCACTGAATAGGTCGTCCGACCCCAGGGTATTAACTGATCTAACTGGATGATGCTCGGGATTGCAGCAATTTCGTACTATTATTGCATGGGGGCGGGACAGGAGACCGGTTCTCCAGCGGATTGTTAATAGACCGTAAGTGCGGTACCACTGTCTGATGGAATTGGCATTAAGAACGCTTTGACGCATTACGCGCTCATATATGCTAAGTAAATAATTTATTACTTAAATAAAAAAAATATGCTGTTCGTTAGTAAGAGCATCACTTGAGAGGGATTGGATCGATTAGGCATTTTGATATTTTCGTTACAGTCCAAGTATTGCCGAGTAGTCAGTCTCGTACGACCGGTCGATGGAAATGGTTGAATGTCGTTGTCGTAGTGTGGCGGTTCAAGGAGGAGGCCTTCGTTCAGTAGTGGAGGCCTTTTGGCCGATGATGTACAGTCCTAAGTATGGTTTTTACGGAAAGAAAGAAAATTGAAGAAGTTGCCCTGAAAATCGTGAATGTTTCTGAGGGTACCGATGCTATCGTCTTGGGTAGGAGTTATCTCTTGGTTACGTATAAAAAATGTTGTGTGACCATTCTTGTGTGACGGTTCACAAAACGTCAAGAATTTTCAATAATATGTTGCCTTAACATTTACCATATACTTAACCCATCAGTAAATTGATTTTATTTTTAAGTTTATTGTGTCATTATGATAGGATAAAAATTGGTTTCCTCCTCTTAAACAGTACTGTCACATGTTTTGGAGACCATCCAGATCTGGGCAATTTAAACGATTTGCAAAGGATTATGCCCCAAAGGAATTCACAGATTTGACTGGATGCTCTTGGCCTCCGGATGCTAAGTCATAATTCTACCATCAATCAATTTACAAAATCTAGTAATTCTGAAGACTTTTGCTACCTGGACTATTATCTAGTAAGTATATATTTTTGATTGGTTGCTTTGCTCCACGGACTGTTAAAACTACTTATTACAAAAATGATGATGTAGGTACGAGCTTATATGATGTTGCTGAGCAACTGAGTGTTTATATTTAGAGATCGAAACAATGGTCAGTCTAGTCTAGACGTAGGTGGTGTTTGTCTTTTGTTTACTTACCTACATGCCTGCGGCATTTTGTATTGTGGCATCTTCTCTTATTTAGAAGTTACCAGACGAAAGAAAACAATCAATAGTTTAACTTTATTGTTTTTCCTTTTGTATATTTTATAGTACATATTTTATTTTATATACTTATGTACTTAGTATACCTATTTTATTATTATAACAATATAAGTAAGTAGCGTTTTGGCATAACCTGTTAAGTTACTTAACTACGTAAATAAAAGAATTTGAATTTATAAGTAAGTAGGTACCTATATACGTTAATAAGTACATCTAAGCTGAGGGGCCTGCTCTTATAATTGAGTTATCATGCCACCTAAAGATATGATAATTATGTTTTAATAATTACTAAGAATTTAGCATGAAAATTTGCGAAAAAGCTATAGTGAAATGTACGGAAGAAAGCAGTTAGTTCCATTTTCACCCGACACGGTACGCTTTTTTAATTGTCATACATATTGTATGTGTGAGAATATTTCACTCACGCTTACGTACGACTAACGTAATTCTGCAAAATTATATGCCTTATTATTGTTACAATCGAAACTGAACTAACTGAATCGAAACTGACGCCAAACGTCCGGTGCAGACCTTCTGTGATCTTTTAGGAACACCTTGTCGAGCTACCACGAGCGCACGTGCCTGAATTACCCGAATCAAGCTATTTTACGTAAATCTCATCAAAAACTAGCTATACTTACTACGTAACTATTTCATCGAAGGGGGTACAGTTACCGTTTCTTTCCACAGGAAAGCGAAACTTCAAGTGGTTCTGTCAAAGTTACGCTAATAAACACCTAGCTATCGATACTGAGTCTACATAGCCTGACGTATGTCAAAGGACGTAGGGGGTCTAGCAAGGGGCCAGATAGAGGATGTTACAGATTTCCGCCATCGCGATCCACAGACCCTGATCGAAACTGACGGGTAATTGTGATGCATGCATCACAAGTAAATGGCTAATGATGCAGCATTAATATGCAACTTCCACCGTTCCGGATATTGTGCACAAACCACCACACGTTGTCGTTGATAGCAGCTCTACATAAGGTGAATCTGGTTTTAACCCCTGATGCAAGCAGAAGACGTGTTTGTCTGTCAGTGGCATCGTAGATCTCACACAGATGAATCGATTTGATTTAATTATTTTTATGTTTGTTTGAAACGTGACTTGATTGGGAGTGTTATTAGATCAAGAATGAGGTTTAAAAAAAAAAGAAGAAAGTTATTAAGCAGACGTTTGAAAACCGCGCCATCTAGCATGACATATTTAATGATGCAATACTCAGAAAATGAGAAGCCTCAGATTCTTGAAATTATTTAGACTGAAAATAAGCACGCTTACGAAATGAAGAAAAAAATCAATTCACTAGCAAGTTAAACAAACCGACCCATTCAGGCGCGAATAACAACGAATTCTACTGTCTAGCGATTTGCTGAACACACTGGATTCAAAGTCCTTTGCTTGATTTTTTTATAAAATGAATTAAGAAACGATTTCGTACTTTCGGCTCGCAAGGCGGTCAGGATTTATGGTAAAGCGACGAAGAAAGATCTTTTAGCAACCGCCTATTTGTTGTACAAGGGATTCTGTTAGACGATTTCTATCGCAGTCTAGAATAGAATACGACAATAGCCATTTATGCTTTGTCAAGTCAAAATTGCTTCTCTAGGACTATAGAGGCAGTGGAATGAAATTGTACTTCAGTATAGTAGGCTTTCTTAAGATCTTAAGAAGTTTGTCCTTGTAGCTAGTAATAATTATGAACAGCAAGTAGGTAATCATTATGAAGAGAGATAAAGAGAGAGCCGTCCGTTTGATATAATCCTGAGAAGATTATGCTGTGAAATACGGCGAATTGCTAGAGCGAACAAATCGAGAAACTCGCAGGTGTGGAAACTTCGGTAAAAAAGTGCCGTTTTTTGCATGGAATAAGAAGTGCCTATAACTGAAATCATGTGAATATTTTCTATGGGAAGTCTTCTACACTAACAAAATCTTCGGGTTGCAGTAATTCTACACAAGTACAGTAATTTATCAGAACAAAAAACACTCCCTATTTGTTCTAGCTAAACATAAAACAGTAATGAAGTATTAACGTTTATTCGCTCTACTATACTCCGCAGTCAGTCTTGTCCTTCCAAAGGTTGGAAGAAAATGCTTTAGACAATAAAGCCACCCGCGATTATACTGCCGTGTCATTTATTGGGTTTTATTTTTTTAGAATTTTTGAATAATTGAATAGGTATTATACGAATAGGTTTTTTTTTTTGTAGTGGTTGTTCTCTACTACAGAGTCCGCCTGGGGAAGTACCACACCTTTGCCAGTTATTCAACTGCCAAGCAGTAGTGTGCAAGCATTACTGTGTTCCGGTTTGAAGGGCAATGTTACCAGATAAATTACTGGGTATGAAGAGATTTAACATCTAATATCTCAGGGTGTCGAGCGCAGTGCAGTGCGGTGCAGAATTGTGTTCGCGAGTTCACAATTCTTGCACTGCTACTGTTAGTGGCAGGCGTGACGCTTACAACCAGGCGAACGTCTTGCTCGTCTCGTCACTTATTGTATAAAAAAAATACCTAGTTATTATTTCTCGGTATCCAATAAAATGGTACAGAGGTAGTGATAAGACAAAACCGAAACTGTCTAATTCCTATTCGTAACACAACGTCCATTACCGAATCATATTCCCATGAAACTTTAGTCAATACCCGCTTTATATTCCATTCCTCTCACGACGTATCCTGTGCCACAGATAAGATATCAGTTCAATCTCACGTGCGCCGGAGTTTTTTAACAGTTGGATAATTGTAACTAACGCATATTAGGTAAAATAGTATTATGTCAGCGCGTATCAGGATGCATTGTAGATGCCAAGTAAGGTAGAGGCCACGATAAGTGCCTAAGACTAGTGCTGCCTAAGAATAGAACTAGTGCACTAGTTCCTAGTCCCAAATATCAATTGACAGACAATGCACAGCCCAAACCGCTGGTCGTACAGACTTGAAATTTGGAGGGTGTATTCGTCTCGATGCGTAGGGGTCTACTAAGAAAAGATTTTTCGTAATTCGACCCCTAAGGGGGGGAAAGGGGTGGTGGAGTATTGTATGGAAAGTTCTTTGTTTTTGAAGTTATAGTGATGAAAATTGATACTTGCTTGAAGTACTAGGTACTAGATCAAGAAGAACAAAAATAAAGACCATTTACAAACTACGCGACAGTTAAAGATAGTAGATAGGTATTACAAGCTTTGCTTAGTTTGGGACTAGATGACGCTGTGTGAAAAATGACCACCAATATCTATTTATATTTATTATTATATGCCACAACCAAACCACTATGACTATAAGATGAAGGCAAAAACAGCTAGAATTTTAAAACTGTCCGTCTAGGATATCACATAGAAACAGAAAAACATAAGTACCTTCCTAATTACCTTACATTCATAATATCGTTAAATCCATCTGGAATTATTTTTCCTGCTTCTTTCGGACAGTCTTGGGTCAAAAATGATAAAAACATTTGTATCAAAAAAAACGAAATTGACGAAAATTTTCAAACAATTTCTTGCCATTTCATTCATATAACTTGATTGACGTTTATTGGTACCGAGCCGAGCTTTCAAAGCTTTCAATTTGTCCGTAACTGATGAAATGAAGTCCCGATATAACGCAACCGAGAACCGTGAACTAATTTAATATTGAAGAAAATCAAGCCACTCCTTCGATAGCAAAGATTTTATAAATAAAGATATGCTATTTACACCACACCCCAGCACGACTAGGTGCTTCTTGAAATATCGGCGCTGCCTAAATGCACGCTGGTTCGTAACTACTTTTGCGTTTGGTTGCTATTGCATTCACCCTGTTATGGATATCCTTGTCCTCACCACCGAATCGGTACGATTGAGAATGTTCTATTAGCCTTGTCCGTACGAAGTACTATTATATAAGTCAATGTTTGATAGTCTTAACCACTTGAACACCAAAAACATTGAATATCAACCTTATATGTGAGATCGAAAGCTAGATTTTAGTTTATCCTTGCAGCAACATTTCGCAAGTTAGGCATGGATCGTTCTGTTTAGAACTAGAGAAGGATACATTTGTTACGGATGGAACTGTTTAGCTGTTTACATAATTCATCCTCTTAAGTCCACTTCCTCGCATCGTTCTGCCTTTGATTTCCTGTCTAGCACGGTCTGGTACTTTACGGATCCGAAATGCTTTAACCGTTTTGAGTATTCCGTAATTCATGAGACAGCCAAACGTCTTGCGACAGTAGACATTTGTTCTACGAGTAATACCTCAAAATGATGTTATAATTGTTTCGTTGTGGGTTATTTTTTGTTGTGTTGTGTTATCTTTTTTATTATTTTCGCTTAATTTTTTATAAAAAATACAAAAACCAAAATTACATTTCTGAATGAGCATGAGCACAGATTCAAAAACTGTATTAACCAAGTGGATAAAAACGATCCTTTCTAAAAAGTTCAGCTAATTTTAAAATAGCGTAATAAGCTGTTTCACAGCGAACTTTTAAAGGGGGACGTGCTCACATAATCCCACTTTGGACACAATACCTGCATTCAAGAGCTCACAAAGAGTCGCACGTGTAGTACCTACCTACTCATACCTGGTTTAGAGACGAGTACAAGCAAGGGGAAAATGCATTCTTGTACCGCCACCTCAACTTGTCCATAATATGTAGATTATAATATCGTATAGGCAAAGGAAATATGAATTCTTGCGTACCGCCGTTGTGAAGTAATAAAACATTTAAGAAAGTTCAAGAGCCGGCCGTTTTGAATGAATGATTTCATTTACATAAGCATCCTTCTAACAGTCCAATGCTGGACACAGGCCTACACTTAAAAGACGATTGGGCCTTATCCACTACGCTGGCCCAGTTGCGAGTTGATAAACTCACATAACCATTGAATTTCTTCTTCGGACGTATGGTTTCCTTACGTTTTCCATCGCTGACAAGCCTGTCGTCTGAAAATCCGTACATAAACTCCAAAGAACTCCCGGGATTTAAACACAAGACCTCCTGATTCCAAGTCGAACGGTCTCCCACTAGGTTACCGTAGCCTGGCTACGCCATGGATTTTTAGCGACGTTAGCGAATTGCCCGTTACAGCTCTAGCTAGACTAGTCAATAATATAAAATCGAAAGTTACAATGTCAGTGATCAGTGTACTTTTGATCCTTATGCAATACAAGCGCCAGCATTATGCCAATTAAACCACAGTAAACAGTGGCAGCAGTCGCAATCGGCCCTGGGTATATCCTTAAACTGCAACCAGACCCACCGGAGGACGGGCAGCAGCGTCCTCTTGGTTAACGGTGGTGAGCATTCTGCGATCCCCAAGCCGTCTGCCATGCGTGGGGATTATGGCAACACCCCTCTATAAAGGGGGAGGCCTTCGTCCAGCAGTGGACGTTATATGGCTGACGACGAAACAGTCGCAGATCACTTAATAAACGAGAGGACCAGTTTCTGATTTCATCTTGCGAGACTTCTCGTAATAGTGACTGTTGGTCTTCAGCTCGTATGCGTATCTATTCTTTAGTGAAGGAAAAGAACACGAATGGACTATTCCAACTCTATCTTACAAAAATCGTATTAATTCTTCTAAGCTTTTTAAAATCACGCTCTTATAAAAGACCAAAGAACCGTGTCTATGTATACCTATACTCGTAAAAAGCTTTTTTGTAACCTCTCCACCTTACAGGTAGAAAGTCGTCTCACGTCTAGGGTTCTCTAGACTAGTGTACAATACTAGACTCTAGACATGCCGGCTACCCTCTAATTACGGACTACAAGGTATTTTGAAAGCACGTACGTATTTTAGATTGGCTTTGCAGTTTATGTTCGTCTTGAAATTTTATATTTATTGACTAGGTTAAGTACAAACTTTTTTTGGATTTTTCATGAACAGCTTTGCGTATTCAGATGTTAAAAAGCTATAAAACATTATAGATATAGGCATATAAAGATACTTGTGGGTGCAATAATTACCTATATGCAAACTTAATTATTTTTTTGCGAGAGCAATTTTATTTTACGATGACGGATTCATACTCTACAATCAAAAGATCACAGAAACATTCTACTTATTGAATTTAGATACATAATCTTAAAATAATTATTCTGATAAACATATTATTATGTGCAAATTTTAAATATTCTCATAATTATAGCGAATACCCGAGATATACCCATTTCTAGTCTCTGATCTATGATACCCACCCGAGAGAGAAATAGACAGCCATAATGACTTTCTGATGCTATACCTATCCGCGTTAATTACCTATTTAATTACCTACTTGTCGCTTTTTGCCGTGAAACCGACCTGTAAGAACATTAGCGACAATGAAATGTCTGGGTTCGGAGAGGCGCTAAAATTAGGTACATAGGTAAAAGATTTTAGGATTTTGAGGTATTTCCTCAACACACGGTTTTGTGTAATAAAGTCTAGTACGACCTTGTCTAATATATGTGTATCACCAGAGAACGGGCAGCAGCGTCCTCTCGGTTAACGGTGGTGAACATTGTGCGATCCCCGAGCCGCCTGCCAAGCGTGGGGATTATAGTAAACCCCCATTAAGAGGAGGCCTTCGTCCAGCAGTGGACGTCCTATGGCTGTATCCTAAAATCGGACAGAGTAACAGATAAATTGTTACAAGAGAAATTAACAGGCATGAAGAGATTTGTCATTTAATATGTCAGGGTGTCGAACGCACTGCCACAGCGTTTGTGGCGCAGGATTTTGTTCGCATATTCACAATTCTGGCAATGCCAGGCAGGTTGTAGGCAGGCGTGATGCTAGCCACCGGGCGAACGTCACGCTCATCTCCTCAGTCATTTAGTTTTTTTTTAAACCTGCCTAAGTCGTAAAGCGCAGCAGTTCTACTGTCGTCCAACCCGTTGTAATTTTCAACAGACTTAAAAAATGGAGGTTCTCAATTCGACTGTACCTACGTTTTTGTATTTGTGTTACGCGATTACTCTGCCAATTATGAATTGATTTTGATGTTCCTATTTTTGGTAGGTGATACACCTACCAAAAAAAGGAGACAGGTGGTCCAATATAAATTTTAACGAAATCGGTTCAATAGTTTGGTTTTTTAATCAATTTAACTGGAAAATATGAAGATGTCATCCAGGTAGCGAAATTGAAGTCAGTTGTTTAAAAAAAGCGTATTATCATTGTTTAAATCATGAAATCCTAAAATCAATTTCTTCATTACCGTTATCACAGCAGAGATCCTGTTTCATTTTCTCACGTAGCTCCACCGAGACAAGACGAATAGCCCTGAGCCCGCACACATGCGTCTAATTTATCTCGAGAGCACCAGGGGAATCCATGTGTGAAACTACTTACCTCTGTCCATGTGTCAACTAGCGAAGGGCTAATGGTGAGATATTATTCTAAGGTTTTTGTGTTGGTGCTAGACACTTTGAATTTTGTAGTAGTTTCGTCCTTTATCTGGCGAATTGTGCTAGATATTCAACCGGCAAGCATACATAGGTGCTAACGTAGTATGCCAGCATTAGCATTATTCCGAATTTACCGAAAAGAGTAAAATTACAGAAATAAAAACAATTCGCGCTTTTTGAGCTAGGTATTAAAATTTATTTTTTACATTCTAACATTATACAATACTGGAAAATACGAAGGGAGCACTTCGCCCAGCAGTGGGATTCCGTAGGCTAGCAATTACAACAACATTAACAGTAACACTTGATTGACACCACAGAAAGGATATCACAAAAGGAATACACATAAGGCGGCCATATCGCTAAAAGCGGTCTTTTCCAGACAACCCTCGTATGAGCAATTGGACATATCCAAGCTTGTAACCAACTCAGTTTATTTAAAAAAAACTTTGGCTTGACTCTTAGGGTTTTAATAATAAATATGGAGTAGCTTTACAATAGTTAATCCGTCTTTTATCATTGTCCTCCGAAAATTTTTAAAGAAAGGAAAAAATAAAGACGGGTAAACTCTTCCGTTTTTTTTTTTTTTTTTTTTTTTTTAATTACTATGCTGTTGGCCTCAGGTGGCCTCTACAGCGTCACCGGACTTTAGGCAAGCGCAAACGGCGGTCGGCCTAGGTTTAGGTTAAAGGCGACTAGCTCAAGGGCACCTCAGACGGTACGAACCTCGGCTTGGCCGTCGCCGGGAGTGGGGTCAGACTTGCCCTGGCACCCCAGAAGGGGTATGCCCTGGGGCCCTAGTAGGTTGATCTGGTTGACTACTTGGAGAGAATCTAACAGATCTTCTGAAAGATCTGGGGAGTCCTCGACCTCGCCGGCGAGGTGGGTGCGTGTTTGTGTGCCTTTGGTAACCGGCGCCTATACCAAAGACGGAATACTTCTTATTGCTAGGAGTGGTCGGATCAGGCGAGCCCAGCGCCGCCGAGGTGATGACGGCTATGGGGTCGTCCGGGTCGCCCAAGACGTGTCTGGGGCGTCTACGGAAGGGGGATGGGTCTGTCGTATAGTTCGAGGCTTGGACTATGAGTGGATTGGGATGGTGGGGGGTCGCATCGAAATAGCGGCGCGAAGCGTACTTAATGTACTGACGGATGGAGGGGAGTTCGAGATCGCAGTGCAGGTCGGAGTTTCGCATGAACCAGCTAGCACCGACTGCTCTGCGGATGAATCTATTTTGTATTACTTGGAGTTTCTCTAGATCTATGCTGGAGGCATGAGCGAACGCCACGGAGGCGTACGTCATGACGGGGCGAATACAAGTTTTGTAAATTGTAACCTTATTTCTAAGGGACAATTTACTACGCTCGTTGAGAAGGGGAGTGAGCCGGCCTAAGAAGAAGGCTGCTCGGTTGCGAACTATCTGGATATGCTTAGAGAACGTGAGTCGACGATCAAGGGTCACACCGAGATACTTGGTCTCGGTAGCCCATGGGATGGGCTGGCCGTTGAGCGTGATATGCTTAGAAGGAGGTCTTTTGAACGGATGAAAGTACACGGCTGCACTTTTATCGGGGTTAACGGTGATAGCCCACTTCTTGAACCAGTCTCCGAGGAGATTGAGGGCTCGTTGAAGGTGGGCTAGCTGAATGACCTTGTTCCACCCTCTGGTGTAGAGGGCGGTGTCATCGGCAAAGAGAGCAAGCTCCACTTTGGGGGTGCGGGGGATGTCACAGGTGAAAAGCGAGAAGAGAATCGGGGCCACAGCGGAGCCCTGAGGGACTCCGGAGCCGATGTCGTGGGGGGAGGAGCGTTGTCCCTCGACGCGGTATCGAAAGCTTCGAGCCCTGAGAAAGTCTTGTATTATGAGTACAAGACGGTCTGGCAGCCCGAGCTGATACAGCTTGTATATCAGCCCGTTGTGCCAGACTTTATCGAAAGCTTTCGCGACGTCGAGGAACACCGCTACAGTCCCTTGGGGGAACGGCTTGTGGGTGTAACCATGGCCGGGTTTCTTGTTGAAACCTTCTAGGACGTACTCCGTGATGCGGTGTACTTGTTGGACGCAAGAGTGTCTGGCTCTAAAGCCGAACTGTTCATCAGGGAGGAGGTTGTTGTCTTTGACACAGGACCAGATGCGCTTCAGAAGGACGCGCTCGTAGACCTTGCCCAGGGTACTGAGGAGACTAATGGGACGGTAGCTAGAGGGCTCGGAAGCCTTCTTGCCGGGTTTGTGGATGCCGATGACGTCGGCGGATTTCCACGCGTCGGGGAAAATGCAATTGGCGATGGCCGCATTGAAGATGCTAACTAGAAGGTGAACTAGCGTAATGGAGAAGTGCTTGAGCACTTTGTTACTGATGCCGTCCGCACCTGGAGCTTTCCTGGTGTGGAGGCCTTTAATAATCGACTCAACCTCGGAAGCTGTGACAGGCTCGAGTTCATCAAAGGGGGGAAGTGAGGATCTGTATTCGACTTCACTGTTCACCTTATCGAGGTGAGCAGGGTCGACATGTTCTAAACTGGGGCTGCACTGCGTTTCGAGGCTGTCGGCCAGGCATTCGGCCTTTTCCTCGTCGTCAAACGCGGGGGGGAGGTCAGGTCGGGTGAGAGGGGGCATAGTCGTAACAGAGTCTGATTTCAGGGATCTAGTCAGCCGCCAGAATGCCAGGTGGGATGGCTCGATCCCCGAGAGTAAGTCATCCCACCGTTGATTACGGAGTTCACTCATGCGGTTTTTTACGGCACGTTCGTAATACCGCAGAGTGGCTCTGTTATCCTCGGTGCGAGCTCGATCGAATGCCCTAGTGGCAGCGTGTTTCGCTCTCAGTAGGTCCCTCGCGTCCTCAGGCAGGGCCCAGCGTTGGTCTCCCTCGGCTGGGACCTGCTTTGAGGCCTCACCAACGGTGGTGCGGAGGTGGCTAGTGAGAGCGTCAATGGAGGTAGAGATGTCGTCAGGGGTAACAATGTCGTCAGGGATTCTGTCCAAGTCAGGGGAACTACAAGCTTTCAGGGCATCGCCTAAGTGCTTCCAGTTGACCACGGTCTTAGTCAGAGGAGGTCTGTCAGTCGGATCGGGGCCTAAATGCATGAGGACGGGTCGGTGGTCAGAGTCGAGTTCGTGTAGTACTTCCAATGAGCGTAACTGGAGGGTCACGCCCTTTAGAAGCGCTAAGTCGAGTACGTCAGGTCTGTAGTTCAAGTTCAGGGGAAAGTGGGTCGGAGTACTGGGAGGAACTATGTCAAAGTTGAGGTCGTCAGAGAGGGAGTTCAGAAGGTTTCCCTTCGTATTGGTCGTGTTGCAGCCCCATAAAATGTGCTTGCTGTTGAAGTCGCCAGCCAGAATGACTGCGCTTCCGAGAGAGAGAAGAGCCTCGAGGTCACTCCTGAGGAGAGTCTTATTACCGGAGAGATAGCAGGATACTAGGGTAATGGGTTGATGACCGGTCATCGAAAGGCGGCAACAGGAAGCTTCCATTGCTGAGAGAGAAGGGGTGTCGATGGGAATGCAGTGAAGGGACCTTTTGTAATAGATGAGAGTACCACCTTTTATGGTGGTAGTCCTATCATTACGAACGAGCGAGTAGTTTGCGATCCTGGGATCCCTCTTGCTAGGTTTTAGAAAGGTCTCGTTCACTAGCATAACATCGGCCTGGTGGGTTGAGAGGAAGTGCCGAATCAAGGGACGCTGGTCCCTTGATTCGGTGGTGATGCCGTTGGCATTAAACCATGCCAACGAAAGGGAGCGGGGTCTAAGACGTTTGGGTGTACTATACATGTTGGTTCCTAAGGACGTTGGGGGCGAAGCGCTGTAGTGCACCGAAGAGCCTATAATGCTCATCGAGGATGTCGATGAGATTATGGTTCTCCCGGACCTTCTGGGCTACATGTCGAACCTCGTCGAGGTTAACCGACATCGCAATTTCAGCGAGGAGGAGTAGATCCGCTTTCGGGCTGGAGGAGCCAGGGGCGGATCGTTTGGGGGTGGAGGGCTTGGGCGGAAGGGCAGGGCGGGCCTGGGCCTTGGCATGAGCGGGAGATGGCGCAGGGGCGGGTGGGAGCGGTTGAGTCGCCTGAGGAGTGCTGGGCGGATTTGACCATGCATTAGTCAGTGGGACAGGGGCGTCAACGAATTTTGACACCTGGCGGGGTTGGGCAGGTTTTGGCTTAGGGCCAGCTGCTTTTGAGCGAGACGGTAAGGGTTTCTTGGCCTTAGGGGCCTTGGGACAGCCGCGATAATTCGCGGTATGGCCCTGAGTGCCACAGAGGACACAACTGGGGAGAGTAGGGTCGTCCTTCTTACGAAGGCACTCCGCGGTGCTATGATCGCCCGCGCACTTCACGCACCTGAAGGGTGCGTAGCAGTAGCGGGCAGAGTGTCCGTATAGCTGGCAACGATGACACTGTCCTGGAATGGACTTTTTGTGAGGGACTTGGAAGTCGAGGCCGGAGAGATGGAGAATCGATTTGGTAGTCCAAATTTTCTTCCCTTCCTGGGTATTCGTAAGAGTGACCAGCACCATGTCATAGGGTTCTTTGGTCCTGCCGTTGTACATCCGGCTGACCGAAAGAACAGGGAGGTCTTGGGTGAGGAGGTCGTTATGGATTGCCAGGAAGGGAATCTCCTTGGGGATGCCCTTTACGACAACTCGGATGTCTTTCTCCTCATCGAGAGCGTATCTGTGGAAGTGAATATTCGCGTCGCGGAGGTAGGTAGTGGCTTTGCGGTAGTCGTCGGGGGAGGCTAGACGGACCATAATGCCGTCTTTGTTTGGTTTGGCGGAAAACTGGATCTGTAGATCCGAGAGGTTACGCGAGACGAGTTCCCATAGTTCCCGGTTGCGGACAACTATGGTACCGGTCTTAGGATGGGGAGCAGGGTCGACAATCGGAGCGTCCGATTCCGAACGGAGCGGAGAGTCCGATTGGGCGGAGTCGGAGGCAGGTTTAGTCCCTGAAGTGGGGCAAGGGGCCTTGGGGGGAGGAGGGAGGGAAGCAGTGGTAGCGGGACGCTTTTTACCCTTTTTGGAGGCGACGACTGTGAAGCCGTCGTCCTGGGTACAAGTGTCCATTTCTGGAGAATCGGGGCTGTCCGAAATGGACGGACGGAGTGGACGGGGGGTAGGGGAGCACGAGTGGCGTCCGTGGCGGGAGCGACTTCGCGACCGGGATCGGCTCCTTGCTGGAGCGCGACCCCTAGGCCGAGAGTGGCTCCCGTCACGGGCGGAGGCTTTCGGAGGAGGTGGAGGCTTGGGAACTGAGGGGCCTGGCGCCGAAAAATTCGGCGTCAGTTTGCAGGCAGAAGCTGCCTGCCCTCGTGGAGTCTTGGGACGGGCGAGAGACTTTTGAGCGTAAGTCTGGGGAGCGCGTACGAATTCCTCCATTTCGGAGGGGTTGGCCTTCAGGTGGTCCAACAAAGTTTTCGCGACGAAGCTGATGGCTTCGTCGAGATCCTTTTGGGAGACCATCCTAAGGCGGGAGAGTTGCGGGGGTTGGGGGAGGAGGTCCCCAACAGGAGAAGAACGTGTGTGATCCCTCTGCCGGGGGTAGACAGGGGGCTGCGTACCTAGTGTATTACCTAGAGGGTGTACCAGCTGCCAGTGTTATTTTATTGTGCAGCTGGTTGTGTGCCTGCGATATCTGGTGTCGACTAGGGGTGACCCCAAGGCCGGTGGTTCCAGACCCAGCCGGATTCTGTTGTTCCCCAGACGGGGGAAAAACAGGCGCTCCGGGGCAACGCCCGATCGGTTTCGTTGTCACCGTTAGAAGTGTCAGCCGATCGACCACCCACGTGGATTTTATGAAAACACTAAGAGTGGTTCGCTCTGAAAAGAGCGGTTTGGACGAAGGCAGCGGGCCCGGAAGCCCGGCTGCGAAGCGGTGAGAGCCCTGCACTCACAATCACACTCGACTCGTTAGAGTTTACGCTAATAAATTAACGCAAACACCACGTGGCCGAGGTAACGGGTGCTAGGACTCGAAGCTGCGCGGCGGCGGCTTCGGAGGCGGAGGCGTCCGAGCGGCGCGGTTGCGCCGAGCGGAGTGAGTCCGGCGGCGGGGCAGAGCCTCCGGCAGACAGGAGCGGACAGCGAGCAGCGAGTAGCGGGCGGAAACGTCCGTACAGCGCGGCGATGCGGAGCGAAGTGTGTCCGGTAAACTCTTCCGAGGCTAATCAACGTTTATTTATGCTCGCCCTTAGTTTATACAAGCTCAACTATACTTACTAACGCTAATGGGTTTGAGTATAGCTTTGGTTTGAGTAGGGCTCGTGGCGAAGTAACGGACCATCCAGTCGGTCTTCGGATGAGTGACCACGAGTGGCATTTATGGTGGCTGACAGCCTGATAGCTCAGTTGGTAGCATGTCTGCCTTCAGAGCTGCAGGGCGTGGGTTCGATCCCCACCCAGGACAAAAATGTTTGTGACTTACATCGATGTTTGTTCTGTGTCTGGGTGTAGTATGTATCATAAGTATATATTTACGAAAAAAAAATGTATATAAGTATTCTATCAGCTATCTGGTTTCCATAATACAAGCTTTGCTTAGTATGGGGCTAGATGGCGCTGTGTGAAATAAATGTCCGCCCAATATTTATTATTATTTATTTATAGCTGAACCACAGAAAAGCGAAAGCCCTACTTACTTCTTCCTCTCTTCAGTGATCTGAACGCTACCGTGGGTGGGACGACACTTTAAAACAACAATGGTACCTAACTGCCAAATAAAGAAGCAATTTGTACGTTTTAAAAACAATTAAGCCTTTATTAAGAGAAAATTGTATTTTAACGGCTATAAAAGGTATTAATGAAATGGGAATACTGTCTAAATGGGGATTGTTGTTACGTCGCATCCCTATTTCACACACCTACTTGTTTTTTTCTACAACATTGTTTAGATACGTGGCGCCAGTCCACTTCAATCAGAAGGTTAAGTGTTCTTTAAAATAGATAGGGAAGTGAGAAGCAGCTGTTTCACTTCTTCTTGGAATTTGTAGCTTTATAATAAGGACATAAGCAGGAGGGTATAATAATATTGTTAACCATTAAGAATAAATATAAACGAAAGTATTAGGTACAAATCGTTTTTTTTTCCGATCCGTCCACTAGCTCCTAGCAACAGGAAGTATTCCGTTTTTGGTATAGGCGCCGGTACCCAGAGGCACACAAACACGCACCGACCTCGCCGGCGAGGTCGAGGACTCCCCAGATCTGTCAGAAGATCGGTTAGATTCTCTCCAAATAGTCAACCAGATCAACCTACTAGGGCCCCAGGGCATACTCCTTCTGGGGTGCCAGTCTGACCCCACTCCCGGCGACGGCCAAGCCGAGGTTCGTACCGTCTGAGGTGCCCTTGAGCTAGTCGCCTTAAACCTAAACCTAGGCCGAGCGCCATTCGCGCTTGCCTAAAGTCCGGTGACGCTGTAGAGGCCATCTGAGGCCAACAGCATCATTCACAAAAAAAAATACAAATCGTTTGAAACATTTCTGAAATTCTACATAAAATAAAAAAATAATCATTATTTTTATCACCGGGACTTAGTCGCGCACCAAACAAATTTATTTTTATTTACCTCGACGAAAGAAAGATAAGAAAAAAAATTGAAATAAAAATATATTTTATAAAATATTAATTGATTGTTATTTATTTAATTAAAACGTCCTTGTTAATTCAAGATGAACGGAACATTAGATAAAATAGATAGAACTGAGAAAGAACCGACCTCAAGAGCAGAAATTATTAATAGAGGAGATCTAAAAATAACAGGATCTTGACGATAAGCAGCCAAATATTGAGCAAAACCACGAAATATTGTATAAAATAAGTATAAAAACAAAAAACAACTTTGGAAATAAGTTACTCTCTAAATACAAATCAAATTATTTTACAACACATTTCCTCAAAAAGTGCATTTACGAAGCCTGATACATCGTTCGAAAGTTAAACATTACGCACCATACAACGGAGCGTGCGGTAAAGTAGGTACTCGCAGCTTCGTACCTATTTTACCGCACGTTCAGTTGTATAGCGCCATGCGTAAACTTTACGGTATTTTTGTTAATTCCATAAAAATAAACAGTGTTAGTTCTAATCAGTTAGCATCCTTTTAAGGGCATATTCTGTATTACTAAGTACTTTTACTATGAGGCCAACATTGAAATCGCGGAAAAATTATCAGCTGTTCCATACAAAAAGTTCATCGACCTTGGGCAAAATGTATGGACCAGCTGTTTTGTGATTTCAATGTTGGCCCCATAGTAAAAGTTGTTTGTTTTGATGTACAGAATATGCCCTTAAAAGGATGCTAACTGATTAGAACTAACCCTGTATAAGAATTCCAATAAGGAGTTTCACTTGGAAAATGAAACGAAAGATGTAGTTCTAATTTTCACCAAGCGCACGTGGCGCCATTTGCAAATTCGCATCATCTTCGTAGTATAAACATCAAATATATTTTTTTCTTCCTATGGCAGCACTTTGTGCATTTGCCAGTGTCAAGTATTTAGTTGCGACTATCTGACTGATACTTATAAACAAAATAATAAAGTTTGTTTAATTATTACTGTTTTCTCGCAAATGCGTTGTAAAATTTTGTATGACACTCGTGCGGAATTGGTTTTTACCAACGAGTAGACGAATGTAAGCCCGAGACGAAGTCGGGGGTTTACCATAGTCACGAGTTGGTAAAAACCAATTCCGCACGAGTGTCATACAATTTTTTTTAAAACTTACCGCACTAGTATTTAACACTAGTATCATAAATAACTATTTATGAGTGAGTATTGAGTAAGTACCGGTGGATGCAAATGGCAGGTTGTCGTACAGTGTGGCGGTCTAATTGGGAGGCCTACGTTCAGCAGTGGACGTCTCCGGGCTGATGATGATGATGATAATGATTGAGAAAGTATTGTATAGGAATGATTTCATGTACAGTAAAATAGGTTCTTGGTTTAATTTATTCCTCCATTGGTAAAATAAAGCCGTCTCATAAAGAGTCCTTCATACACAGTGGTTAACAAAGTGAAAACGCTATGGTGGTTAAATATGGGAAAAGGGTGAAAAGTGCAAACATTTTATGAACCCCAGGGAGGTTAATTATGAAAACGCTGGGATGCGAACACCGAAAACCTTTATTTTACGGCTAGGGTGGTAAGAAACAATAACTGCGTGGGTGTGTAACACTTTATGCAAATAGAGCTATTTTGGTATGCCAATCGTACACTCTTTTAGTAGAAAATGTAAAATTAGCTCAAGGATAATCTAGTTGATGAAATAAATCTGCCAGTAAACACATATAGATACTTAGACAGTTTTTTTTACCCAAATCGTAGGTAGATATTAAAAAATACCACCAATTACACATGCTATGGTATCTTTAAGATGTTACAATGTATCTAAAAAACGTGCTTAGATATTTAAACAGTTCGCAGATACTATTAATAAGCAAGTTCGTATAGGCTGAGTGGCCAGCCCTAGTGTCAGAGTAAATATGCCGCCCGAAGGCCTCTGACATGGCTGACGGCTATTAATGAAAATATGTCCGTTTCATGGTTGATATACCAAAAACTCGTACGTATGGTTTGATTCCACTTTCTTTATTCGAACTGCTAAACAGTGGAATGCGCTGCCCGAGTGGGTGTTTCCCGATAACTATAATTTGGGTGTCTTCAAGTTGCGAGTTAATCGGTTTCTTCTAGGCAAGCGTGCACCATTGTAGGCTGCATCTTCGTTTAACATCAGACAGTTTTTTGTAGTGGTAGGACTCTACTGCAGAGTCCACCTGGGGAAGTACCACACCTTTGCCAGTTATTCAACCGCCAAGCAGTAGTGTGCAAGCATTACTGTGTTCCGGCTTGAAGGGCAATGTTACCAGAGAAATTACTGGGTATGAAGAGATTTAACATCTACAGCCTTACCTAAAATAATCTCGATTCTCTTAGTCACTGCTTAAACTTATCTGTCCTTTTCTAGCACGTGCAACTTCACGTCAGTGAGAAGATGGCAGAGCATCTTAAGCAGTGACTAACAGTTGAAAAGTTTTTTTTAGTAAGGCCGCTAATATCTCAGGGTGACGAGCGCAGTGCAGTGCGGCGCAGGATTGTGTTCGCAAGCTCACAATTCTGGCACTGCTGCTGTTAGTGTTAGGTGTGACGCTTACCACCAGGCGAACGCCTTGCTCGTCTCGTCACTTGAATGTATTAAAAAAATAAAAAGAGGAGATGGGAGTCAAACCTACAAATAGTAAAAAAATAAATGTATGTATGTTGATTTAGTTCTGAAGCACAACATTGTCTTTAGGCTAAATCTGTGTTTTATGGCTAGCGTTTAACTGCCAACTCAGTGAAAAACTACTTTTCTGTAATCCCAATTTACTGGCACGATAAAGAACGGTTAAATAAATGCTCTTGGCTGAATGCAGACAAATCGATTTCAAACGCTCAGGTGGACCTGAAGAAAGCAGATAAGAA